>JANHGO010000063.1:19801879-19865580 GCA_024606505.1 Aquila spilogaster | reverse complement strand
GCACAAGATAACCCATCCTTTCCTCTTCCAAAGCCAGAGACTTTGGACCTTGCTAGACAAACCCTTCTAACTTCTACATGGGTAGCTGGATTTTGTTAGCACACTGAGCTTTCAGATTTACTTTTACACCAAAAGCTACCCAGTCTTACAGCAGGAGCAAGGTTGGTTTTATTTGAGGTTGTATCAGAGAAATAACACTGATAGTCAGTTAAGATAGTAGGCTGTATGGAGAATTGTATTGACTTTGTGGTAGATATCTACTTCTGCTACCTCCTTATCAGAGAAGTTGCTGGTAAGGTGCTGGAATACTATAACCCATTAATTCTAGACCTCACAGCGAGCTCAGTCAAAACTTCCATTTAGCTCAATTTCTTCAAATAATCTTTCTACTATTTTTTACCATTCAAGTTTTCCCGTCCTGTATCTGTAGAGTATTTTGGGCAACGTACCCTACCTTACTTACAATTCATCCCATTTTGATCAGCTCTTTTAAAGATGTAATATATTACTTCACAATACTCAGCATTTATCTATGGTCCTGGTCAACCAGAGAGGTCCCAGAGCACTGGAAGCTTGCCAGCATGACCCCCATCTACAAGAAGAGTTGTAAGGAGGATCTGGGGAACTACAGGCCTGTGAGCCTGACCTCGGTGCCAGGGAAGGTTATGGAACAGATCACCTTGAGTGAAATCACACTGCTTGTGCAGGACAACTGGGCGATTAAGCCCAGTCAGCATGGGCTCATGAAAGGCAGGTCCTGCCTGATCAACCTCATCTCTTTCTATGATCAAGTGACCCACCTGGTGGATGAGAGAAAGGCTGTTGACATAGTCTGCCTTGACTTCAGTAAAGTCTTTGACACTGTCTCCCACAGTATTCTTCTGGAGAAGCTGGCAGCCCATGGCTTGAACAGGTACACTCCTTGCTGGCTTAAGAATTGTCTGGAGGGCTAGGCTGAGAGTGGTGGTGAATGGAGTCAAATCCAGCTGGTGAGTGGTCACAAATGGTGTTCCCCAGGGGCTGGTACTGGGGCCGGCCCCATTTCATATATTTACTGATGGCCTAGATGAGGGCATTGAGTGCACCCTCAGTAAGTTTGCAGATGACACCAAGTTGGGAGGGAAGTGCTGATCTGCCTGAGGGTAGGAAGGCACTACAGGGGGATCTGGACAGATCGGATTGCTGGGCTGAGGCCAATGGGATGAAATTCAACAAGACCAACTGCCAAGTCCTTCACTTTCACCACAACAAACCCAGGCAATGTCACAGGCTTGGGGCAGAGCAGCCATAAGACTGTGCTGAGAAAACAGACCTCGGGGTGTTGACAGACACTCAGCTGAACATGAGCCACAGTATGCCCAGGTGGCCAACAAGGCCAATGGCATCCTGGCTTGTACAAGAAACAGCACTGCCAGGAGGAGCAGAGAGGTGATCATCTTTCTGTGCTCAGTACTGGTGAGGCAACACCTCAAGTACTGTGTTCAGTTTTGTGCCCCTCACTACAAGAAAGGCCATGTCCAGGGAAGAGCAACAAAGCTGGTAAGGAGTCTGGAGCACAAGTGTTATGAGAAGTGCCTGAGGGAACTGGGTTTGTTCAGTCTGGAGGAGACTCAGGGGCAACATTACTGCCTTCTATAACTACCTGAAAGGAGGTTGTGGTGAGGCAGGGGTCAGCTTCTTCTCACACATATCTAGCAATAGGACAAGAAGGAATGGCCTCAAGTTGGGCCAGGTGAGGTTTAGTTTGAATCTTCGGAAAAATTTCTTCTTGAAGAGAGTGGTCAAGTGCTGGAACGGGCTGCCCAGGGAAGTGGTTGAACCATTGTCTCTGGAGATGTTCAAGAAACATTTAGATGTGATCCTAAGGGACATCATTTAGTGGGGAAATATTGGTGGTAGGTGGACGGTTGGACTACATGATTTTGGAGGTCTTCTCCAACTTTAGTGATTATGTGATTCTAATGCAAGCACTTTCCTACCCAAGTCAGCCATTACATATAAATAACATCCATAAAAGGTCAAGAATTTAATGAGAAAGCATTATTTTTATCAGTTTGTCTTTCCAAAGGGTGGGATGAATTAGTGAGAAGATTACTCTAAAGGAAGCAGGCTGATGAGTAAGTTTTCCATTCTCCAGCAGATCTTTCCACTAACTCTATGAAAGAAGGAATAAAGTAAGCAGCATAATAGAAAGAGTGCTGCACAGCAGAGTTCTGAATTCTATCTGGGCATCACTCACAGGGGTATCAAATGGTACACACACAGTGTGTTATGGATCCAGAATGACTGGTGAATTACAAGACAGAGGACTGAGTCTGAGAGTGATGCCCTGAAGTTATGCTTGGTTTGGTTACAGTGTGTAAAGGCAAGTCTGAATTCTTTCAGATATATTCACTAGAAGATGCAAATTACCTTAAAATCTCCCACTGTCTACCCAGATTGAGAAATCTTTGGATATAACAACAGCAGCGGGTTAGAAGTAACAAACTCCCCATAAAAAGTGGAAAAAAAATGCATACAAAAAACAAGATAAATGCTACTGTGCTGAAAATTAAGGCATGAAATCTGAGTAGGAGAAATTAGAAGTCTAGAATCACTAAGTTTCTCACAGAGGAAGAATTAAAGCATTTGGCTACATTGATAGGAAACAAGAACTGCCAAGCATCTGCTGAACAGAGAAAGAATAACTCAGGTGAACAGGCTAATCTAGTACTAAATTAATTTTATACTTGAAAATCATTAGTTTCCAATTCTTTCTAGAAAATCTCTCAGGATTGAATTTCAACTTCAAAATGACATTCAAGAAAGCTATTTAGTAATTTTTTTTTCCCCCAAAAGACCTCCAACAGTCAACTATATTTATCATGTTACAAAACAAACATCTCACATAGGCTATGTATAATGAATGGCAAGGTAGAATAAACCAATAATCATTAGAATGATTTAAGTTTTCAGAGTGTATAGTTATAAAATGCATACTTGAAGAAAAATAGAGATTAGTAAGAAGGTAAAGCAAAACCAAGAACTATGACTACTAATTATCGCTGAACTCAACTGAATCAAAACCGCTATAAACGGTGTTAAAAGAAATTAGCAGCACCCCTCAGCATCCCTTACCACTACTCATCATGCAGTCTACTGGTTATTTGAAAACTTCAGATGTCTGGTTCAACCTACAAAACACTGAGAAACAACACTCACATCTTCATAACATTTGCATTATCAGCCTTTCTTATCAATGCATCAACACAAGCTCCTCTGGTGGATCATACTTCAACCTGGTACTAACAAGGTAATCGTTACACATTTTACTATATCACAAGTTTTACAAAGTGTCAAAATATATGTAAGAGTACCTTTTGTGTAATCAACAACAGCCTCCAATGCTGCTATTCGGACATCTATAAAGTGTCCATATTCTGCATATGACTTGAAGAGAGCAGGATCACTTGGGACATGACCATTCTTTTGAAGCACTCTAATAGCTTTTAAACAGCTAGAAGCAGAAGAAAGAGGAAATCTATATTAGGCTTCCAAAATGCCAGCCACAAAGTATACAGTTATTCCTTCAGAATCAAGTAGCCTTTCTCCAAAATTAAGTTATCCCAACTAACACTTATTTACATAGTATTAACACATAGCACTGAGTAACTCTGAATTAGGCAGAAACAGTGAAGAAAAATTCATTGTGTTAAATTCATATTGATTTGAATAGAATTGTACTTACACAGAAAAAAAATAGCTCAGATTACTGTTTTATGCTATACAGATATTGCTACAATTATACTTTTTGCAAAACTTTCATAAATCTCTCATTAAAGAAGCAAAAGCATGATCAATTTGTCTGCTCTTAACAGTCTACACTGATAGAAATTAATCTTGAACAACAGAGCAGTCAAGACAAACTTACACTACCAACTTTTGGAAGCTGTAAAGAGTTTGTCATTTAAGACTGAAGTACGTAACCTAAAATCTCAATAACTACAGAAGAGTACACAAAACCAAAAAGTAGTGTCTACTCTCTTTGTATGTACACAGCAAATGGGTTCTGATGAACGAAAAGCTGGAAATGGGCCAGCAGTGTGCTCTTGCAGCCTAGAAGGTCAATGGTATCCTGGGCTCCATCAAAAGAGGGGTGACTAGTGAGGAGAGGGAGGTGATTGTCCCCCTCTGTTCTGCCCTTGTCAGGCCCTATCTGGAGTACTGTGTCCAGGCCTGGGGCCTGCAGCATAGGAAGGACATGGAGCTGTTGGAGTGGGCCCAGAGGAGGGCCACAAAGATGCTCAGAGGGCTGAAGCACCTTTCCCATGATGAAAGGTTGAATGAGTCGGGATTGTTTAGCCCGGGAAAGTGAAGAGTCTGGGGTGAC
This sequence comes from Aquila spilogaster, assembly GCA_024606505.1. Lineage (NCBI taxonomy): Eukaryota > Metazoa > Chordata > Aves > Accipitriformes > Accipitridae > Aquila > Aquila spilogaster. The sequence continues at coordinate 19,861,211 of JANHGO010000063.1, read as the reverse complement.
CTCACTGCAGTCTTCCAATACTTGAAGGGAGCTTACAAGCAGGAGGGGGACTGACTTTTTATGCAAGTAGATAGTGCGAAGACAAAGGGGAATGGATTTAAACTGAAAAAGAAGAGGTTTAGGTTAGATGTTAGGAAGACATCCTTCACTCAGAAGGTAGTGAGGCACTGGCACAGGCTGCCCAGAGAACTTGTACATGTCCCATCCCTAGGGCAGGCTTGACATGTTCCTGGGCAGTCTTACCTAGTGGTTGACAACCCTGCCAACTGCTGGGGGGGGGGGTTGGAACTGGATGATCTTTGAGGTCCCTTCCAGCCCAAGTCATTCTATGTTTCAGTGATTATTAAACCACACCTGACTGTAATGGTATGTCTGTAGCTAGGAAGAAGCTTCTCCATATTTAGGAAACGGGTAATTTCCTCAAGAATAAGTCGAACGTCGGGATTTAAGTTATCCAGTGTTCGAACTTCGTTGTTCACGCTGACTGCAGGAGTCACAGAATTGGCTAGGGCATCAATCAGCTCAGCACGATAGTAGTTGTCTGAAAACTAGATAAAAACAGCATTTAAATACAAGATATAACAAAATATACTCTTAAAAAGTTGAGTAACATTGAAGCACTGTTACAGAATAAGATCTTAAAACAGAAACCATATGACAAACTGTGAGAAAGCAAAACAGTTAAATAAATCTGTTCTGAAAAATGGATTTGAGAGTTTGAGCAAGCAGATAAACTATCTTACATTACATTAAACTTCACTCTGGAATATAGCATATTAATAGTAATACACTGGTTTACAAAAATTAAAAAGTCAGGTATTGAAATTCTTCCAGATTTAGAAATAAAAGTAATTCTTTCTAAATGTAAGCACCTATAACTACTTGCCTCTCTCTCTACTCAGTACAAAGGTTACTGAGGTTAATGGTTGCATTACATCTCTGAAAATCAGAGGTTTATGTAAGCAGCCACTTCAAGAGCTTCTGAGGTGAACTAATTAACGCCTCACTTCTGCTTAGTAAGGAAAATCTTGCTTCTGCATTTGCTCCTTTTCTTGGGCTCCCAGTTCCAAGCCCTTTCGTTGTGCTAGCTGTGGTATTTATTGGTCACATCAATTTACTAAACAGCAAGAGTATAAAAATAAAATTAAAAAAGCAGAATGAAGTACTGAGTTTGCATATCAGCTAATTTAACCTAAGCAAGCCCGAAGAGTGCCAGATACAGCAGAATGTTTCAAATGTATGCTTGGAAGGGACATATGGAAAAGTGAAGTGGGATCTTTCCTTTGGTGGTAGAGAGATGTTGGTACAACTCAGCACATCCTGTGACTATTGGTGTTTGCATTCACGTCTGAACTCTACCGCTCCACCTTCTATCATCCTCTCACTTCAATACTCCTGGCTTCTACACACTAGAAAGTGAAGTTTTATGAGGCTTCAGGTTTGTTCTACTAAACATCAGGTACTTAAATCAAAAGATTACTCTGGAATCATCCTAACCATTGTGGACTTCAAAAGCTAGGGAGATGGAACCTCTTATCATCTTAGGATCTTAAAGGATTATCCTTTAGATGTGAAAGAACTTAAGACTTTTAGATGTTTAGGAACTTAAGATGGTACTTTCAACTCAGGGGTTTCAGTTTAGTGATGAAACAACACTAAACTGAGCTTCATCTTTTATTTAACTAGATGCAGGTAATTCTGTTCTGTATATATCATTAACAAAAGATTATTTCCATGCTCTTTTAGACATTCTTCTCAAATAGGAAAGAAGTGCTTAACTTCACATGCTGCATTTATGCAGAAAATGTTAACCTTTGTGCACATTTTCTCAAAAAAAAAAAAAGAAATGGAAAAAAAAATCTTAATGAAAAAGAACAAAGCAAAGTATGTGTCCAAATGAAGACAGGCAGATCCTTAGTAAGTCAACAAGCACAGAGCTTTCTCCAAGGGAAATAATCAAGAAATGTCATCACAAATGTCAGCTAAAGAATATTCTTTAACATGTACTGTTTAGTTTAGCAGATCACCTTTTATCAACTCTCCTAGCTAGGTATTTACATTAGTGGCATAATACATCATACAGTGTATTAACTTTGAGATTTTTCAACAAAAAAGTGAGAGAGTAAAATAAACACATTCTTTACCTTATTCTTCCTGTTATCATTATACTTGATCAAATCCAAAATAAACATTAAAACCTCCTTAGGACAGAGGTTGTGAACATCTCTCAGAAGGGCCATGGCAACCGGCATAGTCTGTGTAATAAAATTAATACTAATATCATTCTCACATCAGTGAAATGACAGCCCTGAGAAGAGCTATACCCTGAAAACAAGCAATTAGATTTGTAAAAGCAAATCTCTGAGAAAAATTTATCTAAATTCTTCTTGAAAGACATACCATATGCTACATACCTTTCAGTTCAAAAAGCAATGTAATTATTGCTCAATAATCACTTACAGAACAGACAAAAAAAGGTACACATGAAAGAAATGACTCAGTTTAAGGCACTATCTACAAGGTAAGAAATGGAAAATAATGAAGCAAAGAATATTCATTCTGAGACTGACATCCAAGTTCAGTTTTTATGTGTTAGCCTGATGTCTATACCTGATATACATGGTCAAGAGGTATACACCCAAGACAGTCAGTGTAGCCTAAAGAATTATTAGACAAATAAGTAATTAATCTCACTAGATATTTCTTTTAGAATCTACACATGTAGATTCAGGATCTTATCCTAGAACTATAAATTTGGAACATGAGATTAAACATGTTAGGGAGAAAAGCATTAAGACTTAGTGGGAAAGAATGAACGATAAGAGCAGAAGATGACAAATGACAGTCCAAAAAAGAAAATGGTAGGGAGAAGGATAAAGCAGTTTTGGATAGAGAAATAAAATTTAAAATTTAAGTTTTCTCTGATCAGCAATATGATATCTGTGAACTAAGAACACAATCATCCAGTAATTATAAAGTCAGTCTTGAGAGAAAAACCACTGTTGTTTTAGTCATTACTCACTGTGCACTGCTAACTATACATCTCAGGAAAAAAAGTACATAACATGAAAAGAAGTAGCAGCAATATGATGCTGACAATCAGTGGAAAGTAGGCAGAAAGAAGAATTATGTAGTGCCTTGAACTGAAAAGCCCACCGATTTAAGTTAATGCTTATAAGATTTTATTTGCATAATGAAATCAGTGCCATTAATAAAGACAGCTGATGAATTCACCTAAAAGAGTTGATCACAAAATCACAGAATGGCTTGGGTTGGAAGGGACTCCATGGATCACCAAGTTTCAACCCCCCTGCCACAGGCAGAGCCACCAACCTCCAGATCTGGTACTAGACCAGGTTGCCCTGGTCCAATCTGGTGTCTTGAACACCTCCAGGGACAAAACATCCACAACCTTTCTGGGCAGCCTGTTCCAGCACCTCACCACTCTCTCTGTAAAGAACTTCCTCCTGGCATCCAGTCTAAAACCTCCCTCCTTGAGCTTAAAACCATTCCCCCTTGTCCTATTACTGTCTACCCTTGCAAAAAGTTGATTCCTCTCCTGTTCATAATCCGCTTTTAAATACTGGAAGGCTGCAATGAGGTCTTCTACTCTCACAGCCTTCTCTTCTCCAGGCTGAACAAGCCCAGCTCCCTCAGCCTGTCTTCATAGTGACAGGCTGGTGCTCCAGCCCTCTGATCATCTTGACGATTAGCTTTGTTACTGTGCAGTACATTCTATTTAAGAATTCAAGTATTTACACCTAATTGTTATATGTACTACAATCTTTTGAAGAAATTGCTAATTTAACTGCAGCTGTTTAGAGAAAAATGCTAAAAAGTTCTGTTAATTATTTCTTAATGAAGATGGAAGAAATGAATACCAAATAGGAAAGTACCAGTTTTCAACTTTCAATGAATTGGTAAAGTGAGACTATGCTATTCATGTTCCTGCAGTTGTCCCCCGGAGGAACACTTTTTATTTTGACACTTAATTTGAAGAGTTCAGTGGAAAAACAAATTTTACCTTTTGCAGAAAGTAGCTTTGAAAGTTCATAAAGTTGTTGGTCTTCACAATGTTTGGACAAGTCTTACAGCAAAACATTCGGGTAAAGAGTGACTTCATGGCTGGTGGTCCTGTCCACGTACTTACCATGGAATTTGCAATCTATATAATTAGGGGAAAGGGAAATCACATTACCATCATTGCTGTAAGTTCAAATTGGCTGTAGAGAAATAGAAATTTCCCCAAATAAGAAATAGTAATTGCCAGGAATGTACTGCCCTTCAAATACAAACATATTTTCAACAATATATTATCTTACATTCCCTAAGTTTATCCTGCCATCCCCAGTATATCTTCTCTACATTAAATGTACATTTTCATACAACTGTTTCACTTGGAAGATGTCTGCATCTAAACATCTTTCCATGACAAACTTCCGTTTTTTATTATCTCATCTTTTTCTGTATCTATGCAAGTTCACCAAGAATGTTTCAGAAAAATAACCACAATCCAGACAAAAGCTGCAAATTAAGAAAAAGAATCTTCTCACTAATGAAATATGGGAGATTTGACTTTTTCTAACAAAGATTAGGAATCCTAATTTTCAAATATGTAAAAATTGAAACTGAGTCAATAGGAACCAATTCTTACTAGTAGCCTGATGGTGGAGCTACTAACAGAATGCATTACATTCTCCTCCTAGGTAGCCTGGACAAGTGTTATCTACAATCCTATCCATCCTTCCATGCCTCTTCACCTTGATTTACTATCACAGCCATGCTTCCCACTAATTTTAATCATTTTTTTTCCTGAGTCAATCACCTTTATCTCCAGACCCCATCTGTTTTATTTTCTTTTTTCTTCTAGAACTACAATTTCATACAATTTTCACAGAAATACAAGTAGCAAAAACTGATTATGATTATCTGCAGGCAACTGCATAAGATTTCAGTGTAAAGACAAAAAAAATATTACATTTTAACACTTTGACAACTGCTCTTTTAATATTCTCCTGTAGAAGGCATGTGCATTTCTAAATATTCCAAATGAATTCATTATGAAATAAACATATTTTAAGTCAGGCAACAGTAGTATTGATACTAGCACAAAAACTGGCAGTATTACATCAATGTTTAACAGTATTAAAACATACTACAAAGCATTTACTGGATTTTGGTTTTCAAAATACGGTTGAAGTATATATTTCAATATGAGTATACAGCAGAAAGTCATATAGCAATAACCCAACCTGTAGAAACTGTCAGTTATTATGCCTTTATCCCAATAAAAGTATGCCAGTAACCTGTGCCAGTAACATGCCTTTTCAAAATTTCTTATTTGTTCTCTTCTGTTTCCAACCAGATGTTTTACAAGGAGCTCTACTTTTAATTCTTAATGTTAATTTTGTATCTAAACAAAAATATCTTCCTTTTTCAAGGAAGGCAACTAACCTGCTTTTGAATATTTAGTTGCAGACCAACACTGTATTTATCTTGTGCCCCTATTCAACTTAACACAATATAGAGCAGGAATCTGAATTCACATTAGGCAGACAGATGAATTTCAGAAATTCAGATTTCTCAACAGAGAGGCCAAGGATCTTCCCAGTAAAATAAAAAAAAAATGCATTTTGGCACTGAAAAATATTAAATAAAAGTCTTTTATTTCTGCCTTTTAATGAAATCTGGAAAAATCTCTTGTGGTTTTCATGTCTGACATCTCAATTTTAACAATTATGAAAGCCTTCTGCAGTCTCCATTTACAGACTAAAATAATACAGCTTTCCTTTCAAATCAGTCAAGTTAAAAATACCTGGCAAACATTTTTAAGAGGCTACATAATCAAGCCAATTTAAGTACTGTGGTGAATTTTGACCCATTTTCAAATGCTTCAGCATCTAGCAGATTTCTTTCCTTATTCCTATCCACACAAACTCACCTTTGCAAGGCAGAAGCAGGCTAGCATTCTCACTCGGTAGAAGCACTGTTCCTGTTCTAGTATATCAGTCAATGCAAGTCTCGATGCTGGTGTAGGGAACTTTTCCAATGCCAGAATGGCTTCTTCTTGTGCAACCACATCTCGCTCATATCGAAGCTGATACTGCCACATGAAATCAGACTGTTCGAATTCTACCTTCCTCAGTACTGACATATCAGGGTCTATTCTTATCCAGAGCAAAGGGGAATCAGCACTAAGACAGACATGAAAAACATTAATAGCCTACAACATTTCAAGGCTGTAGAATGTCAAAAGATGTTTTGATTTTTGAATTAATTTCAAATTATTGAATACATTTGAAATGTCCAAGAACTGTACAAGAATTTAGGTTAGAAGGAACTACTGAACACCACCTCATTCAGTCTCCTGCTCCTAAGAAGACAGTATTACACCCTCCCAGGGCAACTCTCCAAATCCCAAACATGTTAGTAAATGTCAATTTCACTATTTTTAACCAACAGACATGTTTTCATGATAAACTACTGTGTAATCTCAATATATTTCAGCCTTTGTTCTTAGACACCATAACTGTCATAGCTGAGCAGTGCTTTCCTGAGAGTGTTAACAGACAAAGCATAAGTGCCTTGCATAAAAATATATGCCCGTTCAAACACAGTTCCAAGAAGATAATTAGGATCTAAGTACAATATACTAGGTAATTTGAACACAAAATCAAGTTACAAATACTTCTGCTAAAGGCTCTTAAATACAATTTTAAAATCTATTCAAATGTCTATTGTTAATATAGAAACAATAACAGCAACGTACACAATGAAATGATTCCCTATAGAATTATTCATATTTTTTAAAAGGTTTATTTTACAAGGAATAATTCAAAGAGCAAACTGTCCTCCTTCAATGAGACACCATTAGTTTCCATGAAAAGAATTTACTTCCATCAGTCAGTAAACAACATATCAACAGCTTCAGCACTTTGAAAGCAACACTGCTCCAAGAGGGTAAAACAAGTATTTACATTGAGCAAGAATTTGCTTCTGTAGAGCTAAACATTTGCAATTGACCTCACCCATTAGATTCTTCTCAGTATGAAGCATTTCACCATTCATTTGCAACCTAAAATGATTTTATTTTTTTTAAATTAGCCAAAGAACTCAGGAACTTGTCTATCTTAGTGCTAGTTAAATATTCTTCATCAAGGTCCAAAAAGTGATTTGACTTACGTCTTGAAATCTGCCAGTCATAATATAATGAAGCACAACTTTACTATCTAATTCTTCACAAAACACACAATGGGAACAAGACTGTGTCTCACACTGAGAAACATCAGCAAACAAACTTACTCCATAGCAGAAAGGTCCATGTCCACCTCCTCTCCATTCATCAGTGGAATCTTTTTCTTTTTATTTCTATTAAAAACAAAAAAGAGAAAATAATCAATAAAAAGGATATTTGAAAAATTATCATACTAGATAAGATGTATTTACAAATACTGAAGTATTCTGTGTATTTCACCACACCGAAAACTAATGCTCTCCTCAACACACACAAAAAAAAGTCATTGATACTTTCTAGTACTGGCTTTCTAGTACTTTTTAGTACTTTCTAGAACTCGGCTCCCACAGCGTTAAGAAGTACACATAAAGTACACAAAGTAGAGTACAAGGTAGTTATTAAAATATATCAAGAAACAGAATCTGTGTAGAAAGCACATTATTTTCCTTGCTCATTAGGCTTAATGAACAGCCCTGGGACTCAGCTGAAAACTATGCATGTTCTCCATGAAAAAATATCCTCTCAGGTGAGGCATCCCATTTGAAAGCATTTTGAATAGTTTGATAACTATTAGAGCTTTCATTCGATTTCTTCTCCCATACAAACAAGTTCTTTATAGAACTCAATGTCTTAGACATTTTTACTTATCTACGCTAATACATATAAACAGCAAGTAATTTTTAATTCTTACCTTCTGCTTTTAGAATGGCAAGGTATATCGTGTTTAAGACTGTTTTCTTCAATCTGTAACGTATGGTTAAATGATCCATCAAGTTCTTGAACTGTCACTTTAAGAGGGCCCTTGAAGTTGAAAAGATTATTAACATTTAAAAATAACTTCTTATTGTTCACATCATACTTAAATGTATAGGTAAAATATGGAAAATTGACCTTACCACATATTTCTGAGTCCCAGGAGATGTGTAGTCTTGTTTTATTTCCAGTTCCAAAACATTGCGTTTTCTATTAAATGCAAAGCTACCATAAAATTTGACCACTCCACTCTGATCTCTGAAAAGCAGTATAGGAAATCTAAAGCATAAAGCAGTAACTATAAATACAATTCTCAAATTTTTCACTCACTTTTCACACTGGTTTTATGCTTACTCCTAGAATCTCCTAGCCCAAGAAAGTCAGGAAATGAAAACGCATTTCCTTTGTAAGGATTTTCAGATTTTTTTTCCTTTAAAAAGTTTTTCAATGTACATTCATGTACAACATCAAAAAAAACTGAAGTGAAAATTATTAAAAAAAAAAAAGGTAACAATGGAAAAAAAAAAAAAAGATACATCGGACCCCACCACACTCCCATGTCCTTGACATACTCTCAGAGAAAGATAAGAAATGTTCTAACATACTCTTCAGTTAATGCTACCAATACCAGCTGGGAAATGAAAGGAATGAGTGCAGCCCTCCCAAAAAAGACCTGGAGGTACTGGTGGATGGCAAGCTGGACATGAACCAGCAATATGCTCTCACAGCCCAAAAAGCCAACTGTATCCTGCGCTGCTGCATCAAAAGAAGCATGGCCAGCAGGACATGGGAAATGATTCTGCTCCTCTACTCTATGCTGGTGAGGCCTCACCTGGAGAACTGCATCCAGATGTGGAGTCCTCAGCACAGGAGAGACACAGACCTGATGGAGCACAGCCAGAAGGCGGCCACAAAAACGATCCAAGGGATGGAACACCTCTCCTATGAGGACAGGCTGTGAGCTGGGGCTGTTCAGCATGGAGAAGAGAAGGCTGTGAGGTGACCTGAGAGCAGCCTCTCAGTATCTAAAGGGGAGCTACAGGAAAGAAGGGGACACACTCTTCAGCAGGGTCTGTGGTCACAGAACAAGGGGAAATGATTTCAAGCTCAAAGAGGGTAGATTTAGGTTAGATATAAGGAAGGAGTCTTTTACAGTGAGAGTGGTGAGGCACTGGAACAGGTTGCCCAGAGATGTGGTTCACATCCTGTCCCTGGAAACTGTCCAGGTGAGGCTGGATTAGGCCCTAGGCTTTGTGATCTAGCTGTGCATGTCCCTGTTCATTGCAGGGCAGTTGGACTAGATGACCTTTAAAGGTCCCTTCCAACTCTAAGGATTCTTTGATAAGCTTCCATCTTAAACCCATGCTGCATTTAACTATTTCATTGCAGTTTTTCAAACTGAGTCGTTTTGAACGTTCATATGTATAGACAAGTTCACACATATATGAAATTTTGTACACAGCAGCAACAATAAAAAAAATGATTACCTCAATTCAAATTTTATCACAGGTGACAACTTCAAGTAAACTGTTCTGTGAATAGCTTCATCCTTCATTATTACTCTGACAGCCATTACTACAGTTTATTTGTACAAGAACTAGAACACTAGGATGAAATAGTTCAGGGCATACTCCCAATACATGTCTGATGAAATAGGAAGAGAAGAGGAAAACCTGTTCTTTAATGCCCTCATGTTTAAGGGAATGAGATGCCAGATTCAAACAGGTTCTTATCTTACACACATTAAATCTTCTCCCAAAATATGAGCATTTGGCTATCTACCTCAGACAGACTGGTTCTGTTCAACAGTGGCTGCCTTTATAAAGACATGACTTTGCCATCAGATACAGCTTAAGGCATTTTTAGTTGTTTCTTTGGCACAAAGTTTAAATACAGTATCTACATAGCTCTCAATAAGAGCAGCTAAGACAGAACTAGTTAACAGTAGCGAGATATCCTCCTGAACAATACAGACAGCAGCTGTGATCTTACAAGGTGGAAAATCTAGTGTTGCAGGTGCAAGGGTGCTTGAAGCATGATAGGGGAAATAACAACCATAGGACTAAACACAAGATACAATTAGAGGATCAGACCTGGGGCCAAAGTCCAGTGCAGCAATGGGACAAGCAGCAACAGTTTAAAATTGAACAAGTGTAGATTTAGATTGGCTGTTAAGAATTTTTTTTACAGTGAAGGTGATGAGATTCTGCACCAGTCTGCCCAGAGAATTTAGTAGTGTCCAAGACCAGGTTGGATGAAGGTTCCAGTAACCCAGTCTAGTGAAAGCTGTCCATGTCCATGGCAGAGGGGTTGGAACAGATGATCCCAAAGGTCCCTTCCAACCCAAGCCTGTCTATGATCTGAGTTACAATTCTTCTTTGCTGACAGAACTGAGAAAGTTAAGATCCACTTAGCTCAGATAGCAATGCTAACATTTAGGCATAGGTGTAGTGTCAATGTATACAGACAAAATATCTACTTTCCTCAAGTGCTTGGCACATCGAAATAAGAAACTTAGAATAATTTGTCTTTGTACCTTGTGTACTTTTGATGATTATTCTACGAATATTACTTTTACACTAATTTTTGGTTAGATACAGATGCATGGATGTTATTGGTGGCGAAAATCCATTAAAATACTCTAAAGATAAGCAGCTACTTTTGCTTTCTGTTTTAACAGTAGGACATGGCTTTGCTGAAGTCGTACCATTTTAATCTGTTGTCACATTAATTAAAACTCCCAATTAAACCTGTTAAACAAAGCAAATTCAAATTTGCCCTCAAAACAATCTAAAACAAGAAACTCTGTTTCTTGATTATTATCACATACATTTGAATAATGAACAATTAAAGGTTTATTCTACCCGACTGTACTAACACAAGCTACCAAGCTATTAAATGTATTAAACTATTAATCTGTGCTTTAGGTTACTCAATCCATGCTGATTTACTGGAAATCACATCTAAAAGTGCACCAGACTATAGCATTTTCCATGTCAGACTTCAGCATATTTCTATGGGCAGTGTCCTCTGGAATCCCTTAAGTATAATTTGGCCTTAAGTTCCAACAGTTATTGTGCTTCCTTCAAAATAGAAATCACAGCAATCCCTTATGGTAAAGAACACCCAAAACGATAGCATATGCTGAATGACTACAAAAGGACAGTGAACCTCGGTCTCAAATCTATTTCTAATTCAAAGAATAATGTACTTAACTGTTTAAAGTAAAGATATGAAATACCTTTCTTCACATTCCTTTAGTAGTGCCAATTTAAAAAAAAAAAAAAATCATTCTCAATATTAACAATCCTGACCAAGAATAAAAAGGATACACCCACTGCTTTATTAAAGGTTGAATGTCCTTGCCAGAGACATTTGAGATAGATTTCAAAAACCCAGATGTGGAAACCAGCATCTGACTCCACATGTGTGACTGGAACTTCTGAGATGAAGCAGTGCTAGCCAGACTCAACAACTTGTTGAAAACCTGAAATGATAAAAAGTTATTGCTTTAATTAAGAATTTGAATGCACAAAATAAACTTCTCTTTCCTGTTTAGGTGCAAATAACTAGAACCAAATACAAAAAAAAACTCATCACCTGATAACTGGCTTCCAAAAAAATATGAAATTATAATGCAGACTTTTAATAAGTATGTTAAGTAGCTTTCTAGGAGTTTCCTGTTTGTTTTGTAACTTAAGCCAGCACTTCACATACTGTTTTACTATGTATGGTTCAACATAAAATCTAGTAAGAGCCCATACATTTTCTAAAATCTTTTACAGTAAAACAGATCATGGAATATATACACTTTTTAGAAATAAAGTATTCATCAGGTTCTCTGTTTACCTTTTTGCTATTTTTTTTTTAAATTGCAAAGAATAATTTAAAGTTATTTAAGGAAAGCTTTAAATCTCCTTTATTTTCAGCCTGACAAGAGCTGCTAATAATAGCTTTTAGCACATGAGTCTTCAGCTCTTCAGTTTGCCTGCGTTGCACTGAGTGAACAGGAATTATCATTGGCCACTTAAAAAATACATAATATAGTTAATGTATAAACATAACAAAACACTTTTTTACTAAAACATAAGAAAGAAGGCAACAGAAATATATATAAAACCAGAAGGTTTGACACATATTTTAGCAGACGCACAATCAAGATAGCCTTAAAAAAAAAAGGCATCTGAAACTGATAGGAAAATGTTCCACCTAGTTGGGTATTTGTAGCACTCTCTTTTTTAATATAATCACAAAACATTAAAAAAAAATCAAGAAAAACTATAAAAAATGAAAAAAATCAGTTTTCTATTCAACTGCTTCTTCTAATACAAAGATTTATGCTCCCACTAGCATTGAAAATTTCTATGGTGAAAAGAGCAAAAGCTGGATTCTCATGACGTTATAATTTGACTACGTTAACTCACAGAGACTAGCTATGAGTCAATAAAACGGGTTCTCAGTGTTATAATCAGTCATGATAACTCAAAGAAATGGAATAATTTAATATTAAAGAGAATAAGCAATATTAAAAAAATTACTAATTATGCATAACAGCTAACCTTATTCTAATAATTTTATATTTGTTCTATAATGTTTAAATTGAAAATACAAATGGAATCCTATCATAAACTGATGTGATCTCCATTTTATAAATACAAGCCACCAATAAAGACAGGAAGTTCTCTATATGTCACATAAACATTTAAATACTGACCTGTAACATGAACTCCATGCTGATCCTATTCTCAATCAGTCTCATAACGAGATGTGCTTTACACTGAAACATAGTGTAATATTCCCAGGACAAGGTATGAGGGTGTTTAATAGAAAAATGTAAATGTGAGGCAGGGCTGAAAAATAATAAAAAAAAATTCTATTTTGCATTTTATGGATAGAAAACTAAAAAAACAAAAATTACAGGTACACCAACCATTAGGATCTCTTCTATTGCTTTAACACAACTATGACACACTCAAAATGACTGCACAGAAAGATTGCAGGGGTGCACGTACCTGGAACCGAGCAAGTATTGTATGGATAAGTAATACAAACTGTACCATAACTTCTCAAATAAACATTGGCAGGGGTGAAAAACACAGCAAGGAATCTATGACTTGAGTCTGGAAATTACTCATGACTTGACATTCTACCTGTCCTACTTCCATTTAAAAGTAAGTATAAAATACTAACGCTTACAATCAAGTAAATAATTGTTGTAATTAAAGAGAAGAAGGAGTTCTAAGATTCACATCAGAATTTCATGTGATGAGCCAAAGGAATTGATTATTTTATTTTAGTTAGCAGCTTTATGCTTACAATACTTTGGAAAATGGATGCCGCCTTCTAAATTAGATATCATGCCAAGGAAGACTATGCAAAGCATCATGTTACCACTGCCACACTGTTTCCGTAACTTCAACTTGTCGGTGGTGTTCCTTCACACATACCTTTTCTGTCTATAAGCAAAATATTTTAAATGGTTTAAGTTCATTCCATATCAGAAGACAGACAGTGAAATCCTGAAACTTTCTAAAATAGGACTTAGTGGCTGTACAGCAATAAAACACCAAAAACTTAATTTTGGGGTGTTTTAAAGTTTTACATTTCAGAACATAAGCTGACCTATAGTCTAGTTTCAAAGTAGAATAGTAACTGTATCTCCCTAGAAAAATAAGACCTTTTTGCCCCTTTTCAATTATTTGAGAAGGTAAGTCTAAGTTTATTTTAATGATGAACCAAAGTTGAGGAAACTGTATTTTATTGTGCTTGACACTTGAACGTTTTTCCATGAACTAATAACAAACATCTTAAGAAATGGACCTATGCTATGTCAGGCCAAGTTCTTAAGAAAAAGAAATTCAGACTTATTTTATGTTGGCTGATGGAGAATGACAAATTAGCCACTGTAATACAGAAAATACCAGCTACTTAACATTCCTGGGTTCAAAATAGGGTTGTCCTGTGATTCTCAGTTATAGATAACCTAACTAAACCATTTCAGGATGGACCAAATAAATAATTTGTCCAAAGATTTTGTAAGACATTGCAAGACAGAATGAATTAATTAAAGAATTGTAACAAAAACAACAGGTATAAGCTTTATCTTTCATGTCAGCTATCTCTGGAAAAGACACAACTTCCAGAACCTACAAAGACCCATGAAGCAAATGATTTTAACTTCGATTAATCTTTCCACGCACTTCAATGTTGTATGCCAGTAAGAAGCACTTGACTTTATAACTGCATCTCTTAAGATTTCAGGATTTGGCAAGGACCAAGACAGCCACAACACTTTAGTATTCTTGTCCTACTCTTATTTAATAGGAGATTTACTTGGCTTTACTCATGAATGTCAGTATAAGCATTAAAAAAAGTATTTCTGAATTTAATCAATACTACCCATTTTAGGTGTACTGAATATATGAATAAGAGTGTGCTTAGGTTTACTACTCGCTCTTTCCTGTTGTTTAGAAACTACTAAAGTCTTCCGTATCTAAGCTGTCCTGTTATTTTGCACATTTCTGTATTCTAAGGTAAGGAAGGGTTAGCAACCATGACATCGAAATGGAAGAAGGAAACTGAGGTTGTGGCTTAGACATTATATAATAATTTAGTCTCGGTATAAAACTACTTATCCAGCTTCAAAATACATATTTGATTGACTTTGGTAAAATTCTTTTCTTAAAAATTACAACCAAGCCAGAGACCACATTCTTGGCCTTCTTAAATTTACTAAGTGTTGATTGATTTTGTTACTGCTTACAGTATTTAACAGCAAATCAAAACAGACTGGTTCATTTGAATTTGAGAGCTGTCATTGGTAGTTCATTGTACTTCTCATCAATCATTAAATTTTTAAAGCTGTTATTGAATTATCATCAAATAAGAATTAAAATTAGCAATATGGGTGTAGAACCTCTGTCAAAGTGAAAAGTGAATTAGCTCTTCCATTAAAATTTAGAACATTCATGCTCTTGAACACAATTCAATCATGTGATAAAAACCCTAACTCTACTCTAAACTTATCAATATACTTCTCCCACTTGAAATACATCTGTATAACATTTCTTGAAGCTTTTAGTTTTTACAGTAGCATGGTGCCACCACGAAGACTGAAGAAAACCAAAATCAAAGAGGGAAAACACAACTTGAAAATATAACGAGTATTTTGAAACATTAATCTGTAGAAGTGTTAACCTGGAGTTTATTTTCTTTCATTCTCCTAGGCTATGGGATTTTTTCTTTCAAAAGAAATATTCTGGAGAGCAATGTTTGTGTTGCACTACATATGAACAGGAAGAATTTGTGATAGTTGTTCTGTGCAGAAGTTAATTTGTATGAAAAGTTACTTTTTTCCTGTTATTTCTTTCCATATTTCCACTTAGTTGAAAATAGGATTATCTAATTTTTATTCTTATTATTGTAAATTGGGACTGCAATAAGGCAAATATACTTGGCAGGAAACTGTATCATAATAACCAGAAAAAATAAATGCAAAATATATGTTGAACACAAAAACAGCCAAGAAAAAGAAAACTAAGGGTACTCTAAAAAAGCCTAAAGATTACTAACCAGTCTAGAAATAGCTCAGGCCAAAATTCTGGCTCCATTTTTCCTCTCATCCTCTTACTAAGAAGTATTTTCATAACAGTATGAAAAACATTCATTATACTTAATTCCCTTCAAGATTTAAATTGAAAGAAAAATAAAACAGTGATACAATATTCTCAAGATACTTTATGAGACTGGTAATATATGACTTGGGCAGCTGAAGTTCTTCAGCCTTTGGCCTTATGCCGCACAACACACCCAAGGCATATATTAATGGCCCCATAAAAACATACCCTGTAATGACTTGCGGCTTAAATAAACATACTTGTCTTTCTCTTTTCCTCCTCCGAATATTGGATGCAGCAGAACTCCACCGGTCTTCAGTTCATATGCCACTATTTGATCTAACTCCTAGGAAGTACAACATATGTAAGCAAGCATAATTTTGTAAAGCACAGAAATTAGTTACAGAAGATAGAGAAGGTTTTAACATTATTGTTCAAGCCATACCTCCTAAAGAAATACGTTTACAAGCACAAACTAACATTTTAAAACAATGATCTCCCTCAGCACGGTAAGCAATAATAAGACAGTCGAAACTGGCAGTTAATTCTTGCTCTGGATCTGAATTGTGGATCAACCTACAATATCTAAATCTGTTAATAACCTAAATCTAATACCAACATATCTAAAGAATATTATTGTTCACTGAGTACATTTCCTCTGATCTTTTTTTTTTGAATGTTTACATTCAGAGTAAAGTAATACTGGGTACAGCTACATAGTAGACTGCAGAATATAAAAGCTCACCTCACCTTGACCCTCATCCAAGCCAGACAGAAGCAGGCTCTGTGTCTGAATTTGTGTGCTGCTGTGCCCATGTTAACAAGCACACTTAAGGCAGGATGTTTGCTCACTGTCATCCAACAGTTAACATGGCTTCTGGATCAAATCAGGTCAGTTTTAGCATAGGGAAAGTGAACTGCTGTCTGCAACCCAGTGTTAGACAAGGAATTTCCAATGTTAACATACTTTGATATGTATTGATTCCTATCAACTTGCATCCTTTCATATACTGACAATATGTTCAAAGCAGTAAGGGAAGCCATGACAGCAGCACTTCTGAGTTCTATGTGGAAGCACTTAACTAACACATAGGTAAAGAACATGAACATCTAATACTCAGAAGCAACTCTGCACACAGCACTGGACTCTGGTGCTCTCTGTTGTACAACCACATTCTGCATAGACAGCACAGGACTGCTGAGCTGAACATGCCTTACTCAGATAAGGATAGGGTACTGGGTCCCTGTGTGGGTAAGGGATGTAATTGAAGCCCATTGGTAAGAAAATGTGACAAGAGAAAGAAGATACGTATCTTTCTATAAATGAATGTCACTGAAAAGAAGAAGAATCACTGCTGTTATGACTATTAAGTCCCTGTCTCACACCATTACACTTAGAAATGTAATCAACAGACAGAACTTCCTTTTTCAATACAGGTGACTCTTAATGGAAAAAATAATCTTAATGAAAATAAAAAGCTATCAACTTTCACCATGGACATAAAAAGTTCCGGGTCCAACAATTTCAACAAGTTCCCCTTCCCATCCCCCAAATCATCCACAATGTGTTCTGATTCAAAGGAAGGTACATGCACTCTTGCAATACGCAGGCACAGAAATATCCGAGTATCAAAGAGCATCATCTCTTAACTCGTCACATACAACTGGTCAGAAGCAAGACTGCACTGTATCTCTTTCAAAAAGCTATCTGGTTTACTCTTATTATCACACATTCATACTGTGTTTTAAGAGTCCCTTGTGAATGTGAGCTAATTATAATACGCACGAAGAACAGAAGTGTGAAGACAAGTAGTTCTGGGTAACTCTTCTTAAATGACTTCATCAGCCTTATCATTAAAGTCTATCCATATCCTAGGATATGATAAGACTGCCAAGTCCATATAAAATGAAGCATACAATTCTCTTAAGACATCAGACTGATCACAGAAGAATGAAATAAAGACAGAGCATTCATCAAAACTTTCAACGGTCCTCAAGTTACATCATTTCCCCAAACTGATGTTTGTCAGCCTATGCGGCTAGATGGTCACACTTAGAGACTTGCGGTCAATGGCTCAATGTTCAAGTGGAGACTGGTGACAAGTGGTGTTCCTGAGGGATCAGTGCTGGTACCAGTGTCATTTAACAACTTTGTAGGCGACATGGACAGTGGGACCAAGTGCACCCCCCACAGGTTTGCAGACGACACAAAGCTGAGTGGTGCAGTCAATACACTACAGGAAAGGGATGCCACTGAGAGGGACCTGGACAGGTTGAGAGGTGGGTCCATGCCAACCTCATGAAGCTCAACAAGGCCAGGTGCAAGGTCCTGCACCTGGATCAGGGTGATCTCAAGCACAAATACAGGCTGGGGGGAAAATGACTTGACAGCAGCCCTGAAGAGAAGGATTTGGGTGTGTCAGATGATGAAAGACTCAACATGAGCTGACAGTGTGTGCTTGCAGCCCAGAAGGCCAACCATATCCTGGGTTGCATCAAGAGAAGTATTACCAGCAAGTCGAGGGAGGTGATTCTGCCCCTCTATTCTGCTCTCATGAGACTCCACCTGGAGTACTGTGTTCAGTTCTGGGGCCAACACAAGGACATGGAGCTGCTGAAGCAGATTCAGAAGAGAGTCACAAAGATGAACAGAGGGCTACAGAACATATCCTATGGGGACAGGCTGGAAGTGTTGGCGCTATTCAGCCTGGAGAAGAGAAGGCTCTGGGGAGACCTTATAGTGGCCTTCCAGTACCTGAAGGGGGCCTACAGGAAAGCTGGGGAGGGACTTTTTATAAAGGCATAGAATAACAGGATGTGGGGAAATGGTTTTAAACTGGAGGATACAAGATCTCTAGATAAAATAGATATTAGGAAGAAATTCTTTACTGTGAGGGTGCTGAGACACTGGAACAGGTTGCCCAGAGAAGCTGTGGGTGCTCCCTTCCTGGAGGCATTCAAGGCCAGGCTGGATGGGGCTTTGAGCAACCTGGTCTAGAGGGAGGTGTCCCTGCCTATAGGGGGGGGGGGGTTGGAACTAGATGATCTTAAAGCTCCTTTCCAATCCAAACCATTCTATCATTCTATGTTTTCATAACAGGACAAACCACTATGATGTCAATATTACCAACTGATTTGAGAGACACTTGAGACCCACTGACTTGAGACAGCTTCAACAGGTATTTTTCTACTGTTTTATTATAAAGCTAGTATTTAAATGAGGCTAAAAAATACCTGATCCACTGCTGACCCAAGCTAACAGAGCCCTTCTGAGGTACAGGAACAGTCATCACAGTATAACAACTTTAGTTCACCAAAGAGATCTCCTTACGAATTTCACATTCTATTTTAAATATTAAAAGGTACTGTTTTTATTTTTTCCTATCTTTGAGCAAAAACTCATGAAAAAAAAACAACTGCACAAAAAGATGATGAAAATTATTATTTGTAAGATAGTTGCAGAAACATACTTGGGTTAATATATTTGATGTTTAGCTTTAAGTTTTGATACTATATCCACAGATTATAATGTAAGTAGGAAAGATTACTACTAAGTTATTACCTGTTTAATCCAGTGGCGATATTCATTAACACCAAAGGTTTTTTTCATCCAAAGGCCATATATATAACCAGAGATTCCCTTTAGCACCCATTCATCTGACCTATAGTAAGAAAGAACCATGAATTATGGCACTTCAGATGGTATTTCATAATGGATGGTATTTTTAACTAGCTCAAAATAGCCACAAGTTTCAGCAGGTTATATAACATTCTCTAAGTCAATAGAAGTCTGATGAGCTGTGAACCAATTTATGTAACTTGGCATCTGGATGGGACCAATGAAACTGAAGAGCCAGTGAAAACTGAACTTTTACCACAGAGGTCCAGATTAAAACATAAAAGCAAACTACCTTAGCTGAAACCATAACAATAAAACAGTGGAAACAGATACGAATGTTAAAATGACTGCTAATCTACACGATCTTAATTTCTTGATACCTCTCTCAATGAATGGAGAACATTTGGACACCAACGAGACAAAATACCTATTTGCACAATTCAGTGGACATTGACTTAAGTACACTTTTTGACAGTTAAGTCTTAAAAGAGAAGAACATGGAGAAAAAGCACAAAATGAACATGAGCTAGAATCCAAAGCATAGGAATGGCACATAGGTAAACAGAAGGAGGACACAAAAGGGAGTCATCATGAGAGACAAAAAAAACCTGTCTTGACCATGGCTGTAGACTTGTAATAAGCATCAGAACAATGAAAATTAACCTAGTAAAAACATTTTAGTTTCAGTTTAAGTCAAGAATACTCTAGGACCTACAATTTTACTCTGGAAAAAAAATAACGGGCCCCTTGTCTCCAAAACATGAAGTGTATGCTGAAAGCTTTAAAACGCACAGTAATCAGAACTACATGAAAAAGTTCAAGGATATTTTCTGAGGGTTAAAGTTACATGGAGCTTACGACCCCAGTGAACATGCCAATTTGACAGTGATTTCTGCATTCTCTTCTCACGTACTTCCCTCTAATATATTAGTTCTGTGCTCAACAAGTACGTTCTGCACAGGTTACAGTTCATCATTCAAAATATGATAGAAATTCTCTGATAATAAAAAAGTCTCCTCTATAAATTTATAGGTACCAAAGCACAGTACAACAGTGAGTAACAATAATTTGAGAGAAGACATATACAACCACTACAGTCTTCTGAACATATACATCTCACATTCCTCTTCCAAGGGAAAAAAAAATTATCCTGGATTTTCATTTATTAAGATGGTTTTATTACTCTTCTGTTTCTCCTACAGTTACTTCTTCACTTATACTTCTGATAAAATACCATACACACAATAAATTTCAGTTCCCTAAATTTCCCACTTTTTCTGGAGAGTATCACAGTAAAATACTTACCAGGACATTCTGGATATAAAACACCCAAAAAACTGCTGGGCCAGGGCCTGTGCCAAGCACCTCCTTGTCAGTGGAGTTTCATCTATAATCATTGCGCTGTGCAAGAGATTTGTGCTGGACCCCCATAAAAAGAAAATAATGCAGTATGAGCACAAGCTCAAACAAAACAACCCGAAGGAAAAAAAAAAATAGAGACACCTTGCTTAAAAAGCCAAAACAAATACATAGTCCTTTCACTGGTTTTCTAGCAAGATATCAGCATCTTTTTTTTTAAATAACATTAATCTAGGCAGATCTCCTGCTATTATATATATACACACAACTTTTCCTTCATAGAGCCAAAGTAGTTCAATCGGTGAAAATCTTTTGGATTCGTAGTACTCTCTCTCAGCTGAAGGAACACAAAACATAATCAAATGTCTATATTTAAGCTGATCTTCAACATTTCATGCATGGTGCTTCAAAATTTGAAAACCTCTGCCAATTTTTTGTTGAAGAAGATGCAAATCCAACATCTTTAAAAAATATATAATTAGAAATGCTGTTAAAAGTCTGTAATGTCAACCAAAGACAGCTTTTTCAAACTAGGAAACCCAAAACTCAGGCTATAAAAATAATAACATCAGGTATTTCCCACTAGTCTTAGAGTTTCTAAGCTCATGGACTTAGAAAGCATCATTTTCTCAAACACTAACCTGAAAATACTCATGGATGCATAAGCAGCTACTTCAACATACGCTTCATCAATAAAAACTGTCTTGAAGCAGGAGTATGGATAGCGGCAGGTAAGAATCTCCTCATAAAATTCAAAAACCTCATGAAGGTATGACGTGGTATGTTTGAGCAATGGAAGTAGTTGTGGCAAGCAAAAGTGAGTCACCTACAATGGAAAAATTTGGTACAGGACTGGTGAATGTGTTTAAATCCATTTATGTCAAATTAATTGTGTAACAGAGAAAAAAAAACAAAAATGGGACAACCACTACAAATCTAACAGAAAAAAGCATTTTTAAGCTGTGATAATATTTATAGTAGCAGAAAAGTGCACCAGGATATCTACCTAAATTGTGAGAGCAACAGGAAGCAAATAATTGTTTTTAAAAATACGTTCAATGATGACATCTATCTAGTGACATCTATCATTTAACATGATGTGACTTTTTTTGTGACTTTGTAGTCTACTGTCCTCGGGAGTATTATTTTTCTCTTACATAATAATGAATGAGACACATATCAGCTAGAGAAGCAGTGTGATCATTTACAAGATGATCTAACATAGCTGAAGCTATGTGTACCCTTTGACATTACTGTTTTCTCCATAAGTTGACTTCAGCACAGAAATGAAGTTTAGAACAGTACGTAATTTCAAGTCAGCTTTATACAAGTCTAACTCTGTAGAAATTCACCAGTTTGCTCTTCTTAAATCTCAAGGACTGCTATCTTTTTTTAAAAAAAACAGTAATTAGCTATCTACTAAAAAAAAGGAGACATCTATGAAAATTATTACCTCATGCATGTATGGATCAACAAGAATTTCAAAAGGTCCTATAGCTAGGGAGATGTTAGAAGCAGCAGTTGGAATAGCCAGCATATAATGAAAAGTCTTCTTTCTCATATCATGGGTATATACAGTTTCCACCAAATCTCCGTTTGAAACAGCCACCATTGCAGCATCCACAGTATACTCAAGTTTCCAGGTACACAACTCAGAATATGAATCAACACAAGGAAACCAAAATCTAGGAAAGTTAGCATGGGGGAAAAAATGTTAATAATTATGCTTACGTTTCACAAATAATATTTCTTTCAAGTTCCAAACAGTATCTTTTAATATTGTAAATGCTGACACACTTCTACTATACAGTAATATATACTGATATACACTGCTTTCAGAAAGCACTGCAAATTTCTTTGCCACTACCTCCTGAGCTATAATGACTAGAAATCCTAATTTTCAGATGCTATTTCACACTGGTGAGCTCCTTTCAAGCAGAAATTAAGTCCTCAAATGTTCAGCCTTACCAAGAATTCAGGGAAAATGTATTTTCTACACTTCGACATTAAATAGGAACTGCAGTCTAACGTTCAAAGGCAGTATTCTTACCTTGTAGAATTTTGATAACCACATGAAAAGACATGAGCACCTCTTTCTGCCATGCTGCCCTCCATGTTGGGTACCACAAAATGAAGACCTCCTTTCGGCTGGTCCAGAGAAAAATTTATGTGCACCTTTAGGACTTTCAACTCTGCAGCATCAAGACAGACATTAAGAGTACATACATAATTTATGTGAATGCTATTTCAGAATAATCACTCAGTTTTAGACTACTCGTCATTCAAGATCACCTGTTTATTTCATTCTCATGGATGCACAGGTTCACCTTACAAAGCACAATACAAGAACTTACAAAACTGAGACCTCTTAGGCTTAACTTACAGGATATGAATTTATGAGAATTTTTATTAATTGATAAAAACGTCAATTGGAGTTGTGTTTTATATTCCCACTCCACAACAGTAAAGAATCTTTAGTTATTGTACTCTTACCATGGTTTTGTTTGTACATTGCTGAAGTTACATTATTGAAATAATTTTCTACTAAAGCTGCATGTAACAGGCACATTCTAAAAAGATCTATTATAATTTGCAGTTTATTAAAACCTCTTATAATATTTAAACTTTTCCTGAGACTGAAGTGTCTTTGTTTCACAGAAATCTCACCTATGAAGAGACAGGCAAGAAAAGAAATTCAAGCAGATGGTGAAGTTTAGCCAAGGAGTATAACCATATACTGGCATTGCAACTCTGAGAAAAAATGTACCTGTTCGAATATTTTCCTTTCTAGGCTTGCAAGTAACACAACAGGAACTTAAACAAAAATTACAATAAAATAATAAAAGTATTTCCCAGTAAGATGTAACTGGCACACTGCACAAGTGTTTTCGAAGTGAAATGGGAAAAAATATAGCTTTATAAACAACATGTAAATAGCCAGATTCTTGTAAATTATCTTCTTTGTTGACTCATGTATACTTTAAGCAGCTTCAAACATTTATAAGTCAGCACCCACCATACTCCATTATATCCACAACCTCATGTATACTTTTGGGCTCAGCACCACCCAGAGTTTGTTTGTAAAGGGTGCTGCAACCACTTCTCCATTTTACCAAGAAACATGAAGGTATTTTTCAGCCTTCAAATGGAAAGATGAGTGACAACAAAAGGAAACAGTAATCACCATTTAATAAAATATCCTAACGATATTTCCATTTATTTAGATCTCCTATACAAACTTGCAGATGACAATTCAGTGGCATCTTAAATTAAGCTTGCGATAAACAAACTCTTTACTTTACCATCAACGTGTTTCCACAACTCTGAGGGAACCTTAATGCAGAGTTCACCGTTTCCAGCATCTGGGTCCACAGCACTGACTGCGGCAGCATAGGCATTGGAAAAATAGTTGAGATTCCTCCTGTCAGAAATAGCCGTTTAATTCTTAAAGTATATACTGAACTTCAAAAAAAAAAAAAAAAATCAACTTTTAAAGTGACATGATTACATGAAAAACCAAATTACCAAATTTCATGGGTAAAAATACTTCTTGGTCCTCAGAAACAATTTAAAAAGAAAAGATTGCAATCATTCATTTATTTAGGATGCAGACATTTCTACAATAGAGTTACAACTGTTTAAGTGACTATATATTAGCTAACAGCACATTTCATTCTAAAGCAGTAACATTAGTTGTGACTTAGATTAACTGCTTTCCTATGAAATGAACAGGGACATGCACGTGTTTATTGTTACAACCTGAATGCTATCTTCTTATTGTTCAGTATTATCGTATTCACATACTGAAAGATTCACCAGTCAAGTTCAGAAATAACTTCGCTTTTGCATCTTAATGCTACAGCTTTCATATACTTTCAAAATGGATTTTTAACTCTACAAAACATGGGCATGACATCTCTCCTAATTCTAATCCTCCAGTACACAGATTTCTCTCTGAGGAGAAAGTATTTCAGTTACTCATGACCTCTTCCTTCCAAAAGGAATTCTGAGCATTTAGCTGTGCACCACTGATGAATTCAGCAACTGTGGGGGCAGAGCTGCAGTCAAGCATAAAGCTCTCTGCAGTGGTACTGCACCACAATGGAGTAAATTAACTTTTGGCTGTGGACTCCGTTCTTCCATGGAATCTCAAGTCTACGCAAAGCAGACATGATCTCATTACAGAATTTTACTTTCTTTCATCTAACCACTCTCTATTCACCACCCACCAAGAAAATGGCATTCAACTGAAATTACAGAACCTGGACTTGGAAGAACGAAGGGTAATTAGCTATGCCAAGACCATCCCAGAAGTCTATATATATCAAACACCATGCTTATATTCTCAGCCTTACTCATCTGAAAATGTTAGCCAAATACTGAAATATACTAAGGACATATTTTCATCCAGTTCTTGATCTTAGGCAATGATAACGCACATGTTCCCTGGTACCACTACCAAGACCAAGAATGGTAGGAACACTAGACTCATCTACTTAGCTTCAAAGCTTCTGAAAACAGGACATGAGTAGTAAATGGGACTAAATACAGAAACACATAAATCTTAAGTTTCAATACGTAACCATGATTTTTTTTCATAGTTGAAGTGCACCTAAAGATAGTTGAATTTGCATACTGGAACATACTTCAGCTACAGTTCCAAATGAATTCAAACCAGCTTAAATTTCCTTCGCAGACAGCATTCAGTTGGTTTAACAGCCTGATCTGACTTACCAGGGGCTCAGAGCAGTGCTAATGCTGAGGCACGGGAGACTACCAGCGGCATCAAAACCACCCCAACTAATACTGCTGTAAGCTAATTTGAAACAGCATTCAAGGAAGGCAAACAAGTATCACTGGAAAAATTGTCTTTTAAAAAGACTGCACAACTGAAAACTACCTTTGTAATTAAAGAAATTAACAACAGAAAACAGTAACACTTGTACTAGTTTATAAAGTCTCAAACTTTTTTCACTTTAATGTAAACTTGTTCTGAAAATTCATGACTCTCAAGAGGGGACTCTTTTCCAGTACATTAGTAAAGATTTTTAACAAGTTTGAGTCTCATGATGAACTTGTGGTTACATTTTAAACATCAAAAGATTCATAGACAGGAAAAGGTTACGATTTTATAACACAAAAGGTAGACTCCAGAGGGCTTAAGATTTTATGGGAAACAGTCTATTCTGATATTTCTATTTTTGTGAAGTGTTCCAGTTCAAGTGGGTGATTCATTGTAAAAGGAATCCATTAAAGACTTAGCACCACAGACTAATCTTTTCATAGGTTACACGACTCTCAGGATATGACCATTTTAAACAAAAAACAGAGCACAAACCAAAAGTTACATCCCAAGAAATAAACATAAGTTTTCCCAATGGTAAGCGTACATTTACAGTAAAAGGTAATATGCATTTATGCATTTTTTTCTGGTAGAGACGCATTTTATTAACAGAACAGACACAAAACACTGTTAATTACTACGTATGTGCTGTTGACTGACTGGAAATGAGCAGTCTTGTAAAGACATTTCTTTAAAGCTACTCACTGATTCCTAATACCTCCACCTCAACTTTCTAGGGCATTTCTCACTACTAGGGACAGCAATGCTAACTGTTTTGGAAAGCACACATACAGTTTATAAACAACTTTCTCTCTGCAGTATTTAGCATCAGCTTCATAAAATAAGTTATTTGATAAATATGTAATTCACTACTACTTCTACTCTAGTACTTTGCTTTCTAACTACAGTTAGTACTTCTGGAGTCTAATTCTTAAATAAATAATATAGTACAGAACTTATATATACTGCATGCTGTATGTATATATGTTATGTATGTACCTTTCTTATTAATTTGTTAATAAAACAACAATCTGAACCTTCGTCACATTGAAAATAGCAATTAAGCAATGACAAAGTGCATCATGAGTTTACAACTACAACTACAAGAATCCTACCAGGGGAAATGAAGGTTATTTATTGCAGCAAACCACAAAGCAGCACATACTCCATTCACCAGTAACTTGTCTGTTTTGTGCATAGGCTTATCCCTGACCTCTCAGATGAAAGAACATTACAACACGTGCCCTGAAGGCTGTCACAAAGACCTCTTCTGCAGCTTACTGCTACTTGTATCTAAACCAACAGTGAAACTGGAGGATATCAAAACATCTTGAAGAACTACGTGCTTCATGTTAAAAAACAACAACAACAACAAGTAGATGAATTAATGAATGAACAGGTATACACTGCTCTAGGTTAAAATTATACTGAATAGAGTACATACATACAGGAGAGCATTACGTGCGCATTAGAGCTGTACAAAGGTATGTCTTCCTTTATATCAAAGCAATAATAAAATGCAATAGTTTCTCAAACTTGCACCACAGTTATCACAAATGTGTGAAGCACACATGCAGGCAAGAGCAGGATAATCACAAACTTCACTTATCAGATCAAAACAGAAGTCCCTTTTGCAGTGGCTATTTAACAGTGTACATTCTTAAGGAAAAATAAAACAGAATAAACAAACAAAACATGCAGAAGAATAAAACACCTCCTTTGTTCATTTTAACTGGGAAGGGGTAGAGACATGAGCGGTTGTCTCAGTAGTCAAATACAGGCT
Organism: Aquila spilogaster; assembly: GCA_024606505.1. Lineage (NCBI taxonomy): Eukaryota > Metazoa > Chordata > Aves > Accipitriformes > Accipitridae > Aquila > Aquila spilogaster. Next base: position 19,834,004 of record JANHGO010000063.1, on the reverse strand, counting down.
GTAGGACTTCTGCATATTGCAGCCTGGAAAAATAAATTCCACTTTCCTCATACTGACAGAATCAAGAAAGCTCCGGTCTACAGTGAAAACAGAGAAGAAGAGGACAACAGAAGTGGCTGTAACACCACAGCAACAGGTCTAAGACAAGACCCAAACATGCATGCTCCAACACTACTTGAAGGCTGGAAGCAGTCCTTACAAGATTCCAAACTCTTCCTTAAATGCATGAGCTAAATGGGATTCTCTGCCACCTTGTGTACAGAGGGCAAACTTATACACGTTGTTTTATACTTTACAGTGAACTGCTTTATAACTTTTCAATGCTTTTTCAAGATAGTCAGGTACTGACTGTTAAAAAAGCAGTGATGCCCTGAAGACTCAAAAAGAAATCAAAACCTGACATACTTATATAATAATCTAATAAGGTTTTCAGTTTTATCTGAATTATATTTTAGGACTGACGGACAAACTATCAACACCATAAAAGCTAAAAATACATTTAATGTACTAACTAAAGATCTATATGAATAACACAGGAGTAATGAAACACAGAGGCTTTCTTTAAGTTCTAATGGCAATGTGAAAACCAGTCTGCTCTCATCCCATGCGTTTCACTTGGCATGTCTCACCTTCAGATTTCATGCTCTTAAACAGGATAATTTGAGGAGGAAATTAAATTTTAAAAAGACATGATGTTCCACTGTGCCACTAGGATGCTAAACAAAGAATGTTCCTTCTCCACAAAATGATAACAGTTTCATGATTTTATCAGTTATCTCTTCTGATTCCTTTCTTAACATAATGGGGTGCTATGATTGTTTTAAATGCTTCTCTCTCACATAACCCAGGTGTTAATTAAGATAGTGGAAACACGGAATGGATGAGTTTGAAAAGGACCGCTTGGTCCAACCCCTTCTCAAGCAAGGACACCCAGAGCAGGGTGCCCAGGAGCATGTCCAGGAGGCTTTTAGAGATCTCTGAGGAGACTCCACAGCCTCTCTGGGAAACTTGTGCCAGTGCTCAGCCAACCACACAGGATCAAAAAACAAGCAAACAAACAAACAACAACAATCACACTTCCTCATGTTCAGAGGGAACCTCCAGTGTTTTAGTTTGTGTCCACTGCCTCTTGTCCTGTCACTGGATACAAGTTAAAGCATGAGAAATTCTCCCTGAACACAAGAAAGCATTTTTCTACAGCTCAGGTCATCAAACAAAGAAGCAGCTTGCCCAGAGAGACTGCGAAGTTTCCACATTTGAAGATACTCAAAACTAAAACAGACACAGACCTGGGCAACTTGTTCCAGCTGACCCTACTTGAGCAGGGGGGCTGGATTAGACGACCTCAGGAAGTCCCTGCCAATCTAGAGGAGTCTCATTTCATATCAGCCACTGTTTAACAGGTATAGCACTTTCACTGAAAGTCCTTCAGCAATTCTGCAACCTGTAAACTCCACCAAGCCATCCAAAAGAATATGTGAAAACACGAACATAAGTTTCAGCACAATCAAAAGAGAACATACAGTGAACACAATTGACATTAAGCTTCTCTTACAAATGGACAAGAGATTTTTATCAAAGTTTCTTTATCAACAAGTGAAACTAGCTAATACAATAGGTTATGATTTACAACAGAAGAAAACACAATATCTACGGAGTTTTAAACACATCACTTACTGCTTTGACTCATGGTGACAAACCTCCAGCGTTGGATCATTATAGATGAAAGCTGCTTCCAAATCATTGACTCTCACTCTGTAAATCCGGCATTGTTTACTGTTCAGTTTGATTCTGTTCAGGTTTGCAACTGTGGGAAATATTATTAGTTCCACATAGCCCTGTGAAAACACAAATCAACACTTACTTTGAAGTCTTTACCAGTCCACCAAGCAAAGATAAATTAAAACAAATCTAACGCATTTCCAGAGGAAAATCATAGGTAAAATGTGAGTTTTGCATTTAAAAAAATAAATTATTTTCTCCCTGTAGATGTCTAAAATACATTCTATTTCATACAATTTAATAGGTGAATTTCCCCAGCTGCAAAATAAATTATAATAAAAAACAGAACTTGAAAAGGACTGATAATTATGTTTATTTTACTGGAAATTGTTTGCCTCTACTGACCAGATATCAAGTTTATTACCAACCTTTTTCATCCCCATGTTTTAGGTTTTGGCATCTAAGCTTGAAACAGTGGCTCTCAAAATCTAAGTAGACTCCGTTCAGTCACACATCTAAGTTCACAAACAGTCTGAATGCCTTGAGGACCAAAATCATGAATGCCTCTTCAAATCTCATGAACTGACATGCAAGCTACAAAACCCAATAACTTTATCCTTAATGCCAGCTAATACTGTTGAAAGTTAATTCTTGACTGCAAATTGCTTTGTGGTATTATCTACTTTCCTTTAGAAAGCTTTGTTTCAGAGAGCTTTTCCTCACAGAGGTTAGAGCAATCACTATTACAAAGTATTTCATTTGAGGCATCTCTAAGAATGACAGACTTCGCAGAAAGCATAAGAAGCTGAAGAACATAATCAGCTTGTGTGTGCAGCCGTTCCTTCTAAAATCATGAAGAAAATCCACACTTTCCATTTCTACTTTCATACTTTATTAAAACATACTTACTACAACAGACTTTCTCTGAAAATTTATGTTGTTGATACAAACTACTTGGTGAGTCGTGCTGGAAAAAAAAAATTGAAGAAGTAAGGTTTTGCATAATTATCAGTATTTAAAACAGTTATAAATAAAGAGATCATACAGTATATGGTATAAATAAATTCTACATACAGCATATATTTTTAAGGGGAAAATTTGCAATGGCCTATGTCTCAAATAACGTATGTTGCACACAAGGTCAGAAAAGTTGCAATAAAGGCAAAGTGTAGCATAGTATCAGTATAAATGGTACTAATAACATGAGAAGGTTATCTCCACAAGCTTTTGAACACTGTGTAATAGTATGTAAAAATACAGCATTACTGATAGCTTGAAATCAAGTTCTAACATTTTAGTGATGGGCAATAGCTGTGCTGTCTCTGTTCACTGCAGGGGAGCTGGACTAGATGGCCCTCAGAGGTCCCTTCCAACTCTACGGATCCTTTGATTTTATGATTCTAATACTGGAAGTGGCATGCAGCCCTAACAGTTGCAATCTGTGGAACATATACCTGATAAGTTGCTTCTCATACATCATTTACACAAGTGGGTACTATACGCAAAAAAAAAAAAAAGTTATGCAATTTTACAACTAAAATGTTATAAAAATTTATTAAACGATTGTGATATATGAATCAAGATCAGTATTGAAAAGAAGTTAAATGCATTCACTTAACTGTTGAGTTGTGTATTGGAACTCCTGGTAAATAAAACTGATTTCATAAGTAAAATAACTCCAACTTAATTTTCAGAACCTATTTCTATACTTTTTCTGCAGCTGATGGCATATTCACAACACTGCAGAGTACTGACTCAAGATAGAGCCTTCTACTAAGACAACTTTTATGCCATGTCACACACAAACATACTCACGACTGCACATTAAAAAAGGACTTGGCTACAATTGAGACTTCAGCAAAACTCCTTCAAGAGAATTATAAAAATCTAGAATCTAGCGAATTCAAACATTACCTACATACCAAAATTCCTTTGATACCATCAGTAATTCTGTTTAAAAATATTCAGATTTATAAGGAAATCACAAAGTTATAAAGACATGAGGATTCTCTGACATCCACAACCAACTTCTTTACAGCTTGGCTATACACTAACTGTAAGAAACGATCATTTGCTCAGAACTGCTTGTGTATTTATAAATGTACTCGTGTCTATACATTAAAAAGCCTGTGAGACAGAGTGCTTGACACACCAGTAAGAATGAAACATGATAGCATAATCTGTGGTGCTGACACTGCTTGGAAAGATCTCTGGGCTTTGAGGAGCACAATGTAAATTTCTTTGCAAGATGAGACTGCATGCTTTACAGCCTTGCTGCCCGTGAGATCACACAAGACAAACCCCATAACACACGCGTACTGAGAGCAAGCTTCTCCAAGCAGGAGATTCAGCTTTCTCAGGTGGACAATCTCTGCTTAGCCTGGGGCCCGCTCCAAACGCATCAAGATGTGAAGCATAACAATTTTTTACAAAACAGATACTTATAATTTGTACGGCCTCGGGCTCTCAAATCCCTTGTCTCCTTTCTTCCTGTTCATCCTGACCAGCAGCACTGCGACACGCCACAGGCCGTCAGAAGGGCATCGGCATCCTCCTCGCTCGGTGTCTCCTGAGGTTCTTCCCTGTGCCACGCTGCAGGCGATCCCTCATCTCCACAGCGGGTCCGCGACTGACGCGTCAGGCGTCCCCAGCACGGGTCAGCACCATGGTTACAACGCAAACAATGCTGTCTTTTACATCACCCTTTACACGGGAACTCGCAACCCCTCCGTCTGCTGGGGCACGATACCAGCTCACACAGCAGCTACGGGAACCAACCGGCTTAACGAGACCACCGAGTGCGGAGGGGGCACGGCAGATCCCCGCTGACAGGACACCCGGCCGGGGCAGAGGAGAGGCGGCGGGGGCCGCCTACGGCTCGGCCTTACGGGCGTAGCTCCAGGCTGGGCCGGGGGCTCCCGCGCTCCTTCTCGTCCAGGTCTGCCGGGCAGAGCCGAGCGGGGCTGCGCGGGGTTCCCTCAGCAGCTCGACCGCCTGCCGCCAACGCGCCCGGCCGCGGCAGCCGCCGCCATTTTGTCGACAACCTCTCACCCCGCCGGGTGAAAGGTCACAGCCAGCCGAAGCAGCTTCGCTTCTCTAAGAAGGTAAAATCTCCCGGGAACCTATTTTGTTTTTCAAAGCGGCGCCCTGATGACTCTCGGGGACAGCCATAGGTGAAAAAAAAAAGGAAGAAAACAAAACGGCTAAAGTAACCCAAGAGGCGTAGAGGGGGGTCAGGTCATGCTTGGGCGCATGCGCTCTGCGCGCCTCTGGCGCAGCTCCGAGCAGCCGCACCAAAGCCCCGAGCGCGATCCGGGCGCATGCGCATGCCCTGGGCGGGAAGACGGAGCGACGGGGCGGGTGTTTTGGCGGTCCGCCTCACAGGGCATCATGGGAATCTCTTCTGCTGCTCCGTAGAGAAACGCGTGCTAGCGAAGATCCAGCGTTTTTTGGTGCTGGACAAGCACTTAAACGTACTTGGAATGCACAAACTTAAATTATCTGTGGGCCAAAACTCAAGGGCATACCCAGCAAAGACTGATAGGAAGGTAGTAAAGGGCTGCAGTCCCGCCTTTCGGTTCCAGAAACAGTTTAAGATGGTACCAATGCTGCCCCAAACTTGTCAGACAAAAAAAAATTAATGAAGCAATCTGTCACTGTTCTCTTCCCTCACACTCTAGTTGTTTCATAGCCTGCATTTGCTCTATTACAAGCAAGTTTTGATTCACCTGTTTTATGTTAGTTATTGCATCAAAGAAGCTAATCAGGTTGTTCTTTTCACTTCTTCAGTAGCATCTCATTTGGAACCTCTAACAAAACGCACCAGCAATACTGTCAACAGCAGGTAGAATGATCACACATGGAAAAACACTTCAGATAAAATTGAGTCATTACATTCACTACTATGATACATGTAATACTTTAATTCTTGTTTCACAAACAAGACCTAGCGCAAATATACTGTTATATCACATATTACAAGACTATCAATTGTCTTATGTACTTCAGCTAAAGAACCATATACAGTCAAATTGAAGTTATTTCCAAGGCTTTCAAATTCTTACTCCTGTTGATCTCTGAGAGGGAACACCAGTGCTATTAAAAGAAAGGACCGCAGCTGTTGAAACCAGACAGTGAACAAGGTGATTCTTCCAGGAACTGAGCCCAGCTGAGTCTCTGTGCAACTGGTCAAGTAGCACACTTGTATGCTTTAGAAATATGGAACACAGGGAATCAATCCTGCATCAACAGGCAAGAATAACCAGAGCTCAGGAAGTAGCTTCTATTCAGCTTTTTATTTGTAAAAAATCCAAAAAATGCACAAATATAACTCTTAAAATGGATTTGATTTTGTTTCTTCCATCCCCCTCCACTGCTCACCTTACATTTAGTAAAGGTACATTCAGTGATGAAACTCTGTTTCACTGACAAATGCAATTTTTTTTTAATAATCACAAAACTTCAATTACAGGCACTCATTTTTATGGCAATATCGTAGCAAATTTCTAATTAATTGCTTCAAGCAAAATAATATTCCACCTTAAGTTTTCAAGGCACAATTTTTATGTGCAGTTATTTTCCATACCAAAAAAAAATTCATATTACTAAGTTTTATAAGTTCTCTTTAAAGCAAAGGCAGTCTTCCATAAAAGATGAATTTTACATCAGCTACATTCTAATGACAGTCTATAGGAACTTCATAACAATTTTCTCATGTCTTCAGACTTGATATTACAAACCTGATTATGCATTTTTTCTTGGTAATATTTAAAAGACCATTTTTGCCAAGTGTTGAACTATCAAGAGTTTCTGTCAATGTTATTCAAGACCACAAAAAGAACCAGATTAGTCTCAGTCACGAATAATTCATTCATGAGCTTGTGAAGGTGTGAGTATTCAAAATGTCAATGTAGCAGCAGAATCCGCATGCTTAAAAACACTAATGGACAAAAGACTAAACATTTTGTTTTGCTGTTGAAGTAAATTTGATTCAATTATTACTACAGATTTTATTTTTAATGACAGTCTTCAGTTTATGGATAGACAGCTAAATTATATTCAAGAAGCTTGACTTCTGACATAACTAAAACACAAAGAAAAAGAAGGTAGGCAGAGAAAGGTAGAAATGGGTTGCAGACACTATGGTTTCTTAGAAGAGGCAAGTTCTTTCTCATTCTGCTTAGCTGTGCAGAAACTAAAGTTGTTCAAGAAGTTCAGCTGCTTCACTTCAAGAATGCCACATAACATTTGTTGACAACTTCTTCCCCCAAAATGGGGGGAGAAGCAGCATTCACTGCTACTCCATTCAGTATTCTCAGTTTTTAAAACAACATTTATTATGAGATAGGCCTTCTGGAATTATAAACTTTAATACCATTCTGTACTGAGGAGCGAGCGTATTTTGTCAGAAGTGCACCAACCGTCTGCTTCTCTGCACATAAGTCTCTACAGAGGAAATAAAGTAGATGACATTAGCATTAGACATGTTCTCATACACAATATTCAGCGAAATGACTGTAAATACAGCCATTAGCTAGACTAGGGTATTGGGAGAAAAAGAAAACCACAAGAGTTAACTCTCAAAATGCTTTAGATAACCTAAAGTTTAGAACTTTATTTTAAGGAACAGGAAAGACCATGAGAAGCAAGGGTTTTGTTTTAAATCATTATTATTGTTCTCTAAAACCAGCAAAAACAGTTAGGCTTTGAAATAATTATATTAAAGTAAATTTAGAGCCACTCATAAAGAATTAATGCAAGTAACTTCTGGGTTACCATTTATGCCTGTCCACATGCATCCTGGCTGGGACTTCCACACAGCATTGTAATGTAGGACAAAAGAACAAAGGATGCAGTACAGGAAGCACTACTGCTATACAGCTCTTGAGTTGTAAACATGGAGACTAAATATAAATTCCAGGATCTTTTTTTTTAACTCAAGTCTGCCTCGATCAAATCAGTTCTCGTTTAAATTCAGTGAGATCAGCTTTTTTACACAAGTTCAAATCCAACAAATATAGCTACAGTTCCCATGAGTGGGGATTCTATTCATGTAGAATTTGTAGTTATTTAAAACATAGTACTTCAGATGTAACTACATAGCTGAAAGCCAGCCATGCAGAAAGGGAAGAATATGAACTCTAATTATAGCATAATTCTGCTTAACTGACTTCTTTTTTTAATACAATCATACTTTCATATATCCTTACTGGATATAAGGGGTAATATCCACTTCTGTCCACTTTTCCCGTATGCTGAATAAGCTGTTGAATCTTTCCTGATTATCTTCAGGTAAGTCTTCTACTTTTAGCAGAAAGATGGTCTCTGGTCTTGAGGCTTTATCCATAAGAGCCAAACCCTGTAGATCACCATCAGAGAGAAAGCATTAATTAAAATGAAAACAGTTTAACTTTCTTCATTCTGCAGTGTATCCATAAGAAGTTACTCTCTGTATCTCCAAAGCCTTCTAGAACTCACTGCTAGTTGCAAACTGAAAAGATATCATAATAGCACTGTTTTACAAGCAATATTTATCATTTCCTTTAATGACAAGGGAGGAGGAATGCATTAAGTCTTGACAACTTCCTCTCTTTTGAAAAAAAAAAAAAAAAAGGGGGATTTTTCATAGTACTTGCTACAGGCTATCACTACAGTTTAGTCTGCAATAGCATTGGATTCTGCTTCAGTTACACTTACAGGTATGGAGCACAGCTGCAACTTTTATTCAAAGTGAAACCGTCAGACTTAGAGAAACCTGAATTGTCGTGATTCCATACTGCTGATACTAACAGAGGATGTCAGAAGAAGTACTTAGAAGCTGACAGAAATACAATCAATCCCCATCAATCAATAAAATCCTGATATGACACTGAAGAATTCATACTTTATATTTTTACCTTAAGCTGATCAAGTCTTGTTGACATCCCTTCAGGGACGCTTTGTTGCCAGACCTCCTGAAACTCTGATAGATTGAATTTAACTGCATTTTGCAAAAGCATCTGTGCTATAGCTCTGCATATTTTGTCTTCACGCATTTCAAAGTAAACTTCCCCTGCTGAGAAACAAAAGACACAATAACTTGGATTCTTGCTTTTTTGGAAGTAGAACAGCCTCGAATTTTCATTCTGTTCTAGTCTTCTTCAAACCAACTCTTCCATTTTGCTAGAAGAATTACCTGACCTGGTATTACTTCAGATAAATGATGATATCTTCTCATGCTGAAGAACAAATCATCTTCTTTTCCCTTTTTCATAGTAACGCTTTCTCATAGTTTTCATTCCTACTTCTGAGTGACTTGTATTAAAGTGTTTGCTGCCTGTAGTTGAACAATTAAAACTTTTATTTCTGCAGTCATCCTCATAGAATCAGATGACAGGAATAAGGAGAATTTCTTTCTATTCTCACTTACTTGGCTAAAGTTCTCAAAGTCAGCAATAAACACTGCCTTCTACCTTTTCAGCCTCCCTGTGATTCATAACTATTCCTTGTGCAATGTGCCTCAATACACTAATAAGAAAAGGACAATCTGTGTCACTACAACTGCTCTCCTATGTCCTGTAGGGAGGTGTGCAATTTCTGCTTTGGTTAAAGGCGAGATGAAAACAGCCACGGGGAAGAATTTAAATGAAGGCACTGATCTATTATGTACATATGTAAGACAGGCAATGGAGATTTAGCCAACACAACCAATGAATGGATCTTGTGGTGCAGGTCAGGGGAGTACATGTAAGGTGCTTACTTCATACAAGATGAATCCAGGGAGATCTATATTTCATTCCACAATTAATAGCACTATTAATTGCTTAAATACATGATATCCAAGATCTCCTACAGTATCTAAAAAGAGATTGCATTTAATTTTTACAAGCAATCTATCTTCAGTCACAAAACTATTATTTATAAACATTTAATATATCACTTCAGGTACCTCTGTCAGTTCATGAATTTTCTCTAGTGTCTCATACAGTTTAACAGCTCTTTTTCCTATGGAACGTTCTCTAATAATTTTACTGATTTTTTATCTCACTCTTCATTTCTTCCTTTTACTTAGTGTTTATTTTTAGTGTAGCACATTAATTTGTTTGAGCCATCCTCATAAAATTTTCGGTTACTCAATAACTATTTTGTTTTTCAAATTTAAAACATACATGCTTCTCCAAACTTACCATCATCAGTGTATTTCCTTCCGTAGCTTAAGAGAATATGCTCTATCATCTCTCTGAGAAAGGAAAAAAAGAAAAGGCAACTTTTAAAATCATGTTACCCTTTTCTGTTTATATCATATATTACATATATTTTTCACAAGTGCTGTCCCTCAGTGGTCCATCTTCAGACCAGTGCTCTTCAACACGTTTATCAGTGACACAGACAGTAGGATCCGGTGCACCCTCAGCAAGTTTGCTGATGACACCAAGCTGAGTGGTGCAGTTGACACAATAGAAGGGAGATGTCATCCAGAGTAACCTGGTCAAGCTTGAAAATCTTTTTGCTCAGAGGGCAGTGAGGCACTGGCACAGGCTGCCCCAAGAGGTTGTGGATACCCCATCTCTGGAGGAATTCAGGGTCACATTGGATGGGATCCTGGGCAGCCTGATCTGGTGGGTGGCAACCCTGCCCATGGCAGGGGAGTTAGAACTACCTGATCTTTAAGGTCCCCTCCAACCTAAGCCTAACTGCAGTCTAGCTGCAGATATTAACACCAAAGCAAAATTTCTTTTTGAGCAAGATCAAGCAAAAAAACCCATAAAACACAACCTATGTAAACTTCAGACTTTATATGGTAACCTTAAATTATGTAATGACCCCAATCCCTGCAAAAGAAACTCAGCTCCTACTAACTTACTTCCATCAGTTACAATTCAGTAGTGACATTTGGTGGTTAGACCAGATGATTGAGAGTTCCCTTCCAATCCTAATCATTCTGCAATTCTGTTTCTACTTTGGAACCAACACAAACAATGCCAATTGAAACTAAAATCAGCTTACTAACTTGTCTGTACTACCAACAGGACATGATCTCTTGTAATCCCAGATCATAGCGCAAAAACAAATAAATCAAGTTCTCCTTACATAATTACTATGAAGAATTAATAACAGCAGTATTTAAAAAACCAAGCAACCAAAATCCATAAGCAGTTGCAGATGATTGAACAGTCCAAAATGCTTTCTTCTTCCTAGCACCAACCCATCTCAGGGATTACAAAATAATAAATTGCAATCTATGCATCTGTATAGGAAAAATGTTTAAAAGAAATGAGGAAAAGATTATGGCGCTGGCTTTACATCAAGCAATAAACTAGATGGACACTAAGTTTGGAACTCATCCATCCTCCAAAAATGCTAATAAAAGTGTTCTCCTAGGTAGATACAGCTGAGAGCTACTAATGCCCTTGCATATAAATTTAGAGCCAAAGAAAGTTTATCATTAATGCCCCAGAAACTAGAATCCAGAATTATAAAACAACAACTCTAATAAGCAATTAATAATGATTTAATTAATAATTAATCATGGCTTAGACAACTTTAAGTACTAGAAGTAACTGCTTACGTGGGCTCTAAAGGTCCAAGCTCTTCAAGACATGTACGTAAAGGAACCTTATTCAAAGACCAGGACTCTGAATCTATCAGCTGAGTCACATGATTCAAGAGTTTCATCTCATAGTCAAATTCTAAAACTCTCCAATATCCTGTCAAATAGAAAAGAAAATAATCAAACAATGTTAGAAGGAAACTTAAACACCTTGACTCTGTTCCTCCAAAGGTATAATACAGAAGTCTGGGTATTTCCTTCCTGACATGAATAAGATGTGGAAAAAACTAATAATTTAGGTAGAAAAACTGCCTGAACAGAATTGACTTCTCTGGCTCTGCCAAGTGTCAGCTCAGGTCCACCCAAGTGCACAAGAAATCAGATGAGACCAAGCACAGATCTGGTACCACAGTACAGTACAGTAATAAAAAGACAATGGAAGTCATCTGTGAGATTGTCCTCAACCTCCTATAATGGGACACTATAGTGAGGATGGAGAAGTTTTCCCAGCAGTGCTCAGTGGTAGGACAGGAGACAAGTACAAGTTTCAATAAGGGAAAGCCTAGCTGGGTAGCAAGAAAAACGTTTTCACCTTGCAGACAGCCAAAACCTGGAGCACCCTGGACAGAGAGGTTGTGCTATCTCTGTTCTCAGAAATATTCAGAACTTGTACAGATGAGTCCCCAAGCAACCGGCTATAAGCTGTCCTTGTTCTAAAACAGGGATTTAGACCTGATATCCAGAGTTCAGTTCACCGCTACATCTTAGAGGCATCTCTATGACTCTAAGATTGCTGTCATTCAGGTGAGGACTAGGGCTTGGCCAAATATAGGATGAGTAAGACCTATCCAAAAGTGAATCACTTGTCTCAACCTCGCCTCCTGTAGCAGGGAGACTTCTGAAATAAACCCAGTTTGCAAGGAAGAAAAGGCTATGGAAGGGCTGGGTTTATCCAGGGATAAACTATTTTTGCATCTAGACCTGCAGAAAGCTGTACCTGCTTAACAATGAGGGAGGCAGCCAGCCAAAAGACATCTATGCTGTGGGTGGGAAACTCTGATGACAGTGTCTGTAGAATCAAAGAAGGAATTATGCTGTTGTCCTGGTTTTCACTAGAACAGAGTTAACTTTCTTCATAGTAGATGATACAGTGCTGTGTTTTGGATTCAGGATAAGAGTAATGTTGATAACACAATGATGTCTGAGTTATTGCTGAGCAATGCTAACACAGAGTCAAGGACTCTTCTGCTTCTTATGCTGCCCCACCAGTGCTTGAGGTTCACAAGCAGCACAGAGGGGAAGTGGTCAGGACAGCTGACACAAACTACTCAAAAGCATACTCCACACCATTTGACACTATGCTTAACAACAAAACTGGAGGAAGCTAGCTGGGGAGGCTACCATTGCTCAGAGACTGGCTGGACATTGGTTGGCTGGTGGTGAGAAACTGCATGGTGCATCACTTGTTTTGTGTACTCTTCTTTTTGTTCCCTCATTCCATCTTCATTCCTATTAAACTGTCCTCACCTCAACCTGTGAGTTTTACTTCCCCCTACACCCTGATTTTCTCCCCCACCCTTAGTGGGATGGGAATGCGCAAACTGCTGTGCAGTGCATAGTTGCCTGCTGTGAAAACACAACATCTGGAAGAACCAGATCAGCTGATGCCTGCTGAGGTTTATATTTGTAATCAGTTTCATAGCAGAAGAGGGTATAGGAAACATGGAAGCAGATTTTAGCACTGTGAACTGACTTACAGAAAGACAAGGGTATGGTAGGAGCCTTGGAAACAGAAGATATTTTGGTGAAAAAAACCAGTTATTTCCTCATAAGCCTGATCTGGTGGGGTGCAACCCTGCCCATGGCAGGGGGCCAGAACGAAATGATTTTTAAGGTCCCTTCCACCCTAAGCCATCTTTTGATTCTATGATAATTGATTCTATGATAATTAAAGAATATTCTTTAGAGACAAATACCTTCAATTACACAGGCACCTATAACCTGCAGCTGGTGCAGTATTTCCTCTTCACTTGCTTGAATCAGACTTAGCAAATCTTCTGTTGTATACTGCAACAAGGAAAATAAAGGACATAAAACAGATTATTCTTATGCCAATTTTGCTTCAGCAAGCATGAAAACACATTACGACATAATGAAAGAAAGATGTAGAAGATTGATGACATTTTTCCCCAAGACTGAGTTTTCTAAGTTTTACCACTCTCTGAAACTTCTCCTGTAATTTACAACAGTTTCTCAAGGGGTGATTAATATAAAAACCAGTCTAACCATAGAGAAGTCTTTGTGCCATGCATTCCCAGGATATCAAACTAGCTCAAGAAGGCATCATAAATTAAGTATCACAGCCAGACTGAAAACTGAATGTTCTGTCTTTCCTAAATCACATATCTTCAAGAAACTCTCCACATAAGAAGGGGAATCACAAGTCCCTTCCAGTGTTGATTCTTTTATTACTGAGAACCTGATAGCTTACCAGCTAGTCAATGGAAGTGCTAATAATTACCAACATGTAGTAGGCTTAAAAATTAATTCAAAGCAACACTGTGAAACATCAGCAAAGCTATTTTTCTAGTTAAGAATGTTTCTTCACTTTAATTTGTCCATTACCAACTGCAAGGCAGTGGACTTAGTTAGACAACTTACTTTTGATGCTGTTGAAGTCTGATCTTTCCCACTATCTGGCCCTTGATATGGATCTTCCATCAGAAGCTTCCTCAGTTTCTTCAGTTTAGGTCGACATCTCCTTAATTCCCAATAGTTATTGGAGAAGCCAGCAATCTACAAGAAAATACAAGAACTTTTACAGCATTTCAATCTACAATTTGGATTCAAAGGAGCTTAACCAAAACATTATCAGCAAAAAGTTCTAATCTAGTCACTGAAAAAATAATATATTTACAGGGAAACTACTTTAAAGATGAAACAATCATTGTACTATTTTCAGTTAAAAAAAATAAAATAAAATAACAAAGAATGAGTTCACAACTGGTTGATAAAAATATGTTTGCAGTGGATATGACTAAAGGACCAGCTCATCTCTACATATAAATAATAGACTGTCACAGTGGGATATATTCCCACACAATCTTTGTCTACATTTATTTTTATCTTACTATTAAGTTCTCTTACTGCCATAAAACCCTTCCTATTTTACCCTGTTTCCATCTTCCCTCCTTCTTCCCATGCATGGGATCTACTTCATGGTCTTTTTACATCTCAATACATTAAACTTCACATCATTAAGATCAAGTAAAACAGACATTAATAAGAGAGTAGGCTACACTTCCATGCAATAAACACAACACCTATTTCAATTAACACATCATCTGTATTTCTTATTCTGGTTCCATACAGATTTAAAAGCTCCAGCAGGAAGCTCAGGTGTAATCAATTCAACTACACTAATCTAACAAATCTTTACCTTCCAACTAATCCTAAGGTGTTTCATAGAGAACAACTTGTGCTTATTAAAAGATTCTTTGAAGAACAGAGAGAATCAAAGCCTTCCAGTATTGATTCTGCTGCAACAGCAGTGGGTACAGAATGGCAGAGGTGGAACAGGCTGCAGGTTTATGACTATTGTCCCAAGCATTAGCCCCCTGTAAAAAAGCCTCCATGAAAAAGTGAAATAAATATCCTAAGTGCTTTTTCAGACGTGTTTTTAAAGCTCATCCATTTAAAAAAGAAAACCATAAAATAAAACAAGAAAATAGAACTTTGAAATAATGTTCCATTTAAATTAACCATAAGTAAACAATTTACATGTAGAACAAGTCTCATCCAAATTTAATATGGAGCAAGCTCACAGTTTCTAATCCACTGTTATGTAGCTTTCTAAACACAAATTTCAGCTATTTGTTTCATAGAATTCTGTTTCCCTTCCTCCATGTCAAATAGCATTTACATAAATGTTAGATTTTTCTTCTGCCAAGTTCATTTTTGAGCAATGTTGAGATAAATTATGAAGACACTCTGCCTAGAAAAGAAAATAAATTGTTCTAATTTACACTTCAAAGATCATAACTAAAGCCAGTCTGTGTAAGTTGAATGAAATGGCAGATGCTTTGGCTGTGACTGTCAGTTTGCCAAGTGGTACAAAGTGTGATCATGAGATTCCAAGAGAAGGGCAATGAAGCCCCAAAACTACTGAGCAAACACAGTATCCTTTGTGTGTCTCACAGTTGGCCATCTTAATACACTATGTAACATTTTTAAGAACATTAGAAAAGCTTTCAGAAATAAAACTCTAGAAATTATTCCTATACAAGTGCATTTATATTAAGATGACAGATGTGACTTCAGAGATTAGTGAGATCATTTAGCACAACCAAAAATATGAATATGGAAGAATATTATTTTCTCATTAATTTACTTTAGTTCAAATTAACTTTTTCTACTAGCTGACTTCATGGAAGAAATGATGAAGTTGATGTTGTGATTATTACATTCATCTATGGACAAGCAGGGTTACTCCTCAATGATGTCATTATATCCATTACAGCAAATAATGAGCTAGTAATAATATTTTCCTAACTATTTCCAGAAGAATTTTATTAACTACACTTCAGATCAGCAGAGAACAATGAATTCTTCAAACTCAGAGCTCTAAAATCACCAGCTCCAACAAATCTCCCCAGATACTAGTTGAAAAAAAGAGTAAATTTTGAATATATTTCTATATTTAAAAAATAATAATAATGACATGGTAAAATCTGCCTTTTGGGGAAAGCACTCATAAGAATCAATGTGCAAACAGCTTATTTTTAAAATAGCTGCCAACACTGAGAAATCAGATAGTCTTTGAAATCTTTTAATACCTACCACAAGTAATTACTATCCACTCAAAATAAACATAAGTTTGAACTTCTTAGAAACAATAATTAGCACACATTATAGATGAAGTTCAGTTGCCTACACTAGGGCCCTAGAGCCATTTTGGTCACCCAAAGGTATAGCGTGCCCCTTGCGTATAAAACATGTTTGTAAAGACATCTCCTGGGGCTGTCAGGTACACAAAGAAGCTACAGGAGATCTGCATCCTTCTGGATTGGCAGCTTACAGCTAGACCAATACCACAAAGCACCTAAAATGGCATGACAAGTCTATGTTTAGGCAACTGAATCCACTAAAGGTCTCACGTAAGCATCTTGGAAAAAAAACACAAGAAATTATAGAGAATAAGGGATTTGAGAATTAAAGCAAACAAACAAAAAAACCAAAAAGGTATACCTGTGAATGAATAATATTACAAGATGCTTGATCTGCATTCAGCTCTTCTGGAGTTTTGCAGCCAGGAATAAACAGCAGCATATTTGAGGTATCCGCTATTTTCATGTCGTAAGTTTTATCTTTGCTGCACAACACTGCTTGTTCATTCTTTTCACCACGGATTACCAGGCTGAAAAAAAAATAGCACAAAAACATGTATTTGTACCTCTAATTCAGGATGAACACCTATTAAACTCGTCTGATATTTTTTCACATTTACACATTGGTAAAGAAGCTACAAACCGCAGTTCTATTTAGTAGTGGTAGTCATGTTATACCAAAATGTAAAAACGTAATTGTCAATCTAAAATATCTTCTATGTTTTTTCTTTTCCTTTTTGAGTTCTCCCACTCTGAAAGACAGGTATCCAAAGCTTTTTACACAGATCACAGTCTCACCTCCTCTCCTGTCTATTCACACAAAACCCTTAAAACAAGGGGTTAGTGTTGCTTAAAGTTCATTAACCATAGAAAATAGATCATGGCTAAAGTTGTTCTTTACTGAGGACTAAAACCAGCCCACTGCAGAATGAGAAGTGAATAGAAACTGTGTCAATTGTGCAGCATCCTTCAGGTAACTCCCTTAGAGAAACTTGAATATTTTTTTCGCAACTAATTCCAAGCAGAAAAAAAAAAATCTAACATTTCCAGACAACAATCAAGGCACATCCCCTTCTTCAGCTCACATACTTGCAAACAGATCTCCTGAGTGAGGACGCAACACCAACACAATAAAGCTCAGCTGTGCCCCAAGAGTATTCAGCACCACTCTGGCCTGAGCACTTAGGAACCACCGGCATCCCATCAACCTCCCACTGAGTACAAACAGCCCTCCTAACAGACATCACCCTCTTCACTCAGAGGGTGGTGAGGCACTGGCACAGCTGCCCAGAGAAGCTGTGGATGCCCCATCCCTGAAGGTGCTCAAGGCCAGGTTGGATGGGGCCCTGGGCAGCCTGAGCTGGTGGGTGGCAGCTCTCCTCACAGCAGGAAGAGGAACAAGGTGATTTTTAAGGTCCTTTCCAACCTAAACTATTCAACTAAACCATTGCAGCTGGTAAAGGAAGAAATTTAAAACTGTACTTAAAACTTATTCTCTGATTTTGGGCCAGAGTTGGAAGATGGCACAAAATCATCCTACCAGACATACGTGCAAGTGCTATGCATGGCCTTTGTTGTCCTGTTTGTGTAACTTGTTAGCACGCTGCATCCCGCCCCAACTGCGTGCTCTGGCAGGAAAACCTCAGCAGTCATAGAATCATAGAATCACCAAGGTTGGAAAAGACCTCCAAGATCATCCAGTCCAACCATCCACCTACCACCAATATTTCCCACTAAACCCACTAATCCCTCAGTACAACATCTAAATGTTCCTTGAACACCTCTGGTTGGAAGGAACCATGGGCAGCCCATTCCAGTGCCTGCCCAGTGGGATGCTTTTAAAGATGCCACCTTTTTCAACCAAACTTTGATGCCTGGCAAGAACCGCTTCCACTGCAAGAAACTTCATTATTCAAGTTGCTGCCCTGATCAGACGGAATGCAGCCTGCGAGCAGGACCTGAGCTTGCCTTATGGCACTGCCACTCACTCACACCATATACCAGCACACGAGGCAAGAGGACACCCACTATCCTACCCCCGCTTTTCTTACTGTGCAAGCTCAGGACAGCTATTTTGCTGAAATAATCAGCTCCACACAGAACCGTCCCCAAAGCAACCTTCTTTCTTGAGAGCACTGTCCAAACGCTCCTTGACAGGAGTCTGGAACAAGCCGCGTCCCTTCACACCACCACCGCCGCAGGCGTGCCGACAGACGAGCGGTGCTCGGACTCCCGCGCGGCCTCGGCCCGTACCTGCGTCCCGCCTCCAGCTCGGCGCACAGCCCCGCCTCCAGCTGCAGCAGGCAGCACTCGCCGGCGCCGCCCTGCGGGCCGAAGCTGAGGCAGTGCACGACCGGCAGCAGCTCTCCTGGGTTCAGCTTGGCGGTGCGCAGCGTTGCGTCCACCTCCGCGCGGCTCCGCATGGCGCCGGCCGCTCTCCGAAACCGGCGCCAAAGCACACGGGGCGGAGCGGGGCGGGGCGGTGGAGCGTTCAGGCGGGCGCCGCCGGCGCGGGCGTGCTGCGTTGATTCTGTGGTTGCCGGCGGAGCGCCCGGCTGTAACCGGTGGGGCGGGCGGTTTAATTGTAGTAGTATTCATTTGTATTTTAATTTGTGCAATTTTTCAGTCACCTTGCTGTCATGCTGCTTCTTTTTCCTTTTCTCTCTGTAGAATAAAAATAAAGAGAAGTCAAGGAACTGAAGCCAACACTGATGGAGTTTGTGTCTTAACAAGCTCTGCAACTTAACAGATATCTAACTGGAAGAAAATCAGAATGCTAGAATTGTTTGAGTTGGAAGGGAGCCTTAAAGGCCATCTAGTCCAACTGCCCTGTGATGAACATGGACACCTACAGCTCGATCAGGGTGCTCAGAGCCCATACAGCCTGACCTTGAGTGCCTGCAGGGACAGGGCATCCATCCCTTCTCTCTGGGCAACCCCACCACCTTTACTGTAAAAAGCCTTTTTTCTTACATCCAGTCTAAATAGCCCTTCTTTTAGTTTGAAACCATTTCCCCTTGTCCTATCACAACAGACCCTGCTAAAGAGTCTGTCCTCTTCTTTCTTATAGCCCCCCTTTAGATACTGAAAGGCTGCTATCAGGTCACCCTGGAGCCTTTTCTTCTCCAGGTTGAACAGCTCCAGCTCTCTCAGCCTGTCCTTGTAGGAGAGGTGTTCCATCCCTTGGATCATTTTGTAGCCCTCCTCTGGACGCGCTCCAATACGTCTATGTCTCTCCTGCACTGAGGACTCCACACCTGGATGCAGTACTCCAGGTGAGGCCTCACCAGTGCAGAGCAGAGGGGCAGGATCACCTCCCTCAACCTTCTGGCCACATTTCTTTTGATGCAGCCCAAGATAGGGTTGGTTTTCTGGGCTGCGAGGGCACATTTCTGGCTCATGTCCAGCTTACCATCCACCAGTACCCCCAAGTGCTTTTCGGCATGGCTGTGCTCCACCCTTACATTCCCCAGCTTGTACTGATAATGGGGGTTGCCATGACTGAGGTACAAGACCTTGTGCTTGGATTAGTTGAACCTCATGAGGTTCTACGTGGTCCACAGCTCGAGCCTGTCTAGGTCTCTGTGGATGGCATCCCAACCCTCGGGTGTGTCAACCACACCCTACAGCTTGGTGTCATCAGCAAACTTGCTGACGGTGCACTCAATCCCACTATCATTGTAATTGATGAAGAAATTAAAGAGCGCCAGTCACATTACTGACCCGTGAGGGACACCAGTCATCACTGATCTCCATTTGGACATAGAGCCACTGACCATCACCCTTTAGATGTGATCTCACAACCAGTTCCTTGTTTGTTGAACAATCAATCCATCAAATCCATTATATGGATCCTTATATGTTATTATCTGCAGTCTAGCACATTTGGGAATGAACCAACACTTACACCTCTTTTTACTTTTTCCAACAGGTTTTGCCTAGCCTAGTAATATTGATTGTAGATACTTTTTAAAAATCTGGTTCTTATTCATTCCTCAGGGAACAAAAAGCCTGTATTTTACTCCTGTTTTCACTGAGAACACTTTAGAGCAGTGACCTGACAAGAAGACCATTTTGTGTTGTTTTAGCAACATTTGAATGACAAATATTTGTGGTTTTCTAAGTAGGAGTTCATACATTTCAAGAAACATTAGTTTCTTGAAATAAAGTTGAAACTTAATGAATGCGGATTGCAGGGAAAATGAGATACTGAACTGTCAATATTGCTGTCAATTTATAAAGAAATGCATGCTGTGGTAAGGGAGATTGGTAGGATCTTGATATTATTCTATAACAATGCTGTGGGATTATTTATTTGCTTTGGAGATGCTACAACCCTGGAATAGCATTTTAAATGAGTAATGTTCAGCTTGAGGTAGCTGAAACTGTCAGAATTCAGAAGAACGTAACATTGCATTGCAAGCAGGGATGAAACTCAGCTTTAGCAGAATTGGAAGAGCTGAGGAAGCAATTAATTTGTCTGTCATTACTATCTTTACTGGTGACCATGTTGTATCAGTCCCCCAAGGTGCACGGATGTGGCTGTAAATAACTGCTGTGAGCATACAGCCCAGAGGTACACCTCTTGTAACAGAACTATGTATGTGAAGCTTTGAACAGCCTGCATCCTCAGCAGGCCTCGGAAGGGGAGGCAGGAGTTAAGTCAACTATCAAGCAAGATTAGCTTTGGTGTAGTTTTTCAAGTGACTAATGTTAACGGAAATTAGCGTTAATGGAATCTCATCGAGTAACATTGACAGAAGTTAGCAAAACATAAAATGGATTGCTGAAGATTATTATAGTCTTGCCTTTGAAGTTTCTGTACAGTATAATATTTCCCAGGGCTCATCAAGGGCTCAACAAGGATATAAACATGAAGGATGTGAACAGCACAGTAAATCAGGGAGAGCCATGGCAAATCAAAGAAAGTGGGTTCAAATAACTCCAAAGCTCCACAGCTAAAATATAAAACAATGAACTGCGAGATAACATTTGTTTGTCACCAGTATCAAGCTCTAGACATCAGGCATGACATTGGGAGGATGACTTTCTAGGTGTGATTTCAATTCGTGTATTTGGGAACTCTAATAAAATCTGGGAGAAGATTGGGCTACATGTAATGGGGTGTTCAAATGACAAAGAAGATGCACACAGTAGAAACTTCTGAGTGACCTTGAAAGTGCAACATAGGTAGCTATGAAAATAAAAGATAACAAAGGCAGCACTGGAAAAACTGGGACAGTGCTGAAGTTGAATACCGTAACAAGATATTGGCCTGCTGATAATTACACAATTCACAGTTACGGTTGCTGGAAATTATTCCACAAGAGAGGCTCAGTTTGATTAAAGCCTCACAAAACTTAATTCAAGGATTAGTTGTTGTTTTTTTTTTTTTCAGTTGAAATGCTATCTGCAATATTTAAGATTAATGAGAACGTTACATTCTTGCTTATTAAACAACAGTTTCTCATTTTAGGGAAACATTCATCAGTTGACACACCCATCATGTTTCAACACAGAAGGTGGTCATGGGAGCTGGATCTGTGGATTTGGCTGCAAACCTCTCAATGACATTTCAGTGTTTGTCATAGACTCCTGTGAGACAACGGTAAAATAACTGCATACACTGAGTGTGCTACATTTCCATCTTAGAAAAACAAAAGCGAGAAAAAAACAACAACCCAACACCAGGCTATAGCAGTGCGACTGTATAAATCCATGGTGTATGCCTACCTTGAATAAAGCATGGCATTCTGATCTCTGAGCTGCTACAGGAGATACAGAAAAGGGACTCCTGAGACATCTGATTTTCACAGAGAAGAGACTAAACTGGTTAGATCATTTCAGTTTGGACAAAATTAGGGGAAGAAGATACAATAGATGTGTAAACAATTATGAATGTAAGGAAAAATGTTTATCTATTCTGTCTAAAATGTAAGAACTGGGGAATACCACTGAAATGAGCAAGTCAGGGATAACAGGAGAAAGGACCTTTCTATACAACACATTGTGGAACCTGAGAGATTCTGTGAAAGTCAAAATGAGTGTAATCCACAAAAGAGTTAGAAAAAATCAGAAAGGCCTTTGTGATGTTTTTGTCTATTAATCACAGCATTCTGGCTTTACGTCATAACTCAGCATCCTACGTAAACTCAGACCCTCTGAATCACTCTTCTGCTCTCCACTGGAATTGATTCTTGAGTTAGACATATTTCTTTTTCTTTTTTTTTCCAAATGAATAGACAGCTAAAATAGAGACCAGCACTTCACATGTTTTATGTTGTAGGTGTTGGTTACTGTGTATTATCATGCCCCTGTAAAATAGTGGTATCTGACAATGTCAGCCAGGAAAGCAGCACTAAGCAGAAGATGAGTCCAAGACTCAAATGGGGAAAATTTCATACAATTATTAGGGAAACCAGAGAGTTCATTGCTTCATCACTTCCTCTTCCACCTCAATGGGGCAACAGAGAAGTGCAAAACAGTTACATTCAAATTAGGATAAGATAAACGTGTAATCACACTCAAATATTAGTGTAAACAATACAATGGCCTAGGAAGTCAGCATGCCTTTATCTGGTGTTCATGAAAGAGAAACCTTGCCACAAGCAATAAAGCATAAGAAAGTATAATAGATACAGGGAATTAATTTTTATTTTTTTTTCCTGTGGTGTTTAAGTGTTTTGTGGCTAAATTTCAGTCTGGAGATCTTACTAATAGTGACATAATAAACATCATTCTGTGTCATCTGGCAAGTTATCACACATGGCCTTGCTTCCTGATTAACCAGTATCTGCACAGTATGTACTAGCCTCAGAAAGTTTTATTTTGGCAGTTTATGTATTTGCAGTCTCCGAGACATTGCTAGGGCTAAGCACAGCAAGTACATCACAGCAGCAAAAAGTTCTGCAAACGATGTGTCTATTACATGTGTATGAGTCTAAATCTAAGAATTAAAAAAAATAATAAAATAATGTGAGAAGCAAAGCCAGATAAAATACAACATATTTTGCAAAATATGAAATAGTCAGGAAGATGCATCCAGTATTCCATTTGTGGGAGAGTATGCAACAGAGAAGTACAGTGACATAGGGAAATGACAGTGAAAAATAGCAGGATGAAAATTCAAATGAGTACCATGAAGGCTATGTCAGGAAAGTGTTACATAAGAGACCCTTACAAGGGGCAAATTAAAACAATACAGATGAGCACATCTAAAAAATTCTGTCCATCAAAACCGATGCTGGCATGATCAAGAAACTGTAGAACAAGTAGCTGTTTCTGTGTAATTTTATTTTTTTTTTTAATAATTTAGAGGGTTTTGTCATTTTGCACATCCCTAGGAAATTGGAAGAATATGGAGAAGGAGATCGTCCAGTGCTTAAATTCGTAAAGTGCTCAAGTAACTCAGGAAAGTCTATGACAGAAGAATAAAAAGGACAGGGTGAGTGGAAATTATCAGTTTGAGAGTAGTCTGTGGTCTGGAAGAATTAAAAAATAATAATAAAGAAAGACTTTTCCTCCTGTGGTCTAGAAACTCGCTTTGTAGCAATTAGGATATACTATGATTCATTGTTCTACAGGACAGAAGCTTTTTAGATTGATTAGAGTCCCCTGGTCCATCCTCCTTCTCTGGCTAATGGTCCCAGAAGACCTTTACTTGCAAAAGCTGAGAAGTTTATTAGCATCTTTTTTTTTCTTACTTCAAAGAATTCTGAGAATTCAATCAGTTTTAACCTAGGTTCATGACTGTGGTATACCACTGTATACTGCATATGTCCTTTTTATACAATAACCCTGATTCTCTAATAGTACCATACACACAGCGTATCTGCTCCTTATTGTCCACTGAATGTGCTGACAGTGAGCTGCAGTGCCTGACAAAGCACCCCTGACTCTGTCATCACCCTCATTAAACCTTAGGCTGTAGCCTTGCAAGAATTCCAAGAATGATGTTGGCTTGACCTTGATGTTCTCAGCTTTCTTCCTGGTGCTGAATGACTGGAGGAGCACACTATTCCCCTCCCATCCTGCTCCCCAACACACTTAGGAGACCATCTAGTGACTAGATTGTCCTTTTTAGTCCCTCACAATCTGCTTGACAAGAAACTGAAAACACTCTGCAAACACGTCAACATTTTATTCTGAAAATCCTAAAGATCTGCAGTATTTTTTTCCTTCTGCTGAATACCAGAGGTTGTCACAGGGCCAAACATTTTATTTTCCCATTGTCAATGAGTAGTTAGAATTCTCTTACAACTGTGAGTAATTAACAGTGAGTGTATCACAAGGGGTATGGATGTCTTGAGATACTTAACAGTTTGACGTCACGTGGTAAGCTGTAACCAAAGAACAGGAGTAACTGTTCCCATTTCACGGATGTGATCATGGAGATCTGTGATTATGCCCAACTCAAAAAAGAGCTTTATTCCTGTACAGTTAGGAGAGATCCTTGTCATCTCATCTTCTCCCATTTACCTGTCACAGTTTTGGAATGGGCCTTGCCTAACTGAATTGCATTTCCTTAGGAAACTGTTGAGTAAGTGGATGATGAAGCTGTTCTCATTGTGAACTGCTTGAGAAGTGATGCAGTGTGAGGCCTGAGGTGAGATGCTGCTCGTCAAACCTTCCTTGGAGATCTAAATTTTAGTAATTTTAATGAAACATCAAAAGAAATTATGAAAATTAGGAATCTCTAACTGAAAAGTCTGTGCAAGGTTTGTTTCTAAGGGAGTGGGTGCTGGGGTCCGCCTAATTTGTTGTAAGAAATGTATAGGTGTGGCTAATCCTCTTCTGTGTTGGGGATATGCAGTGAGAGGGTGTCCTGAAATGCTTTCTATACTGTTTTCTATACTGACTTCTGTAAGAGTGACAATTTGAGGGCTCCTCTCCAGAGAGAAGTCAGTGCGGGCAGGAAAGAAAGGTCTCATGGCTGCTGGTTGCTGTGGAGACAGGCAGCATCCCACTGCGAAGACAGTGTAATACAGGGAGGAAAAGCTCTGATGGACATCACAAAGAAAATTTCTTCCTTCCACCTTCTGTCTCAGCTTGGCTCTGTTGCTTCTGTCTTTCTTCCAGCTTCTCATCCCTGCTTGACTCTCTCCCTCTTTTCTTCAGCTCAGGTCTCACTTCTCTTCTTATTCTCTCTTCTACCCATTCCTTTTCACATCTCTTTCACCCCACTTTCCTGAGTGTACCTGCCTTGAAGTTTTCCTTCCAGACAAAATCACCGATTTTCTTTTTTTTTCTGCTGAGCTGTTGAGAGCAGGATAGTTCCCCCACTGCAGTTCAGCCTGGATGACATTGCTGTTAGGTTCTGTACTTCAATAGACCCATATTTGTTCTTATGAGAGGAGCTTGCTATGGTCCTGCTTCATCCAAACAACCTCTACAGGTGCCTCCTTCCACCAGCTCCTGCGGCACCTGGTTTCCTGGATGCAGAACTACAGCAAAGCTGTTTCTTTCTAAAGATTTCTGGTGCTCTGTAGTGCAATAAAAGGACTGATCATAGCCGATTGTTTTGAAATATCTCAGCACAATGCAGTATCTGGTTTGTTTTAGAAGAATGCTCTCCTAAGCTTATCCCATTGCTTCAGCACTCTAAGAGATCTGTAAATATTTTGAGAACACAGAACAGACACCTACTTGTGAGACACATTTGTAAAAGAGAATATTAACTTCCTAGTATTTTATTTGCTTTAGTTTTTTGCTTTTACTACCTTGAGTAGTTATTCTGGTGTTCAGTCTGTAGAAAAATAAATGATAGAGTCGAGTATTTTTGTGTTTGCCATCCTATGCAAAGATTGTATTGTCTAAAGATTTTTCCCTTCTAAAATTGCCGTTAGCTTCATTTAACAATCCTTTTCCCTTGCCGAGCATCAATACACAACGATGTTCAGACAGGCATTTTCATACTCAGTTTCCTGCGAGAACCACTGGGTGGCAGAGCGATCACGCACGTATTTACGATTTTGCGATGGGTTTGTTTCACAGAAACCAGTTAGGCCAGTGAGAACAGCTGCGGGTGGATGTGGATGCTCCAGAAGATCTGATACCTCAGTATTTAGCACTACGGATGTCCTGGAGGCCTCTTCCTCCACCTGAGGAGCAGGCTTGTGTTCCTCAGCGTCATGTGCTGCACAGCCCTACCCAACAACAGGACATGATGTGGTTAATGGTTTCCGTATAAGGAAAGGCTGAGTAATCTGGGTCTGTTCAGCCTGGGGAAGAGAAGACTGATGGGGGGATCTGATCAATGTTTATAAATATCGAAAAGGAGGTGAGTGATAGAACAAGGAGTAATGGCCTAAAACTTGAACATATTCTGTGTTCCGTACTAAGATACGGGAGAACTTCTATACGGTAAAGGTGACGGAGCACTGGAACAGGTTGCCCAGAGAGGCTGTAGTGTCTCCTTCTATGGAGATACTGAAGACCTGTCTGGATATCTGCCTGTGCCAACTATCGTAGGGAACGTGCTTTAGCAGGGGGGTTGGACTCCCAGGTGTTGCCTCCCAAGGGAAAATAAAAATGTGCATGAGCTTTCAAGGCTGGGTTCAATGCAAAGTCAAGCTGTCAGCTCAAGCCACGATGGTTTAAGCAAAACTTTTTGATCTCGCAGCCAGACACCAGGGTGTATTAACAAGGAGGTGGTGGACAGCCTAAGAAGCTGTCTTTTACCACTTAGAACATAGGTGTTGTCTTCACTCTTGAGATTTGGTTTACAAAGAAGCTCGTTCTCAGCTGTTAGTCATGCCTGCCAGCTGAGTCACACCTCCCAGCCCCACTGTGGTTACTGCAAAAGTCCTGAACTATAACCTGGGCTATACATGTGATGTGGCATAGCTCAGGCTGCATGAGTTTGTAATTACTATCAATTAAGTGCAGAATAAAATTAGAGAAAACAAAGCAAAAAAAATGATAGAACTAATGGAAATGCATATGAAATGTTTGAAGAGTAACATTCTTACCAGTTTTACAGGTGCTTTTTGACAGGTAAATATTCTTGTAAAGCTCAAAATTAGGAATTATTACAAAACTGCTGAAGATGCAAAATAAGACAAATTAGAAACGATTCCAGATACATAATAGATACAGAGGGACTCCAGTGTATCAGGACAAATGACATCACTGAGAGTGCAGAAATCAATTACATATTGGCTAACAAAAATGTGAGTTTAGCAGAGTGCACTATCAACAATTATTGGGTCTAGAGGTCTGATATGGATTTCTCATTTTTTTTTCTTACTGAAGCAGTTTATTTCCATGAAATATTTCTCCATTGACAGGAGCAAGCCCTAGAACATGTATCTGCCTCATGGTAGTGCTTCAGCTTGCATAAGAGTCCCAGTATCTTTGATCCAGTGAGAACTTGGGTATTTAACACAAAATGGAAAAGCCAAGTAAGGATAGCCTCAGAAAGACCCTTTGAGATCATCTCTGCATATCTCAGGATCAAAATGTCTTTTTCTCTGTACTTCATCTTGTTATTATAACAATTGCCAGGTCAGCGACACATGAAATGTAAGGATCCGAACAGATACAAGTCTCACTCACGTGCTGCAATGTTAGACATTTCGTAGTCTTGTTTGCAGAAAATTAATTAACTGTGATAAATCCGCCTGTTATCTCATCATGGTGGTTTTTGCAGGAACTTGGATGTTATATTGGAAAAAGAGAAGTATAAAACATGCCTTTTTTTTTTTTTTGTGGTGAAAACTTGCTGACTTTTCCTGTGGTTTATCACAAGACTAAAATTAGCTTGTCCAGATGCATTCAGCCCTTTGAATCACACAAGCACTGATTCTTCTAGCCAGTTTCCAGCAGACAACTTAAATTGTTCAAGCCCAGAGCAGCAAATGAACAGCAATGAATGTAATCTATGCACTGCCAAGAATGGGAAATACTATTGTACATAGAATGAAAAGAAGAGGGCAGGCTGGACAATACCTGGTAGTTTCTCTGGCTTCCTTTGCCAGACCTCTGGTACTAAGGAAGTTAACCAGCTGAAACACAAAGACAAGTGAGGTCTCTTTGCAAGTAAGCCTGGGAATATAGAAAAAGAAAAAAAAAACAACACACAAAACCACACACACACTCCTTTTTCAGGAGTGTTACAAAAGCTACTTAGATGAGAGGCCAATTAAAGGCCAAAACCATGTGTTTTTCTGTCTTCCTCAGTAAGAGAAGAATCAGGTATTTTTAAATTTGATGCTTGCATAATGCTGGCTCTCATACAAAATATGTTAGGAAAACCAGAACTGCAAACCAATTGAACAGCTCACCTGCTAATGCCTTTTATCCCTGAAGTGCTTCACCATCTTTTGCATGCGATAATCAATGCCTTAATCAATGCCTGAATGATTTCTCTGTCATTTTCCTGTTTCAAAAGCTCTAGTCATCCCAGCAAGGAAAAATCCATCTTATGAGAGCAGCGCCACAGAAGGAAGGAGAAGTGTACACAAGAACACTGGTAAAACGTTCATGCGAATGTCTCGCTTTAAATTAAGTTTGCATAAAGTTAATTAGTGGGACTAAGGAATTAGTTTATCTGATCTCAAATTAATTTACCAAGTCAAAATTTAGGCCACAGTAATATTCTATAAACAGCGTTCTGAAAGCAATATTCACTTTGTAGGCATTTATGTTTTACCATTTGTATATTTATTCAGTGCAATAAGGAATATTATACAAATTACTAGAATGCTTTTAAAATCGGTACTTGAATACAGGGTGATCTCCCATGGAGTGCTGTGATCTCTGGGGTTCAAACGTGTGGCTTTGTGCCTTGCTGTATGCCAGAGAGTCTCTGGTGTCACCACCAGGTACTGGAAGACTCGAGTTCCCCCAGTGCCTGTGCTACCAACTCTCCACCAGACATATGCAGCTCTCGTCACTCTGGATGTTGTGGAGGATAAGTAGTAAGGTGTCATTGGGCTCCAGCTCAAAGCTTTGTCACACGTTTGGATGAGGAATGTCTTAAACTTAGCTAGCTACCTTAATATCACAAAATCATGGAATATCTCAACTTGGAAGGGATTCATATGGCATCCTGGCTTGCATCAGAAACAGCGCAGCCAGCAGGAGCAAGGAAGTGATCATCCCTCTGGACTCAGCTCTGGTGAGGCTGTACATTGAGTGTTGCATTCAGTTGTGGGCCCCTCTCTACAGGAAAGACATTGAGGCCCTGGAATGTGTCCAGAGAAGGGCATCAAAGCTGTGAAGGTTCTGGAGCACAAGTCTTATGGGGAGTGGCTGAGGGAGCTGGGATTGTTCAGTCTGGAGAAGAGAAGGCTCAGGGGAGACATTATTGCTCTCTACATCTCCCTGAAAGGAGGTTGTGGTGAGGTGGAGGTCGGCCTCTTCTCCCAGGTAACAGTGATAGGATGAGAGGAAACGGCCTCAAGTTGGCCAGGGAAGATTCAGGTTGGACACTAGGAAAAATTTCTTCTCCAGAAGAGTGGTGAGGCACTGGCACAGGCTGCCCAGAGAGGTGGTGGAGTCACCATCCCTGGAGGTGTCCAAGAAACATTTAGATGTTGTACTGAGGGATGTAGTTTAGTGGGGAAATATTGGTGGAAGGTGGATGGTTGGACTGGATGATTTTAGAGGTCTTTTCCAACCTCGGTGATTCTATGATTCTAGTATTAATAAGGATCATGAAGTCCAACTCTTATCACTTAACTGCAGCGATGCTAAGGTAAAATCCAAGTATGCATTCACCTATAAAATAAACAGCAGAGCCTGAAATTGTTCCTATGTTCATACAAAATATATGTGTATATATCCATCTGCTTACCAGAGTTGACCTCGAGGAAAGTCTCTCCTCAGTAACCTTGCTGTCAAGATCTCATGTGCTTTCCCACCTCTCAGCACAGTGTCGGGGTTTTGGAGGTCAGTCTGCCCTGGGAGGGAGGACAGGACAATGTAATCTTTTTTCTAGATCTCATGTTTCTATAGCAGTCTGTGCATTAAAAACATACGAGCTAGAAACATCCAAACAGATCAATTTATGTCACTTAATTTGTGCTCTTGACTCTGAAATGTGGTCCTTTGGGGTCCTGTCAGCTAACTGTTAAGGAGAGACATCAGGTTGGGGATGATTGATACCTAATCCCTTCCTTTGAAGCACATTGTAGCTGTAAGATATTTCAGTGTGAACATGTGGAACAAATTACAAATGGGATATCAGTGTGGAAAGGCAAACATGGCAGCCAATGAGCATTAAATAATTCAGTACAGGAAATTGCACTGACCTGGGAGAATAATCTGATATGCAAGGAAATAAATGTGTTTCAGGCTGCACTTCCACAAGCACCCTGAGTCAAGCTGCTGGCTTGTCACAGCTGAAAAACAGCTTCTTCCCCTTCTTCCTCTCCCTCTTCCTCCTCTCTATTCCTGCTCTCAGCTACCCAAGCCCACTCCACCTCTGTGTCAGCTCCAGGCCCATGAGATCCACAGCCACCTGCATAGCCCTGCTTACTGGACCAGAAGAAACTAGCTTCACTGTGTCACTCCTCTGCCCATTCAGTGAATTCACCTGCAGCAGAGGTGCTGAAAGCGTGGAAACCAGAGTAAGACCCACTGCAAGGATGTGCAGCCAGAGCTGAGAGGGGTGGCATTTCCCCCTTTTAGAAGTGAGGAACAGCTGAATCAGCCAAACTCAGGTGATAAAGGTGATAACATAAATGCATGGTAACATTCTCTAGAGATTTCTTGGCTTCAGTTATATGATAAAGTGCTTGATACAAATTACTGTGCCAATTCTTGGTCCTAAATATAAGGTCAGATGAGATGGTTGTTTCAATTCCCTTTTTGTTTCTAGCTTTGTGAATGTGTACTTCATGCAGTTATAGTATGAGCAGGATTAGAGGGTGGTTCGCAAGTATTGACATTAAACGTTTGTCTTCCAAATTTACAAGAGGCAAACTGAAGCTGCAGTGTTTGCACACCTAAGTTGTTCTCCCTCCTCGGTCCATTCGATGATCAACACAAAGGCAGATTCAGTTTTTCTTCGCTTGCCACCCATCAGTCACTGGGGTTCTTGAAGACACACTGAGATATTCCCTACAGCGGCTGTGCTGGGCTGAACCAAAGGTGCAGCTGGTCCAGTATTTATCTCACAAGTGGCTGTGAACAGATGCTAGGGAACAGAAGAGAAGGCATATATGGAACTTCTTGCAAGTGCTCGCCTAGCTCCCAATTATTTTTAGCACAGAGAATTTCCTGAGCTGGACGTGGCTGCTGTCTGCTTACTAACCCTGGACGTGGCTGCTGTCTGCTTACTAACCCTCCCTGGACTTATTTTCCAACTACTTGTCCATTTTTTCCTTGACTCCATGTTATTATTATTTTGTTATTATTATTTTAATTAAGAGCCTCCTTTAGTAGTAAGTACAGTAAGTCTACATGGGCTGTTTGGAGATCCACCTCCTCTTTCTTTTCAGCCTGGTTTATACTGGGATCATCTGATTCCTTCATTAGATTCCTTGTTAATGCTTGTCCTTGTTCTGAAACCGCCGCCTTGAACATTGAACTATGACAATATTGCAAATACGAAGCAGATGCAGTATTCCACACACACAGTGTACGCAGGCGGAAAGAAACGCAATGGGTGCACGATCAAGGTCTATCTTAATTGTGCGTTGTTGCAAATGAAAATCCTCTTTGGACCACTGCAGAAGTGGCCTGGGACTTGTTTCCATCCTGGTGGGTTTTTCCACCAGCAGCGCTGACAAAGGGTGCTCATGACCTCGCACTTCCCATCTCAAAGACTGAATATTACGAGAAACGCTCTTCAGCCCCCAGGAATTCTGCGGCCGCCGTCGCCGGAGGGACAAAGAGGTGCGGCGGCACGGGGGCGATGCGTGAGAGCGGCCCCCGGGCCGCAGGCAGACGCGCCGGGAGCCGGGCTGTGCTTTCCCAGAGAAGGAACATCTCATGGCCCAGGTCCTCGGCAGAGCCTCTTTCCGAAAAGGCAAACTTTTGG
>JANHGO010000063.1:19763514-19782657 GCA_024606505.1 Aquila spilogaster | reverse complement strand
GGATGGGATGGGATGGGATGGGATGGGATGGGATGGGATGGGATGGAGGGAGCTCTGGGGACAGTGTTCAGGAAAGGACCCACTCCTTTCCCTGTCCTGAGTCATATCTGTAGAGTAAGACCTGGCTGAAGCCAGGAAAGAGGTCAGCCAGCTTTTGCGGTTGGATAAATGGACAAGGACAAGGCAGTGATCTGTGCATTGCACACCAATCAAGCTATTCCTTTTATTTGTAGACTCTGATGCTTTTTGAAGTGTAAAAATGTGGTGTAAAATTTAAGAACTTGAAGGATGCTGTCACAGCAGCAAATGTGAGCTTCTTTGCAGTCCAGTTGACCTCCTGCCATAGGCTTCTTCATCCCCACTATCGACTGTCCAGGCGCTGAGTGCTGGCTTGGAGGCACCTCCTGGCTTAGGGCCTGCTCTCAGAAACAGTCAGTCCCTCCCGCGGGGCCAGGCCCTTCCACCTTTCTTGCTGCTCATTCTGCTTTTTATATTTGAAACCTCTGCATTGTGGTTGACTCTTTTGCCTCTCTCTTCCTGGCACAGAATGTTTTTGTGGCCACGATTGCTGTTAATTTTTCTGTGTTGAAGGCAAGGGTTGAATACAGTCACCTACTCAAACTTTTGTGGGAAGAGGTTAAAACAATGAAGAACTGGGAAAAGGAATGAAAGTCGTGGTAAGAACATAAACACGTTTGGTACTTGTGCCTAGGCTTGAAAGAAGAATACACCCCATAAAAAGCCACATAAAACAAAGTACAGAAGCAGTCCCTGAAGAGAAACTGCAGTGAGGTGCTAATAATAATAATGTAATAACTATGATGGGAACTTCAAAGCTGGAGATCTCAGCAGAAGTGCTGGCATTCACTGGGTGAACCACACTTCACGTGTTAGCTTTCTGATTTTCCTTAAGCAAGAGCAGGGCATAGACATTGTAGATAATGTTGGTGTGTAAATCATTGGATTTAAATACAGCTTAAACCTTAACAAGGATCCTTACTTACAGTGGTTTGACTCAGACTTATTAGTATTATGAATAGTATGGTGAGGCAGTTTTGCAAAGGTTGCCTCAGCAGAAGGAAAGGTGAGGAATTTTCAATCAATTTCATATCAAATATCAGCAACAATCATGCCTTTTTTTTTTTTAGTGGTTTGGAGGATTGTCCTTTGTCCCGAACCTCACGTTTTTCTTGTGGCCTTAAGGAGACATGACTGTATTGTGAATGTGCTTTTGTTCCTTGCAGCAGAAAAAATAGCAATGATCTTAAAGAAGGATGAAGTATTTAAATCTGCACTGCCAGGAGAGTGCTCTATGCTGTGAGTGGAAGTATAAAAATGTGCAGCCATCGTCCTTCATTTTTGGAAAATGCTGAAGCATAGAGGGGGAATAAGTTGCATGGAAGCACAGAGCAAGGGAAAAGGTAGCCCAGAGAGAGGATCAACCAGGCTCTGGAGGAAACCATGAAGTTGGAGGAGCCTTCAGGCAGTGGTCATCAGTAGGTCTGCTTCTGCTGACAGCACTTTCTTCATTCCTCAGCCAGGCTCTTCCTCATAGCACAGCTTTGCAGGGAGCCAGATGTGCTTGGAG
The DNA here is from genome assembly GCA_024606505.1 of Aquila spilogaster. NCBI lineage: Eukaryota > Metazoa > Chordata > Aves > Accipitriformes > Accipitridae > Aquila > Aquila spilogaster. The sequence continues at coordinate 19,781,069 of JANHGO010000063.1, read as the reverse complement.
CTGCAGTTGTGGAGAGGGGCACATAGCTCTGACGGCTAAAACTGCAAGCTTGTGATGCCAGCGACAGCAGTGGTCCTCTTTTTCTCATACCCCTACTGTGGTATTTCTGCCTGCTGGTTCCCTGCTTGGGGCTTCGCTTCATTTGGACTGGCTTAAGCATCTCTGGAACGTCCCCATGCAGTGACCTGCACTGAGGCAGTGATCAGAAGGACTTTTTGTTGGGTTATCAGTTGGGTCTTTACAAACTGATTCACCACATGATCACATTAAAGCTTTTTCTGGAGAAGCATGGGGGGAGGAAGAGCCTTACACCATTTCACTCAGCTTCAGTTTAAGGCTGTGATTTTGTGATATCGCAAATCTATCTGCAGGCTGCCTTTGCCCTGCTCTTATTGCTTTGCTTGCACTTCTTGCTGATGTTCATGGGATCCAAAATTCAGGGAACTACATCAGCTGCAGACAAGTGAGAAAAGATAAACTTTCTGAACAGGCTCAGCATGCGGTGCCAGTGCTGGGGTGAGGAAGCAGACAGAAATGCATGGTCAGGAACAGAGAGAAGGCACCATACAGCCACTGCTGGGTTTGCTTGGCCACCCCCTCAGTACTTCATTTGCCTGCACACAACCGAGGACAGACATTTACTTGATTCCTGCCTCCCAACTTTGGACTCCTATGGAAGATGGACTATAAAAATAAGGTTGAGTTTAAGCACTCTGTTGGGTTTATTTCTCATTCAAGGTTTTTGCCTTTACTTCTGTGCTCCTGTCAGGGTGTTGTGCATGAATAGAGGCAAACATTGATATACATATTACAGATTGTACTGTGCAATTTATAAGACCAGCTACCAGTGCTACCAGTGTGACAGCACTGCTTCAGAATGCAGCTCCCGTCTTAATTATCAGCTCTATAATTTTGTAGTCTTCTTAGTTTATATTTCTTATGGGTGCCTCAATTCAGTAAATGCATTCAGGTATCAAAGGTGCACTTAGAAATAATTACAAAATATGCGTGTTTGGGCTTCCTAATTCAGAGCAAATACAGAAGCTAGCTTCTGCATAAGGAGACCATAATTCTTCATTTCCGTGCAAGTGTGTGGGTGATAACATGAGATACCACAGCTGTGTCACAGGGTTTTGCAGAAAGAGAACTCTCTGGTTTGTGTGGAGCATCAGGGGCTATCGGCTCTGTGTTTTGCAGCAGAATGGAGCTGGTGTGTCAGGCTGCTGCTGCAGAAAAGGGCAGGGGAGCCAGGCTCCTGCTCTGATGGAGTATTGCACTAGTGCTTGTCTGATCCTATGGTGAGCAGCCTGGGGAGCTCAGCCAGGTTACAGTGATCACAGAATCACAGAATCATTAAGGTTTGGAAAAGACCTCTTAGATCATCTAATCCAACAGTCCACCTACCAGCAATATTGCCCACTAAACCATGTCCCTAAGTAAAACATCTACACCTTTGTTGGACACACCAGGGATGGCAACTCCACCACCTCCTTGGGCAGCCCATTCCAATGCCTGAACATTCTTTCAGAGAAAAAGTTTTTCCTAATATCCAATGCCAGTGACAGTGCAAGGGGGAAGTTCAGCCGTCCTGGAGTCAGAGGTAGCAGCTCCAGAGACTCCACAATCCTATTGACTTCTGATGGAGTCAAACTATGATACAGTTGTGCCAGGCCAGGAGACCATTTTCACTCTTCTTGCCCATTTTTATCCTGCTGTCTCCTACGTACCTTGTGCCATCTCCAGAACTCATTAAACCTGTCCCTGAGTGCATTTTACGTACTAGCTTGGCAGAGGAGTGACCAAGCAAGGAGCAAAGATTGTTGCCAAAAAAACCCTGGAAATGTACCTGAAATCAGAGTGGGACTCTATTTTGCTAAGTTTATGCTGACAAATGAAACTGTACGCTTTGAAAGCCAATAGGTTATCCAGTCACTGGCAGTAGCTCGCTATTACAATCAGAACTTAAAATGTTAAAATGCTTAAGGTGAAATTGTCTGTATAGGTTCAGCTGGTTTGTCAGAACTTTTCTTGGATGTGGAAGATTCCATATTTGATTCGTATACTTCAAACAGATGCCTGCAGCTGGACAGACATCTTCTGGTCATGATACATTGCTGTTGCATGGACAACGTACCTTTTGACTTGTCTCATTACTGGGCTGCCAAAAGCCACATGCTGGTGATTTTCAGTACTACAAAGAATAAAGAACTCATTTATACTGGGAATCTTGAAGATCACATCCCAGAGCATTGCAAGGCACAGTCCAGCAGGTGGAAAGATGGCCTCGCTCTCATAGTGCTTATAGTCCAAGCGTAAAATAAAGGGATAGCAAATGGATACAGGCGTGTGCAGAGGTAGCATGACTTTTGAAACTACTGGCTATTGTGCTGGAAGTGCAGCTTCAGCACACCACCTGCTTAGCTGTTATGCTTTTTGGTAGAGATCACAGCAATGCTGGGCAGGATTTGGGGGACTGCATCCAGATATCTCTGTGGATGTTTGAGTGGGAGTGTCTCCTGTTGAGACAACAAGCAGAAGCTGCTTGCTTGAAGATTTAAAACCTAATGGCAAAGGTGGAACCAAATGGCCAGCTAGAGCAAAAGCCAACATTGCTTGAGAGGTGGTGATAGCAGAGGTGGGATCTTGAAAGTGAAGATAAGCAGAGTACTGTAATGTTTGATGTGCCAGAAGAGGAGGAGGAGGCAATAGAAGGAATTGGGGAGATGAGTAATGTGATTGAGATGAAGAGCTGAGAAAATTATCTTTCCAAGGGCATTCCAGCTAGATAAGAGCCAAACAAGATGATGTTTGCCAAGGGCAAAGCACAGAACAAGTGAGGTACAAGATAATAGGGAGAATTTGGAACTACAAATGAACTTTCTGGGGGAGAATTGTGGCTGCCCCAGAGGTGAGAAATCCAAAGGTCTTCTGGTGAAAACCAGCATTAACACTATCATATTTATCATTTACGGATCTCATAAAATCTACCTGATTTGGGAAGATTCTCCCATCCTTTAGTAACACAGCTGCCATCTAGCGCAGAGGCCTTTCACCTTGCATTGTGGAGTTTTCCCTGTCTTTATTTCCTTGTTTGTCTCACTAAGAGCTGTTGCCAAAACTGGTATATTGCCATAATGTTCCCATTATTGTTCAGCTGAATTGTTGTACGATCTACTGGCTCTGTGTTTGCACCACTTTCTTGCTATATTGGGCCAAATGTGTTTATTGGCAGGAGTTAAAAAGAAGTGTTTGTATGTTGTATCTGTTGCTCTTCACATTGTGACTCGTGTCTTCAAAGCACTGGGGATTCTTACAGCAGGCCTGTGTATTCCTTTGTGTTTTCACAAGCCGTTCTCAGCGCTGATGTCACAGGCAATCCAAACTTAGGGTATAATTACAACATGGTTCATAAAAACAACGATTTTTAATTTAATTCAAATGAGCACTGCAGAACATTCACAGGAAGCTGAAATTGTGAGAGCTTGTCTGAGGAATCAGAGCCCAACACTTACGCATATCCACTTTGGGAAGAGAACCTGACAGCACATGGCCAACACATCACTCAAAGTTAGGATAGCAAATAAAGGAAATGACTTCTGAAGAGATACTAGCTAAGCATTATTTATAGTGCTGATTGTCTGCAGCAGAACAATTTCCTTTCATTTCTTGCAAAAAAGATCCTTCTCTTGATAATCACACATCCTTTTCTGCAGAAGTGTAAAACTGTATAGCGTAGAAATCGAGGTGATATAATAGAAAGCTGTTAATTGTTTCCTGATTCTCAGGATGTAATTAACTTATACTTTCCTCTAGCTGAAATCAATTTTTAGAAAGACATGGAAGAATAATTCCTAGCTTAAATTGCTATTCTGGTGCTCAGTCAGAGGAAATAGAGTGAGATTGTGATATGAAGAAGCCATAAGTAGCATTATCTTGCACAAATTCAAAAAGAGATTGTACAAATGCCATTTTGAGAATTATTTGTTGCTGCTGGCTGCACCTATGTAAATGAAAGGTAGTATGGAAGACAAGGATAGAGTCTTCTTCGAGCTGCACAGGGATAGGACAAAAGGGAGTGAGCACAATTAGCAAGAGAATGTCTGATTGGATATCTGGAGAAAATTATTCACTGTGAGGATAGGTCAAAAACTGGATAGGGATCTGGAGAAGTTTTGGAGTTTCCATCCTTAGAGATATTGAAGTTTCAACTCAACTCGTGACTTTCTCTTGAGTAACTTGTACTAACTGGACCTGCTTTGAACAAAGCTTGGACCAGATCACCTCGAGGCCCCCGTTCCAATCTGAATTACTTTCAGTGTCATGAAAGCATGGCGTGATGTCATATTGTTTTAGCTGTAGCAAATAATATTATAACGATTTTGTTACTGGTTGATAACCAGTGATTACTGTCCTATCCGTTGTAGTGGTGGGAGGGCTTGAGAGAATATTTCCTAACCTTCTTCAGTGAAAAATCAGTTGGGTTAGTTTGTACAACTGACTTTTGAAATCTCTCAGTCCCCAAAACGGGATTTTTTTGAGGAATGTGAAGGTGAGAGTGTGGTTCCGTTGACCACGCTGTCTTAATACAGGCCAGGATTTTACCCCATATTATTTGAGATTCATGAGGCACCAACATTTCAACTCATTCCACCTCCAAGAGAGCTTTTCAAAGTGAATTTGAGTTTATCTTTAGATCCATTTCTTAAGAACTTAGGCATGGAAATGAAAGTGCACATACTTTGGACATACTTGTTTTATATCAGTCCTTGAAGGATTATGATAGAGAGAAGAATGAGGGCTGTATAAGGAGTAATACATGGTTGGAGGCTGAAACATCACCTTAATGTTAGAAATCACACTGGATGTGTCATGTCGGCATTACAAGTAGAGCAGTAATCTCAGGGCAGGCCACCTACTCCTACTTTCTAACTGTCAGCACAGAGATGGGAAAAGAAGATCAAGTGCTCTCAGATCATTTCATGTAGACTATGTGCAAAAAGTGCCAATTAACTCTTTGTGTGCATAAATAAATCATTGCCTTTCAGTGGTCCTGCAGTGACAACTTTGCACATGGAAAATGGAATTCCAGTCTACCTTAAAGGCAAGGGAGGTATAAGAGCTGTTAACACTTTCTTTCCTTACCTCATCTGATAATATGTTTGGAAGGTAAAGAGATGTATTCTTTTGCCCTTATGGATGTAGTGAAAGACCTATTAATAAATCAGTTAAGTGCCCCACCATTATCCTGATTTATTTTTTTTTAATAATAGTATTTCTCTCAACACACAGAAAGTAATGAGATTTGTCTTTCATTTTGTACCTTTTTGCTTTATCACAGAGACACAAGGCCTAGATCCTTTGAAATATTTCATAATGGGGAAAAATCCAGTCATTTTTGGTTCCTATAAAGTGGTGGTTTTTCCAAGTGCTATATTTTGGGCATACTGTAATGAATCCAACAGCGTTGTTTGCAAGATAATTGCTTGCATTCACTCTTTTTGGCTGCAGCGGGTCTATTGCTGCTCCAAATGAACTTATTAAGAGCTTCATATGATTTGTTTTTAAATCTGGAAATCAACATCAGACGAAACAGTGTATTCTACATAATTTCACATGAAATATATTTGTGCTTCATGTTGATTTCTTTTCTGATGAATCCGGAACATCTGAGTTTATATGAGGCCAGTAACAACAGTACTCTTGGGAGACACATCACTGGGGCAAAGGAGGAAGAAAAAGGGATTGCGTAAACTGTTCAGGAGAAAAACAAAAAACATGGAAAGAAAAACTTGCTTAAACTTATAGTGGCTGGGGAAAACTTCCAGTGGACTGGAATTGTGACATTTTGTTGCAGGCTGAAGGCTGTACACAGCACATCTTTTCATGCAAAAAAATCACTTCTCCACCTCAGAGAAGGATAGACCTGTGGAAAAAGGCACAGATGTGTGTTGGCCACCAGACTGATGATATCATGTTTGCAGTGGCCACAAATCTTTTGTAGTTTCAGCAGTTCATGTATGCACAGCCTACTTACATATGGACTGAGATCTTGTATAATTCTGTGTTCAGAAAGCCTGTTATAATTACATTCAAATGAAGACCTAATTGGTACTGTTGGTATTGTGCTTTGTTAGCCAGGGTGAGGAATGGACTAAACCATGGCATGCTTATTAGCGTGCCCCTGTGGGTCTGGGTGGCTATAGTGAGGTGTGCCTGTGACCTGCCTGCCCAGCTGTGGTCTTCCTACCATCTGAGGAATGACCATCCCCTGGCTGTCCACAGATCCTGCCTTTCTTCAGGATAGATGATGTTGAATCAAAGAATAATAGAATCATATGGGTTGTGAAAGGCCACTGAGATCATCCAGTCCAACCCCAACCCATCCCCATCATGTCTGCTAACCACGATCCTCAGTGCTACATCTCCATGTTTCCTGAACGTCTCCAGGGATGGTGACTCCACCACCTCCCTGGGCAGCCTGTTCCAATGCTGCACCACTATTTCTGAGAAGAAGTTTTCCCTAATATCGAACCTTAACCTCCTCTGATGCAACTTAACACCATTACCTCTCGTCCCATCACTGGTTACCTGAGATGACCTGAATAAATACGTTGGATTTAGGAGTAACCAGGCCATTCATGCTGACAATGAGTGAATGTCTGAGTTTGTGTCAAGGCATAGTTCAGGCCCTGACTTCTGGCCTGTCTCCATCTTGTTGCCCACCCGAAGTCTATCCCAAACTATTGGCTCAGTATTGTTTTGGATTCAAGTTCAGGCCTGAACCACAGCTTGGAGTACATTGTAAACATAACCACATTGTTGTAATCTAATTCTACCAACATTCAACTATGGCTGAGATCATATATAAAGCTGATGCTATTACTTAGTGAATAAGGATCAGGGTGCACATTCTGAGCTATTAAAGCAATAATAAGTCACAGTCTGAATTTACTGTCAGAGCACATAAATACCTGTTCACTGAGCTTTCTGCATGTGTGGAGAGATAATTTAGCTTGGAATGAGAAATGGCAAACACATGGCCCAGCAATGAGAGCAGGCTGTTCGGTGAAGCAAGCCAAACTTCTCTAGGCTCCTTATTTATCTATTTACTTATTCATTTATCATTTTAAAGGAAATTTTCCATTTAATTTTAAGAGCAGAGGAAGAACGCTTCTGTAATGTTTATCTTTTCAAAGCTCATCTACTTCTGAACATTTAACAGGGGCTAATCAAGCGTGACAAGATCCTTCATAGCAGACTGACGGAAGGAACTGTTCATAGAGAGTGGTTATGTAGCAGCTGTGTATCTGTATCAAATATCTGATGTAGAAAAGTGTTGAGCTCAATCAAAGAAGCCATCCCGAGGCTAGATTTTTGTAGAAGTAAAATCCTTTAAATAGAACTAGTCTTTAAGTGAATTTTTATTAGTACATTTTCCTTAGTGATAGGGTTCTTCATTAGCCTGCCAGAATTTAAGTCCATGAGTAACTCTGTGTTGTTGACTAATCTCCTTAAATTCACATACCATAACTGTTCCCTTTACGTGCTGGTACGACCTAGATAAATAAAGTGATTTAAACCAGATAGGAACATTCTTTGTTGTTAAACCATCGTTTATCATGAAACGATCGTTTCTGTTTTCAAAAAATAAATACTGCAATGTTATGTTTCAGAATTGTTGAGTAAAATTATTGCTTATCGTTTGGCATGGATACATTTGAAACTCATTTAATGTACTCTGGAGCAATCAATAGTTTTCCAACACATTTTACATTCTTCTCTGTAGATAGAGATACATTTCTTCTTCATTTGTCACTTCCTGTAAAGCCTTGTGAGATATTACAGGTTTCTCTTTAATAAAAATATATATAAATGAGCAGAATGTTAATTGGGATTATACTGCTTTGTTGCCTCTAGCTGGCAGTGAAGGTCATATTTCACACTTAAAGCAATGTTTTTCTTGAGCAAACATGACAACTTAAAGAGAACTGAAAAAGGCTGTAACATGAGTCTCCTTAGGCTTCTATCCCGTTTAGATATATTTACTTTAATAATTACACAATTTATATTATTTCAATAAACAAAATAAAATAAAAATTCATATGACGCTATGTAAAATGAGACAAATTCCAGGCTTAAATAGAGGAGGGTGACAATGATTCTACAGCCAGCTGTTATTGGTTGCTTCTCAGCTGTGGGCTGAACGGTGCCTACAAACCCATTGATCTGAGACTCAGCAGGATGAGTGGGTATTGTACATGGAGAGAGGAAAGCCAACAGGATACAGACATACAGAGGCTTCACCCAAAGGTAAATGCAGATTTGGGTGGTGGAGAGGGCAAAGTGGTTCTCTGCCGTGGCTCCTGGCTTCTGTGCTTTGATTTAGCAAGGACGCAGACCTGCCTCTTGGTCTCTATGGATGCTGCCGGCCAACTGATGGGATTTCCTCACAGCAGACAGCCAGCCACTTTTTCACAGTTGTATGTCACAAAGGTCATAGGATTTCCCTAAGATGTTGTTGGAAAACCTGCTACAAGTTTCACGTTGACTATAAACTAATGACAGGTCGGTTTAATACCTGTCCCTCCAGTCAGCCCTCTGAGAACCAGTGCGTATTTGCACAGTAAAAATGAAAACCAAGTGATACTCTACTGCAAAAACAAGGAAGCATGCTTACAAATGTGGGCATCTTTTGTCATACTGACAGCTCAAGTGCTTTAGTAAGCGCATGGAGAATGGCAGGTGCCAGAGGTTTTTGTGGAAGTAATATGCACCCAAGCAAAACCCTCAAATACAACCTGTTCTCTGTTTAAGAACAATAAAGCACATTTTTGTGAGTTATGCGTGACTACATACTTCATAATACACACTTCATGTATATGGGTTGTTTAGTCCATTGAGTAATGCTGCATTCACATCATTGCACATACTCAAGAATGGAATTAAGGCAATGTAGTGTGTTATTAGCATTTGCCTTGGCTTCTCCCTTGCTGTCTCACAGAGATACTTCCCTGATACCCAGACCCAACCTCCTGTGCACACACTTCAGTTTATACACTTAGCAATTTATGCGTTATAAGCTAATTGCATCTATTAGTCCATTAAGAGAAACCACATGTCCTTATGTATATGAAAGCCAAACCTCCACAACTTGACTCTCATGGAAACTAATACAAATATTAGTGAGCCCTTTCAAGATGGTTTCTGTCTATTTATCTACATAACCACTTACACTTAATTTAAGCAGCAAATGTCTCTATATAGGCAAGACTGGAAATCTTTTTTCTCAGTTGAAACAAGACTTTAAATAGGCCGTGAGTCCTGGTATAGAGCATTCCAAGATATTCTTCCTACCTGTAACACTCCCAAGGTAGTTTACAGAAGTCAGCTTAAGTTCGGTAATTATAAATGACAGGACTGGAAGGTCTTCTGATTGGAAGGTCAGAATCCTTTATCACATTTCTCCAGAAGTTAGGCAAATTATTACTTCAAGTAACATTGAAAATCTTGCTCCAAAACCTTGTCTATTTTGACCTTAGCTTCCCTCGGTATCACTTGGGTAGCTTTTCTTGCCCTCTGCTTTTAACTCACCTGAAAGATTGTAGATGACAGTTACGTTCCTCTCCTGTTTTGCTTCAGTAAGGCCAGACTCTCATGATAGTGTCTCTTTTTTTCATAAATCTGGCTGATCATTTCCCATACCAGCACAGCACTGCTTCCTTTTGTCTCTTTGAGCTTATAGTTCTTGAATGACAATAGCATGTAGGACATACAGTATTTAGATGGTGTCTTGCAGTATCACATGCAATGACAGGAACCGTTTCCCATCATTTCCGGAAACATCTCAGTTACTACAGCCTATGAGTGCCATTGGTTTTTGTGGGGTCTCAGAGTACATATAACTTGTAGTCAGCAGCAGTGCATCCTTCTGTGTATTCCATTGTTTACTATTCTCTGTTGCATCAGTTCCAGCTTTATTTTATGGGTTAGTGGTCAACCACTGGATTTCAACAGACTTCTGGAGGGCAACGGAGAAAAAAATCACTCTAATCATGTCTTCTTTTAGGGCTGCAACCTGTGTATTGCAGTGCTGCCAGATGTAGGACACTAAAAAAAAAAGCATAAATTGGTATCAAAGTATGATAAGGATTTTTTAAAAGAAATTTAGGACAGAACGCCACTTCTATTCAGTATTTTTCCACTTAGTGCTTTCCCAGCTTCCTTCAAAATAAAAATAAAGCCCAGTAATGCAGTTATACTAAACATGAAAAAAGGAGGCTATTCATTTAGAATGTGAAGAGAGAAACGGAGTGTTATGATTTTAATACAACATAATGTATACTGAAAGAGTATTGCTTCTGTGGTTATTTTAAGCCGAACCTACATATTTCTTGAAAGCGGATACGAAGTCTTGAATCATAGCCTGAATATAAAATTCTGATTGCTATCAGTGGTACATAGCACTAAGTATTTTATTATTCATTTTATCACCTGTCAGGTACTGGCTATTTATGCTTAATGATGGTCATGATTACACAGCTTAGTAATTGGATACCTCATTGGCTGCTATTTAGAATTCTGTGGAGAGAGGGAAGAAAAATTGCTGAAATGAATTGAGATATTATTGCAGTATGACTTACTATTAACAATGAAGGCAGAAGATCTTTTGCTTACTTTCAGCAGCGCTGCTAGGAACTGCTGAAAGCAGAGTAAACAGCTGGTTCCCCTCTGAGGGCAGAATATAGGGCAGCCATTGGTCTGCTGGCTATGCCACTGGGGAGAGCTCCTGCAGGTCTGTGTGGCTCAGGCTGGGAGCAGTCGTGCCTCTAGGGGCTCTGAGAGCAGGGGGCACCCAAAGCAATAAAACCTTTTGGTAGAACTGTTTGTCACTCATTGATGGGGTGGGAGAGGTATCACAGCTGCACCTGAGATGAGACTAACTTCAATTCTCCCGCAGAGTTTTTGGGTTGCTTCTGGCAGATAGCAATACTTGCACTGGCTGGAGTACAGATTGTTGCTTTTTGATTCCCCTAGCCCATCATGATGCAACATGCTTCCAAGAGAAGGATTACAACCCAGCCTTGCATTCTTGCACCCACAGTACCTTGCATCCCACTGACTCCAGCAGGACAGCCCTGTACTCCAGCATCCCGCTCCACATTCTCCAGTCTGTTTCTGCAGGTTTCTGAATGGTAGTGACAGCAGTAATAGCTGTAGCAGGAGGACTTAGGCTGTTTAACTCACATTTGCCCTGTTTAGCAAAGGAACGTTCACCTCTCCCAGGCACACTACCAAGATAACAAGTGTACATTCTCTGACACAGATTTCACTGTTTGTTGTTTTCTTCACTGACCTCCCATGAATTATGGGTTGTTCCTTCCTCAGCCTTCTGTCTGTGAAATACTTCCGTTATTGGCAAAGGTGCATGAGAATTGGTGGGCTTTTGATTATTCATAGAGTCATAGGATCGTTAAGGTTGGAAAGAGCACTAAAATCATCTAGTCCAACCATCAACCCATGCCTATGATTGCTCTAAACCACATCCCTTAGTGTGACATTTACCCTTCTGCTGAAGATCTCCAGGGATGGTGATTCCATCACCCCCTTGGCAGCCTGTTCTGATACTTCAACACTCATTCTGAGAAGAAATTTTTCCTAAAATCGAACCTGAATTTCCCCTGGTGCAGCTTAAGACCATTACCTCTTGTCCTTTTGCTGTTACCTCGGAGAAGAGGCTGATGCTTACCTTGGCACAGCCTCCTTCCAGGGAGTTATTGTGTTAACTCAGCCAAGGAATGTCTATAACAACAGCTGCCCTATGGTTCCTGATCAAAACTTTGAAATTGTGGTGATTTCTCTCTCAGTTATGGTAGAAATCTTCGGTTTAGATTTAGGAAGATACTTTTATCCCCAGAAAATTAGTCACCATTGTACTTATTGATGTAGTTAGCCTGAGAATATCCTTGCAAGGGAGACAGACTAATTATGTGAATAAAACCTAGTTGATGAACGTAAGCAAAGATAGCTTTTTCTCAAATGAAATGTGTACCAGTTCTTTTGGGGATCCACATAGCAGTATCACACGGACCTTGACCTGAATATATTAGTCCCATGCATTCATCCCACCTCATCTGCACAAGATGGAGGGGATAGCCTCCATCTAGATAGAGAGGAGGTTGAAGCAAGGTGGGTGTTGGTCTCTTTTCTCAGAGTTTAGCTTGGATATCAGGAAGAATTTCTTCATAGAAATAGTAGTGAGGCATTGGAACAGACTGCCCAGGGAGATGGTGAGGTAACAAGCCCTGGAAGTATTTATGAGATGTATGAATGTGGCCTTATGGTCATGGTTTAGTGATGGTTTAGTAGTGTTAGGTGATGGCTGAACTTGATGATCTTATGGTTGTTTTCCAACCTAAATGATTCTATGGTTCTATGGTAAACACAGTTATATTTGACCTTCTTGTGGAGAGGGAGATCTGTGAGCTCCTGAGATTTAGGAGCTTTCACTCCAGCTGGGGTGGAGCAGGCAGATTTCCCTTTCCTTATGACTGGGGCAGGTGAAATAATAACGCCTACACTTCATGTTTTCTTGTTTGTAAAACCCTGTTTCATGCTTTTGAGTGAGGCAGAAGTGCTTAAGGTTAAAATGTGCAGGCAGTTAGAAGTGTTAGTTGTGAAAAGAGAAATGCAAGTGAAACGACTTGGCAGGCAGGGAGATTAGCAGCTTTACAGCTTCATGTAGACATGAGGAGAAAGTGTTATTAGAATTGTAGCTTTGCCAGATACTGAGTTTCCCTGCTTCCCTAAGAAGAGAGGAGAGGTGATGCTGTTGAACTACCCTCAGTTTATCACAGCATGAATAGAAGAGTAAGGGAGTCAGCAGTACTCTCTACACATTCCTTTACCTTATAAGGGTCAAACCCTACAAAAAAGCCTATGTAAGTTTTCCCAAATTTGACATAAATTTTATCTACAGAGCACATTTACATTCATCGTTTAAACAAATCAACAATATTATGATGTGCTGCTTTAAATGAAGACCAGACACAAGGTCAGATTATTGCACCTTTGAGTTTTAACAATGCAACTTTGGTTTTATAAGCAGTCTTCAGTTTTATGACAGATCGATACAAACACACAGATCACATTTCCCAGACACACAGTCTGGAATAATCACCACGGAGGCTCTGGGTCTGAATTTCTGGATTGAATCTGTGGGCTGAAAGAGTATCTCCAAAAAACGTCATGTTGATTTCATCCTAGACCCTGCACCATACCAGTGTTGGATCCCCAGAGCTTGTTTTGACCCCTGCCCATGTCAGAAGGGCATAGTGACTATTTGGGACATTGCTGTGCACTCTCAGTGACCTTATTACCTTCTTCATTTATAAAAGAGGCAGCCCTAGTGTGGACTGTCATTTCTTTGGAAGCTTTGGGCTTTCCTCCTCTGTGTGCCAAGAGACAGTTTATCTGAGATCCCTATCTGACTCTATGTTCTGGCTTCTCCTCATGTTGACTGTATGGCTGTGGGCAAAAAAGCAGAGATAGACACGGTGATGGGAACTGATAACCGGAGATTCTTTGAGGATCCCCTCTCTAACCTTGTTTCAGATGGCAGTTTCTTCTCTGCCACAGATACCAAATCAGAAATATCTTCATCCTATTTACAGTACGACCCCGTGTTGTAAAGGGTGTTTTAGCTCCTATGAATATCAAGTAACAGACTTAAGTGATTGCAGAGCTGAAGCATAAATAGAAAGAGGAACGGCAGCAAAACCGCTGACACTTCAGCTGAAGCTTGGCAAGCCCATCTGGAAATGCTTGTCCCGGCAACACACATCACATTTGCAGAGAGCCTTCATGGTTGCCTCTGTGTACAAAGTTTACATCATCACTGACCTATTTCTTTTTTTATGCTGTCAGTGAAAAGGCAGAAGATTAATGTATAGGGAATTATAATTCTTAAGTATTTCATGTCGTTCTGTATTTTCCTGTGTGTGTATATATATATGCAAACTTTGCCATATGCTCGATTACTTTGTATGAACAGAGTCTGCAGGTGACCTGTGAGTGGTCACTTCCAGTGGGAATTACACTCCTACGTCACTGAGGCTCCCTGTAGAATGCCACTCTTAAGTAAGTACCTACCCCATGCTGCAGTCAGGTCATATGCTGATATTGAGAAAACATCTTCAGAAAAATGTCAAACTCAGTGACTTTTGTGGTACAAAACTTCTCTATCTTCAACAGAAAGATTTCAACAGAAATATTTTTAGTTAGATTTGCTAGGGTAAACACAGGGACAATGTAGGATGTACCAGAGAATGGCAGATGAATTATTCAGAAAATTACCAAGAAGAACAGTAGGCTCTTTGTCTTTTCATGCTTAGAAATCAGGAGTGGATGGTGTTCTGTAAGATGTTAGCCAAGTGCAAGCTGCTGACCAGAGGGAAAAATTTGGATGAAAGGTTTGGACTGTTGGTGACATCACTACTGTCTTCAGCCTTCTATGGGGTTTAAGAGCAAAGTTAGATTCATGTGCAGTCACTGCCTTTGCAAAATCCCATTGGTTCAGAGAGAGATGCAGTAGACTTCAGAAAGCGTAATTCTCCTAGTGGAAAACAAAATGCAAGTTTCATGTAGCTGTGAGAGCAGTTTCTTCCCAAAGTGCCTGATTCTTTATTTCTTAAGCAAAAATTTTGATTTTTCTGTTATCATGACTTTTCAGACAGTTGGTAAAGAAAATGCCTAATGGCCTCTCAACAAATAACATTGTTCCTGGCCAGCACTGAATACACAGTGTGAAATGGGAGCACAGTGCTCTGGGCTAGGCCTTTCCAAGCTAGGCAGGAGGGAGGCACTTTCATTTGGAGCAAGAGTCCCTGCATGTTGTTCATTAGGAACAACTCCTGCTTAGACAGGGCCCCAAGATAACTGTTCTGGGATGCATATATGCAAATACAGGATGTCTTTATTTGTTGCAGGCATGAAGATGAGCCATCGATATTGATCTGTAAATACTAAAGGGTTGCATGTGCCTATTTCTGTTCACAGTTCTCACACTGACTTCCATAGGTAGTGTAGACTGTGGTCCCAAGTAAAAATCTGGCATGTAACCTTCAATAATGTAGGGACTTAAGTAAGGATGATATACTGGTGTACAAAAGATTGGTTTCTGCAGTTGAGTTGCAGACAGTAGTCCAAAGGCTTGTTTGAACCAAGGTTTCCCCCATCACTCCCAATTGCTCACCCCTTCTCTTCTGTCTGTTCTCTCCTCAGACTGCTCAGGTTTGGTAAGGGAGCTAGTTTTCCTAAGCAGCTCTTGAGAGAAACTTCTAGCAAGAGAAATGCGCCTGATGTCAAGTGATGTCTTTTCCAGCCATAATGTGGACAAGCTGACAAAACGTGATTAACGTTTCTTACAGAAAAAATCCTGAGGTCTTCTGATGAGAAGCCGCCTTCCAGATGCTAAGGGATAAAGAATTTACCACTTCACTTGATCCTTGGTTCCACTGTACAATTACATTCTCTGCTACAATTTTTTCTCCTTTTTATCCCTTTTGATTTGGCTCCTGATAAATATGGTTGAATACTGAAAGATTTATAGAATTCCTTCCTAAACCTTTGATTTCTGTACTGCAATATTAGCTCAATAACTTGGTCTGAGGTTGTTATATTTGTACTGTACACTAGGCACAATTTCAATTTATTGAACTACTTCTCCTCCATAAAGTTTCATTTTTAGTGGATTCATAGGGGTGAGGAAGCCCTAACAGACAGAAGGGCATACACAACCAGGGAGAGTAAAAATTTTTCTTTCTGATCTTTATTTCAAATAAATTAGCTGGAAATGATCCATTAGGGATACAGTGGCTATAAACTGCAGGATAATTTCCTGCTTCCATTTGGAAATTGTGTTTAAATACTTTTTTTTTTCAGATATCTTGAGGCTTATACGATCACGTTCTTTTTGGCTTAATGATTTTGTAACCTCTTAGCAAATTTGGAACCACTTCAGCAAGAGAGTGAAGATAATTAAGACAATGAAATTTCTGTGAGCTATGGGAATATAAGCAAAAGGGTATTGAGAGAGACGCTATAATGCCCAGAGTAAGGAAGAAGGCTGTAGTGAAACTGTATATCTTACGGCATGTTAGAGAAGTTAAAATAGGTATAATTCCACCAACTGAAGGAAAGTCTTTGGTCAGAATTTAAGACATAAATACTCAGTTATGGTGCTCTCGACTACTGGCTTGTTTATGGAATACTATAGCTCTCTTGGCACATTCTTAGTGCAAATAATTTAATAGAACAGGTTTTCCCTTTTGTGTCCAATGAGCCCCATTCTTTCAGACCTACAGCAATGACTGTAGGTCAAGCCATCTACATATGTATTATATGCTACTTCTACATCATTGTTCTTCTAGATTATTGTGTAACATAACACTTGATGAACATTAACAAAATCTGCAATATATTTAAAATGGAAAGCTCAGTCAGAAATAATGGTAATTGCACGTTCTATAATTAGAGCTGTGTAGGCTTTTCTAAGTATGGCAACAGCTGCTAAAGCACATCTGGAAAATATTGTTTAAGCAAAGATATTTTAGCTCAGAGAATTTCACAATGCATGTGACGTTTACCACTACTTCTTTCCAGATTCCTAATCTGATTTATTAGTGTTTTTATTCATTTTTTATGCTTGCAAAGTATAGTTTTGAATTTCTATTATTGATTGGAGATTCCAGTGTTCAAGGCTGAAGACTGCAAAACTAAAACATTGCTATGCTGCTGTTTTTAAGTGGAAGTCTTGTCTACTGCCATAATCATATTGTCTTTGCCAGCTTCAGCCCAGTATTTTCCTTTTATTTGATTTTAAAGAGAAATGTTCGTTTCATGCTGGAATCACAATGAGAAGACAATTGGTCTCATGGCTGGACTCCTCTGTGCTTCCTTAGGCTCAAGTCGACACTCTTCTGCTCTACCTCCCAATTTCAAAACCAGGGATAGTTGTACCTCCTACAATTATTACAGCATTACTTGGAACTTCTTTGAAGTTAGCCAGAGTAAGTTAGCCATAGTAAGACCCTGGGCACTTTGAAATGAGTGACAACATTTCTCTTCATGGTAGAAGCCCAGGAGCTGTGGCTTCCATGCTTTCTTCGTAACTGAGGTATATACATGGCACTGCAAAAATGGAATTATTAAATTTATTAACAGAAACTGAAAGGAAATAAACAAGAAAACAGAAAACTTTTTTAAACTTCAAAAAAAAATTGATGCCCATTATTGATTAAGATGTTACTCATTATATTTATTTGGAAAAAAAAATTGCTAAAATAAAAACCATAGAATCATAGAACCATTTGAGTTAGAAAATACCCTTAAAGGCCATCTTGACCAACTCCCCAGCAATGAACAGGGACACCTACAGCTAGAGCAGGGTGCTCAGAGCCCCGTCCAGCCGGACCTTGAATGTCTTCAGGGATGGGGCATCCACCACCTCTCTGGGCAACCTGTGCCAGTGCCTCACAACCCTTACTGTAAAAAACTTC
>JANHGO010000063.1:19739744-19763414 GCA_024606505.1 Aquila spilogaster | reverse complement strand
GCAGCCTGATCTAGTTGAAGGTGTCCGTGCTCATTGCAGGGGGGTTGGACTAGGTGACCTTTAAAGGTCCCTTCCAACAGAAATTATTCTGTGATTCCATGATTCTATGATATATGCATATATATGTGTGTGTATGATTGCTTCAGGAAGGTTAAAAGTGGTGAATGAGTGGAGCACAATATGACAGTCTTCATATCACGTTGCCTATTGGGTGTCAGAAACCTACCTGTTCCCCGCACATTTTTACTGAGCCTTGCTAGGATAAACAGGGACTATAAAGGATGTACTAGGAAATGGTAGATGAATAATTCAGAAAATTACCAAGAAGAGCAGGAGGCTTTTTGTCCTTTCATGCATAGAAATCAGGACTGAATGGTGCTCTGCAAGATCTGTGTTAGCCAGGCACAAACTACTAGACTTAACAGAGTGAAATAGCTGGGTGAGATATTTGGACCATGGTCCAGTTAGTGACATCATTACTGTCTTCAGCCAGCAGGCTGGCCTTTTCTGGGGTTTAAAAGGAAAGCTAGAGTCTTGTGCAGGCATTGCCTTTGCAAAATCCTTAACCATTGGTTCAGAAAAAGATGCAAGAAACTTCAAAATGCATAGTTTCCCTGGTGGAAAACAAAATGCAATTTTCATGTAGCTGCAAGAGCGATTTCTTCCCAAGTTCATGCCCGACTCTTCATTTCTGGGTAAAGATTCTGATTTTTCAATTTTCATGACTTTTCTGACAGTTGGCAAAGAAAATGCCTAATGGCCTCTCAACAAATAACATTGTTCCTGATTAACTCTGAGCGTGTTTACTGCAAAGCAGGAGCACTGTGTTCCAGGTTAGCCCGTTCCACGCTATGCAACAGGAAGACACTTCTATTTGGAGCAAGAGTCCCTACATGTTGTTAATTAGGAGCAACTCCTGTTTAGACAAGCCCCCAAGAAAACTGTTCCAGCATGCATGCTTGCCAATACAGACTGTCTTTATTTGTTGTAAGTATGAATAAAAGCCATGGATATCAATTTGTAAATATTAAAGGGTTGCATATGCCTGTTCACAGGCAATTGCTCAAATGCTTTAGTTGTCATGTTGTTTTCTGCAGGTAGGGGAGACTGTGGCCCCAAGTGCAAAATCTGGCGGGTAATCTTGAATAATATATGGAATTACGTTCGGATTATGTACTGGTGTACACAAGATTGTTTTCTGGTGTTAAGATATTAAGCTGTAGAAAGAGGGACAGCTTTTCAAAGGCTTGTTGAATCAAGGTGTCCCCCCCATCACCCCTTGTTTTTCACCCTCTCTCTTCTCCCCTTCTCCCCTCAAACTGGTCAGGGTTTGTCAGTGAGCTAATTCTCCTAAGCAGCTCTTGAGAAAAACTTCTTCTAGCGAGAGAAATGTGACTGGTGTCAAGTTAGATCTTTTCCAGTCATCATGCAGACTAGCTGACGAAAAGTGATTAACATTACTTAAAGGGAAAACGTCAAGGTTTTTTGGTGAGAAGCCTGTTTCCCAATGCCAAGGGATAAAGAATTTACCACTTCACTTGAGCGTTGGTTCCAGTATATAATTGCATTCACCGCTACATTTTTTTCATTTTTGTTCCATTTGATTTGGCTCCTGATAAATATTTCTGAACACGGACACATTTTTAGAATTCCTGCCTAAACTTTCAGTTTGCGTACTGCAATATATGCTTAATAACTTTACCTGAGGCATTTATATTTGTAGTTTACACTAGGTACAATTCAATTTATTGAGCTACTTCTCCTCCATACAGCCTGATTTTTAGCAGGTTTGTGGAGGTGAGGGAGCCCTGACAGAGAGAACAGCATACACCACCAGGGAGAAAATCTGAATTCCCTTTCTGTTCTTTATTCCAAATAAATTAGCCTGGACAGAATTCAGTACGGATACAATTGCTATAGACTGCAGAAAAAGTTCCCACTTCCATTTGGAAATTGTGGATAAATTTGGTTTTTCAGGTTTCTTGAGGTTATGTGATCATGCTCTGTTTGACTTAATGATTTCATAACCTCTTAGCAAATTTGCATCCACTTTAGCAAGTGGGTGGAGATAATTAAGATAATGAAATTTCTATGAGTTTTATGAATATAGGCAAAAAGGTACAGCGAGAGACCCTATAAATGCTCTGAGTGAGGAAAAGGGTTGTAGTTGGAACCCATGTCTTTTGACATGACAGAGAACTTGAAATATTTATAAGCCCACCAACCACAGGAGAGCCTTCAGTCAGAATGTAGGACATAAATACTCATTTCTGGGGCTCTTGGCTACTGGCTTGTTTGTGGAACACCAGACCAGTCCTGGCACACTCCTACACAATGTTTGGACAAAGGATTTCATAGAAGTGGGTTTCCGTTTTGTATCAGATGAACTCTGTCCATTTAGACTTACAGTGATGACTGAAAGCTGGGTCAAGCCATCTGCATATGTATTATATGCTAGTTTTGTTCTTGCAGATTATCGTGCAACATAAGACTGGCTGAACATTAACAGAACCTGGAATATATTTTAAATGTAAAGGTCCATCAGACATACTGATAATTGCATGTTCTATAATTAAAACTGTGTAGGCTTTTCTTTCTAAGTATGGCAACAGCTGTTAGAGCACATCTGGAAAATATGCTTTAAGCAAAGGTATTTTAGGTCAGAGAATTTCACAATGCATGGGATATTTACCAGCACTTCTTTCCAGAATACTGATCTGATTTATCAGTATTTTTATTATAAAAGTCTTCTTTTTTTTATGATGTTTGCAAAGCTGGTTTTGAATTCATATCACAGATTGTCCATTCCAGTGTAGTTCAAGGCTAAATGCTGCACAATAAAACCATTGCTTTGCTACTGTTTTTAGGTAGAAACCTACATAGGCCTTTAATGCCCTAATAATATTTTCTTCACTGATTTCAGCCAAGTATTTTCCCTTTCTTTTATTCTAAAAATAAATAACTGTTTCATACTGGAATCAGATTGAGAGGAAAATTGGTTGAACTCCTGCTCTGTGCTTCTTGAGGCTCATGTTAATGGCCTTTTGTGCTATCTCACTCTCTAGAAAATATAGTTGTACCCCCTACAGCTATTGTAGAATTACTCAAAACTTCTTTGAAGTTAGTGAGGGTGTTTACAAGGTAGGATCGTGGCCACTTGGAAATGAATAGCAATATTTCTGTTTGTGATAGGAGCCCAAGCATTGTGGTTTCTATGCTTTCTTCAGAACTGCTGTATAGACATGGCACTACAAAACCAGTATGGTTAAAATTATGAATTAAAATGGGAACATAAAAAACTTTATAAACCGCCATCCATTAATTTATTGATAATGTTACTTTTTTTTTTTTTTGGGGGGGGGGGATGACTAAAAGTAAAGATGCAGAACTCCAGAACCTGTACTAACAAGGTAATACTCTAATCAAGATCTTGCATTCTGACCCAAGCATCTCAAAACCAGCCAACCAACTTGTTTTCAAAATGATGGGGGAGATTTTGCAGATAGGTAGCATTTACCAACAGTTCCCCAAGTGAGAAATAAGTTCTCCTTTATTTGGCGTAGGAGGCAACTTTTTTATGCTAGATAACATTGTGTTGGAACAGCTTTGCGCCTGAATTTTAAATCATACATGCTATGTTGTGCAGCTGGAGGCAAAATGCAGTTACCCAACCAAGGAAGAAAGTACAGCTGAAAAAATGAATGAGTTTAAAAAAAGAAAAAATCTACGGCAGTGATACCACAAAATAAAAGAGTAACATGGAATGTGTTAGTGGCAATGTGGGAAAATTAATTCCAAATTATTGACAGTTTAATTGACCTACAGGAAATATTTTAATGGGCTTAGTATGCTCCGCTGTTCTTCATTTTTTAATCTTTTCCACTGGGCAGAAAACCAGTTTTTCCAAGTATGGTTTTTAAAGTTGTAACAAATGGTTGCTGTGGATTGCCTGGTGGTCAGATGCCAGCAGTGGACGTGTGACCGAGTCTCTTCCTCTTCCATCCAACACCTGCAAAGCCCATCCTGCGAGCAGGGCTTGGGTGCCTCTTCTCCACTCTTGTCCCAATCTTGCTAGTTACAGAGGCTCTTTGCAATTGATATTCACAAGGCGATTTGACCCCCAGGCTCCGGCTGCATGAAGAAAAGGTCATTAAAGATCGGCGTCACCACCTCAAAACGTACCCGAACTGCTTCGTTGCCAAAGAGCTGATCGACTGGCTGATTGACCATAAAGAGGCCTCTGACCGAGAGACGGCAATAAAACTGGTGCAGAAATTACTGGATCACAGCATTATCCACCATGGTAAGTGCAATATCAGCTGCTAAAAAGTTCTAAACTAAATTTTATTGACTGCTGTGAAACAGGGAAATCCCGCTCCTGTTCTTCAACCAAGTGTAGGAGAGGTAGAATCCTTTCCCTGCCAGAAAGGGAGCATCTCCCTTGAACTGTGCTGCTCCGCAAGGTCCCCCGTGTCTCGAGGGACAGCGAGAGGCTGAAGAGGTGTGGAGTGACATTCCCCATGTAGTGCAGGGAGGGGGAAGTCACTGGAGACTGTGCTGTTGCTTCCTTGCCCCCAGAGCAGCCCCAGCTGGATCCTGTCCCCTCTCGTCCCGCTGCCCTCACCTCCCTGCTCCCCAGAGCACATTTTTTCCAGCTGAAAAACCCATCTGAAAAATCAGCCGGCAAAAAAAGGTCATTTTTCTCACGTGGATTAGTTCTCCGGCCCTGTCCCTCACACCAGCTGCACAAACATTAGTGCTGGTACAGCTGCAAGAAGGTTAGTGGTCTGGCTGTGCCCTGATTAATTTTCTCCTAAACTTGTTGTCTATTTGAGATCTGTTCCTTTCAGCTTCTTGAATACCAATTTACACTGATGAAAAGGAGACTGCCAATTCAGTGGTACCATTTAGTTGCCTTTTAGCGCACAAAAAGGCTAGGAAGCACACAAAGAAGATCCAAGCCCTTGATTTCAAACGTCTAGTATTACCCATTTCAAAAAGGCAAAATGTACCATTTGTTCCTTTTTTAAGAGAAAAGTGAGCGACTGTGAACAGACGAATGTTGACTTTATGCAGGGGTCACTGTATGTGCAGCAATACTGCTGCTATCTGCAATACATTAACAACACCTTAATTAAAGTAAGAAATGCACATATTGAATGAGTGCCACTTCTACAGCTTCTACTTGGCTATTAAATTAAAATTCTGGGTTGTTATGGAAACTGCAACTCATGGTAGATAGTTAAAGAATAAAGTAATTATAGGGTATTCAAATCTGACTACTTAATCCTCTATTGAGAAAATGTCAGTGAAGAGTTGCGTGGATGCCTGAGTGACTTAATTTAATTGAGCAATAGATGTTTTATTGCTGAATGCTTGTTTAAAGCTTTAACAACCTTCAAATGTTTTCTACCTCAGGATCCAATTGCATGCTGTAACTTCCGTACATATTTTATATATATGTGTGTATATATTACACATAGTGCAGGTGGTTTTTGAAAATGTTCATGTATTGCACTCAAATCTAAAAAAATAGTTTGTGAAGTGAGCTAGGGTAAATTCAGAGACGTTCAGTCAGGTTCTGCAGGACGCTCAGAGCATCCTTGGGGTACCAGTTCCTGCTCCTGTAGTACAGAAGGTGAGCCCATGTATGTGGGCTGCCAACTCTGCTAGGAGCAGCTTGGTTGGGATATCTTTCCCATTAATTTATGCCCTTGCTGGAGCTCTGTTCTGCATTTCCAAGAGCCTATGGTCAGCTGCTGTCTTATAAACCTTATTTAGCATTTCTCAGTGTGCTCCTGTTGTACCTACCATTTGCTAGCTGGCATGGCGGAGCAATTGAGACAATTTTAAGAGGGCAGAAGGCTTTGATTTTAACTGTTTCTGCAGCAAATCTCAGGCTTCCTATGGCATTGCTCAACTGATAAAAGTAACTTTAAGAAGTTTGCCAATCCTTAAATTACTGGGTGTTCTACACTGGTAGCCTTTTAAACAAACAAGCTAACAGACTGTTTTCATGAAAAGGTTTTCCAGATATATAGCAGATGGATGCTTTTTTGCTCTTTATGTTCACAGTAATACTCACAAAACTGATGAACACCTATCCCCCTCACCAAGAAATGTGGTTGCCTATCTGAAAGTTTTCTCCAGCCTTTCATCAGTTATTAGAACTGAATAAAGGTGTATGGTCAGAAATACAGGGGGTTAGGCTCCATATGTGCTTGCTTTGAAGTTCAGCAGGCGATACCTGCTAGATGGATCCTCAACTCCTTAACATCTATATGAAGATTTTTTTTTTATTATTTTATGTTTCAGTCTGTGATGAGCATAAGGAATTCAAGGATGTCAAACTGTTCTACCGCTTCCGAAAAGATGATGGGACATTTCCGCTGGACAATGAGGTGAAGGTGTTCATGAGAGGACAAAGACTGTATGAAAAGTATGTTGCATTCAGTATCCATAATGTGTTGATAATAGTACCATGGGAGGCAAATTATACTTGTTTTTCTATTTTTGAATAGTCAGAGGCTTTCAAATCATGCAGGAATGGGTCTGGGTAATCCCATGACTTTAGTTGGTAACCCTTCTCTGTCTTTCCCATTTCTTTTTTACTTTTCTACCATATTCACTTGTAGCATTTTCTTTAAAATGAAATAGCATTTTCTGATGTTCTGTGTAGTCCTATATAAGAACCCAATGTAAATTTAAGTCCTTGCACTCTATTCTGTAAAAATAATTACTAAAGGATGATTTGTCATGTAAAACTGTAATTACAAGACCTAAAACGTTAGTACATCAAAATGCACTGAACAAGTGGCTACATATCTGTTGCGAGTCCATATCCACAGCTTCACCAGGAGGTATGATTTTAAATAATAGGTGAAATTAATCTTCAGTGTTCCATTCTGCAAAGCTTCTACATCAGAAAGGTTATATTAAAAGTAGTTTCAAAAAAACCCCATCCAAGAACATCCAATTAAGATTTGAAACAGATGATTATGCTGAGATACTGAATATCCCACTGGATTACTTCTGTCAAATAACTAGGCAGCTTAACCATACTTCCCAATCTATAATTAATGACATTTTTATTCAGGATGTAGAGATTGTGACACGCTACTTTCAAGCAGAGAGAATAAAAGCCATGTTGGCATATGCTACAAACTAATGCGAAAGTTGTGATGTGCTGTTTACCAAAAAGCTGAAAGTACTGTTCTAGACTGAATCCCACCCACTCTCCTGCTTGGTTAGAGCAGAAGTGTGCAGCAGCTGGGAGAGATGCTGTGTTTTCTGGGTGGAGTAATTTTGTTTCCCTCTTAGAATAAAGCACTCACTCAGAAAAATCCCAAGTTGAAAAGCTGATGACAAATATTATTTTCAAGGTTAGAAGGCTCTGAAGGTCAATTTGGTGAAAGAGCAATTAAACCGAAATATAAACCAATAGTTGTAAATGCCACTCCTTTTGTTGCACCCATGATATAAAATTCCCTGAGACTCAGTGACTGTGACTATTGAAAGTAAAAAAAAAAAAAAAGTTGTATAAAGACACAAGAAAATACAGCACTGGAAAAAATCCTTCATTGGATGCACTGAGACAGATTAATTGAATCACCCACCTCCAAAATCTTCTGTGCCTTACTAAGCACAGCATTTGCTCCTTTACTCTGTAACATGTAGTGCCTGCAAGCCTGGCCCATACTATGAAAAGCTGATCAGTGTGTCTACAGTAGCAAACTTTTTTTTTCCTATTTGTTTTCTATATTGCTATTTCTATTCTTCTGTGAGAAAAATATTTTTTTGTTAGTGAAGCTGATAACATGAAGGAGCCATGGTGGGAAGAACTCTGTTCTACCAGTGTCTGCTTCCATCCCCATTTGTCTGCATGGAGAACTATCCCCAAACCAATGTCTAATGTCCACTTTGTCCAACACTATACTAGTAGAAAAATGTTCATAACAGTATAGATTGTTCCCATCTTGGAAAAGGAGTTAATGGCAAAAGCAGCACCTATTTCTAAATATAACTGCATCCTCATGAGGTGGTTGCTCCTAGGCAATGTATTTGAAGGGTTCAGAAACTTTTAAAACCAGCCCTGAGTGCTAAATATAGCATAGATTAAAAATACATGGCATTTCAAAACCAGTCTGTGACAGCCAAAGCTAGTAAAAATTCTCCATGGATCATTGGAAATATTTTATATTCATGGGAGATAAGAATGCATACCTGGGCTATCTGGGCCTCACTTTGTTTAATGTACCAAATCCAGTGCGCAGAGCACTCAGATTTCGTTAGGTCCCTGGTCCATGCATGCTTATTAGCAACACCTTCACAGTTTCATTGGATGCATTTTAAATTCAAAATCTAATACTGAAAGTCAGGCTACTATGGAAAGAGTTCTGAAATTAAATGTGTGTATGTGTTGTATCAGTTTGCTGATAGTGTTGAGAAAGAAAATATTAATTCAGTGCATTTAAAATAGTTATTAAATGGCAACAACTGGAGAATAGTATTCATGCACAGACATGAAGTCACTTACCAGTATATTCAACTTGTTTATCAAAATGCCTGTAGGACTATTTTCAAGAGAAATGCAACTATGCCAAAGGAAATCTCTCTGAATCCAACATATTTGAAAAATCTGTGTCTAATTTTGTAGATGTTGCTGATCTTCACTAGACTTTGCTAGTTTAAGACAGACATTATAATACTATTTCCTGCTCTTCTCCACCCACCGTATTAAGGCTGGAGTACCGTTATATTCAGAAGCCAGCATAGTTTGTGCTTGCCACAGTTGTGGACATGTCATCCAACATCAATCCGTGCAGATTTGTACACTCAGTGGGTAAAATGAGCAAAATGCTGTAGGAGGATCAGCAGGTTGTTGCATGGGCAGAGGAATGGATGCGTTAGGCAGGTTCCCTGCATTCAGACAACTGTTTTGGGTAAATGCCTTGTGCTCTCCCCTGGGACATGGGAACATGTCCCCCTGCTGAGGAGCTCCCTTTCCCTGTCTCCCTTCTGTGTGATCACAAAGCTCCTCATAGCCTGGATTCTCCTCTCTTGTGGCATTACCTCCTTCACCTACTTGTGGACATCTTTGGTGGCTGTACCTGTGCAATTAGAAGATTTAAAAATCAGTCTCTGGTTGTATTCTCCCTTCATTTGCACTGAAAATCATAAATTTCTGATGTTCAGATTCCCTGCACATCATTGCAAACTTTGGTAGTCCTTTCTGTGAACATGCTTTGAGGTTCAAGTTAATAACTAGAGATGAAACCTACTGGATTTCCTCCAGTTTTGTCTGAAAATTGTTGAATAGTTTATTAAGCCCCAGGATGATATCAGTTTTCATACTCTACAGGACTGACCAGATAGATTGAATGAGATAAACATGTTTCCTGTTCAACAAAACCCTCCCTGCAAATCTTAAATATGTCCAGTACAGACCTTTCATAGCTTAAAAAAAAAAAAATCAAGTTGTGCAGGCATCCTATTTTTATGATGTTTGCAATTCTCAGTAGGTTTTGGTCAGGCACATGATAGTTTTTTCTGGTGCAGTCGAGTTTAGGAGCTATAAGTCATCTCATGATGTTGACTTCAACTGAGATTTTTCAACCCGATTTCACCATGAAAGAAGTGCAGATTTATGGTTTTAATTTCAGGAAATCATTCAGATAATTTTGAGACTGCATTCTTTGAATGACTTTCATTTTAACTCATCAGTGGTTAAGTCAAATTTATCCTCTGGTGCAGTTATTTAGATAAAACAAGCTTAAAATTTTCTTTTGAAGAGGGTTTGGATTTCAGTGTTTGGCTAAATACATTCCCTTAATGCAGGATAACACCAGTTTTAGCAAATAATATGTTTTGACATGAATAGCCTCATGTTTTTTTGAAACAACGAGAAAGTGGAAGAGATAGAGGCAGTTTCCAATTCTGGCTAATGAAAGGCCAGGTTCTTGGCTGATGTAAATTGGTACAGCTTTGTTGACAGCTGCTGAGTTACAGTGATTTACTTCAGTTAGCAATGTAAGTCTATGGACTGCTGTTTCTGGGTTTGCTAAACTGTCAATTTGTTGTGTCTGTTTGTTCACAAGTCCAAATCTTTTGCAGTGCTATTCTGGGCACATGCAGAAGGGTGTGAAATGTCAAGCTGAGGTTTTTTCCACTTGATATTTTTCCAAATTTCTTTTGTGTCTCTGTAAAAATCTGACGATTAGCATCTCTTTTTCAAGAACCTCTCTATCTGTGACTTCAATGGTCAACTAATTATAGACTTATCAAAGAACAATTAACACAATCCTAAGGATTTTTTATTTGGTGCCCGCAGAGCCTGGGTAACCAGTTCTGGGTAACCATGCAGCAGATGGTACGAAAAGACACGAGCCTTGGCTTTGCATTTTTTTCCTGGGGGGAAAAGAGCTTGGTGAACAAGACACATTTAAAGATGGTCCCTTGGAGCACTGTCTGTATTAGATGTGGTTGGTGTGGGACAAAATGTTGCCTTGCATGCAGATGCTTGTAAATAAAAATATGAAAAAGAATAAAGTCTTCGCAAGAGCTCTGGAGTCAATACCTTGTCACCTGTGGCACATACTCTTGCCTCATCCCTGACTTCAGCTAATTTTGACTTTCTTAGTTCTTACTCAGCTCAGAGGTGCTGGCAATGATGCACCAACATCTAAACAAGGAGTTCATTATATCTGCCACTGACATACAGCTGTGGCTGAGCAGCCTTTGCCTGCTTTGATGATCTGCTGCCTGGTGGTCAGATCCAGTCAGGTCAGGCTTGAGGTTAGCTCTCGTTAAAATCAAGGGAATAAATCTTTCAGGCGAAATCACAAGGGCTGGGTCCTGTCAAACCTCCTCATTGTAATTTCAAATGAAACTTTTCTCTGTGTTCTTATGGTACAGACTTTTCTGATGCCTCCCAGAGGAGGTGACATTATATTCCATGAACTCTGGACATGCTGGCAGTTCAAAAGTGATGGCCCATGTATGGTTTGAAATTCAAATTTTTGATCAGGAGGGCAAAGCTTTCAGAATTTTCCTGTTGTAGTTCAGTTGTGCCCTTAATTTCAAAATAGTTAGTGAAGGGAGGGGACTTACTTAGTCTTAGATGGAAAACAAAAAAACCCCATGCCATTCTTGGGCTGTTATTCTGAAAGTCTTACCACTAGTCCTATTATTAAACTATAATAAATAAAATAATTATGAAGAAAAATGAAATTAGTAAATAAGGAGGCTATGGTGCTCAGTCTCCCAACAAAACAAAAAAAGAGTGGGATTCTGTATTGAAAGGGAGCAATTCTCATTTCTTCTTTCAAACTGTCTTCTCTCTCCAACTGTCAATCTTACTTTTGCATCAACAAAATACTGAGGCCTTTTTTATTTTTTATTTTTTTTTTTAATACTATCTCAGTTGTGTAGGTTACTTGAATGGAGAAGAATTTTATTAGTATATTTAAGCTATGTACATGCCAATTGCTAGGAGATTTAGAGATGTATCAGGATGTTCCTCCAAACTCTGGTGTTACATGGAGCCAACTGAGGCACAGAGACTCTGAGACTCAGATGTTAAAATGTGTTCAGTTGTGTAACTTCACTAATTGCAGCTGCATCACTGGGTGTTGGATGCTAAATAGTTATCAAGCACCCAAACCACAAAACTACCTTTTTGTTGTTCCTCTTCAGTTTTTCTGCAGCTGTATTAAAGCTTATGGGGAGAACTTTCAAAACCACCTAAATGACTTCAGGGCATAGTTCTGCTAACTGTAAAAATTAATTAGGAATTTTTGAACACATTAGTCACAATCTGGTGCTTTTAGACTAATTTTGTTTCAAAGTTGATTATACAGTTACTTTTAGAGAAACTAAGGAACTAAATAGGGGAATTGTGAAACTGAGAAACCTTGTTTTCTTTTAGGGAAAAAAAAAAGGCATTAATTTCACACAGGGATATAAAGCCTAATTTTTTTGGCTAAGCAGTATAATTCACATCCTAAGTTTAGATTGATAGCTTGAGGAAAGATTTAGTAAGTCAGTGAAAGATTCAGATATGTTTGCTTAATATCAATGAGATTTGCCAGAATAGATCTGGAGTTGCCTTTTTGAAGAACCGTTTTCCCTACAAATTTTTTCACCCCCCCATACCAGGCTGATGAGTTCTGACAATACCCTTCTGCAAGCCAGGGAAGAGGAAGGAGTCAAGTACGAACGGACCTTTGTGGCATCAGAGTTCATTGACTGGCTGATCCAGGAGGGAGAGGCCACGACACGGACTGAAGCAGAGCAGCTCGGCCGCAGACTTTTGGAGCATGGGATTATACAGCACGGTGAGAAATTTACTGCCAGGTAGCAAAAGCTACACTTTGTAGCACTTTCTTCAGGTCAAATCATGTGGAGGGTCTCTTGTCGTCTTGGTCATAATATGTCCAAGTTCTAAATAATTTCAGGTAGGAGTCTATGTAACTTTCACAAAAGGGTGGCTTTTTCAAAAGCTCGTTATATTAGTTCTGAAAATTCTGCCTCAAATGCAGAATACAGCTAGAATTTGGGATTGTATAATAACAGCATAAGGATGTGGATGAAAATCCATGCTCCTGCACTTGTAATTAACTTGTAGAACTTGTTATCAGCGGTATGTATAATTGAGGTAAATAGCTTTGTAAGAATCAAGTAGGGATTAGAGCCATAAATAAGCTATATTTTCTATGTAGAATAAAAATGACAGGTTGTGTATATCTTCCTACTTGAGGACAGGAGCAGAGCACAGTCTGATGCAAGAAAAGCAGCTTTCCCTCTTGGTCATGTTGCGGAGTTGTTCTAGTATGTTTGGGCCAGAAAGAGGACATCGCCTTCGGCCGAAGTATTATTATATTTGTCCTGGCGGTGTAACTTCTTTGAGGCAGGAATTGAATATTTCTTCAAGGTCCAGCACAATGTGTCTGGCAGATGCACCTTCACCAAGGAGCTCCCTCTGTTAAGGGTGGAGGAGACAGAGTTTTCTCTCCATATTGCCCCGAGGGTGAAGAAATGAATGCTCCTGGCACTAAACCGCATTTTACATGTTGTCATCATCTACTCTCGGTGCAAGCTGCCCTTCTGTGACCAGGCGTTTTCCACCATAAACGCGTTGCAGTGCCTCTGGGAGTGATGAAGGGGTGCCAGGAGATGACAGAACAAGCTGGCAGAAGCTGTTCGGTACGTTGCTTAATGCACAACGGGAAAGTAATCAGATCCTGGTGGCCTGAATGTTGTCACATCAACACTAATTCTGACAGAGAACAAACAATTCACAATATTAACAGGTTCTTAATATACAAGGTGCTAGATTGACTAGGTTGCTTGTTGCTTTGTGAGAAAACCTAGTTTCAAGGAATAGAGAAAAAGGGGGTGTAAGTGACATGCACCGTTCCTTCGTGGTTGTAATCATGCTCACATTATCTTTAGCTTCAAATTACTAGGAGCTACTTCTCAATGTTTACAGTAATCAGCTTCCAGTTCTATAATTACCCCTGTGCTTCCTATGATTTATAGGGTGCCAACTGCTTGGAGCCTGACGGACAGGGAAGGTATGCCACCCCTCCTCTTTATAGCAGTAATGATTTCATTCCTATTTTTACCCGAGCATTTTCTGTGTATTATATATGAAGTAAACTTTCCTTAAAAAAATAAAAAAAAAAAAGACAGAAGTGATATTTACGCTGCTATTGATGTTTTTGCAGAGGAAGTAAAGTCAGGACTTGACATTTGGTGCAAAGCTGGATTTACTTTGCTATTGAAATCTTTGCAGAGCTAAGAAAGTCAGGATGTGACTTTTATTGCAGATTAACCATTGTTTCAATAACTAAGGCAAATGCTCAGCAGTGCATCTTGGCAGGGAACTAATTTTGCCCCTGTCAAGCCAGGTTTCTGGGGGTATTCCTGAGCGATGCTGACCCTGCTCACCTTTATGGATTGCCCTGGCCCGTTTTGCAGATTTATCCCCTGCCCATCCTCTTCTAGCAATCAACAGTGCACGCAAAGTGCTCTCTTAGAAAGAGTTTTGAAACTCATGAAGTGACCACAAAAGGAGTGCTGGGAGTTGGTTGAGTGCTGAGGAAGGCACTCACTCCAAGGTACCGTCACCTTCCTCACTCAGCTTTTATTGTGGCAAAGGTAACTCTGGGGGTTTCACACTGATTTGATGGGGAAGCTGGAAATAAAATAAAACTGAGGGATGTCCGTGAGATTTATCTTTACCAGTGGACATGCTTTGTGCATGCTCCTAAGCAGGAGATTTCATTTTCCTCTGGATTTCACAGAAACAATTTGACTAGATAGTGTTAGGAATATTGATGAAAGTACTAGCAGAATTAACACAGAGCTGTTTTGGGGTTCACCTTAGCAAGCGGATACGATCTGTACATTTTGAAGGTTTATGTAATGCTGGCTTCCTCTAAGAAGGGAGCTTGAAATGAGAATTCCCAGTACAGAATTGGGGCTATAAACCGTAAAACAGCAGGAGTGGTATTCTCTTTTTCCCACCCATCTCACTGAATTCTAGGTAAGCAATTACAAAAAAAAAAGGTATTTTCCTATCTCTTAGTACAGTAAATTCATTTCACCATACTATGCTCCCTTTGTTTTGTATCTCATCAGCGGTACCAAAATGTTACTTGACACTAATTGGCATCCTTCTTGGCAGAACCAGCAGAAAGACTCTCGACTGAACAGGAGTGGGGAATAAAACATTTTCCTGCCCTAAAGGCAATTTTTTGCTAGCAGTGTTGTTTGATATCCACAATATGGAATAAAATAAAGCTTGCTCTACTATTCTTATGAAGTATTTATTACCTTACTTAATGCAATAGAAAGTAATAGAAATAGTTGCATCAAGCTGCCAATCTCAGTAGTAATTTTCCAGCCACAACTGAATTGTGCAATTTGTTTTTACGGATACTGACTTTCATTTCAATTACTCAGAGAAGCTCTACTCTGCAGCTGAGGTACTGTATTCAAAACAGCTTCCTGACACATTTATCTTCACTTTGATTGGTCAGAAACAAACCAGGTTTCACACAGGAAACAAGCACTGATGCTAATTTTAAAAAGGAAAAGAGCAGTTTAAGAGGAATTGTATAAATGCTGTAAAAATATCAAAAGTTTCAGTTTAAAAATAACCTTCCTGAGCTCTTTGGGCACATGTGACTGTACATATTTCCCCTGCCATACATGAAAATGACGAAATGTGTTTAAGTGCTGAATTGCTTCCTTCCAAAATCCCACTGGTGCATACAAATCGAACCCACAAACCACCATTTTCACAAATGGGAGCCAGATGTCCTTTCCTATGGACTGTTGCCCCCAGGTACTACCGAATAAAAAAAGTATAGGTAGCAGAGTATTATGCAGTGTACATTTCTTGAAGGCTTGTGTTGGCAGTGTAATTGCCACTAGTTACTCTGCATTTGTGAACACTGATGGTCTTCGCCAGAATATAGGAATAAAGATTGTGCGAATAATTATAAAAACAGTGATGCGCATTCAGTAAGGGCAGGGACAAAAGGTGCGCAGAAGACATTTCTCAGCTGTAGAAAAGCCCCTTTCTAGTACAGTGAGGTATATAGAGCTTTGCAATATTAACAGAAGATTTTCCTCCAGGAGACTGGATCTTTCCTAGTTCTTCATATGGAAATGGTGAGACAGATTAGCTACTGTGGTCAAAATTCATGTGCAGCACAAGAAGTAAGTTCTCTGCCAGTTCCAGGGTAGATCAGACCAAAGCAAGGATGGGCTGGGGGCAGGCAGAGGACAGTGTGAGCATCCACACATAGTCACAGCCCTTGCTCAGTCTGGAAAACAGAGATGCTGAGATGTCCAAGCAGGAAAGAGGGTATCCACAGAGCTCTTTCTGGCATCATTTTTTGGCTCATACTTGCTTACGGCACTTGCTGCTGCACTTACCCTGCACCTGCAGCCCCAGCAGCAGAGCACCACTGACATGACAGGCTAAGTCCTCCTGTCCTCCTCCGAGGACTTGTTGGGTACAGAAGCTTGGGGGATGGAGAAACATCTGTCTGCCTTGCAGAAAGGTTTAAGGACTGCAATCTCAAATGATAAATACTTTGCATTTTAAAATTTCTTTAATACTGTGAAGAGGAACCTATGCCTTCTTAGGATAGCACCTGCACTTTGCAAGATGAATATTTGCATTTCCTCTGTGGCAGCGACCAAACCATAGCACATTTAGAAATACTTTTCAATGTGTTGTGGAGTGTAAACACGTAGCGATTGCCCTGCACCGCAGACAATACAGCATGTGCCACTCTCCCGGTTGAGCCTGCGAGAAATGTGGCTCTGAGCAGCGGTGCTTGCCTTCCCTTGCCAGATCACATTCTCTCTCTGTTGCCGTTGTTACTTTCCAAGCTGCTGCTTACCTTTGAGTGGATGTGCTTGGCGTTATTTCCTCTCTGACATCCCTCCAGCACCTTCCCCAGGCAGTGACCACAGCACGGTTCAGCACAAAGCTGTTTGCACGGCTGTCTGCTCTGCTCCGGGGGGTGGGAGGCAGATTCCCAGCCTCAGACCAGCAGAGGAACACACGGGTGATGGGTTCTGGAAAGGCCATAGACTTTGCTTTCCTGAATGAGCGAGGGGTGGAAAAATCTCTTTTGGAGATGACTGGCTAGCAGGTATCTTCCTTTGAAACATTTTATCGGTGCTAGGATTTTATAATGATAGTAAATATGTGGTAAGATGTCCTAGGCGTGATATAAGTGTCTTCTGCCCCGACGCCCCTTTAGAATACCTTTTGGCTTTAAAAAGTTTTATTGAGTTAATTGCACTTGGCCAGACCTGCTACGTTCAAGGCAGGCATATGTTCTGCTGGCTTAGCAGAGAAGCAGGTGCTTACCACCTCTCAAGAGTTAATCTCAAGAGTTAATCTTTTATCAGCAAAACTCCACTGTGCAAATTACTTTCAGAGATGAAAACAAACATTTTGTAGTGACTTAGTGAGAACAGTAAATGTTGACATATGTTATCTCCCTGTCTCAGCAGAAAAGTCTTAAAACGTGTATTTAATTTTCCCTATTCTTTGCAAGGACTCTGTACCTTTATACAGTAAAATTTCCTTTAACAAGACGATCAGTGCGTTTAGTTTTAAGCATCAAGATACATGGTGCAGTTGAAGTTTGTTATAATTGTGGAAATAGTTTAAATATCTCACAAAGTGTTATTTCTTTTGCTTTTTTTGAAAAGCTTTTCCTCTCATCTAAAATTTCTGTAAACTGTGAAGTATGTGTTGTTACATTTACTTTTGATGTCCAATGGCTTATGATTAGCTGACATTTCTTACTTTGTAAGCGAAAACTTGCCATGTATGTGAAATATACCCTTCTTCCTTAATTTGAGATTTCTCTTTGGAACCCCTTTTCTTGGAAATTCCAATGGCAGGTAGCAATTTATAAGTGCCATTGAACTATCCCATAAATCCTTGACATAAATGGTCATAGAATTTCTCCTCCAAAATTAACACACAGATTTTTTATATCATTTTTCTAGTTGATCTAACACCTGGATCACATCAGCTGTTGGATATATCCAAGCATTCATTGTGTATACTTCATGCTAAAAATTATAAAACATCACATTTTTACAGATGGTGCCTTGATTTATCTCAGTAAAACACAAGCCTTCAGTTAGTCTTTGAAGTCCTGCAACACAACTTTGTTTTTATTATAAGCCCGGTTCCCCCTGCGACGATGCCATGCAGAGGCACTCAGTTGTTTATTTGTGTGGCAGTTCTTCCCCAGCAATTCCCATACATAGGGACAGTAACCTCACCCACAGAAATTCAGCTGCTTATCCTAAATCTGGAGACCACTATGCGTATTTTTCATGATTTTGCCCTGGTAGGAAAGTCAGAGAATAAGAACTTTGTATGTAACCATATAATCTTCCAGCTTCCTATTCTATTGGCTTCTCGTTGTGCTCTTCGTGCAGTTGTCTTTATCTCAAGCAGGAATGGGTTTAGTTTTTGAAAGAGCCACACGCCGTATGCATTATGTAAATAACATATGAAGACTTCTTTTCATATTAACTACCGAATTCTATTTCTCTGACAGAGAATGGGTTTCAGTTTTTAACAGCTGCACCAGAAAAAAAGATACCCAGATGGGCTTTTTCATCTTCTTGCCTTGCCACAGACTGTACTTTCCATACTTTATTTGGAAGCAAAGAAAAGCAGTTGGCTCTGTTCTGTAAACTTGCTAAATTAAAGACGATAAATCCTCATATACAAACTGAAAAGACTACTGAAATGTGTGTGATTCAACACTGGCTTTTCATGCTAGAGTAAGTCGCGTGCATTTGAAAATAGACTGCAAATAGATGGCAAACCTACTGGAAAGACAAAATGTATACAGAAACACTTATCTGCGTACCTATTTTAAGGCAGCTGAAATAAAATCTTAATGCACTGAGCAGAACGTACCACTTTAGTAAGAGCAGGATACTCTGTATTTCAGTTCCCATGGAACTCTTGACAGTTGTCTATTGTAATCCTGATGCTTTAAAGGCAGTATAAAAGTTGTCTAGACTTTTTTTGCACTATGCAAATATACCACAGTCCCTTGAAACAGCTCGGAAGACATGGTTCTCTAATGATATCACAGCTTTTTTTCTGGACCTACTTACAGGTCCAGGACCTACTTACTTCTGGACAGCTTACTGGCTTCACCTTTAGCTAGGATGAGCTGGAACACCTCTCCGGATTTTGTATTTCAGGGCCAGGATCTGCCTTGCAGTTTTATACAAGAGGGTTGGCGGAAGCTAGAGGAGTTCAAGCTTAGATCCGTTGTCCATTCAAAGTGAATTCTTTGTAATCCAAATGAGAAAAAAATACTATTTAGTACAGCTGCACTGCTAGGAGTTTAACGTGCCTGTTGAGTACATTCACAGGTGGACTTATCTACAGTCTACGTAGCATATATGCATTCATAAAAGGTGGAAATGCAAGTGTTGTGCTTATACGGTGCAGGGAATCCAAGACCCAAGGCCCTGTGCTCCCTGAACATCTGCAGTCTCTCTTCCTTGATTTGAGGGAGCTCCAAGCAGGTGGAATTCATCAATGTGTAAAAGGAAACTAATCTGAATAGGTGCCATTATTAAAATGCACTTGCAGATGCCAGATTAGCTCTGGAAAAACAGGAAGGCTTTGAGAGGAGCGGGAAAAGCATTGTCCGACGCAGAATAAAGTGCCGGTTATTCTCCTCCAGCCACACGTGTGTCGGTGCAAGGCAGGAGCGGGAGAGGGACGGGGCGGGAGCGGCGGGGCCGTGGGGCTGCAGTGGCGGCGTGGGGCTGCAGCAGCGGCGTGGGGCTGCAGCGGCGGCGCGGCGGCCCACAGCGCAGCAGCCGCGCCGGGCAGCCTTCTCCCGGCTGGCGGGCTCGCCCTCGCCCTGCGAAAGCCCGAGTGGGCACGCACGCTGCCGCCGCTTTTCTGGCAAGGGACCGAAACGGAGCTGGCAAAAGGCCTGAGGCGCAGAGGAGACGGGCTCAGCGCGCTGTGCGCCATCCGCGGGCAGAGGCGATCTTTTTAAGGAACCGTTATTTTGCCGTGTTGATTCGTTTCCTTCCCTTTCAAACACCGGTTCTGCTTGGGAGAGGGGAGCGAGGAAGGAAAAGGACAGGGGGCTGGAGCCAGACCCTTCCCCGGGCACGCTTTGGGAGCTGGCAGGGGCAGCTCGGGCCGGGGCCTCCTTCAGAAAAACCAGCAGCCCCCCGTCAGTCCCTGCGGCCCGCCAGCGTGCACCTCGTCGTCCTGCGTGCGTCAGCTCTTCTGGGGCAGCGTCCTGCCGCTTCAGAGGTCAAAACCGATACGGTCGCCGGCCACTTGCTATGTGAAGGCGCAGACTATTGCAGCCAGTAATAGTGAAGGTCCAGAATGATCTCCTGCAGCTTCGAACTGGGTTTAACGTCATTTTAATAGAGGAAGCTACCTCAGCAAAAAGATCAAGCGTACTTGCGAATAGACCGGGGCTGCTGCCTCGTGCAGCGAAAAGCTTGGATATGTGTTGTGCACCACTGGAAAGAGTTCGGTGCTGCTTTTGTCTTTAAGTGAGGAAAGACGTGATGTATCAGCGCTGAAAACTTCGTAAACTCTGCTAATGCTTTTCTAACCTTTTCCTCTTAACGCCAGCGCAAGCACACGCTCACACAAACAAACAAGCGCACACTTCAACATGTCCTCTGCTCTCCTGAGGAAAGCTGCTCATCCGGCTCCTCGGGGAACTTTGATCTCTTTCCCACCGCTCCCTCAACGCGGAGCCGCCGCTCCCCGGCTCCAGCCGCAGGCTCACTTGGTGACAGCGTTGCCTTTCTGGGGACGTGCAGAGCAGCTGGAGCGCATCACTGGATGTGGCCTACTGGGAACTGCAGCTTTCGGCTGGTAGAAAGCATTAATCACCGCGGTGGAGATGTACACAGATTATCAGTGCTAAAAATCAGGGGCAATTGAAGAGGTGGGAGGGATTTGGGGGAAAAACCAGTTATGAAAATGGCCTGATTTTTGAGGCATGAGTCACACCATTTATTAAAATAGGCTTTTGTACTTTCTAAAGCCTCCTCAGTTCTATGAAATCAATGTCAAGCTAATATTTCCATCTCTGCTGTGCATCAGCCTCCTTGCAAAACAAGAAAAGGCTGTTTGAGCCCCGTACAGATCCCAGGTTTGTATGTCAGAATCAGAAGCTGAAAGAAGATTTGCATAGACGTTGCAATTTATATTTTATGTATCCGGACAGAAACCGTGAAGCAGCCAGGCACAAGAAGCACCAAACCCGCAACATTAGGTTCTCCCGATCAGAGAAATGCCAGAATAAACATTCTGATTTTTCTCTTCTTATCAGTAATGTAAATGGGAAATGACCAGCTAAAATCCTTGCTAATGAAGTTTGCAAACTCTAGGGATAGATGAGTCAGTAAACAAATAATAGAACTCTATTAATTAAATGGTCATTACCCCAGAAGAGGCGTGGTTTTGTATAACAAATGGTATAACTAGAAGGCAATACTTTTAGGAAATGCGAATACAGGCTCTGCTTTTGGGTGTGAAGCAACACTGTCTAGGGAAAGGAGGACGTACAGGGCACAAATTGTTCCCATCTTATGCTTTTTGTGCAGTACAGTTGTAGTAACTGTTACTATGAGCCTGAGATGTACAAAAAGGACAACAGGAAGTAAGAGGAGGGGAGTGAGGCTGTAACTGAGCACACGGTTCTGAGAGCTGGATTTTAGGAAGGATAAAGAAATTCTGAAGAGGACTCAAGGAAGGCTAAAAAAAAAGTTAGAATTTAAGGGGTGTTATTTATTCAGCTGATCAAAGATGTGTTTGAGAGTTGGCTTCATCGCTTCACAGACTTCTTTACAAAGATTTCTGACCAGATCTTATGTAACTTTTTGATAAAGGTGTGACAAAGTCCAGGGATTAGCAGCTAAAGTTAAATATTCAGCTGTGAGTTAAATCTTTATTGCCTGGCAGGGAAAGTAACTGAAGGCTTGAACAGCTCTTAAGGGGAAGGGTAAAATGGTCATTACAGGCTGCTTTAAAGTATGAGTAAACTATATTTTTGTAAGAGTAAAAGATAGTTTTTTAATTCTATTTCTGGGAGAAATTTTGTGGCCTGTGTATATGGGAGATTAGGCTGGTGGGTTGTGACCGAACCTCCAAAGTTTGACATCAGTGACTGTGAATTAATGTTGGTGCCTTTCCCTCCGGGACCATAAATGCTCTTGTGCACTTTTGTGATTTTGGAGGTTGCCAGTCACTTTACTCTCTTTGGTACATTTCTTTCTGTTTCATAAGGTGCACATCGTAACTTGAACATGTTGCCACATGAACACCGGTGAACTAAATTGGAACGAGAAACCCGTGAAGTCATCCCACCTTGCTCTTTACATCACCCTCATCATGTACAAATACAGGTCCAGATACTTGTCAGCCATGCCTGGACTTTTTAAGGCAAACTGAAAGGGGTGCCGGTTTGCTTTTCTGTGCTTCTTTATGAAGGGCAGTGAACTAATTCAGGAGTAGTTAAGACAACCCCTATCTGGAGGCAGCAACTTCCACGAGAGGGACACATACCTGGAGCAAGAGACTTGTCAGCTGCCACAAGTTTATCTGCTGCTGCCTCTGAGTCAACACTCCATGTTAGCTCGAGGTAACAACCTCTAAATTACCTTTAAAGAAATCCGTTCCAAGCAAGTCTGTGCAGTCCTGTCAGCATTCTGCAGTCAGATTGGAAAAGTTTTTCACTCCCACTTTTCTCTGCTGATTGCAGCAAAACACGGACTGTTAAAGCAGTGGAGCTGAGCACCCATGCCTGTGCCAGTACCTCTCACCCAGCATGTACTAAGCCTAACAAAAACAACCTTCTGTGCGTGCTCTGCATCTGGCATTCACGTACTTGTGATTTATGAAGGACGAGGGCATGTGTAATGACTCCTCCTGGTTAATGCTGAAAGTCAGCCACCGCACCTGAGGAGGGCTTCAGAGGCAGCCTGCACCAGTGTCTGCCTCCCCCTCCTCAACCTCTTCCTTCTGATCCACCGTCTGGAAATCCCTTTTTCCACATGGTTCCAGATACACTTATCCTTAGGCAGAGTCACAGCATGGACATTTCATCCCAAATCATGAATATGTCAGATGATTAAAAAAAAAAAAAAGCCCCATGGGGCACACCAATAATTTTGGTGCAATACTTCATTTGATGATGTATGTACAACGAGGCAGTCTTAACTAACTACTTCTGTTTGGTTTTTTAGCTTCCTCTTAAATATGCAAAAAGTTACATGGTGCTACAAACATGTTATTTGCTCAAACTGAGGATGCAGGCTGTTATTCTAACACTGTCACATGAAATGTGAACTGTCAGTAGAAATGAGGAATTAAACTATGAAAATCAATGAGCACTCCAGATTCTGTACTAGTGCTACTTGTCATAAGCATTCTGGCTACAAATCCTTTGTTGTGTAAATCATATACAAATATTCTACAACATACAGTCACTGGTCTTACCTTTTCCACTTGTATTCATTTATTGTATAAAAATTCACCCTTCCATGAACTAAAATAGTTACAGCGGGGATGAATTACTTCAGTATAAGACCTAAGCTTTGCTATTGTAAGTATATAAATATTACAATATTTTGGTCAAAACAAGTATTGTTATTCTAAAATATGTTCAGTATCTTGGCATAAAAAAAAGTTTACATTATCTAGTTTCATGGTCAGTAATTATTGTAGAATTTCAGTGCTTTACGATGTCTGCAACACGAGTGTGTGTTGATCTCTGATTATCATAATTTCTGAAGACTGTCAGAGCACTTCAGTTAATGACACGAACAGAATAGTTTTAATTAAAAACTGTAGTGCCATAATATTTAACTTGAATCAGAAACCATACTGATATTTCTTATATTGCAAATGGTTGGCAACAGTAATTCTACTTCCAAGGGAGTATTTGTGGGGACCTCTTTCATTGAAGATTATGGACCTCTTGGAGCAAGTCCAGAGGAGGGCCACAAAGATGATCAGGGGGCTGGAGCCCCTCTCCTATGAAGACAGGCTGAGAGAGTTGGGGTTGTTCAGCCTGGAGAAGAGAAGGCTCTGGGGAGACCTTATAG
>JANHGO010000063.1:19663747-19739644 GCA_024606505.1 Aquila spilogaster | reverse complement strand
GCAATGAACAGGGACACCTACAGCTAGAGCAGGGTGCTCAGAGCCCCGTCCAGCTGGACCTTGAATGTCTTCAGGGATGGGGCATCCACCACTTCTCTGGGCAACCTGTGCCAGTGCCTCACTACCCTTACTGTAAAAAACTTCTTCCTTAAATCCAATCTTCCTTAAATCCAATCGAAATCTCCCTATCTATATGCAGATAGATAGCATTTACCAACAGTTTGCAGAGTGAGATATCAGTTTCCCTTAATTAAGAGTAGGAGGCAACTTTTCAATGCTAGATAACGTTGTGTTGAAACAGAATTGTGACTGAATTTTAAATCGCAAATGTTGTGCTTGTTCAGCTGGAGGCAAAATGCTGTTACCCAACCAATGAAGAAACTGAAAAAATGAATGGTGTTAAAAAAAATCTATGGCAGCAACACTGAGTGACATGGAACATATTAGTGGTAATGTGGGAAAATTAATTCCAATTTATTGACAGTTTAATTGGCATACAGGAAGCATTTAATGGGCTTTGTATGCTCTGCTGTTCTTCATTTCCTAGTCTTTTCCACTGGACAGAAATACAATGTTCCCAAGCACGGGGTTTGACATGGTAACAAATGTTTTGTGTGGATTGCCTGGCATAGGTGGAAGGCACTGTTCGTGCTGCACCCAACAACTGCAGAGCATTTCTGTGGAGCCAGGCCTGGGTGCACCTTCTTGGCTCAGCTCTTTCTCCAGTCTCACTGGTGGCAGAGGTTCCTTGTACACCCAATTCATGGGTTGATTTTGGACCCACAGGCTCCGACTGCATGAAGAGAA
This sequence comes from Aquila spilogaster, assembly GCA_024606505.1. NCBI lineage: Eukaryota > Metazoa > Chordata > Aves > Accipitriformes > Accipitridae > Aquila > Aquila spilogaster. Next base: position 19,738,837 of record JANHGO010000063.1, on the reverse strand, counting down.
GGTCATCAAAGACCGGAGGCACCACCTCAAGACGTATCCCAACTGCTTTGTTGCCAAAGAGCTGATTGACTGGCTGATTGACCATAAGGAGGCCTCGGACCGAGAGACAGCAATTAAACTTGTCCAGAAGTTACTGGATCACAGTATTATCCATCATGGTAAGTGCAGTATCAGCTCTAAGCTAAACAAAGAGAAATTCACTTCCTGGTCTTCGCTCTGGTATAAGACAAGTAGGTTCCTTTCCCTGCCATGAAGGAGGCACCTGGCTTGAAGGGTGCTGCCCCACAAGGCTCCCTGTGTCCCCAGGGACACCGAGAGGCAATCACGGTGGAGTGGCGTTCCCCATGTCATTACAGGAGGGAAGTCCCTGCAGACTGTGCTGCTGCTTCCGTGCCTCCCAAACATCCTCAGCTGGATCCTGCCCCCACCAGTGCCCTCACCACCATTGCCTGCCCTTTCCTCCCCTCCCCACTCCCCCTGCACAGCCCCATTCTCCCTTTGCAGCTGAAAAACACATCTGAAAAATAAGCTGGCAAAAAAAGCATCATCTTTCTCACAGGGATTTGTTCTCCAGCTCTCTTCCTCACACCAGCTGCACAAACATTTGTGCTGCTACAGCTGCAAGAGTTAGATGTCCGACTGCGCCCTGATTAATTTTCTCCTAAACTTGTTGTGTATTTGAGACCTGTTCCATTCAGCGCCTTGAATAACAATTTACACTTATGAAAAGGAGGCTACCAAATCAGTGGCAGCATTTAGTTGCCTTTTAGTGCACAAAGAGGCTGGAAAGCACACAAACAAAGAAGATCCAAGTCCTCTATTCCAAGCGCATAGTATTGCCCATTTCAAGAAGACAAAATGTACCATTTGTTCCTTTCTAAATAGAAAATAGAGCAACTGCTAGCAGACGACTGTTGAATTTGTGCAGGGGTCACTGTCTGTGCAGGAATACTGCTGCTATCAGCAGTGCATTAACAACACCTTAATTAGAGGAAGAAATGCACACACTGAACGTGTGCCACTTCTACAGCTTCTTCTCAGCTATTAAATTAAAATTCCGGGTTGTTATGGAAACTGGGATTCACGATAGATAGTTAAAGAATAAAGTAATTACAGGGTATTCAAATTTGATCTCTATTGAGAAAATGTCAGTGAAGACTTACACGGATGCCTGAGTGACTTAATTTAATTGAGCAATAGATATCTTACTGCTGAGTGCTTGTTTAAAACTTTAACAGCCTTCAAATGTTTTTTTTTGCTTTAGAACCCACTTGCACACTCTAGCTTTGATACAAATCATATATGTGTATGTGCGTGTGTATCCCACATAAAGGAGGTGCCTGCTGCAAATTTTCATCCATTACTCTCAAAGTTAATAAAATGGTCGGTGAAGTGAGCGAGGGCTCAGTCAGATAGGTTTAATCAGTTCTGCAGGGTGCTCAGAGCATCCTTTCCATACCAACGTCAGCAGTGCCAACCGCTGCTCCTGTGCCTGTGATGCAGCAGTGAGCCCACGCCAGTGGGCTGACAGCTGTGCTGCAGCACCTTGCCTGGGCAGCCTTCCCTTGATGCATGCCCTTGCTTCTGGCATTTATAGGAACCCACTGTCATATGCTCTCTCATAAATCCTTACTTAGCACTTCTCAGTGTGCTCCTATTGAACCTCCCATGGCAAAGCAATTGAGACGATTTTAAGAGGGCAGAAGGCTTTGGTTCTAACTGGTTTGGCAGTGAGTCTAAGCTTTCCTGCCACATGATTTAACTAATACAAGTAATAAAAGTAACATTAAGCAGTTTGCCAGTCTTTAAATCATTGTCTGCTTTACAGGGGTATCTTTTAAACAAACAGTTTACATCAAAAGGTTTTCCAGGTATCTAGCAGATGGATGCTTTGTTGTTATTGGTGTCCACACTAATAATACTCATGAAACTGATGAACACCAATCCCTCTTAGCTAGAAATTTTGCTACTTGTCTGAAAGCTTTCTTCAGTCTTTCATCATTTGTTGGAACTGAATGTGGTTGTATCCTAAGTACAGGGGGCTGGGCTCCAATCATGCTTGCTTTGAAGTTCACCAGTGAACCTGCTAAATGGATTCCCAACCCTTCAACATCGCTATGAAGATTTTTTTGTTTTATGTTTCAGTTTGTGATGAGCATAAGGAATTCAAGGATGCCAAACTGTTCTACCGCTTCAGAAAAGACGATGGGACATTTCCGCTGGATAATGAGGTGAAGGTGTTCATGAGAGGACAAAGACTGTATGAAAAGTACGTTGCATTCAGTATCCTTCAGGTGTCAATAACAGTGCTACAGGGGGCAGATAGTGTTTGTTCATCTGATTTTCATGGAATAGAATCATAGAATTTTGAATAGTTGGAGACTTTCAAATCATGCAGCAGTATGGCTGCATAACCCCATGGCTGTACTTTGTAACCCTTCTTCTGATTTCCCTTTCAGATTTCTACCATGTTCACTTAAAACACTGTTTATAATGAAATGGCATTTTTTTTATGTTCTCAGTTGTAAACACATGGCATAGGAAAACCCAGTGTAAATTTAAGTCCTTGCACTATATTTTATAAAAATAGTCACAGACGATTGTGTTTGTATTTATTGGATGTGGCTCTGGGCAGCCTGGTCTAGTGGTTGGTGATCCTGCCCATGGCAGGGGGGTTGAAACTAGATGATCTTTGAGGTCCTTTTCAACGCAGGCCATTCTATGATTCTATGATTTGTTCTGTATACTGTAATCACAAACTGCACAGCTTAGTACATCACAATGTAATGAACAAGTGGCTGAATATCTGTTGAGACTTCACTAGGAGGTATTATTTTAAATAATGAGTGAAATGAAACTTCACTGTTCCAGCCTGCAAAGCTTCTGCATCAGAGAGATTACACTAAAAGCAGCTGCCCCAAAAAATAAGCCAGGAACATCTAATTCAGATTTGATATTAATGATTGTGCTGAGATACTGAATATCCCACTGGATTACTTCCGTCAGATAACCAGGCAGCTTCACTATACTTCCCAGTCTACAATGAATGACTAAGCAGAAGGCTGATACCACAGCAATGAACCCCCACTGAACAGCCCCTTATTGCTAGTGTGTCCCAGGGTTTTCTGAAATGCCAGACCAATGCCTATCCCTTCCAGCTCCCCTGCTCAAGAGGGCAGGTGCAGAAGATCAGCAGAACAGGGGAAAGCTGCCAAGTGCCGTGCTCAGAGCTGCCAGGGGCCTGGGTGTGTTGTTGCAAGTGCCTTCCAAACACCTCGCCAGCTCTGCAGCTTTCCGCAAACTGGGGTCTGGGTATCTTTACTGGAGCTCTATACCTGGTATCAGGACAACACCAGGTTTAAAAGCTGATGATAAATGGTGTTATCAGGTTAGAAGGCTGTGAAGGGCAGTTTGGTGAATGAGCAATTAATCTGAAATAATATATTAAAAAAACAGTTGTAAATGCTGCTCCTTTTGTTGCCCCGGACATGTAAATTTTCCATGACTGTGACTCTTAATGTGAAAACAAATCAGGCAGAACACAAGAAAATACACTGCTGGGAAAAATTCTTCATTGGATACACAGAATGATCAGTTGAAATGCCCTTCTCCAAAATCTCCTGTGCTCTACGTAGCACAGCGTTCACTCCTGCAGACTCTGCAACACACTGCCCCCAGGCACAGCCCATGCTATGGGAAGTTGATTGGTGTGTCTGGACTGCAACCTTGTTTTCAGTTTTTGGCTTCTGTGAGCAAAATAGTCTTTTTTCTTGGTGAGGCTGGTAAAAATCCCATGCATGAAATGAGCCAAGGCTGGAAAAATTGTTCTGCCAGAGTTTCTACTTCCATCCCCATTTCTCTGTGTGAAGAACCATCCCCAAACCAATACTGTGTCCAGTTTGCCCTCTATGACACCAGCAGAACAAGGTTTATAATGGTATTCATCTTAGAAAAGGAGTTAGTGCCAAAAGCAGCACCTATATCTAAGTATAATCCATCCTCATGAGATGATTGCCCCTAAGCAACATATCTAAAGGGTTCTGAAACTTTTAAAACCCATCCCAAGTGCTAAATATAGTGTAGATTAAAAAATACATGGCATTTCAAAACCAGTTTGTGACAGTCAAAGCTAGTAAAAATTCACCATGGATCACTGGAAATTTTTGTTCTGTTTCTGGGAGATAAGACTGCATACCTGGGCTGTTTGGGTTTCACCTTAGCTTTTGTAGCAAAGCCAGTTGGCACAGCACTGATTTCATTATATCCTTTTCCATGCACACCTATTAGCAACACCTTTGCAGTTTCATAGGATGCATTTTAAACTCAAAATCTAATGCTGAAAGTATTAGTATCAAAAGAGTTTTGCAGGGAAATATGGGTAATATATCTTATATCATTGAGAAAGAAAATACGATTTTAGAATAATTAAAATAGTAATTAAAAGGCAATAACAGGAGAAAGTGTTTATGCACAGATGTGAAATCACTTACCAGCATATTCAACTTGTTTATCAAAATGCCTGTAGGTCTAATTTCAGGAGAAATGTGACTATGACACAGGAAATCTGCCTGTATGCAATGTGTTTTGGAAATATGTCTCAGCCTTTCAGTTATTGCTGGCCTTCATTAGGCTTTGCTCATTTAAGATAGGCATTGTAATACTGTTCCCTGCACTTTCCTGCCCATCGCATCAGGGCTGGAGTGTTGTTACATTCAGAAGCCAGCATAGCTTGTGCTTGCAAAAATTGCAGACATTATCCAACATCATGCAGACTTTTACCCTAAATGAGTAAACTAAGCAAAAATATTTAAGAGGATCAGCAGACCGTTCTATGGACAGAGGAGCAGACAGCAGTGAAGGGTAGATGCCCTGTCCTCTCCCTGGGACATGGGACCCCAGGTCTGTTCCCCAGCCAAGGAGCAACCTTTCCCTGTCCTCCTTCTGTGTGACCATAGAGGTCCTTGTACCTTGTACTCTCTTCTTCCGTGGCATCACCTCCTTTACCTATGGTGAGTGTCTTCCATGGTTGTACTTGCCTAATGAAAAGGTTTAAAATCAGTCTCTGACTGAATCTTCCCCTCATTTCCACTGAAAACCATAGGTAGCTCAGATTCCCTGCTCATAAATGCAAACTTTGGTAATCCTTTCTGTGAACTTGCTTTGAGCTTTAAGTTTATCACTAGAGATGAAACATAATGGGTTGTCTATTGCTTTAAGCTTTCCAGAAGATCTCTGAAGAGTTTATTAGGTCCATTGACAATATCAGTTTTCATACTCTGCGGGGCTGACCAAAGAGACTGGATATGATAAGTGTATCTCCTGTTCGACAAAATCCTCCCTGCGAGTCTTAAATAAATCCAACACAGACTTTTCACAGCTCTTTTTTAAAAATCAACTTGTGCAGGCATCATATTTTTATTATGTTTGCATTTCTCACAGGTGTAGACCAAGTACACAGGATTGATGTGTTTCTGGTGCAGTCAGTCTTAGGGGCTACATGTCATCCATGGCATTGACGTCAACTGGTATTTCCAACCAGATTTCACAGTGAAAGAAATGAAATTTTATGCTTTTAGTTTCAGGAAGTCATTCACATAATTCTGAGGCTGCGTTCTTTGAATCATTTTCATTTTACCTCATCAGTGGTTGACTCAAATTTATCCTTTGGTGCATTTATTTAGATAAAGCAAAACAAAAACACAGAAGGTTTGAATTTCAGTGTTTGGCTAAATACATTCCTTCCGTGTAGGACAGCACAAGTTTCAGCAAATAATATGTTTTGGCATGAATGGACTCACGGTTTTTTGGAACAAGAGAAAATAGAAGAGATGGAGGCAGTTTCCAGTTTTGACTAATGAAAGACCAGGCTTTCAGCTGGTGGAAATTGGTACCGTTTTGTTGACGGCAGTAAAGTTACAGTGATTTACTTCAGTTAGCGATGGATTACTGTTTCTGGGTTTGTAAAACTGTCAGTTTGTCGTGTCTGTTTGTTCACAAGCCCAAATCCTTTGCAGTGCTATTCTGGGCACATGCAGAAGGGTGTGAAATGTCAAGCGGAGTGTTTTTCCACTTGATATTTTTCCAGTTTTCTTTTGTGGCTCTGTAAAAATCAAACGATTAGCGTCTCTTTTTCAAGGACCTTTCTATCTGCTGCTTCAGTGAGCTGGTCAACTAATTATAGACTCATCAAAGAACAATTAACGCAATCCTCAGGATTTTTTGTTTGGTGCCCGCAGAGCCTGGGCAACCATCTCTGGGTAACCATGCAGCAGATGGTATGAAGAGGCACGAGCTTTGGGTTTGCATTTTTTTCTGGGGGGAAAATGCTCGATGAGTGAGAGACAGCTAAAGATGGTCCCTTGGAGCTCTCTCTGTATATGTGTTAGTGTGGGAGAGAGAGATAAGTTTTCCGTGCACACATATGCAAATCAAAATATGAAAAAGAATAAAGCCTTTGCAAGAGTTCTGGAGTCCTTATCTTGTCCCCTGTTACATGTATTCTTGCTTTCAGCCTCATCCCTCAATTTGGCTAATTTTGACTTTCTACATTCTTACTCATCTTGAAGGTGTTGGCAATGAAATCCCAACACCGACAGGAGCAGTTCATTATATCTGCCACTCAGCTCCAGCTGTGGCACAGCAGCCCTTGGTTTGCTGATCTGCTGCCTGGGGTCAGATCCACTCAGCCCAGGCTCCTGGTTAGCTCTCATTAAAGTCACTGCAAGAACTCCTTCAGGGAGAATAACAAAGGCCAGGTCCCATCGAGCTTCTTTATTGCAATTTCAGTTGAAACTTTCCTCTCTGTGTTCCTATAGCACCTATATTTCTGTTGCCTGACTTCAGAATTCATAAGACCAGGAGAGGTGGTGTTATATTTATTGTGCCTCCCACCGCTTCCATCAATTCTGGACATACTGACAATTTAAGGAATAAATCGCCCGCTTATGGATCTATATGAAATTCAAACTTCTGATCATGATAAGGGCAAAGATTGAGAGCTTTTCGAATTTTCATGCTGTAGATCAACCAGCTGTGCCTTTAATTTGCAAATAGTTGGTGAGGAGAGAAGCCTTACTATTCTTACATGGAAAAAAACCTCAAACATGCCATTTTTGAACTGTTATTCTGCAAATCTTACCATCAGTCTATAGTAAACAGAAAAATTTGGAACAGCAATGAAATGAATGAATAAGGAGTCTATGTTGCTCAGTTTCCCAACAACAGAAAGGTGGATTTCTATATTAAAAGAGTGATTCTCATTTCTTTTCTTCCCTAGTGCTAGCCTTACTTTTGCATTAATAAAATACTGAGGCATTTGCTTTGTTGTTACATTGCATCGTTTATTTAGGTTACTTGAATGGAGAAGGATTTCCTTAGTATATTGAAGCTACATACCTGCCAGTTGCCAGCACATTCAATGTTCCACTTAACTCTTATGTTATGCAGAGCAGACTGAGGCACAGTGGCTCAGATGAGAAAATGTTTTCAGGTGTGCCACTTCACTGGCTGCAGCTGCATCGAGGAGTGCTGGAAGCCAAACATTTACCAACCACCCAGACCATAGAATTACCTTTTTTCCTTCCTCTTCAATTTTTCTGCAGCTGTTACAAAGCTTAAGGGGAGGATTTTCAAAACCACCTGAAGGACTTAGGGGCATAGTTCTGCTACCTGTAAAAATTAATTAGGAATTTCTGAACGCGTTAGTTACACTCTGGTGTTTTTAGGCTGATTTTATTTGGAAATGAATTATATGCTGACTTTTAGAGAAGCTGAAAAACTAAATGTGGGAAATGTGAAACTGAAACTCCTTGTTTTCTTGTGGAGAGAAAAAAAGGAGAAAGCTTTAACTTCACACAGGGATATAAAACCTTAATTTCTTGTCTGAGATGCTGTAATTCACATCCTAAGTTTAGACTGATAGCTTGAGGAAAGGTTTAATAAGTTAGGGAGAGGTTCACACCTGTTTGCTTGATATCAGTGAAATTTGCCAGAATGGATCCGCAGTTGTTTTTTTTAGAAGCATCATTTTTCCTACCAATTTTTTCCCCTCCAAACCAGGTTGATGAGTTCTGAAAATACTCTTCTGCAAGCCAGGGAAGAGGAAGGGGTCAAGTACGAGCGAACCTTCGTGGCATTGGAGTTCATTCAGTGGTTGATCCAGGAAGGAGAGGCCACGACACGGACTGAAGCTGAGCAGCTTGGCCGCAGGCTTTTGGAGCATGGGATTATACAGCATGGTGAGATATGTACTGCTAGGTAGCTAAAGCTATGAGTTTTGTAGTGCTTTCTTCAGGTAAAGTCATGTGAAGGTGCTTTTGTCTTGCTGGTCATATACACAAGTTCTAGATAATTTCTAGTTGTTTAATGAAAGGGTGGAAAAGTTCTTTATCTTAGTTCTGAAAATTCTACATCAAATACAGAGGAGAACTAGAGTTTGGGGATATAAAATAATAACATAAGGATGTGGATGAAAATAAACACTTTTATTCTTTAGCAATTAATATCTAGAATTTGTTATCAGCAGTAAGTGTAATTGAGATAAATGTATTTGTGAGGATCACATAGGGGTTAGAGTCACCCCCATGTAGAGTGAAAATGGCAGGTTCTGTGTTTCTTCCTGCTCAAGGACAGGAGCAGAGCACTGGGGTCAAAAAACAAGCTTCCCTCTTGGTTGTGTTGCACAATCTTTCTGGTATGTTTGGGTAATAAAGAAGGTATCACTTTCAGCTCAAGTGTTATGATGTTGGTCCTGGAGGCATAACTCCTTCGAGGCACAAATCTGACACTTCGTTGTGGTCCAGCGCTTTCATCAAGGAGGTCCCTTTATTAATGGTGGAGGAGACTTTTCTCACTTCATGGCCCCAATAGTGAAAAAATGAACACCCCTGCCATTAAAATCCATTTCACTTGTTGTCATCATCTATTCTCAGTACAAACTGCACCTCTTTTACTGGACATTTTGCCCTGTAAATGCACCAGCAGCACCCGCAGGAGTGATGAAGGGAGCGCTCAAAGATGGCAGAACCGAGTGGTGGAAGTTGTTAGCAGTATTGCTTAATGCACAGCAGGAAAGTAATCAGATCCTGATGTTTTCAATGTTGTCAAATCAACACTAATTCTGACAGAGAACAAACAGTTCACGCTATTAACAGGCTGTTAATTTACAAGGTGCTAGACTGACTCTGTTGTCTGTTGCTTCTTGAGACAACTCAATCTTAAGGAATAGAGAGAAGATGGGGTATAGTGACCTGCATGGTTCCTTCATGGTTGTGATCATGCTCATATTATCTTTAGTTTCCGATTACTAGGAGCTACTTCTGAATGTTTACAGTAATCAGCCTCCAGTTCTATAATTATCCTTCTGCTTCCTATGATTTATAGGGTGCCAACTGCTTGGGGCTTGTCGAAGAAGGAAGGTATTCCACCTCTCCTCGTTATAGCAGCAATGATTTAATTCCTATTTTTAACCTGAGTGTTTTCAGTGTGTTATACACAAGGTAAACCACCCTGAAAAAAAGATAAAGAAAAGATTAAAAAAAGACAAGAGTGAGGCTTACGCTGCTGTTGGCACTTCTGCAGAGGAAATAAAGTCAGGACTTGATACATAGTGTGAAGCTGGATTTACTTTTCTGTTGAAATCCTTGCGGAGCTAAGAAAGTCAGGATGTGACACTCATTGCAGATCAAACGTTGCTTTCATTGTGCCATTGGCAGGGAAGTAGTTTTGTCCCTGTCAAGCAGGGTTTCTGGGGAGATTTTTGACAGTGCTGGCCTTGCTCACTGTTTGTGATTGCCCTGACCAGTTTTGAAGTTTTATCGCCTGCCCATCCTCTGCTAATGTCAATATCATGTGCAAAGTGTTCTGTTAGATATGAAAGTCATGACGTGACCATGACAAGGGGCTCTGACTGACTGTTGAAGGAAGTGCCTTCTCGCTCCGAGGTACTGTGGTCTTCCTCACTCAGCTGTTTTATGGGCAGAGGTGGCTCAGTGGGACCAGCTGAGGAAGCTGGAAGCATAATAAACCTGAGTAATTTCCCTGACATTTATCTTTAGTAGGCATGCTTTGTGCACGCTTCCAAACAGATTTCGTTCTCCTTTGGATTTCACAGAAACTATTTATCTAGATAGCATTAGGAATATTAGTGACAGAGCAAGCTGAATGCCCACTGAGCTGGTGGGGTTCACCTGAGCAAGTGGATGTGATCTGTGCCTTTTGAAGGTTTGTACAGTTTCTCCTTTCTCTTAACAACAGAGCTCTAAATGAGACCTCACAGTTCTCAACTGGGGATGTAAACCCTAATGTGGTGGTAGTGGTGTTCTCTTTTCTCCATCTCACTGAATTCTAGGTCCAATTACCAAAATAAAAAAGATATTTTCTGTCTCTTAGTACAGCAAGTCCACTTCACCACGCTATGTTCCTTTTGTTGTGTATTGCATCAAGAATCCCAAAATGTTACTTGACACTAATTGGCATCCTTGTTGGCAGAGCAAGCAGAAAGGCTTTTGACGGAACAGGAGTGGAGACTGAAACACTTTCCTGTCCTAAAGGCAATCTTTTGCTAGCAGGATTGTTTGATATGCACAATGTGGAATAAAATGAAGCTTGCTCTACTATTCTTATTAAGTATTTATTACCTTACCTAATGCAATACAAAGTAATAGAAGCAGTTGTATCGAGTCACCGGTCTCCATAGTAATTTTCCAGCCACAACTGCATTGTGCAATTTATTTTTACTGATACTGACTTCCATTTCAATTACTCAGAAAAGTTGTATTTTGCAGCTGAGATACTGTATTCAAAGTAGTTTCCTGTCGCATTTGCCTTCACTTTAATTGCTCAGACGCTAACCAGGTTTCACACAGGAAACAAACACTGATGCTAATTTTAAAAAGGAAAACATTGATTTAAGAGGAATTGTATAAATGCTGTAAAAACATCAGACGTTTTGGTTTAAAAATAATCCTCCTGATCTCTCTGGGCATGTATTACTATACATATTTCCCCTTCCATAAATGAAAATGATGAAATGTGCTTAAGTTCTGAATTGTTTCCTTCGATAATTCCACTGGCACATGCAAATGGTAACCCCCAAACTGCTGTTTTCACAAATAGAAGCCAGATGTCCTTTCCTCCAAACTGATAGCCCCAGGTACCATGGAATAAAAACATTGTAGGTAGCAGGGTATTGTGCACTGTGTGTTTCTTGATGGCTTGTGTTGGCAGTGTAATTGCCAGTAGTTACTATTCTGCATTTGTGAACACTGTGATGGTCTTTGCCAGAATATGGGAATGAAGACTGTGGGAGGAATTATAAACATGGCTTTGTGCTTGCAACAGCAAGGACGAAAGGAGCACAGAGCATGTTTGGCAATCATAAGAAAGCCCATTTCTAGCACACACAGGTAAGAATTCCCTCTAGGAAGGTGGATCTTTCCTAGTTCTTTTTCAGAGGGAAATAGTGGGATGGATTAACTGCTGTGGTCAAAATTCACATGCAGTAAGAGGTAAAGAAAACTCTCTGCCAGCACCAGGATAGATCAGACCAAAGTGAGAGTGGGCTGCAGCAGGCACAGCATAGCATGAGCATCCACACACAGTCACAGCCCTTGCTCAGTCTGGAGAACAGAGATACTGAGATGTCCAAGGAGGAAAGAGGATATGCATAGCATTCTTTCTGGCATCATCTTTGGGCTCGTGCCAGTTGCTTATGACATCTTCAGTGGCACTTACTGTGCACCTATAGCCGCAACAGCAGAAAAGTGCTGGCACTGACTAAGCTCTGTGGTCCTCTTCCAGGACTGACTGGGTGCAGAACCTAGGGAGGGTTCCTGCTTGTCCTGCAGGACGCTCAGTGCAGCCTGTGCATGTGAGAGATACATGGTGAAGCAACAGTGCTTGTCCTCCCATGCCAACTCACATTCTGTCTCTTGCTGTTGCTATTATCCAAGCTGCTTCTTGTTTTTGGATGCATGCGCTTTGTGTGATTTCCTCTCTGATGCACTGAATCTGACATCTGCTCAGCACCCTCCCTAGGCAGTGATTGCAGCGTGGTTTAGCAGAAGTGGTTTGCGTTGCTGCCCACTGCTCCCTACCTGCTGTAGGTCAACAGCAGGTCCAAATGCAGCTTCCCAGCCCTGGACCAGCAGAGGAACACATTTGATGGGTGCTGAAAAAGGCATGGTCTTTGCTTTTCTGAATGACTGAGGGATGGGAAAACCTCTTTTGGAAGTGACTGGCTAGCAGATACCTTGCTTGAAACATCTAATTAGTTCTAGGATTTTATAATGATAGTAAGTGTGTGTTAAGATGCCCCAGGCATGATGTGTGTCCCCCACCCCAATAACAATACCTTTCAGGTTGAAAAAGTTTAATTGGCCTCACCAGCCCTGGTGAGTCCAAGGCACGCGTGCGTAGTGCTTAGCACAGAAGCAGGTGCTTGCCTCCTCTCAAGCGTTAATCCTTTATCAGCAAAACTCCGCTGTGCAAATTACTTTCAGAGATGAAAGCAAACATTTTGTAGTGACTTAGTGAGAACAGTAAATATTGACATGCGCTATCTCTCTGTCTCTGTGGAGAAGTCTTAGAGCATGTATTGGACTTTCTCTGTTCTCTGCGAGGACTGCATACCTTTATTCAGCAAAATTAACAAGTTGATCGCTGCGTTTAGTTGCAAGCATCCGGATACATGATGCAGTTAAAAGTTCTTTAAATTGTGAAAGTGGATTAGATATCTCAAAATCTATTATTTCTTTTGCTTTTGTTGAAATGTTCACCTACAATGTCAGTGAATTGTAACACGTTACATTTACTTCATATGCTCTACGGCTTATGATTAGTTGGCGTTTCTTATTTCATTACTGAAAATTTGACATGTATGTGAAATAGAGACTTCTTTCTTAATTTGTGATTTCACTTTGGAACCCCTTTTCTTGAAATTACTAATTACAGTGAGCAATTCCTAAGTGCTGTTAAACTATCCCATAAGTCCTTGACTTAACTGGTCACAGATTTCCTCCTCCAAAGACAACACATGGATTTTTGTCTATTTTTTCTAGTTGATCTAACACCTGGAGCCTGTCAGCTGTTGGATATATCCAAGCATTCATTCTATACAGTCCCCAAAGCATACAGTCTATATAGTCCTATATCCCGTTCTTTATTGTGGTAGTAACAGTAAAATATTTTCAGAAATGGTGCTCTGATTCCTCCCTGTGAAGCACAAGCATTCAGTTAATCTTTGAATTCCTCCAGCACACCTTTGTTTCTGTTATAAGCCCGGTTCCCTATGAGTCAGTGCCAGGCAGCGGCACTGCGTTGTTTCTCTGCATGGCATTCCTTCCCTGGCAATCCCCATACAGATGGGCAATAACCCCTGGTAATTCAATTGCTTATGCTAAACCTACATGTTTTTTCATGATTTCACCTTGGTAGGAAAGTGAGAGAATGAGAACTTTACACATGACTGCACAGTCCTCCACCTTCCTATTCTGTCTGCTCCTCACTGTGCTCCTTGCAGTTGTCTTTATCTAAAGAGGGAATGTGTTTGTTTCTTTGAAGAAGGCTCACACATACCTATACGTTACAGAAATAACGTATGAAGACGCCTTTTCATATTAACTACCGAATTCTAACTTTCCGTCAGAGAATGGGTTTCAGTTTTTAACAGCTGCAACACAAAAAAGATACCCAGATGGGCCTTTCCATCTTCTGCTTCCCTTGCCGCAGCCTGTACTTTCCATACTTTATTTGGAAGCAGAGAAAAGCAGTTGGCTGTGTTCTGTAAACTTGCTAAATTAAAGATGATAAATCCTCATACACAAACTGAAAAGGCTGCTGAAGTGAGTGATTCAACAGCGGCTTTTCATTCTACAGTAAGGAGTGCGTATTTGAAAATAGACTGCAAACCTGCTGGAAAGACCAGATGTATATAGAAACATTTTTTTGCATACCTATTTTAAGGCAGCTAAAATAAGATGCTAATGCACGGAGCAGAACACAGCGCTTTAATAGAAGCTGGAGACTCGGTGTATTTCAGCCCCTGAGGGACTTTTGAGACCTGTGTATTGTAATCCTGATGGTTTGAAGGCAGCTGAAAAGTTAACTAGACGTTCTGTTCACTGCGTGAATATACCATGTTTCATAGATACAGCTCAGATGGTTCTATCACTTTGTTCGTCTGGACACTTGTCACTTGTTGGACACGCTCACTGGCTTCACCCTTCACTGGGCTGAGCTGGAGCAGCTCTCTGGATTCCATATTTCAGTGATAGGATCAGCCTTACAGTTTTACACTTACACTGGAAACGGCAGCAGTTCAAACTGAGCTCCATTCTGTGCTCCCAGTGAACTCCTCATAATCCAAATGAGAAAACAATCCCACGTAGTACAGCTGCAGTGCCAGGAGCGGGGAATGCCGGGTGAGTGCATTCGCAGGTGGGCTTATCTACAGTCCGCGGAGCACATGTACTTTGATAAAGGATGGAAATGCAAGTGTTGTATTTTTATGGTGCAGAGAGTCAACGTCACAAGGCTGCCTGCTGGCTGGGCATCGGGCTGCCTCTGCCTTGACTGGAGAGAGCTCCAAGCAGGTGGAATTCATGTGTAAAAGGAAACCAATATGAATAAGTGCCTTTATTAAAATGGATTTGCAGAAACCAGATTAGCTTTAGGAAAACAGGAAGAGGAGTGGAAAAAGCATTGTCCAGTGTAGAATGAAAGTTGTCGTGTCGGTAGAGGCTGGAGAGCAGTGCTGGGGCAGGAGCAGCTGCGTGGCCATGCTGGCAGAGCTGAGCCAGGGGAGGCTGTGCTGAAGGCAGGGAGCTTGGGGCCAGGAGATCCCCTCCTCCAAGCCTGCAGGCTCCCTGAGCTAAAGTGCATGCACACCTCCACTGCTTTTCTGTTAAGAGATAGAAACCAAGCTGATTTGTTTCCTTCCCTTCTAAACACTGCATCTGCTTAGGAGAGTGGAGTGAGAAAGCAGAGGCCAAAGGGCTGGAGGAGAGCCCTTGCCAAGAGGAGGGGCAGGGCATAGCCAGGCCATCCCTCTTGGCAATCAGCAGCCCCCATCCCTCCCCACGGCCTGCCAGAGGGCTTGGTGATGTTTCACACCATTCCACATTTGTTTTCAGTATGATGTCAGCTTCTTTGGGGGAAAGTTGTGCCTCCTTAGAGGTCAAAACTGATGTGGTCTTCTGAGACTTGCAGTGGGAAGGGGCAGAGCACTGCAGCCAGTAGTGGGGGAGGTCCAAAACGGTCTCCTGCAGCTTCAGGCTTGGTTTAACTCCATGTTAATAGAGCAAACTGTCTCAGCAGAGAGGTAAAGTTTACTTCAGGATAAACTGGAATTACTGTCTTACACCAAAGGACTCAGAAATGTGCTGTGTGCTGCTGGGAATGGTCCAGTGCTTCTTGTGGCTTCAAGTAGGAAAAGACCTGGAAATATCAGTACTGAAAACTCCATGTACATTGCCAAAACTTGTCTAACCTCTTAGCCCCAGTACAGGCACACACTCAAACCAGCACACACTTGACTATGTCCTCCACTGCACTGCGGAGAGCAGCTCGTCAGCTCCTTGGGGATCTTTGATCTCCTTCCTGCTGTGCCCTTGACATGAAGGAGCCACATCCCAGCTCAAGCCGTGGGCTCAGTGAGTGACAACTTCATGTTTCTGGGGCCATGCAGAGCAGCTGAGTGCATCGCTGCATAGGGTCTGCTGGAACTGCAGCGTTCAGCTGGTAGAAAGCATTAATCACCGTGCTGGAGATGTGCATGGATTATCAGCCCTGGAAATCATGGAGAACTGAGGTTGTGGGAGGGATCTGGGGAAAGAGCCAGTTATGAAAATGGTTTGATTTTTAAGGCATGAATCACACCATTTATTAAAATAAGGTTTTTGTACTTTCTGAAGTCTCCTCAGCTCTATGCAATCAACTTAAAACTAATATTTTTATCTCTGCTGTGTATCACAAGAAAAGGCCGTTTGGGCCCTGTATTGCTCTCCAGATTTTATGTTGAAATCAGAAGCTGAAAGAAGATTTGCATGGACATTGCAGTTTATATTTCAAATATTTGGACAGAAACTGCAAAGCAGCCAGGCACAACAACTGCCAAAGTTGCCATATTAGGTGTTCACAGTCTGAGAAATGCCAAAATAAATAGTCTGATTTTTCTCTTCTTAACGGTAGTGCAAATACGGAATGGCCATCTAAAAACTTTGTTGATGAAATTTGAAAACTATGGATAAATGAGGCAGCAGACAAATAATTGAACTCTTTTAATTAAATGGTCAATATTGGTCCAAGAAGAGGTACGTTTTCATGTAACTCAATAGAGGGTAGTTTATAGGACATGAGAACACCAGCTTTGCTTGTTGGTATGAGACAATGCAGTGCAGGGGAAGAAGGATGCACAGGGCACTTAGACACATCGTTCTGAGTTTATACCTATAGCACAGTATGGTTGTAGTCACCATTACTAGGGGCTGAGGTGTATGAAAAGACACCTGAAGCTGAAGAAGGGGAATGATGCTGTAAGGACGAGCATTTTGTGAGATCTGGGTTTTAGTTTGGATAAAGAAGCTCTGAGGAGAACTGGAGGAAGGATAAAAAATTAGTCCTAATTTAAGGGGCGATCATAAGTGATGATACGACGATATGTTTGAGAGTTGCTTCATCACTTCACAGACTTCTTTACAAAGGTTTCTGACAAGACCTTATGTAACTTTCCAGCATAGGTGTTACAAATTCCAGGGATTAGAAGCTAAACACGTTCAACCTTGAGTTAAGTCTTTATTGCCTGGCACGGAAAGTAACGTGAACAGCTCATGAAGGGAAGAGTAAAGCAGCCATTACAGCCTGCTTCAAACTAGGATTAAACTGTATTTTTGTGAGATTAGAAGATAGTTTTTTAATTCTGCTTCTGGGAGAAACGTTGTGCCCTCTGTGTGTGGGAGACTGGATTGGTGAGATGTGACTGAACCTCCAAAGCTTCCCATCTGTGACCATGAATTAATGTTCATACCCTTCCCTCTTGGCCCATTTTTATGATTTTGGAGGTTGCCAGTCACCATATATATTTTTACACTCTTTGGTACCGTTTCTTTCTGTTTCATCATAACGTGAACATGTTGCCACATGAGCACTGATGAATTAAACTGGAATGAAAAACCCGTGAGATCACCCCACCTTCTTCTTTACATCCTCTTCATCATGTACAAAACCAGATGCTGATATTTTAAGAGAAACCAGAATGAGTACAGGTTTTCCTGTGCTGCAATTGTGAAGGGCAGTGAGCTAACGGAGGAGCAGTCAAATCAGTCCTGTTTGGCAGCAGCAGCTTCCACGGGAGGCACAGGAGCCTGGAGCATGAGCCTTGTCAGCCTCAGTAAGATTATCTGCTGCTGCCTCTGAGTCAACACTCGAGGTAACAACCTTAAAATTACCTTTAAAGAAATCCCTTCCGAGCAAGTCTGTGCAGCCCTCCGAGCTTCATGCAATCAGCTTTCAAAATGTTTGCACTCCCACTTTTCTCTGCTGATCTCAGCAAAATGCTGGCTGTTGAGGCAGGGAAGTGAGCACCCCTGCCTGCTCTGCTGCCTCTTGGCCAGCGTGTACCAAGCCCAACAAAACCAGCCTTCTGTGCTCAGCATCCAGCATTCACACACCTGGGACTTGTGCCAGCTGCTTTCCTCTGAGGCGAGGGGATGCACGTGTCCATCCAGGAGCACTTCAGAGACAGCACTGCTGCCTGCCTCCCCCTCCTCAAGCTCTTCCTCCCATCTGTGGTCTGGACACCCATTTTTTCACAATGTGCCAGATACATTCAGGCAGAGTCCCAGCAGAGATATTTCAGCCCATGTCATGAATAAGTCAGAAAGCTGACAGTTCACACAAAAAAAGTCCCAGGGGTCACACCAATAGGTTTTGGTGCGATACTTTATTTGATGTATGTCCAAGGAGGTGGTTTGAGTTAAGTATGCCTGTTTATTTTCTAAGCTTCTCCTTAAGTATACATAAGTATTACATAAGTAATACATAAGTATTACCTTTTAGTCAAGGGATATGCATGAAGTTACATGGTGCTACAAATGCATTTTTTGCTCAAACTGAGGCTGCAAGCTGCTGTTCCAGCATTCTCACACGGAATGTGAACTGTCAGAAATGAAGAATTTAGCTATGAAAACCAATGAGCGCTCCACATTGATACCACTTGTCATACCACTTACCACTTACATACCACTTGGGCTACAAAACATTTGTCATACAAATTACATACAAATATACTACAACATAGAGTAATTGCTCTCATCTTTTCCACTTGCCTTCATTTATTGCATGAAAATTCACCCATCCGTGGAGTAAAGTAGTTATAGGAGGGATGAATTACTTCAGTGTAAGACCTTCATTGCTGTAATTATGTAATGTTACAATACTTGAGTCAAAACAGGTATTGTTATTCTAAGATATGCTCCAGTATCACAGCATAAGAAAGATTCTGTTATGTAGTTCCATGGTCAATAAATATTCTGGAATTTGAGTGCTTTATTATGTCTGCAACACAAGTGTGTGTTGATCTCCAATTATCATAATTTCTGAAGACTGTCAGAGCACTTCAGTGAATGGCACAAACAGAATAGAACTGTTTTACTTAGGAGCTGTGGTGTCATAATATTTAAAATGAGCCAGAAACCATACTGATACTTCTTAGATGGCAAACGGTTGGTAGCAGTAATTGTGCTTCTCGATGAGTATTTGTGGGGCCCCCTTTCATTTAATGCTATGAACCCAGAAGCAGGCTGACTGCGTGGTGCTTGACTTTCGAGGTTTCAGGCAACCCTTTGAGATGTCAACATAAAAAAATAAGAACAAATGTGTTTGTTTATTTATTTATTTATTTTTTTGATTTGCATTGAGTTATTGTAATACTGTGGCGTTCTATCGCTAGAATACTTTTACTTGTTGTGTCAGTGGTCTGAAAGTGAGAGTGTTGGCTGGGAGCACCTACATATTAACTCTGCTTCTGACAGCAAATCCTTTTGTGGATGTAGGCAAGCCTCCAAATCTCTCCTCCTCTGTTTCCGTTGTTCAAAAACAGTGATCGTCCGTAAGTGCTGTTTTATAGTGTTGTGTGCTATGTATGTCCAAAACGAGGAGCACAGCAGCAGTGTGTACCCGCAATAATTAATTAAGGTGTCAGAACACACTAATCAATTGCTTCTAGAGGTAAATGGACTTAGCAAAGCCATGTGGCCCCTGGAGGATACAAATGGCTGATTTGAGGAAACAGCAGGTTCAGCCCCAAAATGAAGCTGAGTAATGCCACGTGGCACTGGCTGTTCTGATGCTCTCAAAGGGAATCAGCCAGGCTAGGTACCTGGGTCTGTTGTGTACATGGTGCTGGAAACATCACAGTTTGACTGCCTGGCACATCCTTTTGTCTTTACTCCTGAAACAAAAGTAGAGCTTCAAAAGAGGAGCAAAAGCAACATTGCAAAGCTGTATGCAAACTGCTGGGCAGCCTATGGCACACTGTGGGACTTGGGCAGAAGGTCTCTATGGCAGCTTGGGCACTAGCACATGCCATTCGGAAAGCTCCTGTGTCCTGATTATTCCCTGTGTCCCAAAGGCAGAACGTCCATCTGTGCAGTGTCCTGTCCCTGGCAGTGGCCCAGGCAAGCAAGAGACAGGCTCCTCTAGGCTTCTCTGCAACACAGACTTACAGTCTGACCCCATATGGCAGCTTCTGTGTCCGTGTGGAGGGCCGAGCCCTGAACGCCACAACGAGGTTTGGCCTTTTCTTTCCTGTCTGGGTCAGGATAAGTTACTTTGCTTCTCTGGCATGAGTATGGTCTCTGAGACCAGAAGCTGCTGCAGATGTCTGGGCTTTTTTTGCTCTTTGAGGCTGTTCCTGTAGCTCACAAGTGTCAGATGACATACTGGCAGTGCATGTCTAAATACCGCCCTTTTTCCAAGGCTATAATGTATGTGCAGCTCCTGGCACAAAAAAGGTATTGAGAAGGGATGAATGTAAGAAGGAGCATGTTGAGGAGTGTGGAAGAAGGGATGAGCTCAGGAGAGCGTGCTGAGAGCTGTGGGCTGCACATCTGGTGCAGCACCCTGCATTTTGCTGCCTTTGGAGCCCAGGTGCTAGGCAGAGCAGAGAGCAAAGTGACAGCACGGTGTCTGGCAGAAGCTGAGGCCAAATGCCTGAGACTTCTTCTACAAGTGTCAGGTGTGGCTGACCTCCGAGCATGTTCCTATGTTGTTGTTTAGGCATTCCATGTCAATAAATACCTGTAACCCAACAGTCCTCATGATTCAAAAAGGCTGCCCAGAGAAGCTGTGGATGCCCCATCCCTGAAGGCCTTCAAGGCCAGGTTAGATGGGGCCCTGGGCAGCCCGAGATGGTGGGGAGTGTGTCCCTGGGCATAGCAGAGAGTTGGAATCAGATACTCAACTCAAATTAATATTGGATGATGTCTTCTTACCAGACTTTTATAAGCCCTCTCTTAGCAGAGAAAGAGATCCCTCACTTCACAATCACTCCTTATTCGTGTCACTGCTTTTGGCCGTATGTACATTTGTGAACGACTGTTTTCAAGGGTGAAGCACAGGAAGAGTAAAATTAGGTCAAAAATCTCTGAGGAGCACCTTCAGAACTCACTAAGAATTGCGATACTGCCATCAAACCAGACATCGATGCATCGATGCAGGCAAGCCAAAAGGTTGGACTCCCATGATCTAGATCCTTCAAGGAAAAGGCCAACTATGGGAAGTCATTAAGGGAGTCATGAGGAGCTAAGTGAAGGTGGAGAAAATGGAGGAGTCAGTGCACTTTGGGACCTGGACCAGCTCAGTCCGGCTGCTGCATTTCACACTGCTATTAAGAGGCAGCTTCAGCACCAGCAACCATGCAGACATTGTGGTGCTGCTGCAGGCGCGCTCTGTTCGCCAGCAACCTGGGATTTGCTCTCAGTGTCAAAACAGGTTGTAATTAAGACTTCTGTTCATTATGTTAGAAATGATTTTTGGCCGAGTGCCTGTTCCCAAACCTTGCATATCCGGGCAAAGGAGAGGAAGTGGAATGCAGGAAGCGTCTGGGACACCGTGTCTGTGACAGCTAAGACAGAGGAAATACACAGGTCTCGCTTTTCTGCTGCCCGTGGCTCTGAAGGACACAGGCAGAGTGTCTATCTGAGACTGAGGCATTGGCACAAATCTCAGTGAGGGAGATAAGTCTGCTCTAGGGACCAGCAGCACCGCATGGCATACAGGGGTGACGTGTTCCTCTTCTGAACCTAAGGCATGGACAGAAGAGGGACAGGACGTTCAGATAGGAGTGTCCAGGGCTCACTGCAGATTGCTATGCTCAGATTTCAGTCCCACCAAACGCTCCTATCCCTTTCTTTTTCCAGTGTCCAACAAGCACCATTTTATGGACAGCAACTTGCTCTACCAGTGCAGGATGAATTTCCGCCGGCGGCGGCGGCTGATGGAGCTGCTCACCGAGAAGTCTCGCCTGGTGCCAGAAAGCCATGACAGCCCCTTTTGCCTGCGCAAGCAGAACCATGACAACAGAAAACACACCAGTTTTCTGTCAGGTGACTCATCAGCTGCGCTGCTCTCTGTAGAGTGACTGCATGGGGTGTTAAACGTCCTCCAGCATCCTTTCTGTGTGAGGGGTTTCACTGTTTGCCTAAAAACAGTCATGTATCCCTGTTTGCAGGGATTGTCTCAGTTTACGAGATCTTTAGCTCTCGGTGTAGCTTTTGCTCTGATGTCAATAGCACATCAGTTGTGGATCAAAAATCAGTGTCCGTGAATAAACAGAATGCATTACAATCCCCACAAGCCCAAAGTCATTTGCCCTATATGTTTTGTGCTGGTTTTGAGAAAAATAAGGGGAAGGAGGCCTGCAGTGTTTGCTGCACAGAAATATCAAACAGGAACTGAAAGAATAAGTGGGAAGTGGAATAACTTTTACTCTATATTGAAATGCCTCCTAGAAGATCCTGCAGTGGGAGCAGTTCGGCCATCTTGTTAGCTAAGGCGTTATGATATCCATGCAGCGACCCTTCTATGTATAACACATTTATCCTTTAAGAAGGTGAAAGCGTGGCTCATTGCTGGTGTCCAAAGAACTGCATTCAGTAAGTGACACCAGTTCCTTTTCCCCCTTCGTTTTTGCAGTGAGCCCCACCAAGGAGATAAAGATCGTGTCGGCGGTCCGGAGGAGCAGCATGAGCAGCTGTGGCAGCAGTGGGTACTTCAGCAGCAGCCCCACACTCAGCAGCAGCCCCCCAGTGCTCTGCAACCCCAAGTCTGGTAAGCACCGGCATCGGCTTCTGATGCACAGGAGATGGTTACAGGCATCTGCTGGGGAGAAGGGGATGTGAGGAATGACCAGCGTTTCATCCAGCTTTGTCTTTTCAAGGATAGATTAAAAACTCACTGCATCATGAGTTTGGGGGGACTGTTAGCATCACCCAGCCTTGCTGAACGCAAGCCAGACGTCTGCCTCCTGTAATCTCTGCACCAAGCCCATAATTGTGGCTGGAGCTGCAGTTTATCTCCTAGGAGGACATGCAGCCAGAAAGCCAGCTTCGCCTCTGCACTGCCAAGCCCTGGGCCGACTCAAACCTCCTCCTTGAGACATTCCTTTGGCGTAAGTCACGGGAGTGTTTAACTGTCCAGTGGCCACGGGAGTTGTTACGAAGTAACACAGCTCAGAACACAACAGCATCTAGAGCTGGAGGGAGCGTTGTTTGTGCCTGTCAGATGCCACTGCAATGCTTCATTTGTTTAGGTCTTACACCGGTATCTTTAGGAAAGTAGAAGTAGTGGCGCAGATTGTTTTCTTTTTGAAAGGGTTTCCTACCCCACACTGGAAGGTTAAACGCACCCATTCTTCCACAGCTTGGTTAAGATTGCTTCTTATTGTACATCCGTGAAGGGGAAAACAGACTGCAATAGACATTATTTCAACCCCTCTATTTCCCTCAGAAGGAGCCCTGAGCTTCAAAGCCTGTGCTGCCCTTTGTGCTCCCTGTTAGTTTGGATTTAGTATGAATGTCCTTGTTGTACTCTGGGTGGAGGCGAGCATACAACTGGTGGGCAGGAGACGTTTTGGGGATTATTGTGTGTTTGGACGTGGGGACACTTCTGTCATTGTGTGAGACATGGGGGAGTTGGTTTGTCCTATGGGAGGTGGGAAGGCAGGGGTGTTGCACGGGCAGAGGCGTGCAGTGAAGGGCTGGCTGCTGGGTCTCTGCCAGAGGTGTGGGGAGCGTTGAGCACAGGGAAAGGCTTCAGTGGATGAACGTCTGTGTTGCCTTCAAAGGCGTGCTGCCATTTAAAGTCCCTGCTAACAGTAAGCTGCTGCTGGGCATTCAGTGCCACCTTGCCACGTGTTCGTCCCTCTATGAAAGGTGCCACAGAATTATGTCTTTGCAAAGTATCTCTCAGTTATGTTACCCAGAAACACTCTGATAGAGTTGGTAGTCTGAGCCCTTTGGCCCCAGTGCTCCATTAATTACATCCTGGAAACGTTTCTGGGACAGATGAGGCAGCATTCATGTGCTGTCCATAAACACATGCGATATCTGAAGCATGTCAGCTATTCCACTCACTTATGGTTTAATTATATGTGAAGTGTCAACCCATGAGTAGTGAGAACAAGTTTATTTTAATGCAACTGATTATCCAACACTGGAAGGAAAAGAAGAGACTGATGTTGCTCTTCTGTTAATTATTGGGTTTCTTTAAACACAGTCTGCTTTAGGGTAATTCCTCTTGTAGCATAAGTGCAGATCCACACATCACTTTGCAGAGGTTAGCATAAGGCTGCCAGATGTAAAGGTTATGGAGGAATTCTTAATCCTCCACTGGACTATGAAATGACTTTTTCACCAGTAGTTTCCTGCTACCCAGAACCAGAGCATGTTGTTGAACTGCATGTAAATAAATAGAAAACAGAGGCGTCTTGTCAGATGAGTTCATTGCAGGCAAATCCTTTTATAAAAACAGGTCATGACTTGACCAGTCATGTAGGAAAACAATTAGCAAACAAGATTTCTGAGGGTATAATGAAGGGAGGCACGCAAGGGTGTCCTGCGTGGAT
The DNA here is from genome assembly GCA_024606505.1 of Aquila spilogaster. Classification (NCBI taxonomy): domain Eukaryota; kingdom Metazoa; phylum Chordata; class Aves; order Accipitriformes; family Accipitridae; genus Aquila; species Aquila spilogaster. The sequence goes on along the minus strand of JANHGO010000063.1, from coordinate 19,714,716 downwards.
GATTTATCTGATGCTGATTTGTTGACTGAGGACAGTCATCCAGGCTTTTTAAGTTGAGTGGACGTGCTCTGTAAAGTATAACTGCCTAAATGACCACTTGCCAAAATCCATGGGAAAAAAAAAAGGCTGCATATTGGTTTGTATGCAGTAATTCTTCCTTCTTCCATGAGCATTATTAAGAATGTTTCAGAGTACAGTCCGGGAGAAATTTTAACTTTGACCTATGGCTTAAAAGGCAGGCATCATCAAAATCACTAATCACTATAAGAAAAACACTCCTAATTTGGAAGGTGAGATAGGCAAATACAGTGAACTATATATATCTTATCATTGCCGTCCATCTTGTAAAACATTTACAGACAGATGAGAATGATATGCAGAATGGTATTGATTTGGTTTGACAGAACTTTACAATTCGTTTATTTAGGGGAAAATTACTCCATTGAACAGCGAGGTGGTGCAGAATCACTTGCAGAAAGTCACTGGTAAATCACAGCCAGCTATAGACTAACTGGGCTCTGTCTGGATAGGAGGGCATTGGATTCGGATGTGACAAAGACTTCTTCTTGAGTTGGGAAAAGGGGGACAGGTTACCAAGCTTCTTGCATGCAGTTTGACCTGTCTGAACTTTCTTGATACTGAACTCTGGGATTCCAAACTGACTCAGATGAAGTGCGCAGAGAGAGCCTGTAAGAAAAGCTCCTTCATGTCAGGGATGTTGGCCACTCGTTTCAACACTGGACACAGGAACAGCCACTTCCAGTGCTTGTGGCGATGTTCAGTGGATGCTGATTGTAGCCAGCAAAGTTTGTTGCCTGAACACCCCTGTTTTCTGAAGATCTCATCATTGCTGGTTAGAGTTATTCTGCAGACTTTTCCCTGGCTCTTCTGCTTCTTTCAAGTAAGACTGCAAGAACTGAAGTGTGTATGGGATATGGGACAAAAGGACATTATGTTCCAATGCTGTGTCTTATTTATTAGGAGATGCTCCAGATGAATGCTTATATTGAATATTTATTTATGTATCCCTACAGTATTAAAGAGACCGGTGACTGCTGATGAGCTTTTGATGCCTGGAGCTCCATACGTCAGAAAAACTTTTACAGTATGTCTCTGGTCTTTTTCTCTATATCTGTGTGTTGTATGCCTAAGGTCATCCAAACAGACGTTTTCTGAAGGGATAATTAGTGCTTATTTGCGCTTGCTAAGGTTTGTACTTTTAAATCCTGAAATTGTTATCAGTACTGCCACACATTTCAGGTCTGATTCTGCACTTGTTTATCCTGTCTTCATGTCACTGCAGTACTGCTGACTTAAATGGGTTGTGAAATTACATCAAGACACTGATATTTTTATTATGCAAACTCATCTAAACTTTGCGTTCCTGGTACTACATCCACTGTAGGTGTGGATTAACGACCGAAACTGAAGTTTTCTACTCAGATGTACTTTTTCTTAGACTATGATGGGAAAGAAATTTTGATTCAATATTAGAGAAAGTCTTTCCAAAAAGACAGTTTTGAGCCTAATCAGTCATTGGAAAGCATTGCATTTTGCAGCCTCCAAGTTCAACAAGGGAAAAGTTTGTTGAAAGCAAAAGGCATAGTGCCTTTCCCATATCTTATATAAGAGACTGTACACAGACTTTGATAAAATATTGTCATACAGTGTCCAGTTAAAAGGGGTTGTCCTGAATTTAGATGTATCACAGAGCTAGTAGTGCTCACCTCCTTCTTCTCTCTTTCAAGATCGTCGGCGATGCAGTTGGCTGGGGCTTCGTGGTGCGGGGCAGCAAGCCATGCCACATTCAGGCTGTGGACCCCAGTGGGCCGGCAGCTGCAGCTGGCATGAAGGTGCGTGCTCAAGGAGGGATGCTTTACTGCAGTGTTTGGGCTTCTTGGTGAAGGTCTTGGGCTGCCTGTACTTGGACAGTGGGAGGTGCTCTTGTGTCCTGGGCTGAGTGCCTTTCAGATTTAAGCATTTATAATCATTCAATTCAATTGCCTTTTGCCCTCTTCCTATTTCATTTTTTCTGTCCTTGAGGTTCTTCATAGAATCATAGAATGGTTTGGGTTGGAATGGGTATTTAAGATCATCTAGTTCCAACTCCTCTGCTGTGGGCAGGGACAACCTTCAGTAGAACAGGGTTTCCCAATGTTGCAACCTGGCCCTGAAAAATTCCAGAGGTGGAAAATCTTCAAGTCACTTTTCCCTATGAAACTCAACTCTTCTTTCCGAGTGGCTTTCTTGATCTTGTTGTCTTTTTTTTTTCTTTTCTTCTTTGCGTTTGTTATTTTTACCTCTTTCCAACGCTGTATAAGAGTGTAATTCTAGTCTCCCTGCCCATTATTTTGCAATTTATTTGGTGGTTGGTACGCAGCTTCCACACTTTGCCTCTATACGAAGGTGGAGCCAGAAATACAAGAAAGAAGGGGACAGACTCTTTAGCGGGGTCAGTGGTGAGAAGACAAGGGGAAATGGTTTCAAACAAAAAGAGATGAGATTTAGGTTGGATATAAGGAAAAAGTCTTTTACAGTGAGGGTGGTGAAGCACTGGAACAGGTTTCCCATTGATATCGTGGAAGCCATGTCCCTAGAGACATTCAATCTTGGGTTGGACCAGGCTCTTCGCAACCTGATCTAGCTGTGGATGTCCCTGTTGATTGCAGGGGAGTGGGACTACATGATTTGTAAGGATCCCTTTCAAATCTATGGATTAGATGATTCTATGAAAATAACTGCTACACCTACTCCAGTGTCCAGGCTGCAAATGAGCAGCTTGCATCATGTTTTCTTGTATCATAAAACTAAAAATGAAGGTTTCAGGTATACTCCTTGAGTAGCTCAGTTTCCCCTTAATTTTTTCCTGCCTCCTAATCCATCTCTTCTTCCCATCACACTTACTCATGTATTCCCACCCATTCAGCATATGCTTCCTGTCCTGCTCATTGCACAATGCCAGATGCTCCACGGCATCCTCTGCAAGCAATATACAACAGGAGTTTCTCCTCTTTGGGTGCTGATTTCTTATGAAACTTGCAAGAACGTTCTGTCTTTGAAGCATTTACTTCTCTTGAATAAGGACAGCCAAAACCCTCGGAGGCTGCAGAGCCTGTTGGTACAGGCAGCACTTGACACATTCTGCTGGCAAACAGCTCGATTCGTAAGGGAACTGGATTTTTCAATATGTTTTATAGAATACATAAATTGAACACACATTTACAATTTTCACAGGAAGGATATTGTTTTTGAAAAGTAATCCTTAAATTTAAAAATGGTAAATGTATTCATATGTGTTCCAGTTTCTGAAATTGGGAGTTTTAGTAATTTACATCATCTTCTATGCTCAGAATTTAGGAGCTAGAAATAGATTAGCTCTATTCTGAAACTTGACTCATAAAAATAACGCTGTGGTGCCTTAGGTGTAATCTTAGAGATTTCGCTTCTGAAGTTTGCAACTTAGAGCTGCACATAGAGCTGAATTCAGTCACCGTCACTGAAAGTGTTCAAGAAACGTTAAGATGTTGTACTAAGGGATATGGTTTGGCAAGGAAATATTGGTGGTAGGTGAATGGTGGGACTGGATGATCTCGGAGGTCTTCTCCAACCTTGGTGATTCTATGGTTCTATGATAGTGGGCTTTGGGTTTGTTTTTGCTTTTGGTTTTGTGCTGACAGCCCTGCAGCTATGCAGTAGTTAAGCCAGGTTTTCTTTTTGTATTGCACCTCTAGAATTGGTTTTATTTGCCAAATCATGTCTTTGTGTCTCCCATTCCCACTCTTCGTGCAATCTCTGATGGGATTACAGAGGTTTAGCTGATCCACTCACAACATAAGAATGTAGAAGACTGCCCTATCGTGCTGGGAGTAAATGGTATTTTAGACAGAAAAACCGGAATATATTGCCCTGATTTTGTATGAAGGATAGATCTGATTATTTGCAAAGATGCTATCTCTGTATAAAACTCCTTGTGAGAACAGAATTGTGCATTAAACATTTTGGTCATGTATTAGAAGACACCAAAGTTGATGCTGCATTTTTACAAATACTGAATGCCTTTAGCCCCAGGCGAAGATATGCCAGCTTCCTGTGAAAATCAGTTTTGTGGTTTTTTTGGGTGTTGAAGTGTTCCAATGGCAATAGGTATGTAAATTATAGTTCAGTATTTGATATTTTTTTTCAAATCTGTGTCTCATAACCCATCTGTTTATAGCACTCTTCAATCTGTCAGATTTAAAGGAGTCATATGACCATGACAGCTCCTTGAAAATAAACCTTCCTTTGGGTATAAGCTGCAGGTTGGGGCAGTTTGAAAACAGGCTGTTGGGCATGGTAACTCCTGGTGGCCTGGGGTAGGAGGCTTTTTTCTGCCAGTGCTGCACTGAGCATGGCACCAAAGAAGCTCTCACAAGGAAAGCTGGCTATGATGAAAGGGCAAGAATTTGAAGAAGTGCCAAGACTTGGCGTTGCAGTTAGTAGAAAAGTTTTTGGCAGTAGCAGCAGGGTTTTTCCTCCTAAGGAGATGAATCCAGGGTAATCATTTCTGGAAGTGTCTTTGTTTGTAAAGCTTGTGATTTTTTACTTATCTCTCTTGGATAGCATTATATTTCTGTCTTTGCATTACACTGGACAAATTGTTCTGAGAGGACAGCTGCCTGCCGTCTCATTGTAGCATCTCACTTTGTGCACTTTAAAATCCACTGTAGATTATATAAATCAGTAACTGCTCCAGGATCAATCTACCTGAAGGGCTCTGTGGTGTCCCGCTTTCAGTTTGTTCTTGGCTGGGATCCGGGCCTGATCTGTGAATGGAGAGTATCAGCAGAAATTTCAATGAGATAGGGTTGGAGCACTTGGCCACAAACAATGACCTTGTAGTCCCCATCAGGCGGAGTGACTGGGGTGCCTGGGTCTCTATAATCATAGAATCATCGAACCATAGGCTATCCCAAGTTGGAAGGGACCCATAAGGGTCACTGAGTCCAACTCCTGGCTCCACACAGGACCACCCAAAAATAGAATCACAGAATATCCAGAGTTGGAAGGGACTCATAGTGCATACATGTGCTGGTGTGGAAGCACTCACCACCATGTTACAGTGACAGCTTTGTCAGGGGCACTGTTAAGGCAATTTAACTCAGAAAATTACAAGCACAGCCTACTGAAGAGATGTGAGCAGTTATTAGCTTCGTGATTTTAAGCCCTGCCACCTCTTCTGGGCCTGTTAAGTGGGACTACCATTTACAGCTTGAGGTCACAAGGTTGAAGCAGTGCAGATAATTTAATAAATATATTGCCAGTTATCTTTATGAAAGTATTTTTAGACCTGATCTGTTGAAGTGCAGTTGCCTGTGGCAGCGTTGGAGGAGTGTAATGGCTGTAAGCGCATTAGTGAGCAGAAGCTGGAGGCGATGCGGGGCTCTGAAAGGAGTCAGTGTTGCGATGCACACGTCCAAGTTATTTGTAGCTCTGTTATACTGTCTGCTGTCGTCAGCAGACTGAGAAGGGAAGATGGGAACAGCAGGGGTTTGAAGTTCCAAGGCTGCTTTAATGTTCCCCATCGGCTGGCTGCAAAATTCAGGTCTCTGCTAAATATTGCCAGTTGTTGTCAGGAGAACTCTTGTCCCCCTTTTCTGTTTTATTCTTTAAGCTCATCTCTGGTTTTAAGGTACAAGTATTTTTGAAAAGTTACACAGCTTGACTTCAAACCCATGGCTGAAGATGTGTGTTACACATTGTTATTCTGTGTGACCTCACTGTAGCAGAGCATGAGCAGTGCAGCAGCCCAAGCGTGGCGGGAGGCCTAGGAAGAAGACAAGTTTATCGCTATCTTTGCTGATAGTCTGTTCGTCCTTTTGGCTGGAGAAATCACTGACGTACTCTTCAGCAGAATGCTGAAGAATATTCAGCTGCTTAGACTGATAATAAACAAATAATGTTTATAGATGTTATGCATAAGGTCTTTGTATTGCATACATTTTCGATGGCCACTGAATCTTTTTTGCCCTACTCTAGTTCTTCCTTTCAGTTAGTAGCAGGAGGTTTTGGGGACTATGCATTTAACTGGTCACCAGTACCAACTACTTCTGCCTGGGGGTTCCAGCACACAGCCAGAGTCATTTCAGTCTGGTTCTGTTCTGCTGCTGATCTTTAAAAGCTGGCAGAGTGAGGAGGTCAGCCTCATAAATTTCTGTCTGTGCCATCATCCTTTACATTCTCAAATGGTTATTTCCAGGCTGGGTTCTCAAATGAATTAACTGGCAGGCAAAGAGCCAAATCTGAAGTGCTATTGAGTAACCACTGTTTTGTGGAATGTAATTGCTGTCAGGGTCTGTGGGGGCCATCAAGTCCAGTACTCAGATAGGCACTGCCTGATTAGTTTTCAGAATCCAAACACTGCCATGATCACAAAATCTGTAGGTTGCTCCAAAAGTAATGCCTTCTGTTGATTTCTGTGGAAACAACAACAGATACAAAGAGCACAAGAACACTGTTTGATAGAGCAAATTCTCAGCTACAAATAAACTATTTTTCAACAGTCACCACCATTAGTTATGCATTTAACCAGTGATGAACATGTAGCCTGCATGCTGCACTTGTAAAAGTCTGCACCAACAGAGGTAACTCACTGTTGCTGTTACCAGTGCTGAAACATACCACCCACACTCCTCACTGTGCTCACATCCGCTGTTTGGTCTCCATAAGTGTTCAGTAAGCATCGGTGAATGTCAGTGGGTTTTCCACATGGAAGTATTCAATGACATCCCTTTGCATCATATGCACTTCCATGTCAGACTCCATTTTGTCAGCCCGCCTCTGTGCTGATACAACAACAAAATGTAATGGAACACTGGGGGGAAGGTTCAGCCTCTATTGCCACACCATCAGCATCCCCCTCTGACGTCGTGGACTAATACAATAAAATAGGAGGCATTACTTTCAGAACAGCCCTGATATTACAGGCCTGCAACAAAAAGAACTAAAAGTTACACATTATCAGGTGCCAGCTTAGAGATGCGTCAAAAGCATGTGGTGTCAGAGGAATTGCCAATGTCTTCTGTTCCTGCAATAGCAAGAAATTTGAACTGTGAAATTCTCAGGCTGTTCAATGAACTCTGGGCTGGCAGAGAAATGCAAAACCCGCTCCTTGGTCGTTGCCAGTCTGACCCCAAACTGGAGTGGTGATGGCTTAGCTATTTGACAAAATAACCAGACTAAAAATTCTAAAAATCCCCACTGTTTATTCCCCCTGGAAAAAAATAGCCCAGCTCTGACTGTGGCCAATCTCCAGTGTTTTACAGAATAGTGGGAAAAGTGGAGGAGAATGGATATCACAAGTGAGAAAATTCTTCATAACTCCTGAAGGCAGCCCAGTGGGAGCTTGAAGTTAGAGAATTATATAAGGAAGGTACAGTGAACTTGCCTCCAATTTAAACCTCTCTGTAAAGCCTAGGAAAGGAAGAATACCTTGGTGTTTGTTGTTGTGGCTCTAACCCTTTAATGCCCCAGGAAGATGCTTCAGTGTTAATTTAAGGTATCCAAAGGGTACTTTTACTATCTCATGTGACTGAGCTTTAAACGAGAAGATGAAGTAGATTTGGATAAATATTTATACTGTGCACTAGCATATGGTGTTGTTGAAGCAGATGCAGTTCAGTCTAAGAATTCTTATCTTATCCCAACATGTTACTGGTTGTAGAAAAGCATAAATTACACAAGTTGCCATCTGTTTTCAATTACAGCATGAAAACACTGAGGCAGGTTGGTATTTTCCTTCAGCGGTTTTATCAGCTAGCTGCTGAATTTGATAATTACATTAGACTGAATTCAGAATGAGTGTATTTAGTAATGTGAACACTCAAAAAGAGTTGCTGACAAACTGCTTTCATAACTTGTCCATAAATAGAGAAGAATCAGAGCGAAACATGCGTGTGATGAATGCCACTACTGTAGTGCTTGAAAATAGATGTGTAAGTAAGTCTCAAACATGTCTTCCTAAGTGACTGTCTTAATTTTTGATCATATGTAATTATAAACTACAACATAAAGGTCTGTTGTCTTCCATGGAAATGTAGAAGCTCTATTCAAGCACCTGGTAAGAACATAATGGTCAACACTGTGGACACTTTTCTTCCACCATTCAGTCTTTAGCAAAAATCCGTTCTAAAAAAATAAAGGAAAATTCAGTGAGACAGCTGTGTTAGTAACACGATGATTCAACAGAAGTTGGAAGAGATTAAATATTTGTGAATTTGAAAATACTCAACTCTGCCATCAACATGAAAAATGGGTTAGTGGCTTGTTGTCCTTGACACAGCACGTGTAGCAGTCACCTTACTTTCCTGATCAGTGCCTGGAATTTCTTACTCTGTGCCTTCCTTCTCAGTTTGGTCTGTGTGGATCATGTGCTGGAGCTAAAAGCTGGTGAGTTGAGTTGATGCATCTGTAATTGTCCCAAAGTTTCCATCTCTGGGGCATGTGTTTCGTTAGCTTAAATGAGTAGTTCCCAAAATTTTTAGTGACTTCTTTCCAATAGGTTGGGTCTACCCTAAAGCCCTGGTAATATCTAACTATACCACGATTATTGCCTTGCAAAATATGGTGGCAGCACAGTTCCCTTCCTGAGAAGCACATCTTAACATTGCATTGTGTGTTCATGGAAACAATATGAGCTTCAAGAGGTCTAATTGAGTCATTGTGGATTTTGGAATCTACTTGCATGAAGTGAATATCACTAACTGTTGTTAAATGCTGGACAGAACATTTCAGGAGAGTCAGAATCTTTTTTTATATTGAGTATTGGGCAGCAGGCTGCATCTCACTTATCTCCTTTTGTCTGAGAGTGAATTCAGCCCTCTGGTCTAATTAGGGGCTTCTCTTAATGAAGGAAGATGTGATTTTGGGAGCTGCATTGTGTCACTGCCAGAACTTCATCTGGTTGCCAAATGGAGACAAGGTTTGGCAAATCTTTGCTTTCATTGCAGAATACTCCAACTGCAACAACAAAGTCCTTATGGTCTTGATCATCCTTAGCATTAGCACAATGTCTTTAGGTTGACTGAAATCATGAAATGTTTTCTTAGCAATCCTGCTTTTCCCTTGTCACTGGGAATCCCAGTGCAGGATTTGATGAGCTGCTAAGCAGTCTCTCTTTTGCCCCTTCACTGCACCAGCTACTTGGTGTGGTTTATTCCTTCTCTGTGGTGGAAGCAGTACTCCAGCATTGCTCCAGTATGATGTAAACTGCAAACTTCCCAGCATAAATGAAAGTAGAGACAATTTTTTGGTGTAAGTCTCAGTTCCCTTGATTTTTAGTCTTGCTTTTGAAGAACAGAACCCATGTAAGTCACTTTGGAGAAACTGTTAATCTACTACAAGAATGAAGGCAGTGGGAATTACTATGTAAAATATCATGGAAGGAGTTGGTTTAGTTTTTTTAAGTACAAATTTCACCTTTATCAGTGAATTTCCTTTTTTTCCCCCTAACTTACAGGTTTAGTACTGGCTTAGCCCAGCTATGAATGTTGGCCTACAGATGTCATGAAATGGTATTACATTTCCAATAACTCCGTGATTTTTTCTAAAGACTCTTAACACACAGAGAGAGTTTCAGTAGGTAATAAAACAAGATTCTTTTTCCTTACAATGACTGAAACCTTATGCAAAATATAGAAAGTTTCATAATGCTTCAGAGCTCTTTTTTCTACCTCAACACTGGTGGAGTTAACATTAACATTGAGTGTTCGTAGGCTGGTCACCTAAACCTCAGTTGGGCAACAAATGACCTACTGTACTTGCATCTGTACATTGGCTTCTTTTCATCAGCAGCAAATACAATTCAGAAAAAAAATTGTCTACAGTTTCGTAATTGGACATCAGTGTATTTTCTAAATTTAGTCACATTAATAAAAAGTAGGTTTAAGAACCCTTTTTTCGAGTAAGTGGAGTCTTATGGCAGGATAAGCCGGATATCTGAGCACCATGCATTTATGAAAGTGCTTTCTTGATTGTTTCTGAAGTCTTACAGCTGTAGCCATTCAGACAGAGAGAAAGCAGTCTTGGTTTCAGCTGCACGGTGAAACAGTGCTGTGCTTGTGTTTTGATACAGCTTCCAAATTCCAACAGGGTCTATAGCCCATTTAATGGTGAGTTTTAGTGCCAGCCAGAACAGCTGTGATCTTAGTCTTGCTGGAGCTTTCTTAGGATCTTCCAGGACACTCCTACGTAGCCAAGGCTCTCTGAGGAGTGGACTTATCTCAAAAACTTAACCCACTACTGGGTTTCTGCAGAGTGGCTAAATTCTGAAAGAAAGGGTTTCATAAAGTCTATAAAAGGACATAAAATAAGAGCCCCGTACAGCGAAACTCTGGCTTTTTAACTCCTTTTGCTGTCACTTGATAGTAAAGAGTGGTTTATTGGGTTTAGTGGCAATACCCATTTCCCTTGGAGCCTTGAAGGGGTCCTCAGATGGTGCTGCACTGACTGCCCGTCACAGTGTTGGTGCCTGGCTGCTTTGTAGTCTGCGCCTTCCTTGCCCTTCTCACCCTTTTTTTTGTTCCTCTTCATGACACAAGCTGGCTGCCTTTATTGCTGTAAGCAAATGATTAGGGAAACATGTTGCGTTAAAGCCGGGGCTCTGTTTAGCTAGTCAAACACATGGAGAAACAATTGCACCGTTGTCCATGAAAACAGAGAGCAGCTGTTTGCTTCAAATGGCGCCGACCACTCGTGCTTACTGCGTTCCCACTAAAGGAGGGTGCTACAGATACCCCAGCAGATCAGGCCGCCCTTCTACTCCTTTGTCTGGGTGAGACTGGGACTATTTTTGTTTAACTAATATGGGCCCTAAGCTAGCTACACTCAGTTCGGTCTAAATACATATGACTTTGCAAGTAAATTGATATAGAAAGTTCTTAACTGATAGATGTTTTTTTCTTCTAGCTCTGTAGCTCATCTGTACTATACCTCTAGTGTAAGTGTAGATATCAGAGAAAAAAAAGTGGACTAAAGCGTCAAGTAAAGCATAAAAATAAGCCATTTCTAAGCTAAGACATCCTATCCTTTCGCTACCAGTACAGTGTTTCACCCAGACCCATCTTCAGCTGTTTGAGTTATTTAACATTTTCATGGCTGCTCTGGTAAAAGTGCTCATGAAGTTTAGGATCCAGTCGCTGGTTTGCTTTACTGCTGCAGCTCTGTCCAGCTCAATTTCACCCATGGGGATGTCCTGCTTGGACTCAGGTTGGGTTGGTCATTTGCCACCACTTTCCAGTTAGGACCACTGATGAGACTCTGATGATCTGCACCTGAATTAGTTTTTATATGGGTGTTTCATTTCTGTGTTGTGGTTTTTTCTTCTTTTTTTTCCCAGTTATATGAGTTGGGAATACTATAAAAAATCAAGTCTTCTTTTCTGTTTCCATAAAAAACATTGCACTTTCTGTAAACATCCCACTAGAGAAATTCATCTGTAGGTAGCCTGTAGTGAAGCTTTGCTCGGGCAAACCATCCATACCAGACAGCAGCCACAGATGGAGATGCAGAACGAGAGTTACGTGGTTCTGTTTGCAATGCTGTAATGTGACTGGTTTTCTCTATCATGTGCCATCCCGTGCTCTGCTGGTAATCAGTTTCTTCCCCAGTGCCGGGACAGAAGGCCAACTTAACACTGGTGTAAGGATCGGAGAAGAAATGTGTCTCTCTAGAGAGAAAATCCTGTGTTTATGCAAGACCTGGCCACTTGCCTACTCCCACACCACCCACTCTACAGCCAATTACACATTTGCTAGAGATATTTGCAGAGCTGAGCACACAGCTGCAATTTATTCTGTTTCATGCCGTAACCTCAGCTATGCTGAAAAGGACACTGTGCTGTTTTTTAACCTTCCGGTGCCATACAGTCATATCTGAATTGTTAGCATCCAGCTTTGATTCACTAATTCTAGCAAGAATGTATGAATTCCTAAGAGGAAAAAAAAAAAGAGACAAAAATCTAAATGCAAATGTAGAACCTATGACTTCCATCTCTTTTCCTAATTCCTGTGTCACAGTAGAAAGGTTAGTGCGTGCCGTACTTCAGTGCCATCTGTGTTTAGTTATTGAGGAGGTGAGTCGTGTGCTTGTGCTCTTCCATGGCGGCAAACTCAGCATCTCCACAGGCTGGGCTCTTTGCTGGCACAGGTATTTGAGCACCTATGTAGGCTGTGTGTATAGGGCTGTAAGGGAAGCCCATCCCCACGTGCTCCACCATTGCTCTGTGGCCTTGGACTTCTGTGGAGTTATTCCTCCTGCCTTAGCATCCATCCGCCATTGGTTTCATTGGTTCTCTGATCCTTAAATAACAAAAATCTCTTTCTCTGGTGATTTATCATGTGTTTTGTGTACCAAACCCTGGCTGTGTGTTAGGAGGTGATAATAGGGTAATTAGCTCAGGGGGTCATTCAAGAAATCCACCAACTCATGGCAAGCCTACATGGTTTCTGCTTGTAAATAGCTGCTTTTTGATGGTGAATTCTATAAGAAGTAAAAACAGAGTTGCTTCTTGTTCTTCCATGGCAGAGTAATAGCCTTAGATAGCCTTCACTTTCCCTCATTTTGCAACTCTTTCACATTTCATATTTAAATCTGATTTAAAACACACATCTTGTTTTCCATCTGCTTGCTCGGGAGCTGGGGCAGGAGGTGGGAATGGGAGCTCCCAGCATCCCTGGTGGAGCTGGGGCAATGCAAGGGAGGGAAAATCACATTTCAAGCATAGCTCTGCCTTCAAAGTGTTGGAAACCTGGTTGTCCCTTTCTGCCTTGCTGAAGGCTGAAACGCTGAATTCCAGATGTTGTGTGCTCATAGCAGCAAAGTGCTCCTGCTGAAATCTGTCAACAAAACAACAAAAGCCAAAGAAGATCTGTTGCCTTTTTAAACAAGTGAAGCAAAGAATATATTTTCATTTTTACATAGCTTTTTCCATCTCAGGTTCAGCAGCTTAGCAACATTTGCAGGCAATAGCCATGAGTGTACAACAGGAATCAGCCAGGAAGGCTTCTATCTTAGAGCTGGGTCTGGAGTTATTAAAAGTGACTGAGAAGTGTCAAGAGCTTGATTTGATGGGCATCCTGCCTGAGACATCCCCATGCTCCTGACCACTGCAAAATTTTGCTTCTTCAGCCACAATTTGCTTAAGTGCTGGTAATGAACGTGATGTCCATTGATGGCATGGACTGATGTTTAACAGAAACAAGTACTGAGCTGGGCTTGCCTACAGATTGCGCATAGTTGATGCATGGCTTTCCCAGTAACACGTGGGGAATTATTCTGGAAGATCACAGCAAGTTGCAGAATACCATCATGAAACAATTATAAGCTTGAGCTACTCAAACTGGCCAGCTGATCCTGGTCCCTATAGGATTAGTAGGACAAGAAAAAATAAAGCATTTATTTATAGTTATTGAGGATATCTCTATAACAGAAACTTAAGCTGACTGTTTCTTTAACTGATTTGATTTGAACTTTCGTTAGTAAGAAGAAAAGCAAATCCACCTCCGTTGGACTAATTTTTTTCTTTCTGAAATAGCTGCATTGTGAATTCTGCTATCAATTTTATTCTGTAAAATTGTCAAAATACACTTTCCTTTAGACAGCTCTGAAATAAGTTATATTTAGAAGCTTTTATTTTAGTTCTTAGGAAAATTGCTTAAGAACTTTCCAGGCTTGAAAATAACTCCTACGTTTGCCTGAATTCATCATTCATATTTGTTGCTAGTAAGGTTTCAAAAACAACCCTAAACCCAACACTTTTTCCCATGTGTTTTGGGAATGGTTCACCTCAAAGTTAAAGCTATCTGTGTGGCACTGGCATCACCTCAGATCATAAGAAGAAATAATAATCAGGCGAGCATGTCTTAAGCTATCTGACATGGAAATCAGCGTGCTTACAGATCATGAGCGGAGGGTTAAATCTGATATGATGTACAGCTAATGCGGCTGTAACCACAGTCTTATCTGACTGATTTGAGATATGCTAATGCGCTATCGGTGGACTCTATGTGGCTGCTACTTGTTTCACCACTAGTGATTTGCAGATGCACTCACTGAATCTGTACAATTAAATGCATTTTTTAGAACTATTCAGAAGAACTTTACTATCTTCACTCAGCCAAATTTTTAGTTCTTCATGATCTTAGGGATATGGTTTAGTGGGAGGTATTGGTGGCAAGTGGACATTTGGACTAGGTGATCTTAGAGGTTTTTTCCAACCTTTATGATTCTATGATTTTTCATAATGCCCTCGAATTGTACCTAAAATGATTTTGGACTTAAGGAAAAATCTTTACCAAAATCCTTTGATTTTGGTAAAGATTTTTCCTTAAGTCCAAAAATCAAGGCTTAGCTCCACAAGGACACATGACCAAATCCTATACCACAAACAGCCCCTGAATATCTGGGGATCTAGATGACTGCCAGTCTTAAGATAATATTCCAGTAGCGTTTGTAAATATTAAGGTCATCTTGAGGCAGACATATCTTTGCTAGCTTCTTTAAGCAGAAAGTTTCTAGATCCTTTCTGGTCAAATTTAAGTCCAAAGCTGAAGTTTTTCTTTTCCTGGGAATACCTAGATTTGGTTAAATCTTCTGCATGAGCCAGTGAAAACATACGGAAGGATAGAGGCATAGGTACCTTTCCTCCCATCCATACTGCTGGGGGCTATTGTATGTCAGGGTGGGAAACAGAAATAGTTAGCAAAAAATGTTTATTAATGTAAAATGTAATTTAAAAAAATTAAATCTTTTCATTTCAATGTTACCTAATTTAACTATTATTGCTTATCTTTTTTTTTTGTATCATTACATCCTGACCAACAAAATGGTTGGAATTTACTTCAGGCTTTGTCATTTCTTGAAGTCTGCGGGATAAAAATGGATGCTTATCTCCCGTCAGGCTCCTTGGAGAGCTATGAGGAAATGAGCAATAAAAGACTCTTTGAGACTCTTTTAACTTCAGTTTATCATCTATTATAGTTACTGATGTGTGGAAACCAACAGAGAAATTGTACATGTTTGTAGTTACAAAGCCCTTAGCAGCTGTAGTTACGAGCTGAGCACTTAGAGCTTTTTGAAATGTGTTTTTAAAAATGCAGCAATAAATCATTGAGATTTTGTAAACTGGCCGCCTTATGAAAATTCCTAGGATAATATGTAGGTTGCCATACTCAGCCAGACGGGGTATCGCTGCTTTTGTATCTCCACCAAGAGGGCAGCACACTGCACAGTTGAGGACACCACTTCCTTCCCTCATCCTTAAAAGGCTCAGGATTATGAAAACCTCTGTCTTTGTCCTGGCTGTAGGACCTAGCAAATGGCTCCACATTTCTTCATCCCACAAGTGAACTGAAATGTGCAGATTCAGCCCTTGAGAGAACAGGTGAAATGATGGCCATAGAGAGAGCCTTCTGCCCCGAGGGTGACTGGCTCTTTATCTCATGTAATTTTAGGACAGATGTGCTGCCTTCTACACCTTTGCCTCCTCTGTACATTTCTCATCTGGCTTGGGTGGACTTTTTTGCATCTAAACCTGTTAAAAACGCTGAAACTAGGAGTACAACGCCATTCGGATCCTCTGCAAAGCATGGTGTGAAGAACACTGTTCTCAGCCCCTGCACCCTGCTGCCATACTACTTTTGAGCATCCATGAAAACAAACGCACTAGGAATGCAGGCGTGTCAACTCTTGTCTTTTGCAACTCTTTGGCATATGGATTGCTGTACACTGCAGCAGTGCCCATCCGTGTTTATACAGTTGCAGCCCTGGTGTGAGACTCTGGCTGATCTGGAAGGTCTGCTGCTCTGCCAGGAACCTTCCTGAAGGCCCCTGAGTACCCCTCATAGCATCCAGTGAGCAGATTTATTCATCACACGCCTACGTGCCTGTCCCTGGCCAAACACGAGTCCCATGCATTAGGATTCCGGTAACTCGAGAAGTCTGAGAATAGGCAGCAGCAAAACAAACATGAGCCACTCAACTTCCAAAACCTGCATTAAGCCAGAAGAGACAGTGTTATTTCTGCAGGTCTGTTTTAAATCAACCAAAATATTATGTTGGAGCCAGAGCTATAATTCAATAAAACTTGATATAATCTTGGAAAGCCATCTCAAAGCATTAGGAAATACTGCTGGGAGTTGGGACACCTATACATATTGGAAAAATTTGCATTTTAAACTAAATAGATGTATCTCACGTGCTAATTGAGACAGCCTGAAGAGGGTGATGGGCTGCTTCTTCAATAAAAAACCCTAGAATTCAGAAAACTTTGTCTGCATGCAAAAAACTGAGGTGTTTTCCCAGTGCTGCTTGCAGCTGAAATAGCATGAAAGTGCATAGGAAAGATACAGCCGTATTGCCATGGAAATGGTCAAGTGGTAGAACTGATTGCCATACTCTGGTGCTTGTTGAGGCTGCCAGGAACGTGGACTTCCACATCTTCAGCTCTGCCAAGCAGTTCTGAGTTTGAAGGGATAAGGTGCAAAACAGAGGTTTGCCATCCCTTCGGGGCCTGCTGCTGTTGTCTCTGTGCATAGGCTCAAAGGAGAGGAGAGTAAAAGCATCAGTAGCACTTTCAATGAAACGTTATATTTTTGGATTGGCCTTGCTTCCTCTATAATTTTCCTTAAATGGAACACTGATAGCTGCATTCTGATAGTTGAGTTTTGCCACATTAAATCCCTTTTACTTGAGTTGGAAGGTAGGTGATGATGAACAAAAGTTAAATGCCAGCATGTAAGAAAGTCTAGCTTAGGGCTAACATCTGCGGCAGCAGAGCTGTTTCCCACCTCTCCTGCACTCATTTCCATGTTGCATTTCTGCTTAAATATAAAAAACTAAAATATAAAATAAAGTATAAGAATTTCTATAGGACATGTTGTTCATGACTTCTTTTATACAGGCTTGAGATCACTTATGAGTAAGATAATCTTCTAAGGAATGTAATGTTTTCATTGAAACATCAGGATGATATTGTTTGCTTTAGGCTCTATATTTTTATCATTAAAAACACGGATCTAGACTTCACACTTTTGACCTTTTAAACAAATACTATAATATTATGATTAGAGCCAGAAAAGGCTCATTGTTTTTGAGGAGTAAGTTTGGATATCTTTCTTTTCCTTGATGCTTTTTTTACGATATTGATATCTGGGGAGGAATATCTCCTGAAAATGACAGTGGCATTTTAATCCATTTAGTACTGACTTAATTTTTCATGGTACAATGCCCTGGAATTCAGTTCCTTCGGGTTCATTGTGCACTGGTGGAGAATCTGGCACAGCCTGGTGACCCAGGTTTTGCCCTGAGCCTAGAATCATGATGCGCATTTTAATGGTGATTATCATGAGCTGTCCAAATCATTTCAAACTAGAGATAGCAGTCTGTTTGCAATGGCCAGAGCGGTCTTATCCTATATTGTTTGCACAGCACAACTGAAATTGCAGCATTATCAGAAAAATGAATGATGTAGGACTTCAAAAGCTGCAGGTTTCAAAGCTGCAGTAATATTTAAAAAAAAAAAAGAAGGAAAATTCTCATCAAATCAGCTCTAAGGAATGCATTTTTCTTGAGAGTACTGAATGAGACAGCACAAAGAGTAGTGGAGATTTTGCATCCCCAGCAGGGGGTAAGACAGATGTGTAAGTAACCTGGCACAAAAAGTGTAAAGCGCAACTTTTGCTGCTTGTCTCTCTCTGCAGGTTTGCCAATTTGTCGTCTCTGTCAATGGTCTCAACGTTCTCCACGTGGATTACAGGACAGTGAGCAACCTCATCCTGACAGGCCCACGAACGATTGTCATGGAAGTGATGGAAGAGATAGAGTCCTGAGAAGAAAGGATCTCTTACTGGATGCTTTTGTGGGAAAACAGCCACATCACAAGGCAGCATGACACACAGAGGAACCACTTTCTGTGTCCAAGTAGATGATTTTGCTTTTGGGGAAGGGGGGTTCTCTTTCATTTAACAATAATAGCACTGGTTATTATGCTAAGAAGTGAGCAATAGATACCAGCGTATTTTCACTAAGGACTTCTCTTTGCTTGTCAAAGACAAAGGAAAGGCCCTTGGGTTGTCTCTCTAGCCATGTCTGCATCCGTCAGAATGGTTTCCCACCTAAGAGGCCGCACAGATTTCCTCACAGTCCACCACTGGATCAAACACTTCAGGAGATAAAAGAACCACATACACTGTGAGCCAGGATGTCACAGACAGTGTGCGGGACGTATTGACGTGGGTAAACATCCTCTGGTCGCAGAGAGCTGATTGACCGCTGGCTTTATTGCCACCGAACACAAAGGAGCTGTGAATGCATCTCTGTGAAACAAATGTGTTCGTTTTCTGTAGAGGATACTGTGGGGTGGATGTTCGGGCCTGATAGAGCAGAGTGATTATTCTAAAAGAAAAATACAACACCATGCAAGTGTGAGAGCATGTGCTACTTTTGCAAAGTAAAACAATCTGGCCTTTGAAAATCAGGCAATTTGTGTAGATGCTGAAGCACAGATGTAGGTACTCAACTATAAAATGTCGGTTTTTGTTTGTTTTCTTATGCAGAAAGGAAAGGTGTCTCAGTCTCGTTGTTTGTCCCTTTGGAGAATTTTCAGACACCTTTATTCCTAGAAGAAGAAGAATATTTAATGGGGTGAGGTGGGAAATTCACAGTGTTAGCATTAGCAATGACACATCCAGGTGCTCCAGTAGAGAAATTACACTTCAAATTGAAGCAATGTACATGTATGTACATTAAGCTCATTAGCACCTTTGAATCATCAATGTTTTGCAAACTACAAACTTGCCACATAAGTTGCATTTGACACTATTACTAATAAAGAATAGTATTTAACTGACTCTTACTCGTTTTCAAACTGTAGGATTTCTTTGTTGATGAATTTATGAAACAAATCTTTAAAAAAAATAATATATGTAAAAATCCTATATTCTGCTGAGCGAGGTGACTTCTTAACCCTGTGGTGATTGGATTCCATGGACATTCTTTGATCTTTGAGCCGAATATGTACATCCTTGTCCACACAATTCTAGGTATACATGGCAATCTTGCTCTGCTGTCTAAATTTTGCAATTAAAGCTTGACCTTCTATATGAGTATACCAAAAATCCTTCATCTCTGGGGTGGGGAAAGTATTTTTCCCTCAGATAATTTTGAAATATGTTTTATATTAAAAATTGTTCTCACTGAATACATTGCTCCTGCAGTATGTTTTTCACTCACTCAAACACTTCTGTGTATTTCTTCACAGATACAGTAAGTCTTCAAAACCACATGCGTCTGCAGCTTTGTAGGTGGAAGCCCATGTATTCATTGTTTCAGGTGTACTATAGCCATGGTTGATTTTTAACCAAGGACACTTATCATATTCCACTAATATGTCCCCTTGCAGGGAGTTATATAAATGAAACCACTGAGTTGATACTAACCAGGCATAAATGTGCTTGAAAGGTTCTTTCAAGCTGTCATTTAGTGCAGCAGTTGTTTATTCTTAGCGCACACCCAGAATTGTTGTACACGTTATATAACCCTTATCAGATTATATTATGCAGTTCATCTAAAATAAATAGTTCAGCACATCATGTTACATGAGATTGTAACAACTGTCTACCAAGAAATGGTTGGGAAAGGTACTGCTGTCCCAGAAAAATATCAACATGCTACAGGTTTTCGGTTTTGTGAATCCAGGAGTGCTTCCCCAAATACTTTTATTTTCTCTTTTTCCTGGGTTGTTTTGGTGGCTTGGTTGGAATATACTCTGTACCTCTCTAAAACATAAATTCTACATGTTAGGCTAGGTTAAATATTAAAATGTGAAGGATTTTCTTAGCAAAATGTTAATAATTCTCTCTACTACCATCGTGAATTCTCCTGTCTTACATCTCTTGCCTTAGTTAATATTCTGCTACAAGTTCCCTGTAGCTTACAGATAATTAAGAAACTGGGTCAGAATTTAGCTTAATAATGCATTACGGAGTGCACTTTCGACTTCAGTAAAAAGAGTAGAAATGGGGGCAGGGAGAAATCTGTGCATATCATTATGTTGCAGATTGGATATGGCGTTTTCATTTGCAAGACACATTAGTCTCTATCACAACCTGAGCACCGCTACTTGCCTGCTATTTAATGGGGATTTCCATATTGTGTTCTCAACTTGATTAGCAATCCAGGATTTAATTAGTTCTTTCCCTCTTCAGCATGACAAAGGTATTCAAATTATTTGTGCAATGTACTGTTGTATTTTTTTAAAAAATGGATGCAAATTTAACAATTGAATGGTGAAATGCATCATTTCCAATTAAACTGCATTTTGTCTACGCTCAGCGATACACACCCTGCAAGACCCCAGGAGCCAGCACCAAATTCTCATGCACTTCAGAGGCCACAGAGTTTTGCATACAACAGAAAATCATGTTCCCTGCGAAGGACATAGGAAATTATAAATATTCACAGAAGTAAGGAATTTCAAGACGTGGCCATGAATATAAGAAGCAAGAAGCCGGAAAGAAAAGAAAAACAATAACAACTGCAACAAAAATCTGATATTAACAATAATAGCTTTATTTAGAAGATTTTAGTAAGACCTGCTCTCATATGTGATTGCAATTATGGTTGCAGTGGATTTTGTGAGATCTTTTAATAAATCTCTGTGCTTTAATAACATAGATTAGTGCCACTCCTCTGCACATGCACATTTGTAATTCATTTATGGAACATCTTCAAGCAGTATAACAGTTAATTAAGTTCAAGAAGTGTTTAAGCTAATTGGAGCATTAACTCTATGCCATATTTCTCCTGGTTTGATACAAGGTGCATAATTTTGATTACCTTCATCTAGATCAATGCCATGTGTGTACTGTTGGACATGACTCGTCCCTCAGCCAGTCCCACTGTAGGCACTGAGCTCATGAAATAATGCATTAATCAACTTCAGGCGTATTCAAGTGAGTGTGATTGCATGCATTTAAGGTCTGCACAGAAATTGAAAATAGAATTGTCAGCACTGAGATGACATAGTAGTGTCATCTGCAACACCACTAGATTTGTCCTACTGCCCTCTGCTATGAGATTACTTTCAGAAGGAGGTTTGGGAGGATAAAACCATCCAGTAGGAATATTTCTCTTCATACATTCTTCCTTCTGTGGTTAATCTTCACTAATTAGCACAGAGTGCTAGGGATGTGTCAAACAGCTGCCTGGCAGTGAGCGGTTTCATGGTTAGCACCCGCAAGAACACCGCCAGAGGACAGCTGGAGAATGACACAGGTCCAGAGTTTGGAGGAGTGGGCAGGCTGCTTTGAGCCCCTTGGCCTTAGGTCCAAAGAGTGGTCCCTATGCTGATCTGATTTGCTGATACCGGCATAGCCAAGAAGAGTATATGGGGAGGTAGGAAAGAGTTGAATGAGTGAGTGACTGCTTTCTTCATCTGCGCTGACTGCTACGTGTGCATGGAGATTTCCTTTTCCCTGTGGATGATGATGGGGTAATCAGATTATGGGGAAATGCTCTAATAATTGCAGGCAAAACTGGGAATTGAACACTAATTTTTAAAGATAATTTTGCTAAATAAAAATTATTCTGAATTTAGAGATAGGAAAATATGAGGTAATATGGTTTGCCAAAATGTTTGGCTAATGCAAGACAGAGTGGGAAAACAATTGTTGCCAGTACGAGTATTTTCTTCCCAGTGTATAATTAAAACTTGTGTAAGTGAAAAAGCATGTGTATGTCACATGTACAAGCACAGCCAGGCCACACTACCCTTCAGAGTGAGAGAACTTCCAACCTTCTACAATTAAACAGCTGCTAAAGATTTCCTTCAATCACACTTTTAGATTTATTGATTGCTTGTCTTTCTTCATCTGGTGAGCGACGTGGTCTATATTTCTTACTTACATGTCTTCCTTATGAAAAAATAACTACCAGTGTAATAATTCCTTTAGTGTATGCAAAGAGCAGATAAATATATTGTTGATGTTACAGAGAAGCCATTACATTTCTCTAGGAACTTGTATGGAAATAAACATTTACACATTTATTTTTAAACTGAGCCATTAATGCAAGAAAGGATCTATCAGTGTCAGAGACTCGATGATACAATGAATTTATGTCACAGAGACACTTTCTTGTGTACCTATACTCAGTTTTTATACTTGCAATTCCTCACCAGAATTCAAAAAGAATTCAGAAGGGAGCAGCTGTAGCTGTCAAACTGAACGCCATGAGAAAAATGGCTGTTGCTCTGCAGTCAGATATCTGTGCACACGTTGTCCATGGGGACTGTGCATTTCCAGCACTGTTGGAACTCCAGTTGCCCAAGCACGCACTTACATAATTAAATACTTGGCTCCAAGAGCATGCATTGCAAGCAGGCACTGTATGCTAGGTGCACAAATGGACACAAATTGTCTCCTGCAGAGAAATGCTGCCAGCACATCCAGCTCTCCCATCCTACAGCGCTGTAGCTCTCACTGGGTGAACAGCATACAGTTACCTCCTGGCTGTTGTGTTGTCTAGCCAGGCAATCATTGTCACTTCTCTTCTGAATATTTGAATATTCTGAATATTCATGTCTGCAGATTCAAACATGTCACTGATGGAAAGAACACCACAAGGCTGCTTTGCCTCTGCTGGTGATGGATGGACATAATTAGTTTTCTTTCCTTTTCTTCCACTTATTCTGCCACATGGCCAAAATGGTAATGCTTTCTTCCCCAGCTTAAAAATGGGTTCCTGAAGGTGCAGACAGCCCTGCTTTCTTTGTCTGCTCATCCCCTGGATGAACAAATACAGCCCCTTTGCTCCTCCCTTCTGAAAAACTCCTTTGCAGCTAAGTGGTGGGAAATGTTTCTTTTCCCTTCTTACTTTTCCAGTGAAATTTGCAGCTAACAGAACTTGTGTTTTTCTGTTTGTACCCAAGCGTAACTCGGGGCTGAATAGATCTTATCTGCACTTTTTCAGGAAACCTCCACTGAGTCTCCCTGGGAAAATTCTAACTGAGCAAAAGCTGCAGTGTGGTGCCCATTGCAAGACTGCAGCTGGAGAATACATTGTACATACCAGCCGTCATTTTTGAATAACGTTAACAAGTTTTAAAATTATTGCTAGTGGTTTTAAATTGAAAGCGAAAGGAACACAGAGTTCAGAAGAGCATCCCTCAGAGTGGTGTGGTGACACTGCTCTGCTATGTTCCTTAACAGCACCACAGCGCAGAAAAATATTGTAGTTTTATGGCTGAACTTACAGTTTACATTCTTAACCCTCTGTTTTAAATAAACAAAGTTGTAATTATTATTATTTTTTTTTAATTTAAGACATAAAATACATTAGATAAGAACATAGTGAAGATACCTGTTTGTGAAATACTTGTTTGGGATTTAAAAAGCTACCCAAGACAAAACATCTCCTTCCAAAAACAATTTGCATTTACATTGTTTAATATGACTTTTTTTTCCCTAAATTTTCAATTTCTATAATCTCACTTTAAGAAGATGCATATATATATTCATACATGTACAAACACTGCATTTTTTTTGACTGAAAATAAATACGCAGATAAGTGGGCTTTACTGAGCAACCATGTCATCAATAGAGTCTGGTTATGGAGCTAAACGGAGACCTTCAGTTTTATTAGCAAAGTTTAATTAAGCGTGATGTTGAGCAAAGCCTAGGAAATATGAAGTGACTCCACTCGGAGGGAGTGCTTAGCAGTTTGCAGGATCAGGAATCCATTTAACTGTGTTCTCAAAATGCCCTTACATCCACGCTTTACCAACAAAGTATTTCTGGAAGCAAGATAGCATTTCCTTGAAACTCTTTTAAGTATTGCACATGGAACACATTGCACTTGTGGGCTAACTTGGAGAGGAAGAAACATGAAAGTACTTAAGATCTTGATGTTGCGTTTTCCTGCTGCTTGTTTTGTTTTTTAGGCATTGTCCTGATCTTGTGGTAGGCAACCCTGCCCGTGGCAAGGGGTTGGAGCTCGAAGATCTTTAAGGTCCCTTCCAACCCGAGCTGTTCTATGATTCTTTGAGTATATGATTCATTGTCAGCTCAGCTGCTTTTTGACGATAACTTAATGCACGCTTTTAGATGTGTGTGCTTTGTTTACTTTTCCAGAATCAAAAAGACAGTGTTGAAAATTTTAAAAACTCACTAATTTATTTTCCATCACACCCCAGCAGCCAAATCGTCTGCTGCAAAATACACTTTAAGGAAGCCTTTACAAAAGTAATGCTTGACTTTCATGATAAAATCTGCATCACACTTGAAAAAAGTGTACTGGGCTACCCTCTTAAATGTTTGATTTTCATGACAAAATCCACATTACACTTTTTTAAAGATATGCTTCATAACCCTCATGTATCTACACAGTACCCCAGAACGAGAAGGATGCAGAGCTGCTGAGTAGGTCCAGAGGAGGGCCACAGGGATGATCAAAAGGCTGGAGCACCTCTCCTATGAAGAAAGGTTGAGAGAGTTGGGCTTGTTTAGCTTGGAGAAGGCTTTGGGGAGACCTCATTGTGGCCTTCCAGCACTTAAATGGAGCTTATAAATAGGAGGGAGACTGACTTTCTACAGAGTCTGATAGTGATAGGAAAAGGGGGAGTGATTTTAAACTAGAAGAGAGGAGATTTAGATTAGATATTAGAAGGAATCACACCCCTAGGAACAAGCTCTTAATATCAGCTAATCCAGCTGTCTTACTGCTAGTAATTTTGCTGGAGTTACCCAGCTGGATATTCATTTAATGCTGATGATGGAAAAGAACTTCCTGGATATCCAGCCAATTCTCTGAGAAGTTGTTGCACAATAGTATCATGCAGGGATGATGACGGTGATGATGTGCTATTACTAAATGTCCAGTGTAATGGGTCTTGTTTTCCTCTCCTCTTACTCCTTTTGTCAAGCTGTGGAGCGGCCTCCCACCCATGGATAACTCGCTTTTTGAGTTGCCTGTAGCCAGTCAAGGAGACTGGAGCCATTTCTCAGCTGAGCTGTAATCTACATATATATGTACAAATGATGACACATAATTACTCTCTGCATGCTTCAGCAGACTCTTCCTGCTTTGTGGCTGTTACTGTGTTTACATTGTCCTGGAAAGTGCTCATTCCACTCAGAGTCCCATCAAGGCAGCAAGCAACCTGCTGCTGTTAGGGAGGGATACAAAAAGAAGAAACTGGCACCTACTGTAACCAGATGAGACCAGAGGGAGCAGCAGCTGAATATGACCAATAAACCTGCATTTTGTTCCACTGCTTGCAATTATGGCAGGCACTGTAACTCTCAGGTGCCCTGAAGTACTTACATATGCCCTATATGCTTCAGTGATTGTTCTCCCCATGCCACAGTCAGTCAAGTAGCTGAGGGTTTGACAGCTTAGTCTTTGGCACGGGGGGGAGCTTCTGTTGACTCCCTGTAGCAGAAGTGGACACAGTGGTAGTGACCAAAATTGAATAAGGAATTTAAACTGAAATTTATAGACAATTTGGGAGTGGATATAAAAAGTGAAACAGTCCATTAAAAGTACCTGCTAAGCTGCATGGATGTTCAGAGGACCATCACTGAAGATAACATCTGTAGTTACCCAATGTTGTGTGTATGTCCTACCAGCTTACTTAGAGATCCTCATGTTCAGTGGGTTTTTCAACTGGCAGCACACCCGCAGGCCCCTCACTCCAACATCTGCCATTCTCTGAGTGTCGCCAGACAAATTTCTAGATTCTCAGGAGGTCAAAACCCTTCATGGCTGCCTGAATACCTAAAGTCATCCCAGAATTCTGCAGAGAAGCAGAGCTGGAACTTGCTCTGCTATGCCCTTAGTCAGTCCATGGCCCACTGGAGTAACCTTTGTTCCATCGACTCCAGGTAAGAATCAGGGTGTCTTCTGCCTCCTTTCATGCAGAAAGGCAGCTGCCACCCATATTGACTGCAACCCGCAGGCTCTGTAGCTGTGGTAAAATATTGCTTTTTCTGTATTTTGAATCCTTTGTAGCCATAAAGTTGTTATTTGCAAGCCTACATGTTCAGTTTAGGCAGACTTTCATCCTGCTTCATCAGATACCTATCACGGATAATCAACCTGCATCCTTCTCAGCTCTGTAGCTCTCTCAGAGCTCTTCTCCCTCTCAGTCTTCTCAAGTGAGTGGCTCCATTTGTGGTAGCACCAGTGCTGAGCCTTGCAGCTGCCAGAGGAGCTCACTGAGATCTGCATTCAGCCCTGGTCTTGTGCAGTGGGCTTGGTGCCATGCAAGGATCACGATGCTCAGCCGGGTGAAGGCCCAAAGCCACCAGCAGTCCATAGAGACTCTTCTGTGGTCACATGCAAAGCAACAGCATGCTCACTGCAGGGCTGGATTAGTACCCCACGTTCCCGCACACTGCTAAAGCATCAAGTAGCCTGCAGGCTTTTCCAAGGAGTAACACTGCAGCTGAATCCTGGATGTTGCTGGAGTTCGCATTGTATTTTTTTTAGGAAAATAACCTAAGTGGGGATAAGGAAGGAGGCATGCCAGTTCAGTACCATTTGAATGGAGGTGTTAGGAAAGGAGGTTGTGGTGAGGTATGGGTCAGTCTCTTCTCACTAGGTAACTAGCAATAGAATGAGAAGGAATGGCCTCAGGTTGCTCCAGAGAAGGTTCAGGTTGGATTTTAGGAAAAATTTCTCCTCAGAAAGAGTGGTGAGGCATTGGAACAGGCTGCCCAGGGAAGTGGTGGAGTCACCGTCCCTGGAGGTGTTCAAGACAAGAATAGATGTGGCACTGAGGGACGTGGTTTAGTGGGCACGGTGGGGTTGGGTTGATGGTTGGAATTGGTGATCTTAGTGGTCTTTCCCAGCCTTAACAATTCTATGATTCTATAATTCTATGAATTAGAACAAAGGTAAAATATGGGTAAATTACAAATTATGAGGATTTCAGATGTGCAATTTTACATTCATCAGTAATTCTAATTTTAAAATTGACATCAATCACATATAGGGAGCCATATAAATCTTACACACTAAATAGTCAAGTGGTAGTTTAACAAATAGTGTTGAAAACTCTTTGAGAGTGCAGTTAGGCAAATGACAGTAGTTAATACATGTTTATGGAGAGATTCCAATTTATTTACCTACTTGAGAATTGCATTACCAGTACAAAAATGACACTTGAATATAGTAGTAGAAGCAAAATTACAATCTCACTATTTATTAGCAAATCGGTAAGAAACAAATATTTAGGAAATTATTCTATAAATCTGAACCAGACTTGCCCACCAAAATGGCCTTAATAAGAAGTGTTATTCAATGTGAGAAGCACAGGTTTGACTACAGTGATTCTCTACATTGCTCTTGGAAAAAAATGATGACCAAAAAGCAAGTGGGTGCTCATTGTGCCCATTACCAATACAGAATTTGACTGTTCTATTAAAGCTCCAGCCTTGTTCAGGCCCTTATTTTAAAGCACTATTTTAAACGTGACACATGAAGCTTTGAGCTAGTACTGAGAACCCAGAAACAAAGCACTGCATGCTTATGGTGTTCATTTGTTTGCTCCTCTATTCAGAAAAATTTATATACCATGAAGTATTTTGAAAGTTTTATGAGGAAAGCTTTTGAAAAAGAACAGAATGTACAGAGCATTCTGAACTTATCTGCCCTGCCTTCTGCTTGTAATACTTTCTGAATGTGGCAAAAGGCCAGGGGTGGAACTTTTTTAAAAAGATAAAATAAATGAAAAATGTAGAACACTGGAGAAACAAAGCTCTTCACTTTTTGCCAGGTTTTTTTTTCTTTTCTTTTCTTTTCTTTTCTTTTTTTTTTTTTTTAGACTTTGAGGAAGAGTAGAATATGATTAATGAATTGTATCTTTGTACTTCACAGTTGATTTCAGTAGGAAAATGAATTGACACTGCTTGTTTGTCTTTTCCCAACATAGTACAGAAAAAGCTTATTGACAGATGTGTATGTAGAGGGCTCTGTGTGAACTGGTGGAGAAGTGCTCAGAAGAGCAGCGGTCTGTGAGAAGCTAACTGAATTTCAAAGGTGCTCATAGCTCTCTTTGAAATGAGCTGATCCTATCCTCTCTCTTCCTTACCAATGACTTTTGCTCTTGATTTTAATGGAATGCTGTCAGATTCAAACCAGTTTGCTTTTATCACTACATGGATTCAAATCATCTTTGTAGACTCCTGTGGTTTGCATAGCTTACATTAAATTCCGTTTGAAGAACCGGCCAAAGAACAACTGTCCTCCTATGGAGCTTCTCGGCCAAGCTCTCCAGGCTGCAGTCTGAGCAGTGAAGGAAGGCAGGGAAGATAGAGGGAGAGATGAGCTTTCAAAAGATTAATGCCAGCCAAAGCCCAGGCTGACTTGCCTTTAGAGGTGGAGATCGGTCATTTTTAAATGCTACCTGTGTGGGATGAGAGACAGGGAGGAGAGATGTTCACCTGGCTGGTGCTGGGAAGAATACCTGAACAAGATAGAATAGGATCATGATGTATCTTTATTTAACTGCTGTCTAATTGTCTGTGTTCTAGATCTTTTACCAACATAAATAGTATCTCTAACAAACCAGTGTAAGCAGAAGCAATGATGACACACTTGTTATTACAAGGACTTCACTGCTTGTTCTGCGTACGCTGCATGCTCAAAGCATTCAGAGCACCTAGGTTCTAAAGACTGATTCTCCACAGCAAACCTTCCCAATATTTAAAGGACAACATGGTAGACACTCCAAACAGCAGTAGCTCCTTTTTATGTGCTGAAGCGTTACTACTATCATCAACAGTGAGAAATGCCCAGTGGCCTGAAGCAGGCCCCAGGTGCAACAGCCAGGAAGTTAAGAGGCAGTTTTTCCCCAAATTCTTCAGAGACAACAGGAGAACAATGCAGCCTATTCTTTCTTCTCCCATTACCTTCCACTCTGCATTGGGTGGCAAAGATGAGGTGGTGACTTGTTCTAGCACCATGGCATTGTTTCACATTGTGCACCATGTTTCACTGCAACAGCAGTAGCCCAACTGCATGCACCAGCCCTGTGGCGTGTCCTGGGGGTGTTGAGGGGTTACAGTGGGAGCAGGGCAAGAAGAACACTGTGCTCCTGCTGGAGCTGTATAAGGAGGCCTCTGCTAATTTGCAAGGAAAAAATACTTTTAAAGAAAGTGAAGAACTTCTACTATTTTGCCAGGGCTTCTGAAGACTGTAAGAAACATTTTGCTCTTCAAGGCTTTATTTGTGGCCCCGCTGTAAACTGACTTACTTTAAGCACTGTTAATTTAAACAAGCCCAGGCCAAGTTTTTTTCCATGAACCATAGCATAAAGAATGTTACTGTGGGCAGTGCCAGTATAACAAGAATGCTTAAACTAGAATTTATGAAAGATTCCATCAGTAAATTAAAGATTGCTACAGGACCCTAGACAACAGATAATCTAATAAAAACAGCCAAAAGAAAAGAGATTACATGCTGAGTACTTTGTCAGAGAGCTTGAGATGAAAAGCCAGTCACCACAGTTAAGTAAGCAAATGCTGGAAAATGGAGCTGCAGCATGCATGGAGTGTGGCTGGACATCCTACTTCAATGGGGGTTTTGTGAAGTTTGTGGACTGAGGTGATGCTCACTTTATCTAGCACATGATTCAGATGCTGCAGACGTGCACAAGTGCATCGAATGTAGCCTCTGAGTGTTCAGGGTGAGGGAAAAGCAAAACTAACCTCAGAACTTTCAAGATGTTATCAGCTTTTTGTGGTCTGAAACTACTGCCTCTCTTTATTTTTTCAGCTTTCACATTTTTTGTCATAATACTCTGTAACACTTTAAGTCATCAAATCAAATGCTTTGGAGCACAATCACTCCCGGCTATTTGTTTAAAACTAGTAACAGAAGCTTGCTTTCCTCCTGTGTAGCTTCCCGTTATTTTTGGCTTTATATTGAAGGCACTTAGATCATGTTCAGTTTGAAGTGTCCCAGCACTTATTAGGTGCCTATGCAACACAGAGTTAGCTCTGCTAGCAAAACCAAAACTGCACCTCCTTGGCTTTATTTCAATAGTCTTGGCAAATCCTGAGCCAGCAAATGGTTATGTCAGCCCTGGGAGGGCTCACTGCCAACGGTTGCACAGATCCTTGCAGCGCAGATCCCACTCAGCATTGTTGCAGTAACCTTGTGCAGCATCACAGCCCATCTGTCCAATGGCTCCTGCTTCCAGGGAGGAAAGCTGCCCTGGCTCTTCTCATCAGCACTGTAGAGATCTTGACTTGTCCAGAGGGAGGTGAGGGTTGGTTGGCTTTGGAAGCTGCTTGTTAAACGGCACAGCTGACACAGCCAGATTCCATCCCCAGTGATTGAAAGATGAGTAGGCCTGAAGAGTTTTGCAGTGATTTTTTGCCTTTTTTTTTTTTTTTAATTGAAGCTTATTCCACTGAGAGGAGGCATTCCACAAATTGCCTTGGGCTGAGTGGAGCCCTTTAGCTCAGGAGCTGAGTAATACAGGTCTTCATAACTGTTCATTCCTTGATGTTCACAAGAAAGATCAAAACAAGGGCAGTACTGAAGTGCTGTGTTTAAGAGGCACAGTGCTTGAATGCAGATACTCTGAAGTAGAAAGATTGAGGAAAGTTAACACACGAGAGAGATTTTTGTCCAAGACTGCCCCCATCTGTTATTGCTTCCTAACTGAAAAAAAAAAAAAGAAAAAAAAGAAAAAGAAACAAAAAAACCCAACGGGCTGAGCAGGTTAAAACAGTAAATTCCACGATAAAGTGAGATTTCTAGGATATTGATATTTAGTATGGACGTTTATTGGAATAACGAACTGACAGTTATCTCAGTTGCTTAAATGCCTTCGAAATACAGAAGTGGAAGGCATACTGAATCTCTTCTGTGAGTATTTGAATGGGGCAATTTTATTGAGCTGCCTTCAACAAATGGAAGTATTAATATTTCTCTTGGCTCCCTCCAATTTATTTTCAATAAAATTACTCTGAAACAAGAGCTACATTTCTTTAACAGTAATAGCTTCTTCTCTGGCAAATCCAAAACAGAGTGCCACTTCTCTTTCATAAATTTTCTGCTAAGGCCAATTCAGTATTTTATTTGTGGAAAGCTAATGTTATATGTTTAACATTTGCTTAAATAAGTATAGGATAACCAAGTCTGTTCTTGAAAATTCCAGTTGTAATTCTTAAAAACGGGTAGAGGAGCAAAATACTCGACTCTGAATTTTTTTATCCACCTTAAATCCCAACAGCATCAAACAGAAGCGACTATTTAAAACTGAACAAAACTCCCCCCACATTTTTGGGGAATAAAATTGGTGAGCAACATAAACTGCTGTATTAAAGGAGAGTTTTGCTCAGGAGTTTATTCAACCACAAAACATAACCACATGTTGTCATGTGATACTATTCTAGAAGAGACTGAAGTAATTATTTTTTCAGAGTCTAACGAG
This sequence comes from Aquila spilogaster, assembly GCA_024606505.1. Lineage (NCBI taxonomy): Eukaryota > Metazoa > Chordata > Aves > Accipitriformes > Accipitridae > Aquila > Aquila spilogaster. The sequence continues at coordinate 19,683,238 of JANHGO010000063.1, read as the reverse complement.
CAGACTTTCTTTTCTAAAAATTGCAAGTTAAAAACCTATGAAAATTCATGTTTTATTAATCAACACAATGGAAAAAGATAATTAGACAGCATTTAACAAATCTTGCTCTTCTTTTTAAGGATTTTCCTCTTGTGGCAGTGTGTTCTAGAAAAATACTTAAACTGAAACAGACCACAGATGCGTAATTGTAGAGGCCCAAAGTGTATACGGCAGGAGCTCAGACAAGAAGCTCAGCAGGACATAGGCAAGAAGCTCTGCTTCTTTCAGCGTAAGATACATGTTATGTGGAAAGGAATTCTTGTCCCAGACATCTCTTGTATTCATAACTCAAGGTATATATTACAGAGACCACAATGGTATTGCTTTGAGCTTTAAATATGCATTTCAGCTTGTATTTCATTCCAAACAGAATTACTTTTGGCACAGACAGCCAGAAACTGTTGGTGTTCTGCTTATTCAGTAAGACATGGGGAACCCCTCACATACTGTGTTAGATTGTACCATCGGTGGTCTGCAACTTAATCTTCACCATAGCATTATCCAGTGAAAGGAAATCTCTGCTTGCCTTGCCAGCCTAAAGTCATATCTCTGCCTGCCTTGCCAGCTGGTGATAGATCCAAACATCACAAAGTCTGCTCTGTCTTCTTTCCTCTGCATGCCCCTGCCTCAGTGCTGGCAGTATCCCAGGATTTGCCCACCAAGGGCAGTGCTCTCAGGCTGGCCAGTGCAGACTCAGCAAGCAGTTTGGGAGCAGATGGAACCAGTGATTATAGATCTTCCACGTTGACTGCAATGTTGTTTATCTTGACTTTAGTAATGCTTTTTGACACTACCTCCCATAACGTCCTCATAGATGCAGTGGTGAACTAGACTAAAGAGGTGGACAGTGAAGAGAGCTGAAACCAACCGCACTGCTGGGCACAGAGGACTGTGATCAGCAGCGTGAAGTCCAAGTGGAGGCCAGTCACTCATGATGTACCCCAGTGGCTGCTGTTGCAACTAATACTTTTAAAAATACTTATTAATAAACTGTTTGATGGTGAAGAGTACAATTTAATAAGTTTGCATATAATAGATGCCCCACGTATAGAGAGGTGGAGGGCAGGGAGCCTGGGCTGGACTTCTAGAGATATGGTTAGTGGGCAATACTGTGGTAAGTGAACAGTTGGACAAGATGATCTAAGAGGTCTTTTCCAACCTTAATGATTCTATGATTCTGTGATAGAAAACTGGGAGGAATGGCTGACACACCAGTGCTGCCAATCTTGTCAGGCTGGAGAAATGGACAAACAAGGACTTTGTGAAGTTCAGCAAAGGGAAGCACAGTCCTGCCCCAACAGCATCAAACTGTGGCATCAGTTCACATCGGCAGTCAATTGTCTGGAAAGTAGAAAGCAGAAACTGTTCCTTCAGACACCCTGCTCCTTGTAGTCTGAAGGAGAAAGAACATACATGAGCCCTCCCTTGTACAGGGAGGTACAGTGGACTCCTATATACGAGTACATATGCACATCAGAGAGGATAATGTCACTTCTCCTGCAGACTACCTTTTCTCTGCTGCTGTGAGGAGGCTGTGGGTGCACGAATTAGGAGGTGGGAGGACAGTTTCTCTGCAGGCTGATCTCAGCCTTCCTGCTCCCTGGAACTGTGTGTGGCTGATCCCTCAAGGGATTTAGATGAGCTGCACTCTTCAGAGGATAAGAAGAGAGAGCACAGCTAATGGCTGTGTCTCCAGGTTTATACTCAGCTGAGATGTTGAAGTGTAAACCAAGGACAGATTAACTTCACCTCATGAAACTACAAAGATCTGATTTGACTGCAGTATGAAAAACTAACTACAAAACACTAAACTCTTTATGCTTCCCATTACTTTCTGGAACCTTCGTACAGAAAAACATGTGACTGAAAAGCATTTCTATTTTTCCATATCCCTGTGCTCATCTTTTTCCAGCTTTTCTCCCTTTCCTGCACATTTGGAGGAATGGGACCCTTTGTAAACATGAAAAGTTACACTTCAGTGGCCATGTCATCAATCTGACTTCTTACATATCCCTTTCACTTACCTCATTATGTGTAATAAACTTCAGATGAATAAACCTAGCAGCTCACTAACGTGCTGACAGCATTGAAATCTTCTAGAAAGTATCAAGGAAATGAAAATGACTCATCAGACATGCCAACCAATAATGAAGCAAAGCTGGACTACTATGACAGTTTCTGCCTGAAAACAGAGTTGTAAAAAGCCGCACTTGTGAAACTGACAGTAGAGAAACAGCTGTTGCACAAAAGTCACTAGAAAAAATATTTCACAGAATTGCTGCTCTTTTCAGAGGTCACTTCATTGCATAGTCATATCAAATAGCTATGAAATAGTCTTAGCTACTAAAGACAAGAAACTTTAAGATGCAAGCATGGATAACATGTTAAAGACAGTGTATCACAATTACTTTTTTTTTTTTTTTTTTTTCATATTTTTAATTTGGGAAGAATACAGCCCTAAGTCCTTCTCAAATTGTTCAGCATATGAGTTCATAAATCGCTTAATTATTTCAGGTGTTGACAGACTGATCCTGGCAAAGTGCCTTCCAAAGAACATTGTATGTGCCTTCATATTTAATAAGGACTATGAAATTTAAAACAAAATTCAGTTTTACTTCACGTATTACCTCTGCCTTTACGTTCTTCAGTTCTTTTAATAGCAAAAAAAAATTCTAGGAGCTGTTGTTAGGCCGAGGGAATTAATCTAGTCACACAAATGGATGTTTCTGAATTTCTGAATGTGACAGGAGATTGTGACTGCTGCAGGAGAGAGGGCATTTAAAAATAGACACCTCTTTGTTTGGTTTACATCAGCAGATAATAACCACTAGTCACCTTTAAAAACATCTTTGTAATAACACAGTACAATATCTAATTAGGTTTTAATTATTTGCAATGTAACAAAATCATGAAAACTTGATATTTACTGAAAGTTTTGTGAAAAATGGCAAAGCAATTAAATTGCAACTGTTACTATGCAGGAAAAAAAGCCAGAGAAATATTCCAAATAAATCCTAAGAAGCAGAGGATCAGTAATTAAAATAATTCTTCCCCAGGACCGACAAAGTTATCCATTACCTTGGTTCCTGTTTAGGTCCCACAAATAACGCTGTTGGTGATTCCTTACTAGCTCCACTTGTACAGTCCTTCAGCCCAGTGCACTTAGAGCTTACCAGTCTGTGATAATTCCATTCTTTGTTTGCACTTAAGTTGGATTCATGGAGTCGTTTCCAGCTGTGTTTTCAATATAATTCCCCGTGTAGTCCTACTGATATAAATGTTGTGGAATCTATACTAGCCAAGCAAAGGATGGTCATATCTTGTTGGCTTGAATACTTTTAAAACATGCTGGCTGTAAATCATTGTTGCTCTTTTGAAACCACAGAAGCGTGGCCAATTCAAAATAGTGGAAGGTCAATCCATGGTACTAATTCACATGTAGTAAATATCTTCTCAAAACTGTATTAGTATTTTTTTTTTCAGAAAGAAGACAAGAAGGAAACCATTTGTAAATCATGGCAAATCATTTGCATGTTAATATTGTACATATATACTGTATTTCTAAGTATATTTCCAGATGAGCCACTCATATAACCTATTTCAAAGAAACATTACATTTTAACTTCTAGCTTAAGTTCTTCCTTGTAGTTGCACAAGGAGTTCCACGGTGCTTTCCAGTGCATGCTGAGTAAAGCTCAATGATACCAAGCACGATATACTCTAAAAGGTGGACAAATGGTGCAAAATATAAAATAGTGAATCAGGAAAATAAACTGATACAAACAATTCAGGAGAGTTACCCTTGAAATCACATACTTCACATAAATGTAAAATATTAATTTCATTCCTGGTGCATGGAGGTGACTCAGAATTAAAGTATTCATTCATTTGAAGGCTGGGGAGTTCTGGTCAGTGGGATCCTCCAGACTTTTATGTAGCTCCCTGTACACTGACCAGATGCAGCCACACGATGGAGCTCATGCACTTTGCATACTGCAGTATAACCACAGGGAAGAAGAAAAAAGAAAAAAAGAAGAGATGGAGCCAGACTCTCCCTTTGGCAGGCTGCTCCTTCTCATGCCCTGAAGTACATGAGCCAGAAAGTAGTTATAGATGAGACTGATTGATCTCTCTACATTTACCAAGTCTTTAAGGGTATTCCAGATTGGCTTATCTGTCTGCCTCCTTGACTTCTGGTCACTATTATTTAGCTAAATCCATAAATTAGGGGTTGGAAAGGTACGGAATGGAATGGGCTGCCCAGGGAGGTGGTGGAGTCAATGATCCTGGAGGTGTTCAAGGAACGTTTAGACACTGTGTTGTGGGACATGGTTTAGTAAGAACTATTGGTGATAGGTGGATGGTTGGACTGGATCTTGTAGGTCTTTTCCAATCTTGGTGATTCTATGATTCTAAAACGTATCCCATTTAGCATCAATGAGCTGAACGCTTCATTGCTTCAGAAGGAACATTATCTTGTGAGTGACTCTCTTGTCAACTGGTACAAAGTGTTCACCACAGCACATATCTGGTGGTACCACAGAATGGCTGCAGAGGATGAGATGTGCCAAGTAAATCTAGGAATGCTTCTGAACCTTTGCTCTAGAAACCAGTCGGACTCAGAAGAGTGCCTCTAAAGCTTAAACAGTTCTGCAGTTTCAGCAGAGAGAGATCTGTGCATAGTGATTTGGGACAAGAGCTGCAGGGCTGGGAGCCTGACCCAACAGCAGCAGTCCCGCTTTGCTGCATTCACAAAGCATGCACATTCCTCTTTCCTCTCAGTTCTTAACTGCAATCCTTTCGTGATTCCATTTGTAACTTCATACAGAGAAGAAGGCCCATTGAAATGAATATTTTCCCTCACTTCTTAAATTCTCGGGACTTACAAACCCCGTGAGTAGTACCTCAGTTGTAAATTCAGTAGGGTGTACTGTAGGTAACCACAGTTTTTGCACGAATACAGATTCTGCAATTCCACTTTCCCTTTGCTGTGCGTCCCTATATAGACAGCAAAAACGTGCTGATGTACTATACCACTTTTAATCAAGGTTTATGTGAAGCCAGACAAGCACTGGAACACCTTTATATAAATATTTCCCCGATGGATCACTGATCCACACATCACAACAAGCAGCACTGGAAAAATACTCACATTCCTCGCAGTACCGTGAAGCAGGCACCTTTTAAATCATTCAAAACGGAGTGAACGAGAGACTCCGGAAAGAGGGAAAGGAGCTGAGAGCAGCTGAGAGCAGCACCTGCGGGCCTAGGCCCGGCCCCGCCCGCGCACCTGAGGACCGCCGGGACCGAAGCGGGGGCGGGCGCTGGCTGCTAGGCTCCGCGCGCCTCTTTCCCCCCTTCTTTCCACCTTCTGTTCTATAACTGCCCGCCTCCTCTCCCGTCCCTCTCGCCTTATCGGACGCGGCGCTGCGAGGGGAAGAGCAGTCGGAGGGAGGGGAGCGAGCGGCAGCACCCCCGGCCCCGACTCACCCGCCGCTGCCCGCCCAGGTCGGTGCTAGCTCCGCGTCTGCGCCTGCGGGGCCGGGGTGAGGCGGGCAGGGGCAGGCTGCGAGCGGGAGCGCTGCGCGGGCACCTTCGAGGTGCGGGGGGAAGCGGGGACAGAGGTTTCCCTCCTTCCCGCGGCTGCTGCGGAGCGCTCCCGAGCACATCGCTTCTTCTCCCGCGGGAGCCGCGGGCGGTGAGCGCTCTGCCCGGGCACGCGCTGAGAGGATTCCCGCTGGCTCCGACCGAGTCCCGCGCCTCAGCTCTGCGGACGCAACGCGCTGCCCCGCTGTCTTGCGGAGAGAAAGGCGCTTTCAAGCGGGGTGCTCCCGGGAGCTGATCGCGGGGAGCGCCCCGAAGACGTCGAGAGGCGGCGAGGGTGGGGCTGCAGGTGGACGGGGCCGAGCCGCCCCGCGCCGTGAGGGCTGCGGGAGGCGAACGGGACGTGGCCGCCGAGGGGCTGCCGGAGCCGGGTTGGGGCGCTCTGCTGAGCCCCTCGCCGCCTTCCCGCCTGCTCATGCAGGTTTGGCCGCCGTGGCGGCGGGGCTGGGGCGGGTCGCGCCGCTCCGTCCGCCTGTGGGACGTCGACCCCTCGGAGCCTGCGGCTGTTCCCAGGCCCCGGCTGGGTGCCGGGTCAGGCTGCTCTCTGAGAAGCTACCGCGATGTAACCGCAGAGGCTTGGTCCTCGTTCCTCGGCGGTGTTTAAGCGGCAGCCAGAAACACGGAATTCCTCTGGCGGGTCTCGCCTACGGCAGGTGGACGTACATCAGGTTTCTCCCGGGCTGAGAGGCTTCAAAGCTAACGCCTTCCCCTGAGGAAGGTGCCCCGTTGCGGGGCAGGCACAGCCCGGGCAGCCCACAGCACGGAGTGCATGGGGGGCGGCAGAGCTCGGGGCAGGGCACTTGGCTTGGGATGGGGGCTGCAGTTAGGTCTCTGCTGCCAGAGCCAGTAAGTCAGATAACTGTTACCAAACAGTTAATAAAAGGAGAAATATATAAAAAGCTGGAGGTTGTTTCTTCTCGTTCTCAGGTGATGTCAGCCACGAGGTGGCTGCAGACTCGTAGCTGCCTTTGTGGGCTGCTCCTCCTCAAGTGCAGAAGTCAGCTCGTGCCTAGGTTGTGTTTTCTCCAGCACCAGTTACGTTTCTGTTAGTAAATCTCTATGCAATGGCTTTTCTCTAACAGGAGCAGGAGGGAGTGTTCCCACACAGGATTGCACATCAGTTACTATCTATAGTCCTTATTTGAGAGGAGGGTTTGTATCAAATCTAGCAAATGAGGAACTGAGCAACGATTGTGAGTGGATATTTCAATATCTGGGTTATTGCGTGGGAAGAAATCCACACTTAGTGGTGGCTGCACCAAAGAATGAGCTGCATGCTGTCCTTTGGAGAGTCAACATTTATGTGCTTCATGTTGTATTCCTGAAGTGAGGAGAAGCCTGAGTATTTAGTGTAAGTTGCACAAGGGATGCTGTTTTGGGTTTTCTCTTCATTTTTTCCTATTGCCTATCAAGAGGCAAGTGTCTGCTGACTGTGCTGGCTCATCTGGATCCAGTCCTTGGATTTTGGTATAGGAAGCCTGGGCGTCTTGCTTGGCTTCTTGAATTCCATCTGGAGGATGAAATAACAGTACCTAAGCTTTTAGTTCAATTTTGTCATTGGATATATCTGTTTGCCTCTGTCTTTTGTGATTAGGAAAACTTTCTTCTCTGAAAGAGCAGTGATATAGTGGAACAGGCTGCCCTGGAAGTGTTCAAGAAGAGGGAAGTTGTGGCAATGAGGGACATGGTTTAGTGGGCACGATGATGATGAGTTGATGGTTGGACTAGATGATCTTAGCAGTTTTTTCCTACCTCTATGCTTCATAATGTAAGATATAGATTCAGAACATGGATCTAAGTAGTGCAGAACTTGTTGATAATTTGGCTAAAACTTAAGTAATCTCCTTTTGGGTTAGAACTTCAAATGATTAAGCTGCCTATATATTTCTAGGTGGTATACCAAATGTCTGTGACTGACATTTGTGATGTTAGACCTACCAAGTGCGTGGATAACTAATGTAAGTTGTGAATGTTTGGAGAAAGAAGGAGATACATCTGTCCGCTGTTGGCTGAGGTACCTCAGTCTGTCTCTTGTATTCTTAGGTAGTGGTTAGACCACTTGCATTATGACTTCCTCAGAAGGTGGTGAAAATAAGAAAGGTAAATTAAATGATGGTATGTTGAGGATATTAGAGAAAGTGACATGGAAAGTGGAGAGGAGGGACTTGCAAAACAGAAATATGTAAACCAAAGTTTAAAAAAGTAAACCTTCAAATGCTGAGTCATTGACAGCAACAGACTTACTAAATAAAGTACTAACAGGAGAGGGCAGCAAAAATTTTTAAGAAATTTGACTAAAACTACTTGAATGGTAGATTAATATGTTCATAATATCATGCTTTTAAGTGTCTGTGAATCTTTAGAGGTACTTCTATATATGTTGAGTAATTCAACTGGAAAGTATTCAAAGTTGATGTTTCTAATGGACTGAGTTAGAGTAAATAATTTTGACCATGGCATTGCCTACAAGTAGAGTTAGTACTTACTCAACTGATGCCTTGCATACTTTCTGGATAGTGTCTGCTACAGTCCCTGCAAGTGCCAGATAGTACAACAGAGAGTGCTGAACAAGATAAAAATAGGAAAAACAGGGTAGGCTCTAGTGCACAGTGAAAAGAAACTTGTGTTTCTTCAGAACAAAATTCTGCCTTTTTTGACAGCTGGTGTATGAAATTGCTTAGTTGAACTGACCAGTAAATTATGCCACTAGGGATATTATGTACTCTTTTGATATTAGTCTTTTTAAGTTCTACTTTATCTAGAGATTGAGTATTTTCTACCACTGGTATCTTGTTAGGGGGCTTACAACACTAGATTGTGTAGAGACACCCATTTTGCCTTGTTATGCATACATAGCAAACACTGCTTCCAATACTAACGTAAGCCTTGCGAAGAATAACTGTTTTCTCTTTGCATGGGACCAATTTTTAGAACTGTCCAGTGCTCAAAACGTACTCCTCTGTCTTTCTCAAGCAAAACATAATTTGGTTGCGAGCTGTTCTCAGGATGATTTTTTTTGCTTCACTGATATGCATGACAAACTCCTAGCTACATTGTGCTTTTTGTTTAATGGAATCAGTTTTTGCCCACTCTTTTAATTGAAGTGTATACCTTAGATTTAGAGGTTCATTAAATATTTCTTTTGTGTTTTCAGACCCTCTGATACTGTATACATCAAGTGGGAAAAGATGCTTTGTTGGAATGAGGTACAGAGCTGCTTCCTCTTGGCTTTTTTAGCTGTTGCAGCTTACTCTGTCAGTGATGCCCAGGGCCAAGGTAAGCAATAAATGAAAAGATGAAGCTTTTTGCTAGGTCACTCTGATGTGCAGAAATAGACTTCCTTATTCCAAGTGCAAGCATTGCTTCCCTCTGTTGGAGTGCTGATTTGATATTACTGAAACAAAGCAGGAGTTTTGCTGTTGATCTCGGGGAGAGAAGAACTGTGCATTAATCTATACTTTTTGAACCTTTTATCTCAAATATCTTAAATCATTCTGTTTGCAAGCTCAGGTGCCTCTTATTTACAAGAGTAAAGGAAGTGTTCTGTATTAGTCATTTTGAAGGTACTTATCAGAAATTGCTGACTGTCCTCTATGTGATCAAGAAAGTTTGAAGGACCAGCCTTGATGTAAACTCCTACAGAACTTACTTTTTGTCTTTGTTGGAACAATAACTGAAGTAATGCATCATACAGTATCACACAGTACTGTTAAATGTCACACACTGCTTCTGCAGTGTTTTTTTTATCTCCTTTATGAACATTAAAAAAATACTGCTGAGATTGTTAGGCTTAAATACTTGTTAGATCAGATGGATAGTGGTTTGATTTCTAGGGAAACTTATCATATTGCATGGGGAAGGAGGGAGGAACAGTATCAATGAGTTTCTATGATTTCTCAAGAAATAACTTTTTCTCAAGATTATGTTTAAGTAATTCCTTTGATATGAGGTTGCTAAGGCATAACTGGGAGCATAATTTGATCCTGGGGGCTCTTCTAGGGCTATTGTGTAATGCATTATTCATGAACACACTCAAACTGGTGGCAACCTAAAGCTTTCTGACTTCTGATTAAAGCACATAGCTGTGCTGTCCAGTCTGCGTGGCACTTGGGTGCAGGGGAAGCATACTGACATAGATGTTTGGGCATCTGTAAGCATTTTACAAGCTTCTCCCAGATCTTAGGGACACATGTTAGCAGTAATATTAAATGACGATGTGAAGTGAATGAAGAAATATGCCTTCCCAATGTTCTGGTCAGAAATAAGGCCCGGAACGTTTTTGAGTTGATGAGCCAGTAAAGCAAAGCATATGGTCAGTATTCTTCTGTCTGTGAATTCCAGTCCTAATACATATGGTTAAGATTTGCAAAACAGAATTGGTAATAGAGGTTCATCTCCATATCTTTGTATTGTAATTCCTTGAACTCGAAAAGCCGTGTTCTTCCCCCTGCTTTTTTTTCCAAGCTTTGATTTAATCAATTATAGATAAGGGAGAAAACTCAAACTATCAGTACCATGAGATGGTGGTCAGAGAGTTTTTTTTCCACAGTCACCACACCAGAAGAAGCTAGAGTTGGTGTACTTGCTGAGTAAAGAACAATACTTCCCTTGTTCTTATATTCTTTCAGCAAGCATCAGCTATTGAATGCTGTCAACAGTTACATACTAAGCTAAGTGGAGTATTGCTTTGGCCTGGAATGACTGTGGTTTTGTTGAATGAGGTGATATGAAATCTCTAATCCATTTTCACAGAATAAAAATGTCTCTTCTTAGAATGAAATTAGTAAGATGTTTCTCAAATACCTTTTCTTAAGGTTGCCGCTCCTTACAATAACTCTGGCTAACTAATTACCATTTAATGCACTACCTACTGTATGCTTGTCTGATTAAAGAAGCTGTACGCTCTGCTGAGGTATAGAAAGAGCTGGTATTAGTCCCAGCTTGTTTCCTTCCTTTGGCAAGGATGCTCTGTTAAAGGTGTGTAACGTGACTTCTTGGAAAGGAGAAAATGTTTGGGACACTCAAATGAACATGCCTGAAGATACAACTTCAGCTGAGGAGTTATCTACATTGAGCTACATGGTTTTCTCATTTATTGTTTGAATGCCATATATACTATTATATTCAGTTTTCCTCAACAACGGTTATTCTTTCATCACTGTCATTTCTTTCTTCAGCATAATGTCAGATAAACAGCAGTCACAAAAATTCCAGTTTTGGTGTACTTAAGTTTTTACATAGTACACAGGGAAAAAAGTTCTAGGCAAGAAAAAGCTTCAGAATTTTCCATTTATTCGAAAAGTAACTTTCTTTAGGTATTTTCCTTCTTTATTTAAAGGTGGAAACTTGTCCTTGCATAGCAATAATTTCCATGTGTTACTAATGTAAATGCAATGCATATTAACTTGTTTGGTTCAATTCTTAAGATGAAAATACATTGGGAGCCGCAAGGTTTAGTTAGCATCCAGTTTTAGAGTATTGGATGTCCCTGAGACAGCTGCAGATATGCAGTTCACGGTGTTTTTCCTTTCCATTAAAATGCTGAATAGTTCAAAACGCTCTTTCCCGACTTGTCCATAAGAATAATGTATTTGATGCGCTGATCTATCTGGTTCCATAATCCAAAGCCTTGAACTTGTCTTTAGTTTTCTTTTGGATGACTGCTCTAATGTTGCTGACGGCCATTCACTTTTGCATTCCTGTAAAGCCACTTAACAAGCTCTAGCTACTGATTTTTATCAGTGAACTGACTCAGCTTGGATTAATTTTTTTTCCCTCTCTGCAAGAAGTGAGATTTTGTTCCACAGACAATAAAGGTCCAAAGAAATAAAGATATCCTCTTCAGGTTGGTGAATGTGTAGTAATTCCCATCAATATTTCGTTGTCTGTTCAAGTGTTAGATTTTTAACTTCCTTAGCTATATGTACTTCTCTATGCCAGAACATTAGTCTTTGCACAGCTAAGAAGCAGCTGAATTTGTTTCAGTTTGCTGAAAAATTCTTTTTTTCCTTATGGTTCATTGCTGTATGGGAATATCTATTCCTCTGCAGTGCCACCTTTGATACAAAATATACCCACTGAAAATTGACTAGTTATGTAAAGACTATTGTGGCACGACTTTTCTAGTCTTTCACATTATAACTCTGTAGTAAACAGAAAAGCCTCTGGTGATTGTGTCCTTCTTTGCTTGTAAGATCTGTGATTGGTTGTTAGGGGCTCCCAAAATTTACTGGGTTTGGTGATGGTTAATAGCAATTAGGCCAGGACTATGCTTCTTTGTTAGAAAGTGCTTTCATCAATTAAGTTGAAAGCAAGATGGAATGACAGGGGAAGGAGGAAGATGGCAGAGGAAAAAAAAACAAAAACCAACCAAAACTGAAATCCAACAACATCAGGTCTGGTTTTCTTTGTCAGTATGTGTTTTTTTGGTTATGATTGCTCTCAACTCTGCCTCTTAAGCCCCATGCAAATTTACCACTTAATCCTAGTGAAACGAACACAGACAGTATGCAAGTGTAAGAATTTTATTTGATTTTTCTTAGACAAAATAAAATGAAAGGAATTGCATATTTTCCAAATTTCTAGGTATGGTTTGTCACTCTTGTTCATTCAGCACCAATTCATTATGACTTATGTATAGTTCAAATGACGGAATGAATCTTGAGAGTGAATTAAAAGCTGTAATCCATAACTTCGGTCTGCTTGGCTTTCAAAACTTTTTGCCATAGTCTCTGTCATTTTATTACAATTATAGCATGCTGAATGTTCTTGCAGAAGCCTGCCCACCAAAATATTTTTGCAGTACTGGGGCCAAATTTTCAAAGAACTGATTTTGCATTCACAGTGATTCCTGCACGTGCTCCTACTTGCAGCCTCTCTTCTAAACCCCTGGGATGTGACAGGCAGTTTGAAGGCTAGTCTGACAAGATTGTGCCCAGCAAATAAGAAAGTGCTCTGTTTGGATATATGCCCAATGCTGCAAATCAGAACAATTCTGCGTATATGGAATTGATGTGCTACCTGCTGTTTCTGTCCCCTTGCCTCTCTCCTGAGCTTGTTCTTTCAAATCTTTGGGAGTGCTGAGGTGTTTCTAAGCTGTTCTTCATGTTTACATCCTCACTTTTTCTGAGTTCTGGTGTGAAATCCCCCAATGTGGAGAGGAAGAGAACCAGCCTTTGCTCAGGCAAAGCTGTCACTTATGGATTGGTAGGCTGGATACAAGGAATAAATATCTTGTGTTAAAGCTCCAGACATCTAAGACACAAAACATTTTTGTTAGATGACATTTAACACCCCCCCCCCACCTCAGATGTCAAAAACACTGTAGCTTTCTTCTGCAAGCTCTTGGAAAAAGAAATGAGTAGGAAAAAGCAATCAATTGAGGATAGGTCTTTGGCTGCTGCTGTTGCCAGACCTGCATTGACTGCAGCAGGTCAAATGAAGAGGCCAGAGACTGCTGGATAGCACGTCTGTCTTGTAGACTCAGATACTCCATATGCTGTAGTCTTTAAATCTCAAAAATATTGTAAGAACTGTTGGCGTATTATGTGCAGTGGACCAAAAAAACATGGCCATGGGCCCGGTCAGTTGAGAGCTATATTGGGCTTTAGGGCAAAGAAATTGGCTCTTCTCCCAACTCTTTCAGATAATTTCCCTTCTTTTTTAGATGTGCCAACAGAAACCTTAAGGATGATAGTAATAAGAGGCATGCATAAAGAGACTGAAAAAATAAAGGAAAAAGTTCTATGGGCTGTGGAGGTAGTAGGAAGAGGAGGAGTAATGTCTGTGGAGACTTAAATAAGCTTTTCTAACCCTTCTTATTGCTCAGCCTCCAGATGGCTTCCCTGGCTGCCTTTCACTGTAGATCAGTTAGTTCTGTATGAGCCCAAACCTATTCAAATGTATAAAGATCCCCCCTTATTGACAGCCTTGAATATCGCAGGCTGTACAACTAACAGCTGGGCTTTAGTTGCCTGTTGTGGAAGGGGGATGTGGCTCCCTGGAGTAGAAGAGAAATGCTCTGTAGGGTGTTGTCTAACAACAGTGGAGCTTGCCAAAGCAGAGGGATGCTCACTGTGAAGGACCACTTAATGTATGTGTGCACCACGTTGCTGATATTGCATGAACTAGGGTGAACTTTCTGTTTGTTTCTCTGTGTGTTACTTCAGTGAAGTGTCATATCTTTCATGCTTCTATTCATTTCACCTGTTCCTTCTGATTGGAACCCATGTGACGGCACAAGATAAGGAAAGGCCAGATTTGTTTACCATTTCCAGGTTGTCCCCTACCTAAATCTTTACTGTCCTGTGCATGACTTGATGAGACCAAAGCAGTGCTTGCAACTGGACAATTGTGTGCCCTCGAGGCTAGGTTAGTAAATTGGGCAGCTGATGCTCCTTCTGCCTTGTGCATGCCTGTCTTTCGTCTTGGTTACAGTGCCTTCACAAGGCTTTGAAAATTTGGCCCTGAGTGACTTCAAATGTGGGACAACACCCACAATAATGTGAAGTAAAGGAGGCTGTCTATGTAACACACGTTGTCAGCATAAGTAGGGAGAGCAATTTAAATTCCGTTGTATTAACAAAGAGCATTTGTATTACCAGCTTTGCCTGCTAAACTAGAGTCTTAACATCTAACACTGTTTTCCTGTCCTCTGCTAAGTTGTTAGCTTGTTTTTGTAAACAGTTAAAAGGTATGTCTGAGGGAAGTAGTGCACCTGGCGATGTTGTTTTACAAACTAATAAACTGATGTGTGACATTTGGAATAACTTGCATCCTTTACCATTAAAATGTTGTGTTGTCTTCCTCCGTGTTTGTTTTAATGTTTAAAATTGATTATTTCTTTTTTTTGAATTTAAATGTTATTTTCTTTCCCCACTTACAGTGTCCCCACCAACGAGACTAAGGTATAATGTAGTCAATCCTGACAGTGTACAGATCTCTTGGAAAGCCCCCAAAGGGCAATTCAGTGGATATAAGCTGCTTGTCACTCCAAGTTCAGGTAAAATAAAAATCCATATATTCTCTTGTAAAGTGAAATTACTGTCAGCATCTGGACATAAGGTTAGGCAGCTTTCCTGAGTCTCATGGCTTTTAGGAGTAAGAAATTGTGAGCAAACTGTGGATAAGAGTATTGACCATTCAACAGAAGAGTGAAATTTATTGAAGCACTGTATAGTCATAGGCACAGAATGTGGAAACTGATAGTAGCTCTACTTCATATGCAATCTTTGGGATTGCCACTGATCATCTGTCTTGATGTTTTTTTTTTCAGTGGGGTGTAAGGAAGACTATGGGAAGTGCTTGAGGGAGAACACAGGAACACTATTTCAGTCAGAGCTTTGAGATGTATCTCTCTGGGCCTTCTCCCATGGTGTGGATTTCTCAGAAAAACCAACAAGATTTTGCAACAAACATGGGCATAAAATTATATTTTCAGGTTTTCACTCAAAAACATTTTTAAAAACAGAAGACAAGGTGGCTATTTAAGGCTACCTTATGGGAGTACTACTTCTATACATATTTACATTTAGCTAAAATACATGAGTATGTACCTCTTTTTATATAAATTCTCCCAAGAAAAGGGCAAAATGAAAGTCTGTGAAACAGCTATGCTGTTTTGTACATTTCTGTATTAGTTATTTTTCATTTTATTATGCTTTATGAGCCTCTTATCATTAGACATCATGTTCCCTAGTGGTACCTCATAATACTTCTCTTGGATGAGGGGTGAGACCATGTTCTCAGCAAGTTTGGTATCAATTTGCAGGAAGTGATTGCCAGTCTAGAAGTTAGGGTTGCTGTTCAAAGGGGTCTGGGCACCTGGGAACTGGGCTGGCAGAAACATTACAAAGTTTCATAAAATAAACTTATGAAGATCTTATGAAACAAATGCAAATTCAAATGCATAAACCCCTGAAGGGAGAGTGGAAAGAAAAAGGAACTGGGTTGTTTTTAGTGGTGCCCAGTGCCAGGGCAAGAAACAATATGCCTGAACTGTAATGCAGGAGGTATTGAAACAAGAACACAAGGAAGCACTTCTTTACTGCGTGGGTGACTAAACACTGTCACGGGTGGGCCAGGGAAGTTGTGGAGCTTCCTTCCTTGGAGGTATTAGAAAGCTGTCTGGATGTGGTCTTGGGCAAGTGGCTGCAGGTTGCCCTGCTTGAGCAGGGGAGTTGTACAAAATGAGGTCCAGAGGTCCCTTCCAACTGACCACTCTGTGATTCTTAGAAACCTCAGAGGTTCTGTTCAACCTATGTAGTTCCCTGATTTCATATCATTAATCTTATGTCTGTAATTTTTGTTTCAAAAAGTACTTCTCTGCTTTGTGAGTTATTTGATTTTACACTTTTAATAAAGTGTTTCATCTCACTGCCCAAATATTTATTTCTTTTAATAGTTGTGCTAGATTTGTTGGCTATTCTGTGAGACCTAGATACAGATACAAGGGCTGATTGGTTTGTTTTAGAGTGTTTATATCTAAAAACTTGGTTTCTTTCTTGTCAGGCTGTCTGACTTCTTGCTTTTCGGTGCTATCCTCTGGCCTACTTGTCTGGATAGTTCCAAAAGTGGATAATAAAGTACACTTGGGTCTTGGTAGAGTTTGAGGCGGTTTTAACTCACTACATTTACCTTTCTACAAGAAAGTAACTACATGTTTGCTTTTTTGATCTTTTCTGTTACAGGTGGAAAAACCAATCAACTAATTCTTCAAAACACTGCAACCAAAGCAATTATTCAAGGTCTCATTCCAGATCAAAACTATGCCCTTCAGATCATTGCATTCAGTGATGACAAGGAGAGTAAGCCAGCCCAAGGCCAGTTCAGAAGTATGTATCTTTTTAGCTGACATGCAGAGTAGATCAACTATTCAGTGTAACTTATGAAACTGTAACAAACTGATATTGAAAGCAATAATGGAAAAACAGTTTCTTCTGTGCTGGAAGGCTGATTAGAGCCACAAACTTCATGTGATACAGCTGCAGTTGGAGGCCTGAATAATGCAATTGCACAGGAGTTTCTTGCTTTGGGCTTACTTTGTTTCTCTTGGTTTGGAATCCCTGTCTTTGCTGTTCCTTAATGAAATTAGCCAGTGTCTTTTGGAAGAGAATCTTCAGTGAGCAGAAAAGAGAAGGAAAGTATAGTAATCTGATATATCAAAAAGTTTCCCTCCCTGCTTCCAGCTGTTTTTATTACAGATTTGTGTAGCTGTACCAACTGACAAATATTTATTTGTTCAATGATACTGTGAAAGGCTAAATTTTTACTGGTCTTAAACTGTCAAATATGTTTACAAACTGTGCTTAAGGCTCTTATCTTTCCTATTAATGTTCTTAATATTTATATAAAAGTGAAAATATAGTGTTATAAGAAATTCAAACAACACTGTCTTCATTTGCATCTTAAGTAGCTCTATTAAGCATGGGCACTGTCAATTTGGTCAATGAAGAGAAAAATTTGACAGTCTGGAAGTGTAGTTGAAATCATGCTGAATTAATTCCCTTGATGCTAAATATTTTAATAATTGTTTTTGGAGGATGCTGCTTGCTCTGATTGCAAATCACTTTACTCTTAGAATGAACGGGAGACGAAATATGCTGACTGCTTGATGTGCTGTGTGTCAAAGTCTTTCTAGCTTTTTATCACTGCTACTATGTATTTACTCTTTTAAGTACTATCCCAGTTAGGAAACCCACAAAACCACAGATTACTTCAGGATTAAAGAGCAGCCCACAGAAGGCTATACCAGCGTCTATAATATTAGGTGTGGTTCTATTTTAAACTAGCTCTGTTTCTCAGGAAATGCAGAGCTGGCAGCTTGATTTAACAATGTGGGAGTTAAGTTCTGTTTAGTATACTCTCTCTTTTGCCAATGAAAACATGTAGAATTTAATGAGACGGGAGTTTCATTTGACCATATGAATGATACCTTACATAAATAATACAAGGAATGATATGTATACAAAAACTTCCTTTCCCTTATCCTGTATTCTATGTTTTTCCCCTTCTCTGACATGTGGTTGTTGACTCTAGAGATGATAAAAGGTCAAAAAAATTCAAAACTTTGAGAATATCCTGGATTTTGGTGAATTGGCAATGTGTATCTAGTGCACTGGAATTGTTTGATGTACAAGGAGTTCTTCTCAATGCTGCAATAAAAATTTATTGTTAAGAGTATTCCTTTTATATAGTTAGATATGCTTTCTTTTTCTGTTGTTGCTTGTAAATTATACAAGATTACTGGGAGATTTCTTCCTTTTAAGATGCATCTGTAAAAATGTAGTTGGTACGTTCATTGCCTATGTGAACATGTAAATAAAAATGATGTCTTTCTGTATAATTTTCTTAGGCATTCAGATTTTTATTGTCTTTATGAAAGGGCTTTTCCCAAACCAAAGATCTGTCAGGATGTGACTGACTTGTTTCCTGGGAGAATTTTCAGACTTATGTACCATTTCTCTACAGGCTCACTCCTCCACAGCACTGGGATTAGAAGAGGCCATCAGCACCTCCTTAGTGATGTTTCCTCGTAGTCATTATTTGATAGAACACTCTTACTTGCTAAGCAGTGGTGTCCTTTTTGTTTAGCATTACTCTGGCTATTTTACCTCTTTTATTTTAATTAGAATGGAGTTAAAAAAAAATACTTCTTGACCAGTATCCTTAGTTCTATACCTATAGTGAGGATTTTGTTAGTTCTGCAGAGGCTTTTCACGCTGAGAGATTTGACAAAGGTTTGTTGTCTTCATAAGACCTTAAGATGGTCTTTTGATTATATTTTTGAATTGAGTCTTGAGAGAATGCTGTTTCAGATACTCCATATACAGTTGGTTTAAATCAATGTAATCCATTTGGCTTTCGTTTTGCTTCTGTAAAACAGAATACCTGTGTTGTCCATTTTATATTGTGTGTTTCAAGAGATAAATCTTTCACTGTCTCACAGTGTTTTATGAAGGATGTAGCACAAAGTGACTCTGATCCAGGCTGAGATTTGATGCCTGCTTGAATGAATGTTGGTCATAATCCAGATCTACGCAAACTAAGAGTTTTAATTAGAGTAAAATTTTACTTTCTGTGAAATACCGTTGTTTTTTTTTTTTCCCAAGCTGTTCCTGGCCATTATACATTGCTGGGATTTTGACACCAATTAACATTCTAAGGAAATTCTGATGTATACTGGAGAGAGGAATAAAATGTATACATGAATTTAGCAGTGATTTTGCAGAATTTTTCAAACTTCAATGGAGTAGAGAGATACTGGTACTAATAAAATACTAAGAATAGCTAATCAAGCTGGGTTCTGCTAGGTTTTTATGAGAAACGTAGGACATAGAAGGGGAGGTATCTCGCCCACTCGCAAGACAGGAAACTATTGAAGTGTAAGCTTCGGAGCAACTCTGCTGTTGTGGGAATACTTGGTGCCCTGAACACGGATTTGGGCATGGGATTTAAGCTGATTTTTCAAAGAAGATAATGTAATAGCTGGCGTACATGCTCTTGTGCTGGACGACCGGCGGTAGAACTCTGCAATACTGGACTTTGCCCAACTAGCTTTGCCAACTTCTGGAGTTATATTTCCAGTGCTGACTCTTATTATAGGCTTAGATGGTGATGTCACTGTATCTGGACTCTCCTGAATGAGGAGAATCATTTTTGAGAGCTTTAATGTGAATAGAAGGGAGTGGGGGGACAGAATAATGAAGTAATAAACCCAAAGAGAGTGAGAGCAACAGTCACTTGTTACCTAAGCATATTGCAAGATATTGTGTGAAATGTCTCTATTTGAAAGAGGAAAACAACATGCTTCACTGTTTCTGGTTTGATTGATCTATTTTTCCCCTTATT
>JANHGO010000063.1:19647413-19663647 GCA_024606505.1 Aquila spilogaster | reverse complement strand
AAGGCAGTATGATGTTCACGTCTTCTCTTAGCTTCTGCCTGAGGACAAATCTCTTAGTTCTCTACTTGTACTGAACAAAGTCTCCATTCTTGGAGGTACTCATAACTCGACTTGACATGGCTCTGGCCAACCTGCTCTAGCAGACCATCCTTGGAGAGGGTGGGGTTGGACTAGATGTTCTCCAGACGTGCGTTCCAATGATTCTGTGACCCTGTGTAATGTTCATGGGTCCAGAACATTGTCCAGCAGCAGACCAGGAAACTCTTCCATCTCCTTGCAGCCTGGGGGAGAATGACCACACATGTGCCCTCCCTGTCCAGTGAGGTAAGATGGGCTCCTACCTTGTGAGTACATGCACATCAGAGAGGATAACATCACTTTTCTGGTGGACTGCCTTTTCACTGCAGCTGCGAGGAGGCTGTGGGTGCAGGAATTAGCGGCTGGGGCTCCAGTTTCTCGGCAGACTGAACTCAGCTTCCCTGCTGCTCACAGACCACAACGTGTGGCTGAACTCCCTCCCTAAATGGATCTAGATAAGCTACACTTGTCAGAGGCTAAGAGGGAGCCTAGCTCCCGGCTGTGTCTCCAGGCTCATACAACTATGTCTGTTCCTCAGCACTGGCCAGAAGAGGGCTCATCAACAAGCTCGGATGTTGAAGTGTAAGTAAACACAGGATAGATGAATCTCACCTCACAAATCTAAAGGGATCTAATTCAATTGCAGAATGAAAAACTAACTTTACGAAACACTAAACTCATTCTTCCCATTACCTTCTGGAACCCTCATACCTAGAGATGAACAGAAAAATACATGACTGAGAAATATTTGTATTTTTCCATCTCCCTATGCTCCCTTTGCCCAGTTTTGCTCCCTTTCCTGCAGGTTTGGAGGAGCAGGACCAACCCTAAACATGAACAGTTACACTTCAATGGCCATGGCATCAATCTGGCTTCCTATATATTCCTTTCACTTACCTCATTATGTGTAATAAGCTTCAGATGAATAAACCTAGCAGCTCACTAAAGTGCTGACAGCACTGAAATCATCTGCTAAAAAGTATCAAGGAAATGAAAATGACTCATCAGACATGCCAACTGATAACGAAGCAAAGCTGGACTACTGTGACAGGTCCTGCATAAAAATAGAGCTGCAAAAAGCCACATTTGTGAGGTTGATATCAGAGAAATAGTTGTAGCACAAAGAAAGTCACTAGAAAAATAAAACTCACAAAAAATAGCTACCCTTTTCAGAAGTCATTTCACAGCATATTCATATCACAAAATAATGGTGAAATTGTCTTAACTAATGAAGAGAAAAAACTTTTAAAAGTAAACATGGCTAATATGTTAGAGAGGGTGTATCACAACTACATTTTTCATTAAAATATTTTTTCTCTATTTTTAATTTGGGAAGAATACAGTCCCAAGTCCTTCTCCGATCTCTCAGCACATGACTTCATAAATCACTTAATTATTGCAAATGCTGACAGACTGATCTTGGCAAACCACTTTTCAAAGAGCATTGTATGCACCATTGTATTTAATAATAATTACAAAATGCAAAGTAAAAGTCAGTTATGCTTTACCTCAACTATTACCTCTGTCTGTGTTCTTTAGTTCTTTAAAAAAAAAAAAACCTATGAATTTTTGTTAGGACTGGGGACTAGTTCGAGTCATGCAAATGGATGTTCCATAGTCAAAACCTTTGAATGTGACTGGAGTTTTTGGATGCTGGGGGAGAGAAGGCATTTAAAAATGTACATCTCTATAAAATATGTTAGTTTAGGAGATAAAAACACTAGTCACCTTTAAAAACATGTAAACCCCCCCCGTAATAAAAGAATACAAGACCTGATTAGTTTTTAATTATTTGCAATTTAAAAATATCCCCCAAACTTGATATTCTGTTTTCCTAAGTCTTGTGAAATATGGCATAGCAACTAACATTGCATTCATTAGTATATCAAAAAAGTCAGCAAAATATTCTAAGTATATCCTAAAAAGCAGAAGATATTTGAAAAAGGTGAGGATTGATAATTACAGCATACATTTTCCCCACAGCCAACAAAAACATCCATTATTTTGGTTTCTGTTCAGTTCCCACAAATACTGCTGTCAGTGATCTGACATTGGTGATTGAACATTGGTTCCATTGTACCATTAGATATTCAGCACAGCTCACTTTGAGCTCACCAGCCTGCACTAATTCTGTTCTTGTGTTGCATTAGTGAAATTGTTTCCAGCTGTATTTTCAGTATCATTCCCATGTAATCCTATTTATAGAAATTTCATGGAATCTATGCTAGCCAAGCAAAGGATGGTCCATATCTTGTTGGTGTAAATACTTTTAAAATGTGGTGGCTGTAAATTGTTCTTTGGAAATCACTGAGACTTGGCCAATTCGAAATAGTGAAAGGTAAATTCACACTCAGTAAATTTCTTCTCAAAACTCCAGGGTTTTTTTGGATGGAAGACAAGAAGGAAACATTGGTAAATCATTTGTACATTAATATTGTGCATATTGTGATCTTACTCTATTTCCAATGTGCAACTTATACAAACTCTTTCAAGGAAGCTTTACCTTTTAACTTTTATCTTGAACTTTTGAACAACATATGCTCTTCCTTGTAATTATGCAAGGAGATCTATGGTGCTTTCCAGAGAAAGCTGAATAAAGCTCAGTATTAACAAGCGTGATTCACTCTAAAAAGTGGACAAATAGTGTAAAAATAGCATTGTAAATAAGGAAAAGAAACTGACGTTAATAAAATCAGCTGCATTACCCTTGAAAGCACACACTTCGCATAAACTTAAAATATTAGTTTCATTTCTGATGCAAACAGGTGATTAAAAATTGAAGTATAAAGTTGTTTGAAGGCTGCAGAGAGTTACAGAATCTATTTACCGGTCAGTGGGATCGTCAAGACTTTTTATTGTGAGTCCCAGTACTCTGACTAGATGCAGCCACAGGATGGTGCTCATGGACTTTGCATACTACATTATAAATCCGGGTGGAAAAAAAAAAAAAAAAAAAAGAGCGCGAGAGAGACCCAGACTCTCCCTTTGGCAGGCTGTTCCTTGTCCTGCCCTGAAATACATGAGCCAGCAAGCAGTCATGGATTAGGCTGATTTATCTCTCTACATCTACCGAGTCTTCAAGGACATTGCAAATAGACCTATCCATCTGCTTCCTTGTCTTCTGGATATTATTGTTTAGCTAAATACATCAACTAGGACTGAAAAGGTACAAAATGTATCACATTTAGCATTAATGAGCTGAACATCTTACTGCTTCAGAGGAATTGTTATCTTGCAAGCTACTCTCTTCTTGACTGGTCCAAGTGTTGGCTCTTGCACACAGCTGGCAACGCAGTAGAATAACTGCAGATGCTAGGATCTCCCAGATTCCTAGATGTGGGAGATGCTTTTTAGATCTAGGAATGCTTTTTAACCTTTGTTATAGAAAACAACTGGACTCAAACACTTCTGTAGTTTCAGTGGAAAGACATCTGTGAATTTGGACAAGAGTCTGCAGGACTGGGAATCCTACTCAGCAACAGGAGGTCCTGCTTTACAGAGTCAGTCACAGTCGTCTCCCTGAGACTTACTGCCTTCCCCTTCCCTAGAAGGGACTCTTACATTAAGAAAGGGATCCACATCTCTGTTTCACCTACGCCTGTTGTTTCTTCACTGCAGTCCTTTCGGTGATTTCATTTGTAATTTTATACAGATGACCAGGCACGTTGTAACGACAATTTTCATTCACCTCTTAAATTCTCGGGACTTCCAAACTTTGTGACTAGCAGCCTTAATTGTAGATTCAGTAGGGTATACCATAAGGTAACTCGTATTTCTGTATGAACAGAGATTCTGCAATTCCACGTCCCCACTGCCGTGTCTATGCATACGGCAAAAATGCGCATATGTACTACGAGGCTTTTAATCAAGGTTTATACTAAACCAGACAAGTGCTGGAACACTTTAATATAAATGTTTCCCCGATGAATCATTCCTCCACACATCGCAATACCCGGCACTGGGGGATACTTGCATTCCAAGCCGTACCGCCGAGCAGGCACCTTCTAAATCATTTAAAACGCAGTGAACCAGGACCTTCGGGGAGAGGAAAATGAGTGGAAAGGTAGCAAAGCCAGAAGAAAGAGGACCCTGAAGAGCACAGCACCTGCACGCGTGACGCGGCCTGGGCCCCCCCGCAGCCCACCCCCGCAGCCCACGCCGGCCCTGCCTCCCCGCGCACCTGGCCGCGCCCCCGCCGCGGAGGTCGGGCTCGGGGGCGGAGGGTTGGATCTCAGGCATCGCTCGTGCCTCTTTTTTTTTCCCCCCCTTCTTTCCACCTTCTGCTCTATAACTGCCCGCCTCCTTTCGCTACCCTTTCGCCTTATCAGATGCGGCGCAGCGAGGGGAAGAGCGGCCAGAAGGGAGGGAAGCGGCTCTCCCGCAGCCGTCTCGACACCCACAGCCCCGCGTGAACACGAGCGGCCGTACCCCCACCGGCTGCTCCCCCGCCGATGCCCGCACAGGTCGGTGTGAGCTCCGCTTCGTCTCCCTCGAGGGCTGGGGCGAGGCGGGCGGGGGGTCCGGGGTCCGGGGCGGGAGCGCTTCCCACCCACCTGCCCGGCCACGGGAACGGCGCCCGGAGGGAGACTTGGGAGAGGGAGGAGGAGATGGAGGGGTGGAAAGTGGCGAGCCCGGGGCGGGGGAGCCCCTTAGAAACTCCCGCGA
Organism: Aquila spilogaster; assembly: GCA_024606505.1. Classification (NCBI taxonomy): domain Eukaryota; kingdom Metazoa; phylum Chordata; class Aves; order Accipitriformes; family Accipitridae; genus Aquila; species Aquila spilogaster. The sequence continues at coordinate 19,658,904 of JANHGO010000063.1, read as the reverse complement.
AAGCCTTACTTTTAAAAATAATCATAACTGAAAAATAAACAGTCACACTTTAAAACGGAGGGTCTGCCCGCTGCCCCCCGGGTGCATCCTCCCTCCCTCCCTCCCTCCTTCCCTCTCTCTCTCTCCCGCGGCGCGTCGAGGCAGATCGCTTCGCCCCGGCTCCTCACGCCCGGCGCCTGGAGCGTGGTGTTGTAGCGGGTGGCCGCCCGGGCACGCCAGCCCGCCCCCGCCGCGGCGGGCGGCTGCTGCCGGCGCGGGGGTTCCGGGCGGGCAGCCCCTGGGTCTCACCGGGGCCGTCCCTCGCTTCATGCTCGGCGGAGGCAACCAGCTCCCCGCTGTCCCTTTCTCAGCTTGGGGGCTGGAACCCGCTTTCACACGGGAGGCCCGTGGGTGCTGGTGGCGGGGAGCGGCCCGAAGAGGAGTCGGGGCGGGGGGTCAGGGGCAGCGCCGCGGTCGTGAGCCGCGGCCCCTCAGGCCGGGCTGGAGCCGCGTGGCGGGGGCTGCGGAGAGGCGGACGAAACGCGCCCACCGGACCGTGCCAGCGCCGGCGGGTCCGCCAGACCCCGGACGGCGTCTCCGCCTCGCCGCCGGCCCCCTCTGCCGCCTTCCCGCCCTTCCCGTGTGGGGGCGGCGGCCATGGCGGCGGGCCCGGCGGCTCTCTCGAGGCCGCGGCGGTGCCGGGGCAGGTCGCGCTCTTCCTTTCGCCCAGCGGGGCCGTTAACCCGCGAAACGTGGGCCCGTTCCCAGGCAGCGGGTGGAGGCCGGGTCACGCCGCTCCATGACGAGCCACCGAGATAGGAGAAATAACCCCCGGGCTCCCATTCAGGAGGGCAGCGCCAACCCGCCTGATTTGGGGAAGGGCGCTAGGCCTGTGCCGAGGCGGCTCTGCCTCCTCGCTTGGGCTGGGTGCGCCTCGGCAGCCGGGGCGGTGCGGAGCACGGAGATGTGTGTCACGTTTCTCCCGCGCTGGGAGGTCTCAAAGGCAGGTCGTTCCCTCCGGAGAAGGTGCCTGTTGCCAGGCCGGTGCCGATGTCCCGGGCAGGCGTCCCGGCGCCCGCCCGGGAGAGGGGCTCACCTCATGGGCAGGGCTCTTGGCTTGGACGGTTTGGTCCCTGCTGCCAGGGCTATTCTGTCAGATAACTGTTTTACCAAATAGTTAAGAAAAGGTGAAATATATAGAAAGCTGGAGGAACAGGATATTCCTTCTTATTCCCAGATGATGTCAGCCACAAGGTGGCTGCAGACTGGTGGTTGCCTTTCCTAGTTAAGTGAACCTTGAAGTGCCGGTCACGGCAGAGGTGAACTTGTGCCTAGTTTATGCAGCACCAGTTGTATGTATTGCATTAAATCTTACTTCTCTGTGCAATGGCTTTTCTCTAAAAGCAGCAGTAGAGAGTGTTTTTATGCAGGATTACCTGTCAGTATTTATAGCTCTTATTTGGGAGGAGGGTTTATATCAAATCTAGCGGATGGGAAATTGAGCGACCACTGTAAGTCAGTATTTTAATGTCTGGGTTATTACATGGAAAGAAATCTACACATTGTCAGCGGTGACTGCATTGAAGAATGAGTTATGTGCTGTTCTTTGAAGGGTCTGCCTTTACTTGCTCCAGGTTGTATACCCGGGTGGGGGGAGAAGCATCGCTACCCAGTGTGAGATACACAAGGGGTGGATTTCAGACTGTTTAAGACTTAACTCTCTTCGTTCTTCCTGTTGCCCGTCACTAGGCAACTGTCTGCTGACTGTGCTGACTCGTCTGGATCTAGTCCTTGGGTGTCTGACTCTTTGTGTTCATATAGTAGGAAGCCTGGACATTTTGCTCAGCTTTCTGAATTCCATCTGGAGGATGTGTCCTAAGAACCGGGCGTAGCAATACCTAAGTTTCTGGTGCACATTTTTGTTATTGGATCTAGCTATTTGCCTCTGTCTTGAGAGATTTAGACTGTCAGAGATAGATTCAAAATATATATTTAAGTAGTGTGAAATTTGTTGGTAATTTGGCTAAAACTTAGGTAACCTCCTGTGGGGATGGAATTCACAATGATTGAGCCTCCTATATATTTCTAGGTGGCATATCAAGCATTCATGATTGGGATTTGCAACAGTAGACCTACCAAGTCCTGGGATAACTATGGCAAACTGCAAATATTTGAAGAGAGAAGGAGATGTAGGTCTTATCCTCTTATCTGTTTATTAATGGTTGAGGTGCTTCAATCTGCCTTTTATATTAGATAGTGGTTGAACCACTCGCTTTGTGCCTTCCTCAGAAGACAATGAAAACACAGAAGGCAAGTTCAATGATAGTATGTTGGGAATATTGAAGAAAATGACACAGGAGGTAAATGGGAGGACCTGCAACACAGAAATACATAAACCAAAAGTTACCAAAGTGAACCTTCAAATGCTGACTCCTTGTTGACAGTAAGAAATCTACTATTAATTATCTTAATTTAATTCTCCTGTAAAATAGTAACAGGAGAGGGCAGCAAAAATTCTTCTTCCTGGCTCAGAAAATTGACTAAACTAGTGCACTAAAGTTGAGTGATAGATAAATGTTTATAAACACGATGTTATGAACATGTTGATGTATCTTGAGAGGTGCTTCTATATATGTTGAATAACTGTACTGGAAAGTGTTAAAGACCAAGTTCAGTTAATGAAATTTGTACTGGTTTGAACCTAGCTTCTGTGGGACAGATAAATCACTCCTTCTGGAACTTGTTCTTTGGCACCAGAATTGCTTCCTGTAACCCAATGAGTTCACCTAGGACTACCCTGAGTGTTCATATAGTGCTGCACTCTAAAAGTGTTGATGTTCCTAACTGATTAAGTTAGAGTATTTTTGACCATGGTATTACCTACAAATAGAATTAATGCTTACTCAGCTGATACCCTGCATACCTTCTGAGCTGTGTCTGCTTTAGTCACTGTAAGTGCCAGGTAGTACAACAGAGCACAGAGTAAGTCGAATAAGACAGAAAAAGGAAAAATAGAGTAGGCTGTAGAGGACAGTGAGAAGGGGACTTGTGTTTCCTTGGAACAAAGTTCTGCCTTTTTTGACAACTGATGTGGAAAATTGCTCAGTTGAACTCATCAATGATTATTTCACTGGAGTTATTGAGACCATGCATTTGCTATTTTATGGGAGGCTTGCAGGGCAGTTCTCATCTCATTTTTTTTATTACAGAATCCCAAAATACGTAATTTAACATCCCATTCTGGATGCTTTCTGGATATAAAGTAGATAACAATTTCAGTTGTACTTTGTTATCAAGAGCTTCAGCTTCAGAGTTCTCTACCACAGGTATCTTGATAAGGTGCTTGCAACACTGGATTGTATAGAGATATCCATTTTACCTTGTTATACACAGCAAACTCTACTTCCAATACTCATGCAGGCTTAGCAAAGAATATCAGTTTTCTCTTTACACGGGCTGAATTTTCAGAACTGTTGAGTGGCCCAAATGGGGTTCTTCATCCCTTTCAGGTAAAATATGCTTTAGTTATAAAACTGCTGTCAGGATGAAATCTTGACTCCGCTGATGTCTATGGCAAATTCCCATTTTTTTTTAATGGAATCCAGATTTTGCCCACACTCTTCATTAAAGTGGATGCCTTATCTTTGCAGGTCAAATAAGTCTTTTTGTTCTATGTGTTTTCAGACCTGCTGATACTGTGTGTATTGAGGGGAAGAAGATGCTTTGTCGGTATGAGATACAGAGCTGTTTCTTCTTGGCTTTTTTAGCTGTCACAGCTTTCTTCATCAGTGATGCCCAGGGCCAAGGTAAGTCATAAATAAGATGATGGAGCTTTTCACTCTGATGTACAGAAATAGACTTTCTTATTCCAAATGCAAGTGTTCCTTCCCTCTTCGTAGGATGTGGATCCAGTACTACTGAAATGAAGCAGGAGTTTTGCTGCTGATCTTGGTGGGGGAGAGGGTAGAATTATGTGTTCATGTGTGCTCTTTGAACTTAGTATCTCAAATAGCATCTTTTTGCAAATTCAGGTGTCTCAAAATAAGTTATATGGAACATTTTTTTTAACTCTTATTTATATGAAAGTACTGATCAGAAATTGCTGTGACTGTCCTCTACATAGTCAAGTAAGTTTGAAGGTCCAGCTATGATACTAAGCTTGTGTGGAATATATATTTTTTTTCTTTGTTGGAACAGTAGCTATTTTAACACATCATACAATATTGCACAGGACTGTTAAATGTCACAGACTCCTTCTGCAGCTTTTTTTTTAAATCTCCTTTGTGGGTATTAAAGACACTGCTGAGATTGTTAGGCTTAAATACTTGTTGGATCATATTGACAGTGGTTTGACTTCTAGAGAAAATTTATCGTATTGCTTGGGGAAGAAGGGAGGAAGAATGCCAATGAATTTTTTATGATTTCTAAAGAAAGATGTTTCTCAACTTTATATTTATGTAATCCCTTTGATATGAGACTGCATAGGCATAACTGGGAGCAGAATTTGATCCTGGGTCTCTTCTAAAACATCTTGTATAACGCATTATTCATGAGCACATTTGGAGAGCAGTGGTAACTTGAGGCCTTCCAAGTTCTGGTAAATGGAAATAGCGGTGCTGTCCAGTCTGCGTGGCACTCAAGTGCTGGGCAAGCATGCCATCTTGGATGTTTGGGAATCTGTGAGCGTTTTACAAGCCTCTCCCAGAACATAGGGACACATGTAAGCAGTAATATTTAATGTGGGTGATGTGAGGTGAATGAAGAAATACATGTTCCTAGTGTTCAACACATCAATTCTCGTCAGAAATAAGGTCCAGAAGTTTGTGACTTAATGAGCCAATAAAGCAAAGCATATGGTTAGTCGTGTCTCTGTGTATTTCAGTACTTATACATATGGTTAAGATTTGCAAAACAGGATTGGGGATTGAGATCCATCTCCAGAAAGTTTTGCAAGATTCCTTGAGCTTGGAAAACCATACTCTTCCTCCCACTCTTTTTTTTTTTTTTTTTTTTTTTTTTTAAAAACATTGATTTAATCGGTCATATATAAGGAAGAAAACTCTCATACTATTAATACAATGAAATGAAGGTCAGAGAGAGTTTTTTCCACAATCATCACACCAGCAGAAGCTAGAGTTGGTGTACTTGATGAATAAAGAACAATACTTCCCTTGTTCTTACACTCTTTCAGCAAGCATCAGCTGCTGCATGCTGTCAGCAGTGTGATACTAAGCTAAGTGGACTATTGACTTGGCCCAAAATGTCTGTTATGTTAGTGAATGGGGTGATACAAAGTCTCTATTCCATGTTCACAGAATAAAAATATCTCTTGCTACACTTGAAGTAATAAGATGTTTCTCAAATCTTGTCTTTTCTCAAGGTTGCCACCCCTTGCAGTAAACTCTTCATGCAGCTGGCTAACTATTTACAATTTAATACAGCACTAACAGTATGTTTGTCTGTTTTAAGAAATTGTACACTGCCAAGTTGTAGGAAGAGCTGGTATTAGTTCCAGCTTGAGTTTCCTTCCTTTGGCATAGATGCTCAGGTAGAGGTGCGTAATGTGACTTCTTGGAAAGGAGAATATGTTTGGGAGGCTGAAGTCAACATGCCTGAAGCTACAACTTATTCCTTCAACTGAGGAGTTACCTGCATTGAGCTACATGGTTTTATCTCATTTGTTGCCTGAATACCTTAAAAACCACATAGTGCCATTCAGTTTTTACTCAGCAATTATTCTTTCATCACTGCTGTTTCTTCCTCATTCAGCATAATGTCACTTAAACAACAGCAACCAAAAAATCCAGCTTTTGTCTACTTATGTTCTTATATAGTACACAAAAATAGTGGTGGGCAAGAAAAATACTTCAGAATTTTCCATTTATTCATAAAGTAACTTGCTTTAAGGATTTTCCTTCTGTATTTAAAGATGGAAACTTTTCTTTGTGTACCAATTATTTCTATGTGTTACTAATGTAATTGCTATGTAATTGCAGTGCATATTAACTTGTTCAATTCTTATGACAAAAGTAAATTGGAAGCCACAAAGTTTAGTTAGTATCCAATCTTAGACTATTGGATGTCTTAGAGAGCTGCACATATGCAATTTATGGTATTTTTCCTTTCCATTAAGTTATGGAATAGTTCAAAACACTCTTTCCCTAGTTGTCCACAAGAGTCATGTATTTGGAGTGCTAATTTATCTGGTGACATAAACCAAAGCCTTGAACTTGTCTGTAGTTTTCTTTTGGGTGACTGCTCTAATGTTGCTGACGGCCATTCACTTTTGCATTCCTGTAAAACCACTTAACGAGCTCTAGCTACTGATTTTTATCAGTTAACTGACTCAGCTTGGATTAATTTTTTTCCCTTTCTGCAAGAAGTGAGATTTTGTTCCACAGACAATAAAGGTCCAAAGAAATAAAGATATCCTCTTCAGGTTGGTGAATGTGTAGTAATTCCCATCAATATTTTGTTGTCTGTTCAAGTGTTAGATTTTTAACTTCCTTAGCTATATGTACTTTTCTATGCCAGAACGTTAGTCTTTGCACAACTAAGACACAGTTGAGTATCTCTCTCTGGTGAATAATTCTTTTATTCCTTATGGTTAATTGCTGTGTGGGAATGTCCATTCCACTGCACTGCCACCTTTGATACAAAAAGTACCCAGTGAAAATTGACTAGTTATGTAAAGACTATTCTGGCACAACTTTTCTAGTCTTTCACATTGTACCTCTGTAGTAAACAGAAAAACTTCTGGTGATTGTGTCCTTCTTTGCTTGTAAGATCTGTGATTGTTTTTTAGGGGCTCCCAAAATTTACCTGGTTTGGTGATGGCTAATAGCAATTAGACCAGAACTATGCTTCTTTGTTAGAAGGTGCTTTCATAAACTGTTAAGTTGAAAAGTAGAAGAGAATGGAATGACAGGGGAAGGAAAAAGATGGCAGAGAAAACAAATTCTGAAGTTCTAAGACATGATTTTTTTTTTTTGTCAGTCTTTGGTGTTACTTTGTTGCTCTCTGCTCTGCCTCTTAATCCCCATACAAATTTACCACTTAATCCAGGTAAAATGTGTAGCATTTTATGCATACTGTCATTGTTCAAAAATTTATTTGCTATTCCTTAGATGAAATAAATAATAAAAGGAATTGCATATTTTGCAAACTTCCAGGTATGATTTGTCACTCTTGGTTCATTCAGCCCCAATTCATTGTGACTTGCGTATATAGCTCAAAGACAGAATGAATCTTGAGAATGAATTAAAAGCTGTAATCCATAAGTACAGTCTGCTTGGCTTTCAAAACTTTTTGCCATAGTCTCTGTCATTTTATTACAATCACAGCATGCTGAATGTTCTTGCAGAAACCTGCCCAGAAAAACATTTTGCAATACAAGGGCCAAATTTTCAAAGAACTGGTTTTGTATTTGCAGTGATTCCTACACACACTCTTGCTCGCAGCCTCTCTTTCTCTAAACTTCAGGGAGGTGACGGGCACTCTGAAGACTAGGTCTGACAAGATTGTGCCCAGCAACTGGGGAAATGCACTGTTTGGGTGTAAGCCCAGTGCTGCAAATCAGAACAGTTTTGAGTGTGTGGAATTGGTGTGCTACCTGCTGTTTCTGTCCTCTTGCCTCTCTTCTTGAGCTTGTTCTCTGAAGTCTTTGAGAATGTGGAGGTGTTACTAAGCTGTTCTTGGTGCTTACATACTCTCTGTTCTGCGTTCTGGTGTTAAGTCCCTTAAGGCAGAGAACTGCAGAACCTGCCTTTGGTCTGGCAAAACTGTCCCTTATGGATTGAGAGGCTAGGTGCAAGGGAATACATCTCTTGTATTAAACCTCCAGATTTTTACTTCTAAGACCTAAAATGTTTTTAACAGTAGAAGACATGAAAAAAACATGACCCCAAATCTCAAAAAAACTACAGCCTGCCTCTTTCCTTCTTCTTTCTTCCCCCAAGCTGTTGGAAAAAGGAGCATGTAGGAAAAAGTAATCCATTCAGGACAGGTCTTTGGCTGCTGCTAGTGCCAGAGCTGCATTGACTGTAGCAGGTCAAATGGAGAGGCCAGAGACTGTTGGCTAGCACATTCGGCCTGTTGATGTTCTGTATGCTGTAATCCTTATCTCAGAAATATCATGAGAACTCTTGGTATATTATATCTAGTGGACCAACCAACTGTGGGCATGAGCCTAGTCAATTAAGAGCTATCTTGGGCCCGGGGGAAAAGAAATTGCCACTTCGCCCCTTCAGATAATTTCCCTTATTTCTTAGACTTACTAACAGAAACCTTAAGGGTGGTAGTGGCAGAAACACCAATGGTTTGGAAAATGAAGGAGAAATTTCAGGGGGCTGTGGAGGTAGTGGGAAGAGGAGGAGTAAAGTTCATGGAGGAGTTTGTTAAGCTTTTCTAGCCCTTTCTGTTGTTCAGCCTCTGGGGAACTTCCCTGGCTGCCTTTTGCTCTAGATCAGTTAGTTCTGCGAGCCGAACCCTGTTCAAATGTATAAAGAGTTCCCCTTATTGGCAGCCTTGGATACCACAGGCTGTACAACTGGCAGCTCTGCCTCAGTTATTTGCTGTGAAGGAGGTATGTGGCTCCCTGAAACAGAGCAGAAATGCTATGTAGATGTGTTGTCCAGCATCTCTGGAGCTTGCCTGAGCAGAGGGATGAAAGCTGTGAAAAACTAGTTTATGTGCATAGATACAAAGTTGCTGACACTGCAGTAAGAACCTAGGGTGGATTTTCCATTTGTTCCTCTGTGCATTGCTTCACTGAAATATCACCTCTTAATCGTTTTGTGCTTTTATTCATTTCACCTGCTGCTTCTATTTGAAACCTAGGTGATGGCACAATATAAATAGAAGCCAGATTTGCTTACCATCCAGATTGCCCCTGTCTAAATCTTGACTAGCCTGTTCATGCCTTCTAGTCTTGAATGAGACTGAAGCAGTGCTTGCAGCTGGGCCAGTTTGTGTGCTGCTTAGGCCAGGTTTGCAAATTGGGCAGCTGATGTTCCCTCTGCCTTGTGCATGCCTATCTTTCCTCTTGGTTATTGTGTCTTCACAAGGCTTTGAAAATTTGGCCCTGAGTGACCTTAAATGTGGGGAAACACCCATGGCAATGCGAGGTAAAGGAGGCTAGGTAATGCATATCGTCAGTGTAAGCAAGGAGAGCAATTTTAATTCCCATATATTAACAAAGAGCATTTTTATTACCAGCTTTGCCTGCTAAACTAGAGTCTTAACATCTAACACTGTTTGTCTTTCTGTCCTCTGCTGTTAGGTTGTTAGTTTGTTTTTATAAAGAGATAAATAAAAGGTATGTCTGAGGGAAGTAGTGCACCTGGGGATGTCATTTTACAAACTAATAAACTGATGTATGTGACATTTTGAATAACTTGCATCCTTTATCATTAAAATTTTGTGTTGTCTTCCTATATGTGTTTGTTTGTTTAAAATTGGCGGTTGCTTTTTATTTGAATTTAAAATGTTGTTTTCTTTCCCCACTTGCAGTGTCCCCACCAACAAGACTAAGATATAATGTAGTCAATCCTGACAGTGTACAGATCTCTTGGAAAGCCCCCAAAGGGCAATTCACTGGATATAAGCTTCTTGTCACTCCAAGTTCAGGTAAAACAAAAGTCTGTATGTTCTCTTTTAAGGTGAAAGGACTGTCTTCCTAAGGTTGAACAACTTTTCAGAGGCTAGGGTCATCCTTCAGGGCTAAGGAACTGTAAGCAAGCTGTTGATAATGGGCTATTGGCTGGTCAACAGAAGAGAGAAATCAGTCTCACCAGAGGGTGGTCATAGGCATAGAATATGGCAATCAAATGCTTAAGGTAGTAGAAGTGGGTGGATGCTAGTTATGCTTCGTATGTAGTCCTTGGGAATTGTCACTGATCATCTGTCTTTACCTTTCTTCCAGTGGGGTGTAAGGAAGTCTAAGAAGTGTTCAAAGGAGAGCATAGGAACCCTATTTCAGTCAAAGCTTTGAGGTAGATCTCCCTGGGCTTTCTCCCATAGTGAGCTCCCCAGAAAAGACCAAAAAGATTTTAGACCAAACCTTAAAAAAAACCAAAACAAAACACAAAACCTTTTAAATTTTTTTGAATGAAGACTTGAAATGTAAAGATGTAATGTTAATTAATAGTTTTGCTGGACACTGTGGCTATTCCATGAGGCCGAGATACAAAGGCTGATTGATTGATCTTAGAGTGTTTCTATCTAAGAAAACTGTTCCATGCCTTTTGTCAGGCTGCCTGACTTCTTACTTTTGTGGGATGTCCTCTGGCCTGGCTGTGTGGGTGGTCCCAAAAGTGGGAACACTTGGGTCATTGTAGAGCTTGAGGTAGTTTTACGTTATTACATTTACCATGCTATAAGAAAAGCAAACAAAGTTGTGTATTTGTGGGTTTTTTCTTTTCTCTTACAGGTGGAAAAACCAATCAATTAATTCTTCAAAACACTGCAACCAAAGCAATTATACAAGGTCTTATTCCAGATCAAAACTATGCCCTTCAGATCATTGCATTCAGTGAAGACAAGGAGAGTAAGCCTGCACAAGGCCAGTTCAGAAGTATGTGTCTTTTTATGCCTGACATGTGGAATTTATCAGATATTTAATGTAACTTTTGAAATTGTAACAAAGTCTGACACAAAGGGGGACAATGGAAAAACAGTTTCTTCTGTGGTGGAAGGCTAATCAGAGCCACAGATTTTAACTGGTACATAGACAGCTGGAGGCCTAAATTGATCAAGTCAGTCTTGCACAGGAGATTCTTGCTTTGGGCTATCTTTATTTCCACTGGTTTGGAATTCCTTTCTTCCCCATTCTGTTATGAAATTAGCCAGTATCTTGTGGAGAAGAATCTTCAGTGAGCGGAAACGAGAAGGGAAGTGCTATATTCTGATACTTAAAAAATTTCCTTCTCTTCTTCCAACTTTTTATTAAAACATTCTTATAGCTGTGCCAACTGGCAACTAGTTGCTAGTTCAATGATACTATGAAAGGCTGAATTCTTACTGGTCTCCAGCTGTTAAATATGTTTACAAATTATGTTTAAGACTTTTTTTCTGACCTACACATACTCTTAATGTCTATATCATAGTGATATATATGTCTTAGCTGATTTGTTTTGATCTGCATCTTAAACAGTTCAGTTAAATATGGTTAGTGGAGATTTGGTTGATAAAGACAAAAATGTGACAGTCTGGGATTACAGATGAAAGCCTACTGAATTCCCTTAACACTGAATATTTCTCACTGTCATTGCTAAACCACCTTTCTCTTAGAACCAGCACAAGATAAAATATGCTGCTTGCTTGATGTGGTGTGTGTCAAAGTCTTTCTAGCTTTTCATCACTGCAACTGTGTGTTTACTACTTTAAGTTCTATCCCGGTTAGGAAACCCATGAAACCACAGATTACTTTAACATTAAAGGGCAGCCCACAGAAAGGCACACCGACTTCTATAATATTAGCTGTGGCTGTTTTTTAAACTACCTCTATTCTTCA
>JANHGO010000063.1:19564562-19647313 GCA_024606505.1 Aquila spilogaster | reverse complement strand
AAGGGCAGCCCACAGAAAGGCACACCGACTTCTATAATATTAGCTGTGGCTGTTTTTTAAACTACCTCTATTCTTCAGGAAAAGTAGTGCTGGCAACTTGATTTAAGAATAAGGGGGTTATGTTCTATTTAGTATACTTTGTCTTTGCTGCAGGTGAAAACATGTAGTAATTAATGAGGCTGGAGTTTCATTTGACAATATGATACGTTGCATGAGTAAAACCAGATACATCAGGTATACAAATCCTTTTTTGCTATCCTGTATTCTATGGTTTTTTCCCCTTCTCTGACAAGTGGTCACTAATTCTTGAGATGAAAAAAGGTCAAACATATACAAAGCTTTGAGAATATCCTCTGGTTTAGTGCATTGGAAGTATGCTTTTAATGCTGCTGAGTTGTAACTGATGTACAAAGAATTCTCAAGCCTACAATAAAATTCTATTGTTGAAAGAGTATTCTTTATATAGTCAGGTATACTTTCTTATTTTGGTGCTGCTTATAAGTTATTGTACTTAGTATATAATTAACAAAGATCACTTGGAAATTTTTTCCTTTTAAAATGCAGCTGTAAAAACATGCACTAGGTAAGTTTTCTTGTCTGTGTAAATAAGTAACACTGGTGTCTTCTTTTCTGTTCTTCCTATGTGGTTAGAATTTTGACAATTAGAAATGGTTTTCCCAGATCCAGAAATCTCTGTCAGGATGTAACCAACTTGTCTTCTATGAGCATTTTCAGACTTTTGTACTGTTTCTCTGGAGATTTGCTGCTCAACAGCACTAGCGTTAGAGGAGGCCATCAAGCAGCTCCTTCGCTTGCTCTTAGCCTTTTCTCAAAGGAATGCTCTTAGAAGGCTAAGCAATGGCATCCTTTTTGACTAGTATTATTCTGGTAATTTAATGGCTTTTATTTCAGCTGGAGACTTGTTTAGGTAAGGATTAAACTCAGAATTCTGAGTAAGACCTGGCATCATCATGGCTTTATCTGTAACCCAGCTAATAACCAAAATCTACCTTGGTAAAAGCTGACTCCTCAGCAAGCTTGTTGACCTGAATTTTCTTCTGAACCAGTTTCACAACCATTTGCTAAAGGTAGAGGTGATGTACAGGTACACAAACTGTGTTAGTAAGGAGAGGAGTCAAAATTTCAGCTTTTTTTTTTTTTCCCATCAGTTTTCCTACCTCTATACCTGGAGCGTGAGGGTTATCACACTGAGAAGGTCACACTCAGATGTTTGACAATGGCTTGTTGTCTTCCTAAGACCTTAAGATGGTCTTGTGGTTACATTTTGGATTAGAACTTAGAGCACTCTTGGCTGTTTCAGATATTCCATATACTATTGGGTAAATTAATGAAATGCATTTGACTTTGGTTCCACTTCTGTAAAACAGAATACTTGTCTATTTTATATCATATGTTTCAAGAGACAGATAACCTTCTTTCACCCTCTCACAGTGTTTTTTGAGCGATGTAGCGCAGACAGACTCTGATCCTGGCTAAGATTCACTGCCTGCTTGGATGAATGTCAGTCATAATCCAGCTTTACATAAAATAAAGATTTTAATTGGAGTAGAATTTTATTTTCTATGAAAGATATTCTCTGTTTCATTCTTTTAAGCTGTTCCTGGCCATTGTAGACAGCTGGGGCGTTGACACCAATTAGCGTTCCAAGGAAATTCTGAAAGGATTTTTTTTTTTCTAGTATGTGACTTTAGCAATGATTTTACCAGAATCTTTCGGACTATGAGTAGAGTGATACTGGCTACTAATGTAATATTAGGAATTGCTAATCAAGCTGGGTTCTGCTTGACTGTTATGAGAGATCTGGGACATAATAAGGTAGGTATCCCACCCACTTGTGGGACAGGACACTGTTGAAGTCTGAGCTTTGGAGCAACTTTGCTTTCATGGGAGTATTTGGTGCCCTGAACACAGATTTGGGCATGGGATCTAAGCTGATTCTTTGAAGAGGATAATGTAACAGCTGGCTTATGTGCTTTTGTGTTAAATGACTTGGAGTGGAACTCTGCAATGCTGGACTTACCCCAGCTAGCTTTGCCAATTTTCTGGACTATATTTCCAGTACTGGATCTTGTCAGCGTGGGCTTAGGTGCTGATGTCACTGTATTTGGACTCTCCTTGTGTGAGGAGAGTCACTTTCGAGAACTTTAATGATGATAGGATGGGGAAAGATTCATAAAAAGAATAAACCCAAAGGGAGGGAGGGAAAACCCAATAACAGTCACTTGTTACCTAAGCATATTGCAAGATGTTGCATGCAACTTCTTTATCTGGCAGAAGAAAATTACATGCTTCTGACTGCACTGCTTCTAGTTTGACTGATTTTTTTTTTTCTCCCCCCTTACTTTTCAGTTAAAGATATAGAGAGAAGAAAAGAAACAAGTAAATCCAAGGTGAAAGATCCAGAAAAAACAAATGCGAGTAAACCAGCTCCAGAAGGTCAGATCATAACACATATGACTTGTGTGATATTCTGAAAATAATCAACTTATATAAAAAAGTTGGCCATTGTATAGATTTTCTTTAAGTCAGTACTTTAAGTCTGATTCCCAGGGTTATGTTAAACAGAAGGGAAAAATCAGTATTTTCAGGAATATTGGAGAGTTGCTGCAACAGAAGTATTGCTTTTAGTTCTGTGTTTTGCTTTACCACTTTATACAGTAAGGACTAAATACCACCATGAACAGTATAAAAGCAGTCTTTGAACCTGTATTAAAAAATCATGTTGCCCCTACTTCCCCACTGGGTGCACTTTGAGTAGTGAAAGAAGTGCGTGCGTGTGTATATACATAATAATAATTTCATATCATCTTGGCTGCAAGACAGACTTGCAGTAATAATTCCCATCTAAGGTCAAATTGGTATTATTGTATTATTAGGCACATAATAACTTGATAACTCTGTCTGAATGTAGGTCATATATATGAAAACATTTGAAATATTTTGTCCAGTTGCAAGGAGTCAATCTTCTGGTGAAACATGATATTGCTTGTCATGAGAAGCTCGTCTAGTATGGACAGGAAAATCTATTTCAAGCATAATATATAACTCTATTTCCTGTTATTCTAAAATTCAAATAACATCTTATTTATGAAGTAACCCCAACAGTAATTATTCCCTTCAGTGGTTATTTATGATGTACAGAACAAGCACAGACGAGAATAGCTTGCTATGACCTTAAATAGTCTCTCTGTGAATAAATTGGACAGTTTCAAGAATCCCATTTCTCCCATCTCTTTTAGCTCTGCCTCCTACTAATGCAAGTATCAAAGACCTCACCCAAAGCTTCTTGAAGCCCATGCAAATTTTTCTCACTTCAGTGGGTTTTTCTTCTTACCATACATACTTCCGTCATGTTGTATTTATTAACACTGTACAAATTTGTTTCCATACAGCATTTCTCAAGCCAAAGCATCCTTGAATTCATCACATTGGGTGCATTGGGGAGAATGTTTGCTAGTATTTACAACACTTAAAGAATCAAGTTATACCTGCTAGGACATGATGGGGTAGTGGATAGGTGATCTTTCTTTCATGTGTAGAGGAAGACTGAGTTGGAAGAAATGAGAGAACTAAAGAAGGAAAATGTGATTTGTTTTCTTAATGAAGGACAAGTGATAAAAGTTGAAGAAGGGAAAACTGGGCCTGTAATAGGAAAATGTTGATTAACTGCAGACAGAGGAAAGTGTCTGCCAGACTGTGGGAGAGGATTTATGCTTTTTCAGGGAATAGGGGCAAAAACACAGTTGGCAAGAGGAGATTGGATCTGCAGTCTCTCCACTTTTAGGATTCTTGTTTACTTGAAAAGTCTTTAGCTCAATCACTTTCCTCCTCCCTGCACAACTTTTTACTCATCTAAACTTCAGTTGTATTGGGGCAGTTTGTATCAGGGCAAAATACACTTCCATCCAGCACTTGTGAAAAGCTATTGCCTTACACTTACTGTAGCAGGTTTTACTAGAAAACTGGGGTATATCTTTGAAAGAAAGGCAAAGGTTACAAACTTCTCGATCAGCAAAACTGACCAAAAAGAAAAAAAGTTATGCTAATTTTTATGAATTCTTGATTTTGTTTAGCTCTATTCCCAACCCAGCTATATTTTAATGTAAAGTAATAGACTTTTTTCCTACTGTCTAGCTATTGCATATTTCTTCCCTTTGCGCAGTATAACGATTATTCAAAGTGATGGAGATTCCAACTGAATGACTTCAGTGGGAGTAGAGTGAGAGTCCAAGCAAAAAAGTTCTGCAGAAATAACAGCATCAGCAAAAAATGTGTAGCTGGGGTAGAAGTGAATTCAGAACTGATACACAAAGAGTAATGGTATCAAAACTTTCCTAGTTTAATATATAAAGACCGTTCCACCTCAAATTGAAATTGGATCAAAAAAAAATAATAATAAGGAAGAGTCTGTGAAAGAAATGGATTAAAGAAATAAGAGCAAAATTTTATGGCAAAACCATGAAGAATAACTTGATCCTCTGCAGATGTTTGGCAGGAAATTATTTGAGTATGACCAAATGAATTCAGGCCAGCAGTTAATTGGTTTCATAACAATTTATTATGTGGCTAAATTTGGTGGATTTAATAGCAACCTTGCTTCCTTCTGTGGCTGTGTTATATCCTTGATCAAGTTGGTAAGACCTTAAGAGTTAACAGTACAAAAGAAATTATTAGGTAGTATTGTATCGTATCTGAAAACAAGAGCAATCTTTGCCCACCAAACAAATTGAAAACAACCGTTGTCCAGATTGGTATTGTCAGTGGTTGTGGCTTCTGCTCTTGTCTTGATTGAAAGAATAGCAAAAGCCTATTTTACCGTTTCTGCAAGTATTAGAGTCAAGTTTTGATGTAAGGAGGTGCCTTCTGTGAACATCTGCCCCACTTGTTACAGAAGGATGTTTACATAAGAAGAAACTAGAGTGTCTTTGCAAGCCTTAGAAAGGCAGAAGTCATCAGTCATTCTTCTGCATATGGAGAATTTTCTGGCAAAATTCTCCAGTGTCAATATTAGGACAGATTTGGCAGTTAGTAGGCCAGAAAATCTGAAATCAATGTTTTGGGACAAAACTAATAAAGCACAGCAATACACTGCTCAGTGTGTATGAAAAATCATGTGGACTCTCTCATTAATGCAAGGTCCAGTTTGTGCATTATGATAACTCATGTATCCTGCTGATTTTCCTGAAAGGCACAAAAGGCACATAATCATAGACATTTGTTGTTTATAAATACTTAGCTAATATACTTGCTTCAGGGTCATATAATAAACCACAGAAATTTCACTTTCAGTTTCAGTGGGACAAAGATTTCACCATAACTCTTCTGCTCATAGAAACCAGCTCTTCATTAAGAAATACAAGATGGATAACTATATTAATGATTCCAGGTGGTTTCAAAGCTTCTCACTCTTATTTGCATCTGTGGTTTGGAGGACTGATTCTGCAGTGCTGTCCACTATTTGATTGCCAACTGTCTGATGCTCTAGGTAGTGCTGGGAGGTATGGATGTCTTCTCCTAAACTCCCAAATCTACTTTTTTTCTGCTGTCCTTAAATTAGATTGTACTTGGGTTTCACTCTGTCTTTCTGGAACTCTGTCAGTGGCTTGTGTGGCTTGCTAGTAATTTTTCCAGCAGCTTCAGTAACCTAGATTAAAATTTTCCATCTATTCCGTCCTGCCCATTCAAGTAGTTTGAAAAGATTTACTCCTTTCTTTCCTGCTCAAAGTACTATGCTCTTATCTCAAACAAACCTCCAGTGTATATCCAGTAATGTCATTGTGCCAAATTAATTCAGGTTTAATGTCTAGCACTCATCCATCAAATATTCACTTTATATTTGATTTCCAGAAACCTTCTCTAGTTCTTCTGCACAACCACTTTCAAGTCTTGACTCTCCTTTCTATATTTTTCAGAACCTGTCAGTTTTCAGCTTACTGATTTATTGCTGCTGTGCACGCTTATATTAATAATGTCAGAAGCCTTTTCTCTTTCTCTCTGTTGAGATAAAGCTCACAGACTCAGCTGCTTTCAGCACGCACTGATATTTGAGTAGTTGTACCTTGGCGCTTCTCCAACTCCCTCATGTACAAAGCTCCTTTCTGTACAGCGACAGGGGTTAATACATTCTGTGCCTTCTCAGACGTTTTACAGTTTCTCAGAGAGCTTCTACGAGTGATTCTCTAATCAAATCCCTTTGGGGAGGGGAGAATCACAATGTTTTGACTATCTCCTGTGGCAAATATACGACTATATCCATTCTCTGCAGAGTACTTCGCCGTGTGTCTGAAATGTTTTTAGCCACCCATTTCAATAAAAACAACAAAATACTAAGGGCCAGTTTTATTTTCTTGCTTGTGGACATTATTTTGGGGGTTTTTAGTTGAGAGGTGTGGTAAATTAGCCTAGGCTAGCAGCCAAACTCCCGCCTAGCTGCTTGCTCACTCCCCTCCCCAGCAGGACAGGAGAGAAAATGGGAAGAACAGGAATGAAAAAGCTCAGGGGTTGAGATAAAGGCAGGGAGCCTGCCTACCAATTACCATGGTAGGCAGACATACTCAACTGGGGGAAAATTTACTTGATTTATTGCCAATTAAAATAATAAAAAAAAATTAATAATGCATGTAGTGGGAAACAAAAAGACAAACATTAAAACAACAGCTTTCCTCCCTGCTTTCCCAGGCTCAACTTGACCTCCCCCCTCCTTCCAGACTCCTTTCCTCCTCCCTTGTTATCACTGCAGGTTACACTCAGTCCAAGTCCCTTCAGAGAGGAAGCAAGCCATGCAAAAGGGGTGTTGAGGGGTTATGATCAGGACATAGTGGTTTCTCTCTGCCATTCCTTTCTTCTCACACCTTTTTCCTCCTCCAGTATGTGTCCTCCACAGGCTGCAGGGAATATCTGCTCCATCATGGAGTGCCTCATCCTCCGACCTTGGGGTTCCATCTGCTGTTCTTCTCTCTTTTTTTTCCCCTCCTCCTCTCTCTGCCTGGCATTTTCTGCCCTTTCTTAAATATGTTTTCCCAGAGGTGCCACCCACAAGCTGTGCAAAGGCACAGGGTGGCCTCTGGTCTCTTCTCAAAAAGGCCACCTCTGCAGCTTCCCTGCTGCCAAACCTGGGCAGACACTCAATACAAGAGGTCCTCTATTAATGCTCTACTAAAGTGTTTACACAGTCTTAAACCTGTCCTGTTCAGAAATTCCCTTATGCAAATCTCAAATCGGGATGATTTAGGACAGCATAGATCATGTATGGACCAGATGTCTTCTGAATCAAGTTTTCACAGGATAAGCCTTCTACAGACTGTAGACTATTAAAATGATGAGAAATAAGCTCCCATAAAAGATTATGTGATTTATGTATGATGCAATGTAACAGTTACTTTCTCATCATAAAGTACATGTAATGTAGTCATATAGTAAGTATGACTTGTTAGGGAGGTCAGAGATCTTCACTGCACAGCACAGAACATGCTGGTTAGTTCAACCTTCCCAGATGAAAATTGCATTTCATAGCTGGAGCAAGTCCATTAGGGGCAGATGTGGGTTTTTTTTTTTTTTTTTTGACTGATTCCTATGAAAATCTAGTGATGTGTGGCCTAATTAAAAAGCCTGGGAGAACTGCAACTTTTTAAATCCCTTAGATGGTTCTTTCTGATGGAGTCACCTTCACCACAGGTCAGGAACCAAACTGGCAGAACATTACCTGAGCTGCCTGGGCTGGTGTGGGCCTAGCTGGATGACCTGAGGAAAGAGGTATTGCACCTCAGTTCCTTGCCCAAAAGGAGTATACGGGAGGAAGCTCTAGGGTAAATCAACTGACAATAAAAGCTAGATCGGAGTTTCTCATCATGGAAGACAGAGACAAGCAGGTAGAAGTTTAGGAAAGAAAATGTATAGCTAATCTGTTGGGTCATGGGTATAGAAAGGACAACTAGAAATGGAAAAATTAGACACTGGGTGAGTGAAAAATAATGTAGAAATCATAGTGGGCCTCAGAGATAGGAAAAAATTGCAGAAGCTTTTTTAAATGAGCTGTGTAATGCCATACCTTTTCTGCCACGAAGTATAATAGAAAGGTGCAGATGCCAGATTATATTATCTGTATGTAGGTAATATGAACTATTGTTAAAAACATTGAATAGTGACTTTGTGTATCTTGATCGATATTCCTGCATTTGTATATTAATTTAAATATAAATGTTTTTGAGGAAGAGGTAAAAATGACCTGTAAGGATAAACAAATGTTTCCTTTGAAAGAATTTAATAGTGATCTTTACTAGCGATCTTTAGTGAATTTAATATTATTAGTGATATTATTATTATGGATACAGATATATATACATACAAGTTATAAATATTGTGGAGAATGGCTGCTCAAGTTCCCTTTGACACATGCTGGTCCCACGCATTTTGTGTTCTTCACTACTCAGTGCTGCCCAGAGAAGAGATTTTGGTTGTATTGTACTAAATTTCAAGTTTTTAGCACTTTCAGGGTTCAGTATCAAAGTCTCCTGGAAAGAGACCTTGAAGCCATCTATCATGTGATACTTAGCTGCTAAGTATTAATAGGAATAAGTATGCCTGCAGTTTCTTTCAGGTGAGTGTGCTCTGCCAGTGCTTTGAATCATGCAGCAACAATGTCTCTTTGGTGCTGGATCTTTTGTAGTTTTTCTTGTGAACATAACTTTTAGCTTCCTGATCTATGTCTAGAAAACAGGTGGAGTTCTCAGCTGACTGAAAAACTGTGTAGACATATCCAGAGTTATCCTGTTTTGCAGTGAGATAGTTTTTGATTTTTTTTTTGTCTTCCCAATGTATGTTACATTATTAGTGATATCATTTACATTATTTCTACAATCTTTCAAAGTAAATGTTTCTGAATGATTTTTTTTTCATATTTTTTCTTCCAGTGCTATGCACACTATCAGATAATGCAAAAGGCATATCATTCCTCAAAATGACGTGATATACATATCTGAGGTTTCTATTATAATAACTCTTGCAGTGAGGTCACATCAGTCTTCAGATAGTGACAGAAATGAGAGGTGCAATAAACTTGAAAAATACGCTGATTTGCTTTCTTCTTCCAATACTGCTATCACCTTTGATGCAAATAAGCTTTGACATTCACTCTGTAGCTGTTGAATGGCACTATTTAAGCAGAGTAGGAACAAATCTGCAGAGGTATATTAAGATACTATTCAGCAGAAGAGACTAATTATCTAATTTATTAACTTGTCTGTTTAGTTAATGTCAGATGCTTCAGTAAGTATTACTACAGTGTGAAATGAGTGCTATGAGGTTTTTGACTAAGCCACAAGAATGAATACCTTCTGAACTTCTCTGTTGGCTGCATTTCATAGTTTTACTCATTTCATCCTGGCTAATGTAACTGCAAATGTTGGTTTTAGTCATGACATTTTTCTATTTTTTTATTACTTACTGAACTCCTAGGCTATGGAACTCATTAACTATGTCTTTATGCAACCTATAATTGGCCTTACTAACAGTGTTTCCTTGAGCTTTCTGGAGGGCACCTTAGCTCTTGTATTGTGAGCAAGTAGAAAAAAGAGATTGTAACTATGTTGTGCGGGTGTTTTTTTTCCCCAGTGCCATTCTGTTCTTCCTAAAGAGTCCTTATCTTCTCAGCCCTTGCACTTTAATCTGCTTCGGCAATCTGAGGGTAAAAGCAAGGTTTATTGGAAAGTACTTGGCTTTTCCACTGTTGATATGATTTCTTTTTTGTGTTGTGTTAGGGATTACTGAATCCTGTAGCCAAGTAGAAGCATGCAGGATTGCGCCAGCTCCATGCCCCCAGATCCAACCAGTAGCAAGACTGAGCCTGTAGTCCCAATAGGTCTGGGGTGATCAAGCACAGGGCTTGGCCAAACAAGTACTAACCAGCCACCTGTGTAGATGGAACTGGCCCCCTTTATGCCTTTATCTTTCTATTTTCCCATGCTTGTCCCTCCCCAAACTACCTTGATCACTCCCTTTTGTTGCCTTTGGTTCCTCCCCTAAACATATCATACTAAATCTTGTACCATCCCCAGATACTCCTTCCTGTATCCCATAAGTCTCATTACCCCCTAAGCAGTAACCCCCCCCAGGCTGAACCATGAACAGACCATGTTATGACGTACAAGTTATAAGAATGTGAGTACAAGTTATAAAAATGTGTTGCTGATCTTGGAAGATACCAGGAAGATGAGACCCCTGTAATTAATGTTTAGTTTCTGGGTCTATGCTGTACTTATACAAGAGGCAAACACTGAACTACTTGGCCTGAGGCTGCATAATAGGTAAAGCACAAGGTCACCAGGGAGGTATCTTGTGACTTTTGATAATTCTGTGATTAGTATTTGCTGATCAGTGTTTTTGTTTGTTTAAAGTTTCTGCTTTCCTTTTTTTTTTTTCCCCCCAATGTAGTGCAGTATAATATCAAAGAGTCACTTGAACTAGATGCAACCAAGTTTACTACAAAACTAATTGCAGTGCAGCTATGTTGTCCAGTACAGCACTCTCCCTGGTGAATGCACTAGCCTGCTTAGAACTAGCTAGCTCAAGGACTTCTACCTTATTCTCTGTTACAAAGTGTAGACATAACCCTGGCCATTAGTCTTTAGTGTCAGTTTCTTAGATGCTGCAGAATAGGGGTAGATGCATTTCCTACTTCGGAGATATGGTAAGTTCTTTAAACATTGTGGAATACTTCAATATGATAGGTTCAGTTTTGGACATGTGTAAATTAAAGTCTGCATCAAAAAGTATAGTGAAGTTTAGAACTTTTGATTGCATTTGTCTGAGTGGTAGGCTACTGTCTACATTTTCCTAAAAGATACATCATACTGAGACTTGAATATTTCATCTTTGTAGTGTCTGTAGGATATGTGGGTGCATTACCTTGTCGTGTATGAAACAGGATGCATGTCTGCTGTCATTTAACTGCCTCACAGCTGGGGACACATGCTCTGTGTAGGCTGTTGAGTTACTTCAGGACTGCTTTTTTTACAGTTTACTTTTGAGTTCTGTGCTTACCATCTTGACAAGGATTTTAGTAGTCTTTACCAAAAATTGCTTTTCAGCACTGTGTAGCATGCAGTGGCATGCAGTCCTTTGACATGATTGTGAATAGCTCTTGTGTGTGTGGTGTATATCTGCTTGTTCTAGCATTTGCTAATCAATTAAAGGTAATATGAACATAAAAATGAATCTATTATCTATGTTTCTTTGGGGGGGTTGCCTCAGATCCTCATGCCTGCCTTGAGAAGACTGGGGAATGCTTGGACCGTGCTCCAGCATTTTGAGAACATTTTGAACGACCACAAAGCTTTGGCAAGCATTTATAATTATGCTCCCCTCATCACACTCTTCTGACCGCTCTGAAGCTGCTTAGACCAGGAATAATTTATATACCTATTTTGGTTTCAGACTCTGTCACTTTGGCTTTGGACTCACTTGGCTTTGTTCTGTCCAACCTTAGCCCACGCAGAGGATCCATGATACATCCTATCTCAGCTTTCACTGCAGCACCTGACCATCTGGTCTTTGCCAATAGGACTCTCACTTAAATGCCTGCAGCCGGTCTGGTGTGTCAGTGGTTTTGCTGCTGGTCAGATCACCATCCTGATGTGGTGCTAAAAGATCGCTACTCTGGACTCCACTTAGAACCTGCCCAGTAATCCTATCAGCAGGCTCCCATCCATGCTAGGTTTGCAGAGCATGTTTTTTTTGACAGTGACTATTTTTTAACTTGTGCCATGCAAGTGATGGCTTTCCATTCTTCTTCTGTGTGACTCCTCATGGACATGTTCTTTCTCAACTTCAGGTGATGCAAATAGCTGTTTAAAAACAAGAGATGAAGTAGACTTATCAGAATATACCATTGCTTTTTTCGACGTATGAATTTAGGTTACCCCATCCAAGCCATGTTGGTTTCTGTGC
Source organism: Aquila spilogaster (assembly GCA_024606505.1). Taxonomy (NCBI): domain Eukaryota; kingdom Metazoa; phylum Chordata; class Aves; order Accipitriformes; family Accipitridae; genus Aquila; species Aquila spilogaster. The sequence goes on along the minus strand of JANHGO010000063.1, from coordinate 19,635,349 downwards.
TTCTCAGAAGGTAGAATTTAATGAGAGGGATCCATTAAGTTTCCAAGCTAGTCTATAAACCTGTGAGCCACCATGCAGAGCTTTGTACATTAGAAATTCCTTGTTAGTCACTGGAGGACTTATTGGAGGACTCTGTTGCAAGGAAACTCATGGGTAAACTCCCCTTTACTGTCTGGAAGGTTTAGCTCATTGTGCTGTGGATGATCAATGCTTATTCCAGGAGTTCATCATACGAATTTCTCTGGAGGACATAGCTAAGCTTTTGTATTCTTTGACTACTACTTGCAACTTGGATTTCCTTTTGCAATGGCAATACTTTTATGGACCTGGCCAGGATCCGTCGGCAGACTCCTGCTTCCTGCCTCCCACGACTGGAAAACCTGGTAGGAAGTATCAGCACTGCCATGGACAGAATTCTTAAATGCTTTTCCTTTGCCATCTTTTTGGTAGTTGCTTTGGAGCAAACCAAGCAAGCTACATTTAGAGATTGCAGCATTTACATCTGCCATCTGGCCAAACTAAATAGCCATTAGTTTACTTGCAAGTGCGTTGAAATCATCTCAGTAAGAGAGAAATACGTTCTTGAGAGAAAGCAAGCTTGAAACTGAACACCCAAAAGGGGCTATGAAGGCTGGAATTGGGAAATGGTTCACTCTGAGTAGTGCACTTTGATCCTGACAGAAAGAACCCCTGACTGAAGTGAGATCAGGGAAGACAGAGGAAGAGAGAAAGATTGAGGAGGGAGTGGTAGATCTTAACATAAGAGGGGTATCATATATTTTGTAACTGCCTTGTCTGTTTTGGTTATCTGTAAAATTGTGAATAATTTTATTTATTTACCTTAGCCTGGTTTGAGATTCAGTATTAACATGGAGGTTGCTGGATCCCTTCTTCAATTTGTGTATGCCAGACAAACTCTGGATTTGTTCAGAAAATAAAAGGGTTGGCATTAGAAATTATGGCCAGTCTCCATTCTTACCCAGGGATTCCACTTATCTCCTGGCTCCTCCTTTCTGCAGGAGGAACTGCTTTTCTTCCATCTGTCAGTATGTTAACATCAAATAAATGGTTGTGGTTGTGCATTACCTCTCATACAGTGTTCCAGGCCAGGCAGAAGCTGGAGATTGGACAGATTGCCTTTCTGTTATCCACAGTCTTCCTCCCTGTCCCTCTTTACGAACTCTCCCTGAATGCATCTGCTTCACTGAAAAGTAAACACAGCATTGACATAGATATCTAGGGAATCCGTAGCTCAGGAAAAAAAAAAAAAAAAGCTTTATAGCTCTCTTTCTACTCTCTCAGAGTAGAAAAAGAGACTTAGCCTATCTTGGACCTAAACATAAGTTTCAATTTTGTCATAAAGTGATCCAGCTCCTAATATCAGAACTACTCAGGTTCATAACCCTTGAGTTATGTTTGTCCTCATACTTCTGCACAGTAAATATGTATAACACTTGGTAAGTCTGAACCATTACCAACTGAAAACCTCCTGTCTGGGCTTTTTTTTTTTTGGTAGTTTTCCCTAAGGCACTGACCTTTTATTGTGCAATCTATTATTGGTTGAAGCGGGATACTGCTATTCACGTTCTTGAATGACTGATTAATAGAATTAAATGAACAGTCTTTCATTCTCTTCAGACTGTTTTTCATCTCTTCAAGTCATTAGCTCTTGAGCATCCATCCCATCCACAGTGCGCTGGCATGGCTAGATTCTGGTGGCAGCAAGAGACTGTTACCTTAAGTCAGATTCAGGGTCTGTGTTGACATGCTTCATTATTGAAATACTTTCGTTACTACCACGCTGAGACACTCCTTAACAGTTCATCGTCTGGTAGCATGAATTCTCATAATCTGGAGTCTGTAGGCTTGCTCATGACGATGTATATTCTAGGCAAATATCTCAGTTTATCATGAGTGATGCTTGTCTTTGATATAAGACACTACATAGTCTTTGAAACTGAAGCTACATAGCAAAGAGTTGAAACTGGGCAGGTTTTAAAATTTGTATGGCAACCTTGAAGGGAGAACCAAAGAAAGCTTTGGGGAGGTGGTAGCAGACAGATACATTAATAAACACTGAAGTGCATTACAAGACCCTCTTGTAAGAAAGCTACAATCATAAAGGATTGATGCATTCATCAGCAAACTCATCATGGATTTGCATTCCAGTTGTATTGTATACCCTGACGAACAAGCTGCATTGCTTTGTGCTCTGGGCAGCAAAATGGGAGATTAAGGTTAATGTTTTGGTATCTCTTTTCAGGGACTGTGATCCTTGAGATGGTCTTGTCTTGAATGCAGATAGAAGGTGCCAAATCAGCTGTCTGCTGTACAAGTTCCCTTTTAAGGCTGTTGCTTACACTTTGAGAGGGGAGGAGTCTTGTTTCACAGCCTGTCCCATTCATCTGATACTAACACTGTTGATCAACATCAAGCAGGAGCTTGTACTGAGGAGAGATGATTTCAGGGTCATTTCCACCGTCACTGCATAATCTGAGTTCTTCGTGTTCTTTCTGGACCTGTTGATGCATTTTGTTGATGCTGATTCTGGGCTCTCTCATGTCAGCACCCTTTGCCTGGTGCCCTGTGTGCCGAGTAAGCCTTGGTGTTACAACTGAGCTATGCCTCTTGGTTAAAAAGGTGCTAGTTAGTAGCTGAAACAGAACTTAACTTACCTGGCTGAGTGGTCCATGTTTTCCATCTCAAAGGTGTTCTTGCCTGTCTGGTTAGCTGTACTGCTCATGCTAGTCTGTCTGCATATAACGAGGGAGTCCTGTTTCCTTACCCGACTGCTGGGTTTCACGTGTGTGTCTTTAGCTCATGAAGTGTTTGTTTGGCTCATTATTCCTCAGTAAGTGGAGCCATGGTATTCTTGTACTCGGCTCTCCTGGAATCCTCAAAAGAGCTTCTCTGGAGCACCAGCTTGATGCCTGAGCATATTTAGTTTCCTTGTATGCAGGAAAGTTAGCAGAATTAGGGCTGCATAGTGGTGCAGACAGCTGTTTCAGAAGTAAATGTTAGTCTCAGCGCCTTTGCTTGGGTTTGGTTTGTTTATGTGGTTAAAAATGTGTGGTAAAATTTCTGGTCTTTTGCACTGATCTTTCTAGTAAGTATGATAAAGGAAGGAAACTGTAAATTGTGAGCGTGGGGATGGTAGTTCCTTCAAAAAGACTAAATTGGCTGTGGCCTGTGAAATACTACTTATATCTTATCTCTTGTCTCCCTATCCTGTATCTCATCTCTTCTCTCCACACCCTCAACACCTTTCAAACTCAACATCCAAATTTAGCTCAATACTTAGGAAGCAGGGAGGTGGTGTCAAACTGTGGTGGATGTTTCTGCCTTAAGAGCTTCATAATCTTTAGTGTTCTTCTGTTCTCCAAGAAGCAGTAATAAAGTATCAGTTGCAAGTAATAATGATGTGTCTGTTAGAGGTTGGTTGAGATACTTTTATGACTTTGATGGGGCAGTTCTGTTTAGCTATACCTTAAAAAAAGAGAATGACACTCAGAAGCTCATGTTTTTTCTCAACAGAATCACAGATCCTTTGCCAGCCTTGCAATTGTTAGTATTTTATTAATCTGGGAATAGGAAACAGATGGCAGGAGGGAAACCCTAAAACTGATCTAATAGAATGTAATTATGCAACAATTATTATTTATTGGAAAAAATTGAGCAAGAACAACTGAAAAATTATTTATTGAATATTGAATAATTATTTATTGAATATTGAACATTTTTTCTTTGGAAAAAAATTTAAAAGATCCTCTGTTGAGCTCCAAGGACTATTTTAATAAATTTTTATATGGTTGCCCTCATCCTGCATTTCAGGCATCAGAGTGTTTAACTATATGTGTGCATATTGAAGTATGTGGTATTAGTTAAGGGCCAGCAGTTTCATTTTGATTATGGCTATTGTAAATTGCTGAGTAGCTACCGGCCAAACTGAAAATAAACCCAGATGTCTAAGCATAGTCTGTACTTTGTGATTGGACTCTCCTTCGGTTTTGACAGCTCCCATAACAGTTGAATACTTTGGGTAGCAGCCAGTAATTTGTCTAGATTAATTAAAATAATTGTCTTTTCCTCAGTGCAAATTTTAAATTCATTAGAGATTTAGAATTTGCCATTGTTTCTGGAAGATGTTTTAAAAAAATCATATGCATGTAATTGTTAGAGTCTTATTACTTCCTATGCAGACCTTTTCTGTAAAATCAGATTAGTATTTTTCTCATATGTCTGCAAATTAAAGATTAAAAAATTGCCTTTATCTGTAGAGTGAAATTGTTAAGAAAATCCCTGTACTAAAGTCCTTAGGATAAGATTCTGCATTAGATTTTTGGTTTTATTTTTTAAAAATGCAGTTGGCTTTGGAGATAAGACTTGTCATTTTGTTTTAAAGCCTTTGAAACACTATGAAGAAAAGTAGCTATAAATGGTATTGAATGGAAGAAAATATTCAGTAAATTATTTTGAGATTTATTATTAGTCCTTCTGTAGTTTAAAAATATAACTATCCACCATATATGATATTGCATAACTGATGTGCCTATATGCATTGTTTATCTGTCTAGCTGGATGGTACCATAAGTACAAGATCAAAGAAACAATAAGTGAATGGAAGATACTGGAATCTCAGACAGAAGAAATGTTGCAGGCTTGAAGACAGGGGTGCAATCTGCCTGAGGGGAAAAATATGCAACATGGCTATTTAGTAATTTGTTTATGATAGGGAATAATTATTTTAGTGGATGAGAGGAATTCAAAAGTCTGTGAACTAGAGGAAAAATCAAAGGTTATCTTAAATGCTCACTTAGGAAAACATATCTGTGGCATGTTTATTGCTGCTCAGCCCACTGATTGGTACTTCAGTACAGTGCAGTGACACAGACTTTTGGGGTTCTTCTTTTAAATTGCTCATTGGGACATAACCAAAGAACCACAAAATCAAATCCTCCAAGGAAGACTTTTTTAATATTTGTCTGCTTTTGCTTAATAGCATGTATTTTAAGAGGTCGGGATTTAAATATGTGGAAGCTAATTATGGTAACCCTGTTGCCAGGATCTCTTTGCATTGGGTGGCAAACTATCAACTATGTGGCTCTGGGGGCAAAGGTCAAGGGCATGGGGGTTCAGGTGGTCTTCTTCTTGATCCCACTTATGAGGGGAAAGGGCTTGAGGAGGACTGGGCAGATCCTATAGGTCAACAACTAGTTTTGCAGCTGCTGTCAGCAACAGGGTTTAGGTTTCTATAATGATGGGACCCTCTCTGAAGCCCAGTAGCTGTTTGGAAGAGATGCGATCCATCTGACTAAGTGGGGCAAAATCATCTTTGCTAACAGGCTGGCCAGCCTGGTGAGAAGAGCTTTAAAGTAGGAATGATGTGGGAGGGAGATAAGAACCTACAATCACGTGAGGGCTGGGGTGGCGGGAAAGAGCACACCCTCAGCAAGTTTGCAGATGATACAAAACTGGGAGGAATGGTTGATACACCAAAGGGTTGTGCTGCCATTCAAAGCATCCTCAGCAGGCTGAAGAAATGGGCCAACAGGGATGTCATGCGGTTCAACAAAGGGAAGTGCAGAGTCCTGCCCCTGAGGAGGAATGACCCCAGGCACCAGGACATGCTGGTGGCCGACTGGCTGGAAAGCAGCTTTGCAGAAAAGGCCCTGGGGGTCTTGGTGGACAACAAGTTGAACATGAGCCAGCAGTGTGCCCTTGTTGTAAAGAGGGCCAACAGTCTCCTGGGCTTCATTAGGAAGAAGACTGTCAGCAGGTCAAGGGAAGTGATCCTTCCTCTCTACTCAGCCCTGGTAAGGCTACATGTGGAGGTCTGTGTCCAGTGCTGGGCTAGATCCCCGGTAGAAGAAAGATGTAAACTTACTTGAGTGAGTCCAGTGAAGGGCCATGAATATGATTAAGGATTTGGAGCATCTTTCATAAGAGGAGAGGCTGAGACAGCTGGACTGTTCAGCCTGGAGGACAGCAGGTTCAAGGGATATCTTTCCAATATGTAAAAATCCACATTTGAAGGAGTGAAGAAGGCAGAGACAGACTCTTCTCAGTGGTGTCCAGTCAAAGGACAAAAGGCAGTCAACTCAAGCTGAAATAACCGTAAATTCCATTTAATCAAAGAAAGCACATCTTTTACTGTGGGGGTGGTCAAACACTGGAGCAGGTTACTCAGGTTGTGGAGTCTCCATCCTTGGAGACTCTTTAACCTGACTGGACATGGCCTGGAGCAATCTGCTGTAGTCGCCCCTGCTTTGAGCAGTGCACTTCAACTAGGCAATCTCAAGAGGTCCCTTCCTACCTCCACTACCCTGTGATTCTGGGAGTTGGAGATTTTTCAGAATAGGGTGTTTGCTCAGACATCTCTGATCATTAGACAGTGGATGAATTGCTACATTCAAGAGGGCACAAGTTTCATCCTGAGCTTTTGTGGATTGACACATGACATCCAAAATTAGTGATGCTTCTGAAGATCACTGCATATTTATATTTATACAAGCATATACATTGGTTATGTTTTGATAATATAATTTCAAGAAATGCTTGAAGTTAATATAGGGACTTGTATTTGAAAGTCTTCTGCACTGTAACTGTACTGCACCATCTTTTTTGTTTCTGGACACACTGGCCACAACATCATATGTACCTGGATCTATAATGCTGAGCTGTAATGCAACAGTGTTGTAGAAGTTCACTTCAACTAATTTTTTAATTAGTTGTGTTAATGGCTTTCATAGATAGGCAGCTTGTTCTCTCAGGCAGGCTCTTTTCTGTTACTTTACCTGTTGTGTTGCAGCTGTAACTTAGTTACAAGCTCAGGCACACACCAGCTCTTTATCATGATTTAGAGGGATTTATACATAGAGTATAAATTAATACAGCTTAATTAATGTTGAGGATTTCTGAGTGATTAACTGCCTTCTAGACAGCCAGAGAAAACTGTCTCAGGGATTTCATACTTCACTAAAGCAAAGGGAAAAATAACCCTTTTAAATCCTGGCCTATTTGTTACATAGGAATGGTGGATTAATATGACCATATTAATAAAAAATTATAGTTCTCTGCCTTGAAAAGTAATTTAGACTTTGAGACAGCTGTTTCATTTAAAACATTCATGCACTCAGTTGCAGAACTGAGAGCAAAGAGAAGTAGAGGATTATCACTGTAATCTGCAGAAGAGTTTCTTAGGTTTCATGTACTTTACAGGAGGGTTGTGGACCATCTTCAGTGTAAATCATTATGGCTAAATGGACACAGTATCTTGCCATCTTGAACTTCAGTTTCAGGAAAGATTTCAGCAGTGTGGTTTGTTCTGTCTTGACATGTTGCCTGTTGTAAGAGAAACTAAAATAAATGTTTTGAACTCTCAGTTTAAATGTAGGGGGATTCTAAAACATATTTTTCTATCAAGGTACACACACCAAGAGAGTTTAGTGTTGCTATTTGGGAAGCTCCTGCAGACATCAGGTGCTTCAGTGCTATCAATCAGCAATGGTGTGCCAGAAAACATCAGCACTTTCTTTCATAGTTACCTTTTATATTTATTTTGTCTCTCAAGTAAATTAAAAAGTTAAGATGTAGGAAGAAAGTGACTGCTTACTGGAGAAGTACAACTATCATTGTGTGTGTATGGAAAGGTGCATAGAAAATGGCTGTATGCTTCCTTCTCTCACAGTTGAGAATTATCACTAGTATAGGTAGGCAATTAACATATTTTATCAGCTACTGCTTTAATTAGTTTTGTGGCTTCACATTTAGAAGGTACGCTTTAAATAATATTTAGTTTTTGCTGTGCACTTTTTGAAAGAAGCAAAATTATTGAACTACAGCATTCACAGTCAAATGTGACATGATTAGACACAACAGATTCAGTAAATCTTAATATTCCAACTCCCCCAAATAACAAATTTGTAGGCCTGCCAGTTGGGCTATATTAGTTTCCTGGAACAGAACAAGGTGCATGGGAAAGGGCTGGCTGCTTTAATTTATTTTGCTGTTTTTTCTAGGAAGCAGGGACAAACTTCTAACCTCGTTGGGCTGCTCTTTCAACCTAATGATGTTCCAGCATTTGAGTCCTTCAAATTCAAGCTATGCTTGGATCTAGTTCAAAGAAAAGCAGTTATGTTGTATGCATTTGTCTGGTCTGTAGCCTGACATATGGGATGTGTTAAACTGAGGTCTAAGTGCAATGATGATATCACCAGCACAGTGCAATAATATCAATGTCAGAAGTGTGGACTAGTGAGTTGCTGAATTTTGCAGCTGAACCCTGCCTCACGTCCCTTTATTTTTTTAACCCTTTTTTTAAAAGAAGTGATGTTTTGCTGATGTAGATTTATATTGCCCTTGTCTTCAGTGGTGCTTCTGCTCAGCTGTGGTGCTGTCAGTCACTGTGGAGGACTGACTTTTCTCTGTCATTCATGCTTTATTCACAAGGTATTTCTCACTCACTTTTGTCATTAAGCTTCTTGCCTTTTGTGCTTTGTTACCCTGTGAATGAGTCTTCCATTCATACTGTATTATTACTGACCTCTACTTGAACTTTCTTCCTTTCCTTCCACATATATTATTTGACTTTTCCACTGTGACAGGGAGTAAGAAAGGAAACGACATATTGCAGACTCAGAAAGAATTATAGTCTTAACTTCTTCTAAGCAGAAGAAGTGTGTGTTTTGGCTCTTGAAAATGAGAACAGGGTTTCATACCAAGGGGAGGCAAAATACCAAATGTGTTTCTGCAAAACGTATTATTACTGCATGCAAACTGAACTGGTTCTTCTAAGGCAGTGAGTCCTCCTGGCTGGCAGTGCCTGTATTTGCTGCTTGTCCCTTTGCCTTTCAAAGAACTTTCAAAGAGTAGTAGTATTAAGTCCAAGAGCCAAAGAGCCACTACTCTAGTCTAAAAATCATAGTTTTGTATTTGTGTCTAAGTAAGGCTTGCAGTTTTTTTGGTCAAACTTCTGTTTTTTAACATTGCTCACTTGCTCACTGAATGCATGTGTGAAAGAATAGCAACAGGTTGAAAATGCAGCCTGAGAGAGGTGGTCAGTGTTTACAGAAGCTTGCAGACCCTGCTTTTGTTCTGTGCATACCCCGTACTGCCAGAGCCCCTCCCAGTCCTCCCTCTGCAGTCCATTCCCTTCAATGGGATGTCTCAAGGGTCACGTTTTGCAGGCTCCAATAACTCTCCCTCTATCCCAGAAAGTTCTAGCTGGATCTTTTTTTCAGTGTTGCCATCACTGGCTTCACTCTCGGCCAAATTCTGACGTAGGTCTTGATAGTGCTATAGCACTTGCACATTGGAATTGCAAGCAAATGCATCACCTTTAATGTCTGGGGGCTTGAGGGATCAAAGGCAGGAAACTTTATTTGGTAGATGCAAAATTCCTTCAATGCTGGTTATTCTTTGAAAGATTTCCCTGAAACAAAGGAACCTAAATTCTCGATGATGATATGACTGTTGGTAATACTGAAGCAGGTTTTGAGTAAATAACTTGTCCTAATACATTGCTAGTAGCCTTTAGTTGTATGCTGGTGTCTTTGGAGGTGAAATTTTGAGCCTATGCCTTCATTTGTGACATGCAGAAATGAGCAGACCAAGCCCCTTCCTCCTCAGTTAGCTTCCTGGCAAGAGTGGCAAGTTTCTTATGCCAAATAACGCTAGGAAGATTGTAAATTTGTTATAGAAAGTCCATTAATTTTTTACTTTCTCCTCATAAAACTCCTCCACCCATTGTAGGTGGATGCACTGGATACAGTTGCTGGTGTAAAATATATAAGGTCTTTTTGTGACTTTAGGATGTTTGCAATTCTGTTATTTTCTCTACCCTAAAAATTGCAGGCTCTGTTTTTGTTTGTTGTGGAATGCAGCACTTGAAGTAGAATGCTGCTGTCTATATAACATTAGGAAACATTATACAAAATTAGGTAACTGGTCTGCTCCCTACTGTCCTGCTCTTGAAACTGGTGAGTATTGTATAATTCAGAAGAAAGTGATACCTTCTCTCTCACTACTGTTTTCTTGATGACCGAGTAAAAGGGAAATAGGCACAACCTGTTCACAGTATTGAAACTTGTAGTGGGCTAAAACACTGAGTGTTGGAAGCTTTCTTTATATAGAATGATATGTTGTCATCCTCCTTTAAGAAATGTTTTTGAGAAAATTGCCTATTAAAGTTACATTTAGATAGTTGAAATGTTCAAAATTATCCTCAAACCCTATAGGAATTCATGACCATGTATGGTTGTATGGAAAGACTATTGAAAAAGACATTTTCTAGAACTGGTAATGGAAACTGGCTAATCTCAGTGGGGTGTGTATATTATTTGCTACACAGTGTGTCTTTTAGACTAACTTTATAAACTAGGATGATATGGTGTTTGTATTCCTACCGGGTTTTAAAGATTTCTATACAGTATGTTATTCTGTTTAATATCTCACTGTTGTTTATTCCATTTTAGGGAACTTTCTACAATTCTATTAAGTACAACAAGGAGAAAACATAAGCAAATAGTGGGTGTACAGAAGTAACAAAACCTAAATGTTTTATGCAGAAAAGATTCAACAAGTATCTCCTATCTACGAAGAATGAATCAAATTTTCACATTTTGTGACATTGCAGTACAATCTTGGATCAAACCACACATGCTTTTTTAACAAAAAAATACTTGAATGATACTATTTGCACTGATCTGATGATGTGGAAATAAAATATTGAAAGGAATGCTGTTATTGTTTTCTTTATTATTTGGGTTTTTCTTCACTGAATGGATTTACTAAAACCAATAAAAGGTTTTATTCACAAAGCCATCACTACAGGATTAAAGAAACCTTATAGGCAAAACTTGTTGATATGAAATGAGTAAGACCTAGGATACTAACTGGGTTTCATAGTAAGCATAAGATTTTAGAAGTAGAGAAGGGAAATACAGCCACACAAATCCTGTTATCCTCATTGGGCTATATGATTAAACTGCTGGGATCATACTGAAAAGGTACATCTGTGCTACAGTACAGCTGCTTGGATGTGAATCAGGGGTCCAGTTCTATCATTCTTACTGGTGTTGAGTAACATTTTACTTTGCCAGTAGTTCTTTTAAAGCTTAAGAAGCTAATCATGGCCAGTGTGAGAATGGCACAATTGAACTGTGTGTTAATGGAAGACAAATACTGCAAGTAAGGCAGGCTGATTAACAGGAAGTTTATTTGGCAAAGAGATTTAAAACATGAATTTTGCCATGACCAGTAAGTTCCTATTAAATCACAAAACAGATTGCAGTCCCGCTGAAATCAAGGGAAGTTTTCCTGTTGACTTCAGTGATACAAAGATTTGGACCCCCTTTGGATTTATCTTCCCATTTAAGATCATTTTTCTGATGCTTACTAAATGTTCCCCAGTGTTTATACATTAAAATGTGTTGCCAATTCAAATAGCGTTGTCTTGTACTGTAAAAACTAAAATAAAATATTTGTTTTGGCATCTTTGTAAGTGGAATTTTTGTAATGTGTTTAGAACTTATTCTACACTGCTAGCTGCACGTAGGAAATGTTCCCTGCTCTTCTAAAAACATTTTTAGTACATGTTTAAGACATTAACTGTAACTTTATGGATTGGGTTTCTTGCTCAGTGGATTTGCAGTACAGTACGAATCTAACAATTATTACCAATTGTTTGAAGTCCTTCTGCACATCAGATTGTTTTTACCTGTGAGACTATCATTTTGTCTTTAATGAAAAGATTGTCATTAATAATATGGTGTTAAAGTTTTAAGTTGCTAACCGTGTGGTTAGTTCCCTCTCTGTAACAGGAGAGCTGCTTGTGAGCTAATGCAAGCACCTTTTTGATTATTTCTCATTGAATAACTTCTTTTATTTGCTGAGTATCTCTGCTCAAGATCAGTTTATTTCTAACAATGTACTTGGTAATTCCTGTTGGTACCACCTTAGGTGTTGGTATCCTTTGTCAATTAATTTATGTAGTGGATCCTGAAAAAATTGATGATAAAAGTTGGGCTGCAGCTTACTTCACTAATCTGCAGGTTTTTTACTGTATTCAGGAACACGATTTTCATCCCTAAATGGTTTGTGATGCACAATACCTTTTCTACTAACGTGCTTTGCTTTGACTTTCCTACTTCCACCTCATTCTGTAGTCAGTCTGGTGGGGAGTTTTCTATTTTTATCCTTCAAACGTAAGCTCGTTTGGTATACCTGTGTAACATCACTCATTTGTTTTCCCTCTCTACAATATAAATCCACTATTTCAGCAACCTTACTTTTACAGTCATGCAGCCACTTCTATGGGATGTGGCAATTCTGTCTGAGGTTATGGAAACCTTCTTTTTTCTCTTACTTCCCTTCCTGTCATTTTCTCAAACTGAATGTGGCACTTTTGTTTACATTTTTCAATTTCTTAAAAATGTGTATCCCTAAAAACCTTCTTGTTGGCTTATCTTGCTATTTGTGTCTAATATCTATTTCCATTTCCTCTGATTTCCCCATTGGTTAGCTAAACCTTAGAGACAATAATATGCATCTCTGCTAATTCTCATCAGGTCTTTTCTGTTGCTTTTTTAATGCTCTTTTATTTTTGTGTACTTTTCCATATTTCTGTAAGACTAAATCTTCATGTGGTGCTAGTTCTCATAATGATTTTGAATTTGAATCTAAGGTCTTTGCATTTTACCTTTGCTGTATTGGGTGCCTCCTACTTAGGTTTAATACAGCATATTAAATTGACCATCAGTTTTACTCTGGACTCCCAGGGTGAGATTCATTTCTAACTTTAGAAGTCTACAATGGCAGCTAAAGAAGTTTTTCTACAGAGTTGTTGAGATGTATAGAAACAACTGTTTTTCTATGTTGACTATAAAAGGGGTCTTGATAACTGTTTTGGATGTCTGCATCTCTAGGTAGCTCTCTTGTCTACACCTAAGTTTAAGTGTCATGAACTGTATACTGTGTATGTATATTCTTGAGAATGAAAATGAACTGCTGTTTTGTGTTATACAACAGTTAATTTTTTCTTTCTGAAGTATTGTATTTTTAGAAGCAGGATTTCTTTTTCATGGGTTTCCCAACAGTAATTTTGAACAGCTTAATGAAAGAACTGAAGTAGATAATGGCCAAACTGTTCTATTACTGAATTTAGAACAAATACATTTAGTGATTTTGCTTATTTCTCACTTTGCCCATGGAAGAAAGCTTTAAGTATTAAGCTTAGTGGGAGGACGAAGGTATACATTTATTGAGTTACAATTTTATTGTTGAATTAACAATATTGGTTTCATTTTAATGATTTACAGGAAGCCTGTTTACCTGTAAAACTCCAGCAATTGCAGATATTGTGATACTGGTAGATGGTTCTTGGAGTATTGGCAGATTCAATTTCAGGCTTGTTCGACTGTTCCTGGAAAATCTGGTTTCTGCTTTCAATGTGGGATCTGAGAAAACAAGAGTAGGTAAGGTGTCGTATTTTTTTCTTAATACTTCTGTAGCAATGTAAAAATTTCATGATTTCAGAATACTTAACAGCTTAATGCTACTTATTTGTGCAAGATTCATCCTCACCTGGAACTAGCACTTCTATCACAAGAGCACTTCTATCATTGCATGCTGCTGGAATGTTTGTAGTATCAATTCCTCACGTTTTACTGTGATACTCAGCTTAAGTAAACTCTACTGCAATGTCAGTGGAAAAGAAAAAACAGTGGAAACAGTCTTACTGACTTCAGTCAGCATTAGATCAAACCCTTGCAGTTTAATTTTCGAAGGAAGAATGTGCCAATGGATGGCTTTTCTCATGGTTTAAACTGGCTCAAATATTATATTTCTATTCTGCTACTTATATTGTAGTCTATTCAAAAGCATATTAAATAAAATTGTTCTTTTTTCAAAAAACAATTTCTTGGAATCTTACTAAACTCTGAAAAAGTTGTGTACTCCTCATTTACTTTCTTTAGCACTTGAAAGAAAAGCTTTGAAAATAAATTGAGGAGTTGCCACTAAGAACAACTTTATACTATTTTTTTTTTGGCATCAAGCAATGCAGTTTTTCTAGTATGGCAGCAAAGCTACTTGTGGTAAGCTTACTATGGTAACCTGTTGGTAACCAAGTACATAAAGTGTAGATGCTTGAAAAGAAATGCTTTGTTGTCTAATGGATTACCTTAATTTCTGGTTCTTTAGGTCTTGCACAGTATAGTGGTGATCCCCGAATTGAATGGCATTTGAATGCCTATGGCACAAAAGATGCTGTTTTGGATGCAGTCCGTAATCTACCATATAAGGGAGGGAATACATTGACAGGTACAGTGTATGTTTTAGCTTTTGCCTTTCATTAAAAAACATATTCTGCTGCACAGACTAAGAAGTGTTAGTGCTTATTATGAAGGGTAAATAGGATAGGGTTTTTGCAGCTTGCTAATGGCTTTATCCAATGTCAGTGAAGTCTTTTCTGAAGTACTTGTCTCATTGGCTTCACTGGGAATCTTACTGGTCGGGACAGGCTCTCATAAAACAAAGTATACATGAACTCTCTGTGTTGGAAGTAAAATATTTTACCTGCTAGGAAGAAAATGCAAAATCCATTCATAATGTTCATGCACAGAGCTTTCTTCTGGAGAAGGAAAGAATGTTGTTTTAATATCTGACAACTGGCAATAGTAACTTTTCAAATGATCACCTGGGGCTTTTAGATTTCCATTGACCTTTTAGTAGTTAAGAGCACTGAGGCCCCAGAAGACACTTAGTGATGGATAAATGGGGGATGCCTGTCAACCTGGGAAAAATACAGTCTCTGAATACAATTCCAGTATCATCAAAGCAGCAGTTAGTAATATTGGCTGTCTTGCTGGGAGAATGATATATCCAAAGACCCAGACATGGCTTTAAGTAAATTGCTCCTTCCTTTTCTTTTTTTGGCGAGGAGGGAAGGGGAGAAAGAACGTGAAAGATTCTCCTCTTCTGCAACAGCCTTTATTTTGGTAGAAGGAGTGATTGCAGTGGAACAGACAGAAGGACTGTAGTACGATTCCAGGAATGAGATTACTGTGAGGTAGCAAGTAGTAAATTATCATGATTATTTTATATGGATGTTAGAAGAAGGTGAGTTAGGAATCTTTGCTGTGGGAGACTTAAGAGAGTTTTCAGATAGGATCTCATTGTGACATGTAAGTTTGTCCCGAGGAGTTGTTCTTCTTCCTTCCCTTTAAATAATTAACAGTTATTAAAATCAGATTCTTCCTAAGCTTTATTCAAGCTTTTCTTTAGCTTGTAAATTGGAAAGAATAAACAAACAAACAAATTAAAGTAAGTTTGATGTGATTAAAGTAAGTATGGTGATGTATTAAGCTATCCAGAGCATGTGCTTTCATATAAGCAAAGTAGGTAGAAGGAGAGGGGACTTCCTATTCTAGCTTTGTAGAATAAGAAAGAAAAGATGATGCATGCAGACAGAGTAAGATCAATTTAGGTTTCTATAGCCAGTTTAAAATACACTGATTGATCAAAAGGCTGCTAAAGATGAATGTCACCTTCTCTGTAGTTTAGGTTGCTTGTTGGAATTTAATCTTTTGGTAAATAAATTCTTTTATACTTAGTCTTCATTAAAAGATTTCTCACAATTTTTAAATTGAGTGGAAAGACAAACACTGATATTAGCAAAATCAATGGACATTTTTCCCTCTTAAAGTCTTTTAAAATGTTTCCCTTTTTAGGTCTTGCGTTAACTTACATTTTGGAGAACAGCTTTAAGCCTGAAGCAGGTGCAAGACCTGGAGTGTCTAAAATTGGTATATTGATCACTGATGGGAAGTCCCAAGATGATGTTATCCCTCCTGCTAAAAATCTACGAGATGCTGGCATTGAGCTGTTTGCTATTGGTGTGTATTCTGCCATATCCACCATATATTGTGTCCCATTATACTCTGGTGTATTTGTATCCATTGCCCTCTCTATTAAGGAAGTGTTTTTTTCTGTCTCTATCCAGTAAGTATCATCATTAATTTAAATCATCTTAAATATGTTCTCCAATTCATTGCTGCTATAACTGGAATTTAGCAATATATATGGATGCTGCATTATCAGGAGACAGCTGAAAAATGTCAGTTATGTTGGCAGAAATTAATGTCTTGAAGTAACATCTTAACAACAGGGCAATCCGTAGTTGGTCATCAAAACAAAAAGAAAGAATTGGATTTTAGTAATTTCTTATCTATTCCTGTGCATACAAGATTTTTTCTTTTTTGTTGCAAATATTTTCTTTATTTGTCTTTCCAATGAAAGGTGTGAAGAATGCAGATATAAATGAACTCAGAGAGATTGCCTCTGAACCTGACAGCACACACGTCTACAATGTTGCTGACTTTAACTTCATGCATACCATTGTTGAAGGTCTTACAAGAACAGTGTGCTCACGAGTAGAGGAACAGGAAAAGGAAATCAAAGGTGAATAAGAAACAAGATATAACGTAACTTAATATGAACTTAGAGCTACAAATCCTATTCCAAATACCTGTAGTTCTAAGCTGGCTTCTGGCACTTGACTCATGCTGTATATTCTTTTGGTCACAAGGAAGTACATTGTCAGGGAAGTTATCTTCCTAGGTATGTTTCATTCTTGATTTGATATCTTTGATCTTTTGCTCTCTGTCTTTGATAGTGGTAAATATTATGGTATTTGGTAGTACCAAAAAATAGAAAAATTTACATTCATTCTGCTGTAACTGTTTCCAAGTGGTGGGTAAGGAAATTTTTTTTATAATACACAGCTTTGGGGATGAATTACTTCAGCAGCTGCACATGGAATTGTTACGTTTGTGCTGTGTTTTCCATCTTCTAACTTACTGTTTTATTGTCTCATAAGTTTTCAAAAATTTCAACTATTACGATTTCTTTGTCCCTTCCTGATGATGGATTTTTTTTTTCCACTTTCTTATTTAATACACAAAAAATATATTTCAGAGCATAAGGAAAGATGGTGGTGAAGAAAATTGTTCTTATGTAAAAAAGACTTCTCTGACTACAATATTTTTTTTCTCTTCTGACCAAAAGAAATGGCTATGAAAAAATGTCGCAATTTGCTAGAGAAACAGTCCTACCTAAGGAAATTATTTCTGAAAGGCCTGAGTGGATTTTGTTTGTATTGCTTGGTTTGTGTTTCTATAATATCCCAAAAATGCTGACTGATTTTTCAATAAGCTTGTAATATATATCAGTAAGGAAGGCTGTCTTTCACATGTATTTCTACCTGTGCCATGAAAAAGTGTGTATTAGTAAGGCTTCATTCCATCTTTTTCCTCTTTTATTCACCTGGAAATTGGAAGAAATACAGAATATTAGGTGTGTCTTGTGGGGGGGATAAGCAGTCAGTTGGGAAATTGAGAGGGAGAGGATGGGAAAACCATAAAGAGATGAGACATCTTTGTGGAAAGGAATGATTGCCAGAGAAGATGACCATTCACTACATCTCTTCAATCTGCTGACAGGCAGCATATCAGTTTCCAACCTGCAGAGGAGCACAGGAGATCACAGCTGTATATGTACTTGGATGTTTTTCATGACTGGAAGGAAAGCAACCTGAAAAAAACACTCAGAAAGAAAGCACTTGAAAGAGTAATGGGAGGAATGACAAGAAGGCTTTGTTTTATATTTTTGTCTCTTTCGTATAAAGTTTACGAAAGACCAGGGAGGCTTAGTCCCAGTGAAAACTCCATGTGCAGTACTCATTCTTACTATTAGTTCTTTGTTTCCATTGAAAATTACCTAAATAAATGTGCAGTAGCCAATTTGATTTTCTGATGAGGAGCGATCTTTGGAGCTTCAGCAAATACAACAGACCAAATCATTTTTTTGCAGAGGGGAATAAAAAATTTGTGTTGTCTCTAACCTAGGAACAATTGTTGCTTCACTTGGGGCACCTTCGGATTTGGTCACATCTGAGGTAACAGCTAGAGGATTCCGGGTTAGCTGGACCCATGCACCAGGCAAAGTGGAAAAATACAGGGTTGTGTACTATCCCACTCGAGGAGGACAACCGGAAGAGGTAATAGGAGGAAAAGGAAGAACTAACCAGACAGAAAATCCATGGTCTTATTTAAATCTACCCTGAAATTCCCCATGTGGTCTCTGAAGCCCACTACAGAAAGGAGATATGGTCACATTGAATGGTGGTGAAGGTTAGGTAGTAGCCAGGCTGCTTTTCTGTCATGTAATTTAAAGTAAATGTGCTATACCAGTGAGTGCTTTTGGGGCAGGGAGGTGAGCTGCCTGCGTTTTTGCTTACACATATGGTTACTTAAACCAATTCTATTGACTTCCCCTGCACTATTCTGTTTACAAGAACAGAAGAGGTAGGAGCTGATGGTAAGCCAGATTTTCAGTTCTAAGAAAAAATAATTCATAAAAGAAAGATGATACAGGTTTATGTTTTAGGACGTCTACAATTGGTCGTTGAAAATTTGGAGAGAGGTGTTTATTTGAATAGGACTTAAGCATTTTGGAGATGGAGAAAATAATGCAGTGGAACAAGCTTTTGGCTTCAGCTAACAGCTTACAAAATTGAAGGGAAAGGCAGAAGAGCAAAAGGATTTAACTAAGGATATATTTCTTTTTGTAGTATAAACTTGTTTAGCATGGATATATATTAATGTCAGTTTGAAGTACTGTGTGTGTACATACGTAGTACTAAAGAAATATTCATGATGATACAGTAATTATATCAAAAAGTGCCCAATATACACTCTTAAACTGTAATCCACACACTTTATTTATCTAAGCAATTCCTTTGTTCTAAATGGCTACTTATATCAGCTAAACATTTTGATTATGTATATAGTTGCTGTTCTTTTTCAGACACCCCACTGTACATAAAGGTAGCAAAAGCCAATTTGATTTATGAATTGAACTTTAGTGTATTGATTCTTAGATGCCACTGTAAAAATTGCCTGAAAGAGGGATTGATTTGATGGTAATATAGTTAGTTTGCTTTATGTGTATTTAGTTGAATTTTCTTCTGAACAGGTTGTGGTAGATGGAAGCTCATCAACAGCAGTTCTGAAAAACTTGATGTCTTTAACTGAATACCAGATAGCTGTTTTTGCTATATACTCAAATGCTGCTAGTGAGGGCCTCCGTGGAACTGAAACTACACGTGAGTATCCTTATCATGTTCATTACAGATTTGACTGTCTACTTTTAATCACACTGTCTAAGCATTAGTCTTTGTGAAAAAGAAATACAGAAGGGAGTCTTTTTCAATTTAGCTTCTTTTAATGCATTTACCTTAAATTAATTTCTGTTTGAATTAATTCTGGGCTAAGTTCCTAAGTCCAAATGCTCTGTGGATATTTAAACACTGAGAAAGGTTTTATTTCTGGGCTGAACTTTAAAGTTGGTTTTATTGAACCCTGAATTAGAACATTCCTACGCTTTGGGTGTGCAGCCAAGCTTTATAAATTAGGTTTGTGGCTGAAGCTGATCTTATGAGTGGAGGATTAGGTGGGACCAGAAATACCTGCATGTGATTCCCACCAGTGCCAAAGATTTCAAGGTAACTTCTACAAGTTCCTTTCTCAATGATTCAGTTATTTTCTGTCTATAAAATGGTGACTTGGGATATTGTTAGAATGAATACATTTACAGTTTGGGGTTCTATAATGAAAACTATGCTAGCACCTGAGATAATGTGCTGCTATTGATTGTATCAATATTATGTACAGTTACTTTTTTAGTAAATATGACAGATATTAGGAATGGAAGTAAAAAGTAACATTTTAGTTCAAACTAGGAGCCAGGAATTCAATATGTGTTATATCAATAGCTGATATCTGCTGGAAGAACTATACAGCAGGGCTCAAGCAATCTAGAAGATTTCTAAAGTGCTTTGACAACAACTTCCTGACACAAGTGATCAAGGAGCCAGCAAGAGGTGCTCTGCTGTAGTTGATACTTAAAAACAAGGACGAACTGATGGGGGGGGATTTAAAGTCACGGGTAGCCTTGGCTGCAGTGACCATGAGATGGTAGAATTCAGGATTCTAAGTGGAGGGAGGAGTGCAAAAAGCAGGACCACAACTCTGGATTTCAGGATAGCAGTCTTCAGTCTCTTCAGAGATGTGCTTGGAAGAATCCCAGGGGATATGGCCCTGGATAGAAGAGGGATCCAGAATTGCCACTTGATACTCAAAGATCACATCCTACAAGCTCAAGAAGGGTCCATACTGCCAAGTAGGAAATCAAGCAAAGGAGGCTGGCATGGATAAGCAAGGAACTCCTAACAGAACTCAGACATAAAAAGGTAGTGTATAAGAGATGGAAGAAGAGGCAGATGACTCAGGCGAAGTATAGAGTTGCTGTCTGATCTTGCAGGGGTAAGTTTAGGAAAGCCAAGGCCAACCTGGAGCTGAATCTGGCAAGGGTTGTGAAGAGCAACAAGAATGGACTCTACAAGTGCATAAACAGTAAAAGGAAGACTGAGGAGAATATGGGCCCACTCCTGAATGGGACAGGGGACCTGGTGACAAAAGAAGCGGAAAACACTGAAGTACTCAATGCCTTCTTTGACTCAGTCTTTACCAGTTAAAATGGCCTTCAGAAATCCCAGGCTGCTGAGATCAGTGGGAAACTCTGGAGAAAGGAAGACTTACTCTCATTTGAGGAGTACCAGTATAGGGAGCACTTAAGCAAACTGGACACACATCAATCCATGGGACTGGATGGGCTGCACCTGTGAGTGCTGAGGGAGCTGGCTTATGTCATTGTCAGGACAGTCTTGATTATCCTTGATAGGTCATGGTGACTGGGAGACGTTCCTGAACACTGGAAGAAAACAAATGTCAATCCTTTGTGAAGCAGGATCTGGGGAACTACAGGCCGGTCATTGTCACATCAATCCCCAGGAAGGTGATGGAGCAACTAATCCTTGAAACCCCTTTCCAAACACATGAAGGACAAGGAGATGATTGGAATTAGTCAGCATGGATATATGAAGGGGAAAACATGTTTGACCTCATGCAGTTCAACAAAGGGAAGTGCAAAGTCCTGCACCTGGGGAGGAATAACCCTATGCATCAGTACACACTGGGGGTGATCATCTGGAAGGCAGGTCTGCAGAGAAGGACCTGGGGGTCTTGGTAAACAACAAGCTGACTGTGAACCGGCAATGCACCCTTGTCACAAAGGCGGCCAAGAGCCTCCTGGATTGCACTAGACAAGGATTGCCAGCAGGTTGGGGGAGGTGATTCTTACCCTCTGCTCAGCACTGATGAGGCCACACCTGGATGCTTGGTCCTGTGCTGGGCTCACCCGTACAAGACAGATGTGGACTTACTGAAGTGAGTCCACTGAAAGCCCACAAAGATGATTAGGGGCTTGGAGCATCTTTCATAAGAGGAGCGACTGAGACAGCTATGGCTGTTCAGCCCGGAGGAGAGAAGGCTCAGGGTGATCTTATCGATAAGTAAAAATCTCTGATGGGAGGGAATGAAGAAGAGGGAGCCAGACTCTTCTCAGTGGTGCCCACTGACAGGACAAGAGTCAATGGGCACAAATTAAAAAACCATGAAATTAAATGTGAACAGAAGACACAATTTTATTGTGATGGTGGTCAAGCACTGGAATAGGTTGTCCAGAGAGGTTGTGGAGTCTGCATCTCTGGACATATTTAAAACCCAACTGGATGTGGTTCTGAGCAACCTGCTCTAGCTGACCCTGACTGAACAGGGAAGTTAGTTGGACTAGGTGATCTCAAGAGGTGCCTTTCATCCTCAGTGGTTCTTTGATTCTGTGTCAGTGCTAATCTTCCCAATCCGAAAAGGAAATAAAATAGGATCATATAAACCTGAGACTTCTATTTTACTCTCAGTCTCCCAAAATGTCATCTTCAGCCATGTTATACTGCATAATATGGTGTTAGGACCAGTTTAATTTATTGAGACAGAGAGAACAGCCGCACACTGAGCCGACAGGATTGTTTTGTATTGCACCTGGTATTCCTTTGAAGTCACCTTAGTCAAGTTCTGACGGAGCCCAGCCCTGCTGGCTTTCTGAGAATCAGATCACACCCCAAGGTCATGCAGCATCAAGCATTTTATAGAGCTGTCTTTGATAGTGTGTTGGAAGTAATAGTCTGACATGTGCAAGTATTAATCACTCCACATGCTAAAATAGCTGCAGTTTGAAAGTATTTTTTTCTATCCTAATAGAGAACTATGGAAAACTGTAGTTTACATTCCTGCTTTTGTGTGAGATACTGACAGACTAAAATAGCCACCAATCACATTTGTTCATATAGAACATTGAAAATAGTTTACCGGTATGTGAAATCTAAATAGACAGATTCAATATGCATAGTGTACAGATAATTAGAAAGGTTTCTGATTTAATAGTCTCTCCTAACTTGAAATAAATATGAAATGCATTCACATTTTAATTTGCTGCAAATGTATTTTTACCTGTTTTAGTTTATTCCAGTTGTTTTTTAGTAGGTTTAATTTATCCCTATGTTACCAGAGTATTAGGATACTCTGGTAACTGTCCAAGATGTAAATCAGCATTATCTACTGGATATTTGTATTTGAGATTCTGAGCTCTTCAGCTGAAAATTCTAGTAGAAAATATCACTTCTTTAATTTCCAGTCACCTCTTCGTTAATTATTATTTATATTGCCAGAGTATCTAGGAGTTCCTGTTGAGAGTTAAAATATGAGTCATAACTTAGAGTTAAAGGATACTTTTCTTGTAGATTTTTAGAATCAAAATAAGGATAAGGACAGGTGATGGATATTCTTTCTGTGATCCTGGGGCAGTTTGAATAGGAATGAGACAATGTGGTAGAAAGTGCCTTCAGAATATCTCAACATGTAGTTTCTTTCTGTGGGTATCAGAGGTCTGAGTGGAGCTCTGAGGGAGGGGACTGAAGTACATTTGAAAATGTTATGGGTAGTTTCTTCCTATAATTAGAGGAATTGTGGGAATTCTTGGCAATACGTGTCAACACATCAACAAGGGTTTAAATAGGATGGAGGTAGGCTGTTAAAGGTTTGGAAGTGAAGATAGATGGGTAACCTGGAAGTGGAAACCTGAAGAAAGGCCTGGGTTGAAGTTGTGCCCATGCTTACAGACCTGAACAACAGACTGAGTGAACAACCTCAATGAACAAGAAAGGACGAGGCTGGCATGTTTTGTACATGGGAAGTTAAGAGCTCTGTTAGACCTTGTTGAACATAACGTAACAGATATACTACTCCTTGGACATGTCAGCTAGACAGGCTGCAATTTTTGTTTGGATAAGGAGATTAGAGAAGCTCTGTGAGTTATTAGCATTGTAATTAGAATTGGTTGCTGAATCTGTGTTTGCAGATCAGATTCTTCAGAAACATGTAAAGCAGAGCTTTGTAGAGGCCTAACATCCAGTCTATTACAGTGTCTCTGAGTTCCTAATAGGAAAGATTTGATATCAATTACCAATTGCCTTCTGTTTTTTTCAGACCCTTTGAGTCATTTTAGGGACTATTCTCGGTGTAGAAGTTCCAAAGGAACAGCCAGAGTTCCCTTATATCTCTCCAGTGACTGGATATTTTGGTGGGATCCATCAATGATGTAATAGCAGTGGAGAGGCCTTGGGATGTTATTCTGTGAGAGAAAGAAAGCGAGGACAATCAGAGAAGTGCAAAATGCTACTCTAAAGAGTTACAGAAATACAAAGAAATGTTCAGGAACCCAGACTGATGCTACATTCTGGTATCAGTGCCTTAAATTCACAAGTAAACCTCCTAATAAAGTTTAAATTTCACTCAGCCTGCTTAGTTGTACTCACCAGGTTAGCATTTGCTGTGATTTGCAATGGATAATCTTGCCCACATTTGCATAATCCCACTGACATTGGCCTGGGAGCCAGTTTGGACAGTCCAGGCCTTAAACACACAACAGTTGGTAGTCAAAATATTTTGACGTGCGCAATGTGCTCATTCAGGATTTCCTCCAGGGTGTCCTACCTCATGGCTGTCTCTCCCATGCTCTGGCTTGGGAACTATTGTCAGAAAGAGCCACCTCGGGACTGGTACTTGTTCCTAATAGCAACTGTGCCCATTATTTGATAGCAAGTGGTCATCCTCCTGCAGATCAGGGAGAGGGAAGGGTGAGATCTGAACAGAGTGATTTGGTGCTTAAAGGACAGAAATCCTCTCACTTGAAATGTTCAAAGCCATTTAGGACAAAGAGCTGAAATGCTTTGTAAGGGGTAACTCCACCCTGGCATTAGAATTCATTAGGCCATCATTTCCTTGTTTCTCTAATTCTGCGTTCTTTTATATACTAATCAGCTCTTCATAGTTGTGGCATCCTGACAGGATACTTCCACGCCTGGAGATAGCTATATTCCTTTGTGTTTCCTGGGGTAAAATAAACTGTTTGAAAAATAGCTGGTTGTTGAAGTGAGGCAACTGAAGTGTCTGTTTCTTGTCCCACTGTAGTTGCCTTGCCAATGGCATCGGATCTGCAATTGTATGATGTGTCACAGAGCAGCATGAGAGCGAAGTGGAATGGAGTAGCGGGTGCCACAGGTTACATGATCCTATATGCTCCCCTCACGGAAGGATTGGCAGCAGATGAGAAGGAGGTGATGTATTGTGCTTTCATTTGAATAGCAATTATTACAAAAATAAATATTTTAAAGAATAAACTAGTACATGGCCTTTAACCTCCAACTTGATCAGCAAATACTTCGGAGTTTTTTTCCATGACTGCCTTAAGTACTGTATGTGTTACAGACTTACAAATAAAGTGCAAGTACCAGTTGATTATTTTTATATGTCATTGCCATAAAAATACAACAATTTCAGCTGAATTAAAGTGACACTTTTGAAATGATATATGAAGTGATACTGTATCATCATATAAAACTAACACTCAAAGAAAGAAAAAATAAAGTAAAACTAAGATATTTTCTCAGTGTGTTATCAGAATAATATGAAGTTTAGCCTTTGTTCTAATTAGGACCTTTAAAAGTAAATAACATTTGCAGGTGTGACCTTTATTGGTTTTCTTTTAGTTCTGTTCAACTTTTATTTTTAAATTTAAAAATAATGCCTTCCATCAAAAGTGATTTTTAGAAGATATTTTTAGGAAGAGAAGGTGGGACAAGGTAAAGTCAAGTCTTCTGTCACTAAAATAGTAAAAACAGTAGACTTTTCTAAAGTTGCTAGCATAGTTCCAGTGGAACTTCTGGTCTAGGATTTAAAAGTTTTTGTGCTCAAGTTTCTATATATATAATTAAGATTATGTACAACATCTCTGTTCAAGCAAGAATACTAAAAAGCATGCAGGGACATGTGAACTTGTGGAGAACGTAGGAAGCTACTGAAAGCTCGCATAGACTTGTGTTGTCTGCTAAATAAGTGGCTGTGAGCACATAATTCTGTCAAAAATGGGGCCTCCCTGAAAACTAGCTGATTCAGGAGGACTGAGCCTTACCCTGAAGAAAGACTTTTTTTTCAATAAATAAGTCACTCCATGTTAATGTGGCTCTCAGTGAAGAGGTGGAGGAGGAAAATGATACACACCTTAAATAGCAACAAATCTGAGCTTCGATGTGCACTGAAATCAATTCCTCGTATGAAATTTCAGTCCTACGACTGAAGATGAAACAAGGTGTAGCTGGGAATGAAAAGGCCTTAGTAGCTGCACATTCTAGAGAGCACTATTTTGTCATTGCTAATGTGACTAGTTACTTTTAAAGTTCTCTTACCTGTATGTTGGCTTTTGGCTTTTTGACAATTTTGTTCTTTTGATTATTGTGCAAAATCCCAAAATCTTGGGCCAAGTACTGCAGGCACAGTATCAGACAAATGCTCAGCAGAGCATTTGATCACATATCTGATTTCAAGTGTGTAAATAATATTCTTCCCCATCACAAGCTAATTCAGAAATAATGTGTCTTTTTTATTCATGGTGTTTTTAGATAAAAATTGGGGAGGCCTCAACAGATCTTGAACTGGATGGACTATTGCCAAATACAGAATATACAGTCACAGTTTATGCCATGTTTGGAGAAGAAGCTAGTGATCCCCTTACAGGACAAGAAACTACATGTAGGTAGCACATATCTATATTCACTTCAGTGTTGATAAAACTTCAGAATAGTCTTTGCACACAGTAGAGCAGACATCTGATTTTAAAATCTGATTTGAATAGTCCATAGGGCAAGGTCTTAACTACTTAAGTTTCTCAGTGTGAATACTTAATTTACAGAGGCTGAGGATGTGAGTTTCTACAAAACAACTTGATTTTGGAACAGGATTGTGAACTCTCCTCTCTTGTTGGTAGTGGTACTATGGATATCCCTGTTGATCTTGGTGGAACTACTGACGGTTCTCTGAACTTGCTGAAGGTGAATGAAGGTCACCACATAGAGCTAAATTCAGACTGCTCTGTTTAGCCTCCTGTAGCAAGAGAACCAGGTGTGTGTGGGAGCCTGCTCAGATGGAGACGTTT
The DNA here is from genome assembly GCA_024606505.1 of Aquila spilogaster. Taxonomy (NCBI): domain Eukaryota; kingdom Metazoa; phylum Chordata; class Aves; order Accipitriformes; family Accipitridae; genus Aquila; species Aquila spilogaster. Next base: position 19,608,847 of record JANHGO010000063.1, on the reverse strand, counting down.
ATTCCTCTGGCTCAGTAGTAGTACAGATGGAAAAGCAAAGAGAAGATTTCTGTCCAACCCCTGCTGCCTAACATCTGGTAAACGAAGGGTTGGAAAGTGCTGGTGCACTCATGATAGATGGTCTGTTTTTAATAAGCAGCAAGAATTTTGCCAGCTAAATTCTGTCCTTTGCTAACTGTACAAAGCGCTGTATGTCAGCTTTCTAAATAGCCTCAGCATTTGGAAGATAAAGGAATTGAAAATAAGCGCTTGTGCTGCTGGGGATATTTCTGGGACTGCATTCAGTGACATCTCTATTGCTCCCAGCAGTGGACTGATTGCTTCCTCTTGTTTTGTGCTCCTGGCATGAGTAAGCCAGTGTGAAAGGGACTTGCATTTAATAGGTGAGAGAAGTTCAGGCATGTGAGCGCTAAGAAAAAGAAGGGCCAGAGCAAATGCTTGTAAGGTCAGCAAGTAATGTGGAAGAAGCTCTAGGAATGCTGTTTGAAATGGGTCACCTCTGAGAGGACAGCTGTAGACAGACAAGTGCCAATAGTAAACTACTGCAACCGGGCATGCTTGTGGACTTGAAATGAGTGTAGAAGATTCTTAACACTTGGAGAATCAAACCTTTGGCTCTTTGTCCCTCTGTCCCTTTCTCCTTCTCTTTGGCTCTCATTCATTCTCCACCCTACCCCCCAGCTTTTGGTCAATACCTGCCCAATATCTGGTTTTCATTTGTCCTAAACAGTAGTTTATGTAGTTTATAAATGTGCCAGCCTGAATTCACTTCATGTCATATGATCTTGGAGGTTGCACAGCTCTAAACCTGGCTAAACACATTGGATGGAAGATCACATGCAAATTCCAGATACATTGGCTCAAGCTGAGGATTCAAGACCACAGCATTTGATCACAGAAGCTAGTAACATATGTTAGTCAGCCCATCATCACTGCTGTTACCAGACCAGAATAAAAAAAACCACCTAACTACTCTGCAACCTTCATTTATTTTTAGGGTAACTCAATGCAGCCAACTCTGACTGATATTTAGCACTGTAATATGAAAGAAGATTGATTCTAACCTTCCATATGCAGCTATTCAGTTAAGCCCTCTTCTAACAGGCTTTGATTGACCAGGCAGTGGGGCAATCTGGGAGGAAAGCAAGCTCTTGGTGAGCACACTGGTCCCATATAGTGAGTGTTCAATGGTAATGTCTTCTCTGTCCAGATTCAGATTTAAGCTTTTTTTTTTTTTTTTTTGTCCTTTCAGTGTGATTATTTCTGGCTTCCAACTAATGAATAGACTACCTAGTATTTTCTTCCTGGAGCATATATCTGCCTGGAGGGTGATCTGCCTAATTTGCTGCAGTAATATGTGTAGTATCTGCTATTCTGTATTTAGTAAATAATATTATTCTACATACTGTATTGTCTCAGTTACTGTAGTGAAATGTTTCTCTGTGCCAAACAGAGGCATGATCAGCAAGCTTATTCTGGGGTGGAGTTTCTTTTTGGGGCCAGGATTTATCCAATACTCACTGTAAATATCATGTAACTCTGGCATCAGGACTGCCTGTCTGGTTGAGAGCAACATTGTCGGGAGGTTAGTTCCAAAAGGAAAGACCTGAGACTGAAGCATTTTGTGGTATGGTCTGATTGGTGAAATGAAGTGCATTTCACGACTGACAGAAAGTAGAAAGGAAAGCCAGCACGTGATACTCCCTTCACTAGACTTGGAGGAATATATTGAATGCTAGAAAGTGTGGCAAACCCAACTAATACAATTCCAATGTGTTCCCGTCTTCTCTTCTCTCATAGCCAACATGACTTCACCATTCCTAACCTGGTGAGGTGTTTGCTTGCAGATTCTGAGTTGATGTATGACCTGGCTAAAGATCCCACATAATATATGGGGTTTTTTATCTTTTGCTTTTTCCCATGTGCTCCTGTGTGAGGGAAACAGCTTCTGAAGTGCTGATACTTATTTGTCCACATGGATTGGTGAGGAGTGTGTGTGTGAAGGCAGGATGGATAGAGAAGGGTTTCACAATTCAGAAAAAATTAGCAGATGTTGGGCTAATACAGAACCTACTGCTGAGAGTAACAGACAGCACAAATTGCTTTCTTTGGCGTGACAGAAAAGTGGATGCGGTCTGAGACTGTCTCTTGCGTGACCTAGTTTTCCTTCAGCTCATGATAGTCAAGGAATATATAGTATATAAATATGGCTTTAAGTGGGGTTGCTGTTAGGAAACAGCTTCTTTCTGTAATAAAATAAGAAAGGTTAAACAGAGATAAAAAAATAGCATCTTTGGAGGTCTTCTGAGCTAGTTACGCTTTTTGGGCAAACTTACCCTTATATCAAGGACTTTTAGGATTCAGAAAGTTTTTTGCCAAAATACTACTGTCATGAAATATTTTTGCTGGGATACTCACAGAAAACAAATGCATATAGGGTAAAGATCTAGTTGAATTAAATTAATTCAGAAATACAAACACAGATTTATTGCAAGTATTGTGTAGGCTAGATCTTGCTATGATATCTACTATGAACAATAATGTAATTTCTTTCTTTTTCAGTATTAGTTGAGATGCACTTAGCAAGACTGAAAGTTCTGTTTAAGCAAAAAGCTAAGCCATTTAAATGCCTTTAAGTACTTGTGTAGCTCCATCGATGTAGGTCTTTTAATCTAAATATGGTGATAAGAATTTTTGAATGGAAAAATGTGCTGTTTATTTTCAAGACAGGAAAAAATTCACAGCTAAAACCTGGAATCACTTTCATGGTTTCATCTCTTTCCTTTTCAAGTGCCTCTAAGTCCACCAGCAAACTTGAAGTTTTCTGATGTCGGACACAGTAGTGCTAAGCTAACATGGGATCCTGCTTCCAAAAATGTAAATGGCTATCGCATCATGTATGTTAAAACAGATGGAACAGAAACCAATGAGGTAAATTATTAGCATCTTCTCTTCTCTCAGATGACCCCAAACTTCTGTAATTATTAAGGATAACTTTTATAAACGAAAGCTACTTTGCAAGCTGTAACAAAAGATTTGCTGCAAAATTCTGAAACTTAGTGCAAATAAGAGCTGGCTTAGTATTGTGTATACATTCAGAGTGGTTCATATGTGTGGGGGACAGTGCTCTGAACTTCTTAAATACCAGAACAGTCATTGCTGGTGCACATAGACTGAAGGAAACTACTCAAGTGAATAATTGTTTGTAGGTGCAGTATCTTGACTAAATGTATGGTATGGAAATATTTATTCTTGATTCAGTCCAGATAACGAGACTTTCGATATATCATATGTCACGGACTCAAGCTCATTCAAAAAGACTGTCTGAAGGCTTCACCACATTTTCTTAATATTTATTGCTTTAATTATATATTGAGAACTCACTTCCTAGAAACAGGATTTGGCTTGGACAGAATGATAAGATGATACCAAGATGTTTTAACTTAGACTCTTGCATTTAATAATTTACTTATGCAATATTTAGTTATGCCTTGTTACTAAAGCTGCTTTATAATAGCTTTTAGCAGCATGAATTCTGTGATAGAATGAAAAATGGGATGGAATGATATTAATACAGAAATCTTAAAAAAAACCAGAAAAAGTTTTAAAAAAATAATTGCAGTAAATGGGTCCAATTATTAAAACAGTCCAGATCCCTTACAAAATAAGTTGTCATGGAGAACTTAGCCCTCCAAAAAAGTCTTTACGAGTAGTTACATGTAATTATGTTTCTTCTGGGTCATATCTGGCTTTTCATCCATACAAGATGGAATATTTGTATTTAACCTGAAAAAACTGTTTCTGAGTTTGGAAGAGAGTATACCTGTGCAATGGTGTCTGTCTTTTCTTTCTGCTAGGTCCCTTAAAATTTAAATTAGAAATCACTTGACCTCTTCCTATTGATTACCCTTAATATAGATAATACATCTGGCTGTACTCGTCACAATGGTATTTGAACATCTTAGGTTAGTGGTAATATACTTTATAGTGTGAGTGAATGTTTATTAGGTTTTTATCTACCTCCAGCTTTTCCTTTATGTCTGTTCAAAGCACAGGTGGCATTTTTTTGTTTGCTCTGCATCAGTAGCATTTCCCCTGTGGTGCCAAGCTAATGTGACACTGAATAGTTAGACTGATAAACTGTCAGTTTTGAGCTGTATACAGCTTTGAGTTCTAAATCCCTGGCAAAGTAATGTTAACTGCAGCCTGGATAGAGACCAGATGAAACTGTCATCTTGTCTCTTGACAAATGTCAAACATAATGGTTTACACAATGATTATCCATGATAAGGGACTGGATTCATTAGCCCCAGAAGTTTCTTCCCCTTCTGGGTTCCTGAACACGCTGTGCTGATATGTTAGGCAGTGAGTTAGGCTTACTAAGGCTGAATTCTCCTTTTCCCTAGTTTGTTATAATTTTTACAAATTTTTACAAAATTTTCCTTTTCTCTAGTTTGTCTATTTTAATTGATTTTGTCAGCTTTTATGGCCCTGAATTTATATTTATACTTGTTCATAGTTTCACAGAATTTCTCTACGAATTAGATGACATTCTCTTTCTGTATCATTATTACCCAGCAGAATTTCAGACACTGATAATATGAAGTGTATGATCAATATCTATTGCAAATTATGCTTTCTGTAGGTGGAAGTTGGTCGTGTTTCAACCCATACGCTAAAAAGTCTGACATCCCTTACAGAGTATACTGTTGCTATTTTCTCCCTGTATGATGAAGGACCATCTGAACCACTTACTGGCAGCTTTACCACAAGTAAGTATTGCCGAACTTTTGAAGGCTTTCCAAGAAGAAATTTTATACTCTCTTACTTTACTGGAAAGTAAGACCAGTAACAGCAAGTGCCTCTGGCTGTGAATTCAGATATATGGAATGCTTTCTGTTATTTTCATTGGAGTTTTCAGCTTCTTTGCTCCCTTATTATGGGGCCAATTGCATCCTTACTCATGGGAGTAATCTCTTGACATCATGAAAACATTTGTGTGGATAAGGTTCATTTCTTAAGTCTTTCCACATTCAGCCGTTTTAAAGCATATTTTATTGCAATTAGGTAGTAAAGCATTTGTCTCCCCAGCTTTCTGAAGCATCATTCAGTGTGAAGGCATTTGTCTCTCTAGCTGAAGTATGATGAGTTTTGTATCATACATTTAACCCGTGAACTCTCTAGGCAATAAAAGGTAGAACCTTATATACATACAGAGAAACTGGAACATCAAAAGGAGAAAATGCAAGACATTTAAGGCTCCTGTAGTCAGTTTAGCACAGTTATAGTTTCTGTAACTGTAGTTCTGCATTAAACAAATGGCTGATGACACTTATTAATGCTTTCCAACGTAACAATAGGAAGAGAAGGACTTTGAGGGAGGAAAGAGAAACATGAGGTGGAAGAGGAAGGAGAACATCCATGTATGGAACAAGAGGTTGATATTTACATGCAAACTGCAAATGGAAATGCACACGGAGTGTCTGGAGAGGACAGAGATTGGGACTTTGCTTTGAGGTAGAGGAAGAGAAAAGACCATGGTGCACAGAGCTCTGAGCAAAGGAGAGGGAATGAGGGTTGCATGGAGCTCCTTCAGTGTAGAGAGGATAAGGAGGTTTGTCCAGTTAGAGTAGATAAAGAGCATGTATTGTGCATATTCCCCTCCCTCAACTACAAAACCGCTTCCCTAAGTACAAATAAGTGTGCAAAGAATTCTGTAGTGCCTTTGTTATCTACCTCCCATGTTATACTCTTTGTAACAAACTGCAAGTAAAATGGTACATTCTTGACATTGCCATCTACGCAAGTCTTAGAGAATAATTTACTCTTGCTTTTCTTTTGCATATTTTGCAGAAAGAGTTCCAGCTCCTCAGCATTTGGAAATTGATGAAGCATCAACAGATAGTTTTAGGGTCAGCTGGAAGCCCACCTCGTCAGATATTGCTTTTTACAGATTGGGATGGATTCCTTTGGATGGGGGGGAATCTGAAGAGGTGAGTTGCCTTGACTTTCTGAGGGTGTGAAATGGAAGAGAGAATTCCATTCTGAGGACACCTATGCTGCAACTTTTGCCAATTAAATATGGCCAATTGACTTACAGAAAAATCTGCCCTGCTGCAAAGCTCTCTAAACCAAAATCAAACTAATATTCCAGTTTCTTTTTGAAGAGGAAGTGAGGAAAGAAGAGGCCTTTTGTGAATAGTCAATCTAATCTGTAATATACCAACTGCCATAGAACTAGCATTGCTGTTTGATGCTCCTTCAGTTTTTACCGGTTAATGTTCCTCACTTTGCTGTGAAGATGATGACGGTAGCTGAGCCAGAGCAGCGATATCCTCACATAAGTCTCCACATCTGTCTAATGTGGTGGCCACAGTAAAATTGCCTGTGAAGCGTTAGTTATGTAATGTTACAAAGGGAAAAGTTTACACATAATTAATTTATTAGATTGTTCCTTTATTCCTCTTTACAGTTCTCTTCCCCCCGGCATGCTGTATTTTTTGCTCTAGGCCCTTGTGTGTCTTCTCCATAGTGCCATTTTCATCAGTCTGAATTTTTAAATAATTTTTCATCCCTTTAGCCTTTCCTGGTTTATTCTCTTTTTCCAAGTAGAAAAAGACAGATACTTTATCTCCCTTTCCCAAATATTCGTCTTTCATAGTCTGTCTCATTTCCTCTTTCCTTTTCTTTCTTTATTTACTCATTCTTTTGGCTTCTTTTGTACTCCTCAGTCTTTAATGACTCTCTCAAACATCTTGCTCTCTTGGCATCATTACCGTGAAGAGAGGCCACATCTGCAAATTGTTTATCTGGGTACAGAACTCAGTGGGGAAGATGACATTTCCCACCTGGCCCTAGGTTTCATGCATCATTTTGTCGTACATTAGGGCAGAAAGCAGTCATTGCAGCTTAGGTTATGTGGCATTTTTTCTGTAAATTTAGCTTAGCCTGATTCTTTTCTCCCTTTCACCTAGCAAGAGGTAGTCATGCAAGAAAGAAAGAAATTACAGGAGTGAGCAGGGAAAAGAAGTTGGCAAATGAGTGGACACAGGTCATCCCCTAGCATTTTCTCTTGCAGTAGATGAACTGATTTGTTTCTGTTTAAGTTCCAGTGAGTAGCTGTCAGTGAATCCCTTTAAGCCATGGGCATTTTTAAGTGAGATTTGATATCTTGTGTTCTTTGAGTGTGAGAATAAACGATCAAGAAATACTTGGAACAGTTAAGGTTCCACTTGTTCATTGTATTCACTGAGAACTGCTGGAGGCCCTAATATTTTAGTACGTTGAGATATTAAAAATACCCGAGCTGCTTTCTTGTTCTCCTTGCATGACCTCTCTAATGGGGTCAGGCTTAGGATAGCACAATACCTCCAGGCTGTTGCCACTTTAAGCTTCTTTCCCAGCTAAGTGATCAGTCATGCAGAGAAATGACATGCACTCCCTCTGTCTTTCTCCCAAGACCCAACTTGCCAATTAGCTGAGTGGGGTCAGGGGATGGTGGTGAGAATTACACACTTCTCGGCTTACTTCACCCACACTGCTGATGGGTGAGGAGCATTTCATGGGGTGTTAGCGCTAAAAAGCCAGGACAAATTTAAGAGTGACCTTTTATTTCTAGGTTACAGTAGAAAATGCATGCTGTTATACTCATGTGCATGTTACTAATCTTGCTTCCGTTATTTGTCCTCTCCACTTGAAAGTTCAGCACTTTGTGTTCTTTTTTTGTGGTCTTCTCTGTGGGCTAAATTAGCAGGGATTGGAGGGTGATGGAAGTGATTCTCCAGAAAGTATGCCAAAGTTATGTGTCAGATGGTAACTATGTATAGATATTTTATAATGATTTGATACACAACTAGAGGCTCTGGGGAATTGGAAAGTGTCGTGGTATTACTTATACCTTTTTAGTATACAGCTAGACTCACTCAAGCTTGTTTCTGAAATTTTCCCAAGAAAGTCTGTGCCAGAAAGTGTGCAGCACAGGATGCCTAATTCATTACCTGATAGTTGTAGAAGGCATGGCCCCAACTCATTTCTTTCTGCTTTTGTTTTCCGTATCTGAGTTCAGAAGGTCTGTGATTGTTTTATGGGTCCCTCTTCCCCAGGACCAACTCAGGAAATCTCCTGTGGTAATTAAAAGAATGAAGTGTGATTTACTGTTTCTGCTAACCGCTGTAGTAGATTTTATGCAGCATATACCTATTGTTTGATTTCCATTATAAGTCTTTGTGTATACAGTGGCCACCTTTAAAAACTTGCCAATGTTAACCTTGAGAAAGGTTGTTTTATTGTAGTATCTGTCTGTGTAGTGCAAAAACTACTCCCCAAACCAGTCAGTCCGTTTCACCAGAATTACTGCTCAGGCTCCTTGCATTCTGCTTTACAGTCCCTTTAGCTCCAACTCCTGCCCATCTGTTGATCCCTTCCAATAAAATAAATGAAACACACAAAAATCTGAAGTGAAACCTACTTAGAGTTAACATTGCACATGTGAATCTTCTGCTGTTATCATAGGTAGAAATAAGGAAAATTACTATTAAAAACATCACACCATATAGCAAATTTCTCATCAGCACATCTTCCCTAATCCCCAAGCCTGCAGCAAATGTTCTTTCAAGTTGCATTCAGATGTGTGGAACCGTAACTCAGATTATAGTTCTAGTATAGAAACAGCATTTTGTAAGGCTGTAGAGATGCTGAATACACTTGTCATAACAGTGCTTGAATGCTAGAAATATGAATGAAAGTTAATCTACCCTGTTATGTTGCTTTAATTGATGAATGTTTTGAATTTGATTTTCAAATGAAATTCTTATGGTCAACTTTAGTCATTAAGTAGTTGTGGGTGAAAATATAAGACTATACATCAGAATAGTCAAGATAGCCACAAAATAATAAATACATTTTAAGTATTCTTACCAGTGTTTTTTCCAGATGTACTCTGTGATACTTTTTATTTCAACATAGCTAACAAATTCTTTCGGCAGATCTGAGTGTAGATTTCATTTATTTTAAAGGAGAATCCATTTTCCTTCTTTCATTTCAGTCAATTCATATAAATTAATCAATTGCAGAACTGATTTTCTTTAATCTTACTGTGTTACTTAGGTTGTCATAAATGGAGACACAGACAGTCATGTTATTGAGGGTTTGTTGCCCAACACAGAATATGAAGTTTCTTTGCTGGCAGTTTTTGATGATGAAACTGAAAGTGAAGTTGTTGCAGTTCTTGGAGCTACATGTAAGACAAACTCTTGATTGTAATTTTTAGAGATGTTTAAGTGATTTAAATTCAATGCATATATCCTATATTTAAAATATTGTCCATCTTTGGGTAGCTATAATATTGAATACTGTAGTGGTTTAGCACCAGGGCTTTCCTGACTTCATTTTTTGCTTTTCTTATTTAATATCATGTGGTAGATGGCATTGAATCGAAGTGATGGTTTGGCTCCCTGTGTGAGCTGTGATATTAACAACCTTTGGATCTAAGTAGATCCATCCTACACTTCAATATTTAGTCTTTGAACAGGGTTCCTTATGAGAAGATATATTACATTTGGGGGGGTGGGTTAAATGTTTTAAATAATTTACAAGAATTTCATTTAAGACATTTGGCATTTAGAGTATACCCTTTTCTTTCTTATTTATGTAATTTATACTCACTAGAGGTGAACTCACTCTTGGCTGAAATAGTGGTCCAAAAACCTTACACAGGCATCCTGTGCCATTAACATGGAAGTAACAAAGACAAAACTTGAAAATCATGTACAGTGTATTTTATAGCTTATAATCGAAACAGTGGCCAGCATTTCAGGTAGATTGCTCTATCCATTCTCTTTTTATGGATAGTGACTTGGTTAAGTAAATGACTATATTTTTCATGTGTAAATTCAAAAATTTATTTGATTTTTAGTAATTTAATTGCAGGCTTAATCTTGAACCTTCTGTTAGGAGAAGAAGCCCTTACCAATCCAAATGATGCTGATCTTCCCCAGTGTTGCTGAGCGTGCTTTCTGTTTTTCACTTGGACAGAAATGAAGCACCCTTAAGAAGCTTTCAATTTAATTAATCTGACAACCTTAACAAATGGTCAAAGTGGAAGTCATTATGCATAGTTCAGCCAGAAATGTGGGAAACTATATGCATTCTCATTTAATTGTACAGTTTATGATTATGTCTTATCTGTAGATTTAAGTGCTAATCCTGCAAACATATGTGCCTAAAGTAAACTAAATGAATTCTTCCCTTGTAGTGTCTGACATGCCTGAAGTGTGTGGGGTACTTGTAGGTGTGAACACATAGTTTCATTGTTATAATTAGAAATACGAGATAAATACTGTGACTTCCATGTCTTGTTGAATTGTTAGTGAACTGAGTATTGTTTTTCAGTTGCAAGGACTACCACAATACCTACGACGGTGACTACTACCAGTACCATAACTTCTAAGCCCACCACAGCAGGTAAACAGAGCAAATGTCAACAGTTTAAATGCTGAAGGCAAAGAGCTAAGACACCCCACAAGCACACCCAGATCTAGGGGCAGAGAGTTGTGATATTACCGAGGAGTTGTTAACCCTGCTTCCTGATCGTCCATGCGGTCAGCACACTGCCATGGCAGATCTTGTGGAAGTGTAGACGCAAGCAAGGGATATCACTGGCTACAGGTGCACACTATGGCCCTCCTGCACCTCCCTTCTCTGTGTGGCCAGCTCCCTGCACATGCCATGCGTGGTTGAGGAGCCAACCTATAACACAGTGTAGGGACTCTAAATGATACCAGCGATCTTACACAGCAATACAAAGACTAATTTGGAAAATTCAGCTTTCTCTTCTTTCCCTTTATAAATATGAGCTTGGAGACTCTTCAGAACTTTGTTTAGTTTTGAGTGTTCTGTTTGTTTTCCCTGGAATTAGAAAACAGACTTTTAAGGATCAACAGTTCTGGATTATTTATCTTCTATAACATTCTAGCTGCAGTGGAGTTTTGATTATTCTAAAGCTCCATAAGCTGAATAATATAAACAAAGCAGATGGGGTAATATATGTTAATGGCAGTGTAGGAAAACTGTTATTTTATTAAATGGTTAAAGTTTTTATGTTATTAATCCCCAGTATGACTGAACTGTATGGATTTGCCCCACCATGGATCTACAGACCCACTGTGATTTCAGTAGAGCTTGCAGCTACCTGGTGATAATTAGCACAATTTTAAATCTAAAAATATAGTTGAGAAAATATTAATTAAATTATTTTGGGCTTTAGTTTTTCGAACAGGAATCAGAAACCTTGTTATAGATGATGAAACAACCTCAAGTCTGAGGGTGATATGGGACATTTCAGATTACAATGTTCAGCAGTTCAGAGTGACCTATCTCACTGCAAAAGGTGACCGTGCTGAGGAAGCGGTAAGAATGGTCTGTATGGGTTTTGCGAATGGCTTCATAAGCTGGAAAAGTTTGTTTAATAATTGCTAAGGCATAGTCTCTCCTTACATGATATTCTTGTTGCAATTAGTAAAAGATCCAGGTTTGGTATTACTGTGAGATTGAACTTCAAGGTTTTAATCATATAGCACCTGCTGCACTGCAGGCAACAACAGTCAAATATAAGATCAAGGCCCAGTCACACAGATGTTTAAAGAAGTCATAATTAGAAGACTAGCTGCCTGTCTTCTCTTTCCTCTATTTTTTAAATTTGTCTTAGGTTTTTTTGATTTTTTTGTTTTTTGCTTTTTGGGATTTTTTTACTCCTAGGCTTTTTTCTATCCTGAGATTGTGTTTTAACAACTCTTAAATGTTTGTACAGGACAATCTTAAGTAATTTTTTTTCTTCAGCAATTTTGCTCCTTTGCTAAAAGTCTCATTTTATGCTAAAGAAATGTAATTAAAGTTCAAATGCAGAGTTTTCATACTGCTCGTTAACCTGAACATGTCACAATAAGGACAGCATTTTTTAATCTAAATGCCTAAGAATATTTGTTATTTTTCTAATACCATATGATAATCAAAATTAAAATTGTCTTACACAGAAAAGTTTCTGGTGATCAAGATTTTGGAAAATATTTGAAAGAATGAAGAGTACTATATGTACTCTTGTGCATATAGCAAATAATTAAAAAAAGAAAGAAGCCCTAGCTGTATTTTTTTAAGATTTCACAATTTTTGAGATAATTTCAGAATTCTGGGAGGCCAAGTGCTGCTTTTTCTTTTTTTTTCTTCTCTTTTTTTTTTTTTTTTTAATTGGTGAAATCTTAGTATTGCAGTGCTTGGTTTCCACAAAAACCATGTCATAAAATTTTGAGATAGCTCTATCTCAAAATAGATACATTTAAGAGGTTAAATTGGATAGTTCGGGGTTATTTTCTTAGTGAATAGCTCATAATGCAAAAATATTCCCCATATCATTCTCCTTCTGTGTATGTCATGACTCACTTCTGTTCATAGAACAGTTATATCGAAAATATAGGATATTCTTTTTGATGCTAGGAGCTGACACTTTTAGCCCTATGTCAGACTATATCAATAAAAAATATTAAAAGGAGTTAATTGAATATCTCTTTCCTAGAAAAAAATGATTCAGTCTTTTTTCTTTTTGGTTTCATTCATCTTTTATGAAGCCTTGGTAGAAAATTACTTTATAGCCATCTCTTTCAACTATAATCTGAAAACGAACTTTCAATGTAATGGTTTCCTTTTGGACTGGAAAACATGTTTTATGAATTTGCCTTGACTATATGATAGTATAGTATATAATATAGTGGCAAACTTGCACAGCATAATGGCACAAATTGTACTGTCCTCCTGACAATAACCCAAAGTTTCTGAAATTCAGATCTCAGATCTATTGTTTCAGCCCTGGAAAGCTTAATCAAATTCAGTTGGATGATATAAATGTAGTTCTGTTTTAGTATTCAATGACTATTATTTTAAAAGGAAATTAAAACTGTAGGAAAGGTATTCAAATTCTGGCTATTCGAAGGATGTTAGAGTTGACTCAAAAACTCATTAAAGAAAATTATAAAATTGTAAGATTACGTATCTTGGCTCTAATTCCACAAATTATTTAATTTTAAGTACAGTCTCAAGTCTTCTTATCTTTGGTCGTAATTCAGAAAACAGATTAACCATGTGTTTCATCTTTGAAATTAATCACGTGCATAAATACTTTACTGAATAAGGAATGTTGTAAGATTATACATAAATTTAAATACTTTTTAAATGGGAGGAATGTATTTTATCATGTGGCTTCAAGCACCTGAGAGGTGCAACACAGATGTCAATAAAACGGCACAGACGTTCAATTTTTAGGGGAGTGTTTATATGTTTAAGTACATTTCTTAAGCAGAACCCAAAAGTTTTGTGGAGTTTGGGCTTAAATATACTATAGCGTGACAATTCTGTGGTGGATGCTTAAATTTTTTGGCTCTGATTTCAGTGATATAAATTTCAGTTACTGCTCCCTTTCCATAAAAATATTAATAAGCTTTTTAATCCTTGATGCAATTGGCTGAAAATCAGGGACTAGAAAATGTAATAGAATACTTTTCAATACAGAAGGGTCAAGCCCTAAATTGCATGAATGTTCTTGGGTGTGCTGTACATACTGGAAGGATCACATTTTTCTTCTTCCTTAAAGTCAAGAATGTTTCTCTGAACACTGCTGAAAACTATATTGTTCTGTAGAAGATCTCTGATGTGCACCTGTGGAATAGAGAGAGTTCTCAATGCTTGCATCCCCTCTCCCTAAAAACCCCCAAAAGTTGGTTGTTCTTTTTTCAGAAGCTTCGTTTGTGTGTTTTGATTATATGTATGGAAGAGTTTAGCATGGCAATCTTTCATGCACATGTATTTACATGGTTTTGTCCAGTTTTGATCAATGAGTGAAGTACTTTTTTGACAAGTCTCAACACCTGGGTGTACTAGATTAATTTCCTTCTGTATATCACTTGCCAAAATTAGAAGTAGCTTGAATGTATCCTGGAGCATTAAAACTGGTGAGAGCTTTCTCGTCTGAGTATATGCTTCAGAAAATTTTGCTCTGCCATCATCACATGCATCAGTCTTCTTTGAAACAACAAAACACTTTTAGGCTCAGTTTCTGCTTTTTCCCCTTGAGTTTAAAGGGATTATAGGTCTCTCAACTTCTTGCCAAATATGTGCGGTTGCTGGCTCAGGTGATAGATTCACACAACGGACTTGGGCCTGGGAGGATCCAAAATATGAGGTTGGACCTTGGGACTGTTGCTTCCAACAACATTGCTTCAGAGCACAGGTTTGGTGCAGGAAACACAGGAATGGTTTCTTTTTTTTACCATGTTCAATCCATGTGCTAGGTAGCTCCTGTTCAGGCTTTGGAGTCTTTCTGAGATTAAAATTTTACTGTCACATTAAAAGGTTGCAGGGCTTTACTTGGGTACCTCTACCACCACTATTGTGATACTAGTTTTTGAGGCTCTGGCTAAAATACAGTAATCCATTGAATAGTTTCAGAAATAGCTGCTTATGGGGAAACCTTGTACTGTGTTAAAAGAAGCAGTGCTTAATTCAGCAGGTTGAAACTTTGCTCTAGCACACCCAAAACTGCCTGGAGGGATTTCTACAGCTTCTCTACTTCTACTGGTTTGCCTGGTTGGACTTCTGCTGCAGATCTTCCATGTTTCGTGGCAGTTTGGGATCCTCTGCTACTTGTGGGATGTTCTCCTACTTCCTCTCCTAAATAGCTACCTTCATTTCCTTGTCCCCAGACTAGATGCAGATGGGACAAACATGTTTTATTCCTGCTTGCTCAGTTCATGCTTCCTGATCTCATGAATTAATTTTCTTTCCTCCCAGGGAAGGAGGAATTTCTGTCCCCAAAGAACATAAAAATCAACCTTTATTGATGGGCATAGCTTTGGACAATCATATTCATGTCAAGAATAAATACAATAAGAGGATTTATTTTGTCTGTACAGTAAAATTAAGAACTAACCATCCATATAGTACCAGTCATTTATGGAGCTGTAGTGGCTCATAGGTTTAATATAAAACTATTATCCCATAGGCACATTCTTCTTTTTCTTTTACTTAGGTATAACTCGTAAATCTGTTAAAAGGGTGGATAATTTAATTATTTTATTTTACCATAGAGCATCACAAATATGTAAAAATGCAAACTATACAGCAATACTAGTGGACCGTGGTGTCAGAGATCATGTAAGATGTAAAAAGGTTTTGGCCCTAGTCATTAAGCTTGATTGTTTCTTTTTTCTTGACCATCCAGGTAATGGTGCCTGGGAGACAAAACACTCTTCTGCTTCAGCCTCTGCTGTCTGATACAGAATACAAAGTTACCATCACTCCCATCTATTCTGATGGGGAAGGAGTCAGTGTCTCAGCTCCTGGGAAAACTCGTAAGTGCAAACTTTCTGCTTGTCTTTGGCCACGATACGCATGAAGAAAGGCTTACTCTTTTGGCCTTTTTTCATTGGCTGTAGTAATATATTTTAGTATAAACGTGGGCTTATTTTGCATGACTTATATGACTCGAGCTTTAATTAATCTCAGTTCATTGATTTATAAACGATGGGTTGCTTCTAATTGGCAAATTGTATTTTATATCCAAATTCTGTGAGTTTGCAGAAACTTGTTGAGTAAAAAAGCTGGTAAGTCCTTGATAGATAGCTTACCAAGGACAAGCCAACTAATGCAGAAAATAAAGTAAACAATGCCTGCTGGGATAGTATCAAACCAACCATTGTACTGTTAGATTTTCTTTTGTGTGAGATCATTACTTCCTAAAGGTCGTTAGAAATGCTGCTGAACTTTTTATAAAAGTGATTGCATTATCTCTACAGTTCTGACCAAGTACCAAAAGATTACTCAGCTGTAGCTTAAGTTCCCTCTCTACTGTATATTGGTAAAAAAATCATCTCATTGTGCACTGCTACTCATGATAGTATAATTTTATTGAATTATTCTACTAATTTACATAATTTCTGCCTAAACTGAAGTGCTATTTGTGCAGACACTTAAATCACTTGTAAATCATTCCTTTGATTCCATTTGAAAGTGTTAAGTGTTCACAAGAGCACAATTTATACAATAAAAGCTTTGGTGCACTCAGATTAAAAGAAACTATATAAATAAAAGATAATTATCTCTGAATTGTCTTAAGTTCTTAAAAAACTGTAGGGACAAAGTTGGGAATTAATTTGAAAACTCATTGTAATACATTATAAGACTTGCTTTTCAAGTCCCAGGATAATGTTCTAGGTGGTGGCATGGGGCACGGGATATGTTTCCAGCCATCCGGTGGTTGTTTCCACCGTTGTAAGCACATGGTGTTTTCCTTGGAGGGTTTGTTGTAGTGTGATATAGTCAATCTGCCAGGCCTCCCCATATTTATATTTCAGCCATTGTCCTCCAAGTTCATAATTAATCCTTGGTATAACTTGGTATAACTTCTTAAATTTATCAATATTAGTCCACTGACATAATGGCAAGGATGAATTTGATTAAAGGCTTTCATCCTGGCAATTTTACCTGGAAATCTGAGAGTACTGGGTATCGCACTATTTTCTTGTGTATGTCTTGAGTTTTATGCATGTGCTTGTATGAGATAAACTTGTAAAAGCTCACTTTGGTTTCCTTTTAGTACCCCTGTCTGCTCCTAGAAATTTACGTGTCTCAGATGAATGGTACAACAGATTACGTATCAGTTGGGATGCCCCACCATCACCAACCATGGGTTACAGAATTGTCTACAAACCTATCAACAGTGAGTTTTTAAACTGATTTTTTTTTTTGGCCATTTGTTTTTGACTATACAATGTCTTGAAATCATCTTTTGCTGAATTTTGTACTTAAATCCAACAGTTGCAGTTACAGCCTTGAAAGTGCTATTAACTTAGGTGTCTCATGTTTTGAATATGAAAGTTTCATAGTCACAGAATGATGCAGGTTGGAAGGGATCTCTGGAGAGCATCTGGTCCAAGTCCCTGACCAAAACAGGGCCAGCTTGGAACAGGTTTCGCTGGACCTTGTCCAGTTGAGTTTGTAATATCTCCAAGGATGGAGATTTCTTAACCTCTCTAAGCATCTGTTCCAGTTTTTGACTACCCTCATGGTGAAATTGTCTTTCTTAATATCTAATCAAAGTTTCCCATGTTGCAATTTTTGTCTGTTTTGTCTTACTGTCTTCCTGTTTGCCTCAGAAGACATTCTGTCTCAGTCTTCTCTATCCCCTCCCATTAGGTAGGTGTAGGCAACAATAAGATTCCCCCTTAGACTTCCCATCTTAAGGCTGGTCAAACCCAACTCTTTCAGTTTGTCCTTTTATGTCATTTTACCATGACTCTCTCTATTTATTTCAGAGACTACCTTTGTTGTCTTCCTGTTCCTCTCTTCTGTGCTCTCCTATTCTTCAACTTCCTTCCCCTCACAATACAAAGTTTTAGTTTCCTTGACTTCCACTCTACACCTCGCAAATACTTGACTTTTTATTCATTACCCATTTTGTCTGTGGTGCATCCTCTGCCCACCTGCACATCGCAGCTAGACAAGGCACCCAAGTTCCTGCAAATTTCTTTAGAAAAGCATAGTTCTCTATCAAGAGTGAAACACAAATGTATGACCATTAAGGGACTAAAATACTGACCAAAGACAATACTGTTGCCTGGTTTCTGAAGTGTATCCAGAACAACTAAGAGAGGTGACAAAGAAGCTGTTTGCAGTTCTCATTTGGGAAAGTTTTATTCTTTTCTATTTTCATTATAATTTTTGCAGAGTGTTAAATGATGCTGTTGTGTAAGAACCCCTTAGGGACTGTATTGCTGGCTGGCATCTGCTGTCCCCCCCGTTGGTCCTGGCATACCATCAAACTGAGGAGATCTTTGGCTGCCTATTTAGGGCAGTAGTAAGTCACTGAAGCAGAACAAAAGGGTCTTAACAGATGCCAGTGTCTAGCCCTGCCTTAATGAATCCCACTGCTGAATTTCCCAAGTGTGTTGTGGCTTCTATCCATGCAAGGACTAAGCATAGTGTCTTTGTTTTTGTGTATGATAAAAATAAAATAAAGGCAAAAAAATAGCAGTAACTTTAGGAGCACATGTAATTTTGGATGTGTCTTAAGATTTGTTTTAACTACCTGCTAATTCAATGGATGAGCAAATGATTTTCTAATTTATTTCATTTTTTGCAGTTCCTGGTCCTGCGTTGGAGACTTTTGTAGGGGATGATATTAATACCATTCTCATTCTAAATCTCTTCAGTGGAACAGAGTACAGCGTTAAAGTATTTGCTTCATACTCAACAGGCTTCAGTGATGCCCTAACAGGCATTGCCAAAACCTGTAAGAATGATTTCATGCTGTTCAGATCTCTACAGGCTGTTTTTTGCTATAACTATGGCTTTGTGCAGCTCCCTGAATAAATTTTCATATGGAAGACTTACTCAGTTGTGTGCAAATTGTTTTCCTGAAATGAAAGTCTCTCTTTTTTTTTTTTTTTTTTAATCAGACTGTATCAGGCTTTAAAATAATCTGCGGGATGTTAGCAAGACAGGGGTCATAAAGCAGATATTATTATTTATCAGCCAAACATATTTGCTTAGTAGTAGATATCAATCTCCTTAATGGAAAGTCTATTCAGTGGGGTTTGTTTTTTTTTTTTTCTAGCTCCATATATATAATATGATTTAGTCTTTATATATCTAAAGCTCAATTTTAAATTAGATTTTGACAGAAATATTGCTATAATGATACTTTTATACTTATTGGTAGTAACTGAATTTTTAGCAGTGTTCATTTTTTAGTTTTAATTGAATTGGCTTATGTTCCAAACCTTTGGTCTAAAGATTCACTTTTTTGTCCTTTGTGTTTTGGATTTTCTGGACATCATTTTTTAAGCAGCTTTTGAAATTATTTGTTAAAAATGAATTGGCACAAGTGTTTCACTATAATTCTTTTGTCATTTTTTCCTGTATGTCTTATTAGAGGTGTAAATCTAATTTTCTGGTGTTTAATTTTCAGTGTACCTGGGTGTGACAAATTTGGATTCCTATCAAGTCCGCATGACTAGTCTCTGTGCTCAGTGGCAGCTTCACAGACATGCTACTGCATACAGGGTAGTTATAGAATCACTTGTGGGTAAGTTACTAAATCATTCAATATGCAGCTACAGCCTAACCCAGAGAATTGAATTGCATAAGTTAAGAAATTGTATGCAGTCAGACCTGTAGACTGACTCCTGAAATACTGGAAATGATGGACAGAAGAGAGTTGTGTACACATTTGAAGTTTCAGGAGTAGAAGTACCATACCTGTCCTTTTATATCAAACAGATGTTGATAACTTGTCCTTTTTATGGGGGGGAGTTTTATCTACCCGTAGAAAATAGGTGATTACCTGAGTTTTTCACTAGTGTGAAGGACAAAAGATGGATAAAAGATGAACTGAATGCATCTAATATTCTAAATAAACCATCAGTGATAGCTCTGTAGGATTAGGGTGGACATGAGAGGAGAGTAGAAGGGCAGGGAAAGCTCTGATTGAATCCAGACCATGCTCACAGAGTTGGAACAGCATCCAGTTTTGTCTCTTCTCATTCCGTTGATTGTTAATTATAGCTTGTAGTAATGTTACTTATCTGGATAAACATGAGATATTTTTACGCAGCCACACATGGTGCCTTGATGCTTTTAGCATTGACTGTTTAGAAGGTGAATTACAGCCTCTTCCATCTCACTGATTCTCAGGTGTAGCCAGAAGAGGTTATGGAGAAGTCACTATTTGTGCAGACTAACCCTCTTATCCCCAGTAGACATCAGTGATCTTTTGGACGGTGACAAATTAAAAGCTTGGATAACTTAAGAGAAATGCAGTTAGTAACATTAATGGGATCTATCAAAGGTATCATGGAAAATAATCCTAATTTGGTTGCAAAAAAATAATGACCTTTCTGTGGAATGGCAAATGGATGGTAATATGGTTTATTTGAAGGCCTGGAATACAGACAAGCTGTTCAGAAAGCAGAGATCTTGGCGGGCACAAGACAGCACAGATTTCCTTCTCATCTGGGAGCTAGCCAACATTCTGCTTTCATCATATAGAACTGCCAGAATTGTTTTAACTGAGCCAAAAGAGCCTAAATGTGAGCAGAACGAGCTAAAGTGTGAACAATTGCTTCTTATTAACATCTATCATGAAAAGTTTCGATTGTCAGATTGGGTGTATGTCTCGTTGAGGCAGTGATCAATTATTTTTATACTAATGTAACACCTCCTGATAAAATTCAGGTGTTTTTTCCTTGGCAGTGAATGACTGTTTGGCACTTTTTGTATATACTCTGTAAAATGTGAGATCAGTTGCTTGTATTTCACTTCTTTCTGCTACAGATTATGAATTGTGCTGAAGGTTTTCTTATTATTATTAAAATATGCTTTATGCTATTTCCAGTACCTGGGCTTTTTCCATTGTCAACATGTTTTCCAATTCAGAATTTAGCAGAATTAGTTTTTGAACCCTGTAAATACTATTCCTTAACCAACTTGTTAAGTGGTTACTAGTGGAAGCTGGAATGCAGTATCTAGTTCAGTCTCTCTTGCAATTACTAAGGACATTACAGACTCTGAGAACCAGAGGCATAGACAAAAGATGCCGTAGAATTACATAATGCAACAATTCCTCATTAGACTCTGATAATTTAGGACCAGATCCAAAGCCCATTGATGACAGTGTTAGTGATTTTTATTAACTTCAGTGCATGGGGTGAAATTCATCTTTTTTCCTGCAGATGTCTTACACATTCCTCAGCTCCTACTTAATATGAAGGATGAAATGTTACAGACACCTCTGTACAGAGGTGAATTTCCAGAAATAAGGCAGCATGTAGTTTATTAATTTATGTCAACCACTTGCCCTTCATCTGCTGTCATGTCCCCTTCTTATTTCAGACTTTAATTACATTATTCAATAAAACAGTAAAGAAATGTTTTAATGGTTTCTTTTATAATTCCAGATGGGAAAAAGCGAGAAGTAAATCTTGGTGGAGGGACGCCTAGACATTGTTTCTTTGAGCTGATGCCTGGAACTGAATATAAAATCAGTGTTCATACACAACTTCAGGAGATAGAGGGCCCTGCTGTAAGCATCATGGAGACAACATGTGAGTAAAATAGATCAGAGTTCAGCCAGCAGCGATAATGCTTGATTACTTCTCATGTTTTGACCTTTGCCCACAGATTTGCTATTCCTACACAGTTTCCTTTAGCTGAGTTTTTAATTTTTCAACTACACTGTTACTCCTCCACAGAAATGCAGGATCCTTATACCATGGCTGTGTATTACTTGTGAAGTCACATTCACCAACTGTATTGGACTTGATGACAATGAAACAGGGAGGATGGTTTAGCTTTCTTCATAAGAAGTCCCACTAGGGATACTCTGAAAATCTGTGACTTCGAGGAAAAAAAAAAAAATCCAGAAAAATGAAGCAAACAGAAAAACAGAGAAAGTTTTGTATCCTGCAGCTCTTGTTATTTAGTAAAATTTTACCAGTGTCTGAGTAATTTACAGTTAAATGGGACCTTGATACCCAATCTACTTATGTATTTTAAAACAAAGAAACAAACCTTTTAATTATTATTCTCAATAACACAAGACAGGCAAAAAAACCCCCTCACAGCTCTTTATGAAGGCAAGATCCCGCTCTCATCAGTTCAAAATACTGCAAAACAAAATACAGGATGAACAGAGTGAATATTTTAACATTATCTTTATTTTTTTGAGCCCATTTTCAATCTCAGTGATACCCTTCTTCTCATACTATATTACTATACACCACAATGCTGTTACCCTTCTGTCAGGGTAGACAATGTTTATAATTTTCCTCTTCAGGTGAACCCTCCCACACTTATGGTTTCACATAGGAAGAACTTGCACAGATGCATGACTCCACTTCTCAGTTGTCCAGGGCTCATTCTCAGAGCAGTGAGGAACAAGCCAAGCTTCTCCTGCTTTTTGGAGGAATGCATTTTGTGTGCTCTCCAATTCAGGGACTTAGGAAACATAAGGAAGAACACACTTTGGCCTACATGTCCATTTGAGAAAGATGGTTTGTGATGCAGACAAATTATTGTGTCACCTCAGAAGAAAACACTCTTCAGAGTGACCTGTACCTCTCTGGTGCTTAGAGAGCAGCCTTTCAAGTCACCTTACTGCAGTTGTGGCCCTTTCTACATGGGTCTGGTCCTAGTCGGTCTGTGGCCATGGAGGTCCTGGGCATTAGTTTCTTGTAGGTGTTTCAGAGTCTTGGCCCTTTCTTTTGTTGAAGCCAGTGGGAAAAGCCACATCAGTTGCAGTGGGAGTCAACTTGGATGTGGACATGAGGCTTGTAATGAACCCTGTTTGCACTAACCTTTCCCAAAGATAGGTGCCTTTTCTGAAGTTGTTGTATCTAACTCTATCCATTGTCTATAAACGTAACTTATATATTATAGCAAATAAGAAGTGTAGTCTTACTTGAAGGAATGATGTTCTGTAACCTGTGGCTTCTTATGGTAATTCCATTGGAAAAAATTGGAAAAAATGCCCTTGAACAAAAGTGGAAGCTTTTCCTCAGATATAGTTGTGGGATTCAACATGTGTATGTTCTCTGAGAATTCAGCCAAGACTCTGTTGAAAGGCACTAAACAGAGCTTTTGCATTCAGCAAAGCTGTCAATCAGTGATCATATACTCAGCTAGGTTTCTGGGAGGTTCTCATTCCAAAGCTTGTTTTCAGAAGGATGAGACAATTTTCAGAAACTCTGTATAGTAACCTTAGTAGAAGTTGCTGCAGTCAACAAAGCCACAGTCCTGTAGACTTGTGGTCAGAACTACATTTCTAGCTGGAAACATGACAAGGTCTTCCACCAAATTCAGGAAAATCTTGATCAGGGCAGTGATCTGCTCTGAGTGCAGGCACTGGCTTTCTTTTGCACTGTCTCTTTGTATTTTGGTTTGCAGGACTAATATCTTCTTCTTTCCAGGGTGGGTAGAGACCTATTTTCTGTGACTAAGGACTGGTTGTGGTCAGAAAGGAAAAGGATGCTGACCTTTTACAAAATGAATTATGGACACTAGGTCAAGAACAGAGCTGCCACATGGTCTACTACACTGGGGAAACCCAAAAAGGGGCAGTTCTAGTAGTAGTTCAGTTGTATCACTGTGTCATTCACACTGAAATGCAGCCATTAATTGCTCTGTAATAGTACTATCCTCTTTCAGGTGGTCAGTAGAGGAGGACATTACATGCACATGGTCACCTACATTTCTGTCCAATTGCATAACTAGTTGATTGGAGATAATGAATTTTAATGAATTTGGAGATGAGTAGAAAATGCTGTGTTTAATATAGATAAGATATATTGGGCTTTGAAGTATTTTTTAATATTCCTTCTTTTTATTCTTCAGTACCATTTCCAACTCAACCGCCAACAACACCTTCAACACCACCTCCACCACCTACAATCCCTCCTGCAAAAGAGGGTAAGTGCTGCATGTATGGGTTTATAATAATTTTAAGGTGTTGTTGCAATGTTTTTCTGCTTCTGACACTATTTTAGACCTGGGGGGGTCAGATTTCAAAATGCATTTTCTACAGTAACACTATTAAGTCAGCTGGCTTAAATTTAACAAACCAAAAATCTGAGATCATTAATGTATTGCTGAAATTTGCAGAAAGGAGGGTTAATATGTGCGAGATTTTCTTTTTCCAGAACTCCTAAACCATATATATTTTGCAACTGAAGCAGACATCCTAGGGTAATTAAACTTCTAAAGCAGCATGATTTTTAAAAACATGTCTACTTTAGGTAATGTGAAAAGTTTTGGCCGTGTTCAGTCTCTTCTCTCTTTAAATGTAGACTTCCTTCTATTTATTATTTGAACATGTAGTGTTTTGTACAGTCTCATAAATATTTCTGTGAGGGGAGCATTATTGTTGGAGACTGAGAGTCAAATCCATCAGCTTGAAGTTGGTGGGCCAAACTGACATACAGTAATTGAGAATTTAATACATAAATACAGAAAAAAAAAAAGTGTGTATGTGTGTTTTAAAACTGCATAGCAGCAGATTATTTTTTTTTTAATCCAAGGAGTAATCAACAGAAAACAAGAAATACAGGTACGTATCTTCCTGTCCCATTCTCTGCATTTAGATGGACATTTTTCTTCAAGATGAAATATGTTGAAAAACATAACTTTGCTTTGAGTCTGTTTGTTTCTGACCCCAAGCAATAGACTTGGATTCTGTAGAGTGTTGAAGGTTCCCAGTTCCCATGAAAGAGTGAGGAACTTCTGTGAGCAGGTGTACAGCTCTGCAGGCCATTTTGCATAAGAACATGCTGGAATAGGATGAGATGGGGGAAACCTGCATTGCTTCTAACTAATGCCGTTAAAGGGGCAAGCATTAGGCACTACAGAGCTTAGGGTAACTTTTTGAATGGACTAGTTTCCCACTGGCAACCTCCACAGTTGAGACTCTCATCCTGCTTACTGTGTCATGCTAGGAGTCTGGGATTGTATAAGTTCATGTGTGACTTTACTTAACGACCTAAATAGAAATAAAAATGGTTAGCCAGATTTTAAAAAACCATTATGACCTTGAAGTGTATTCTGTGATAGGATCTGTCAGTGCGGACCATTTACCCCTTGCAGAGTGCAGCTGGTTCTATACCTGCACTGAAGTCAATGCCAGCAGGTCTGTTTGCTAAAGCATTATTAACTAACATTAAAAAAGGGCTCTTCATGACAGTTGCATTTCTTAAGTGATTTATGAGATTTCATGAGGCGTTGAGGCATTGTTCTAATTCCAAAATACTTGCTTTTCTTTCTCAGTATGCAAAGCAGCCAAAGCTGACCTAGCGTTCCTGGTGGATGGGTCATGGAGTATTGGAGATGACAATTTCAATAAGATAATTAACTTTCTCTATAGCACTGTGGGAGCTTTGGATAAGATTGGTCCTGATGGAACGCAGGTAATCAACATGTAAAGAGACAGAAGGCGCAGGGTATGTTAGACTAGCACCCAGTGCATTCACTAGAAGTGAAATGAATCAAAAAGTAATTGACATAATTTCACAGTTCTTTTGAAAACATAAACTGCTTTAGGACACCATTTTTTTTTTTCAAGTATCGTCTTTTAGACATACCATATGGTGAAATTCATGATATGAGTTTTGCTAGCGCGAAGGCTAAGTATCATTTCAGTCTCCTCTAAATCACTCTGAGATTTAAGTTGTGTTACTGTTTTTAGTATTGCTACGCACTGTGGTGTTTATTTCTAAATAAGCTACAAATGGTGTTGATAAGGAAAATTAAAGGTTCATTTATTTAAAATCATGTGCTCTACAGAGTCTACAGTACTTGAAATAAAATGCAGTATTTACAATGATTGTTCTATTTATGTGTTTAGAGAGATGCATGAATCTGCCCCAGAAAAGATTATTAGCAAATATATTATTGTTTTAAGTGTTATCTGTATAATATGCAGATTGGGATAGCATTGAAAATTATTTTTAACTTGTCCATTCCCTGAAGCATGCTTAGTTTTTACTGCTTCTTGCTGTACAGCTATTTTCCCAGAATATAGTACATGGTGCTTCAGAAACTTATGCACAAGCTTAAACTTAAGCATGTGAAGAGCTCCTTTTAAATCAGGGACACCACTTATAGAATATGAAGTTCAATATATGTTTTGTGAGTTGTAGGGGTTTAGTGTATAGGATTGAAATACAGGGTCTGGACTCATGTAGCATCATATTTGGGAGAGGCAATATTTCAGAATATGTTCTTGCATCTTTCCATTACTTGCTTCAGTATTGCTCCCTAACTTAAGTTACTTATGTGCAGCTATTAATTTGTGGAGACTGAGTAAAGTCCCTGCAGTTCTATGTATGAGTAACTGTACATGTGTGAGGAGCTGTAACTAGGATTTTGCTTTTGGGCTCGACTGTGAGTGCTTTTGCCATAGTGGGTATTACTTTTCTCAACCTGTTTGCTGCAAAATGAAACCAGAAAGCTAGATGGTTACCAAGGCGGCAGAGAGTAAAATTAAACTTATTTAGTGAAAGCTTCTTGAAGAGAAAAAAAAATTCTGGATTCAATTAAAGGATGAAGCAAAGTTACAAGATAAATCCTTGTTTTAAATGTGCTGATTCGGTTACTTTTTGCTTATACACTGGGTGGTGCTTTAGTAATGAACACATCTTCTGTGTGCACAGGTGGCAATAATTCAGTTCAGTGATGATCCCAGGACAGAATTTAAATTGAATGCATACAAAACAAAAGAGACTCTTCTTGAAGCTATTCAGCAAATAGCCTACAAAGGAGGAAATACAAAAACAGGTGAGAAAGGTCATGATTATGATGCAGAGTTTCTCCCTGCTACTCACTGTGCAGTATTTCTTTCCCATTTGCTAGGTGGTTTAATATAGCAGTGCAAAACCAGTGAGAACATGCTATCTCCACGCTGGAGGTGAAAGGTTGGGCTTTGAAGTTAGAAAGTCTTCGCAATCTGCAGTTTACACCCTTCACCTCCTACTGCTGGGTATTCACCCCTCTGACCAACAGTGATGTCAAGGATCAGGGAGGAAGGGAGAGAGGCAGCTAGGTATTAGTGAATGACTTTGGGGATTGTGGAAGGTGGAATGGGGAGTAATATGAAATCAGCTTGGCAGTGGAAAAGTGGGAGGGGAGAGAAGGTGGGAGGGAGCTTGCAGAGCATGTAGAAAACAGCAGATAGAGTGGAGGGTCTGTATGGTGATCAGCCAGGACAGTTAAACCTCAGTGGTATGTTTAAGACTGGGCTGGGGGAAGATGTCTGTTAACTGAATGTAGTTACATTTTAATTAATCCCTTAAGATAGCTCTCTGATGTGAAGAAATTAAAGATGAGTGCTGAAAGGGTTAAAATCTGTTTTAGTTGGAAACCATATGTTTTATTATTCTCAGACTGCACAGAAATTTCTTGCAGCTGTTGCATCGCATCTAATCTCAGTAGTATCAAGATAACACCTTTTCCATT
Organism: Aquila spilogaster; assembly: GCA_024606505.1. NCBI lineage: Eukaryota > Metazoa > Chordata > Aves > Accipitriformes > Accipitridae > Aquila > Aquila spilogaster. Next base: position 19,581,805 of record JANHGO010000063.1, on the reverse strand, counting down.
TACTCAAGAAAATGCTACAATGGCACTTTCAGTTGTTACCTGGACTGTGCCTTACAATCCATAAAGGAAGATTTTGTTGTCTCAAACCTGCACAGAATACCCTTTCCCACACGTCGTGTTCTTGATCTTCACCTTCTAGACTGAAAAATGGATGGCTGAAACCATCCAATTTCCAAAGGCTAGGGTCAAAATTAAACTTTTCTAAATCTCTGTTTTAATAACTACAGAATGCACTAATTTACAGACTACTCAGGACCCAACAGATTTCTTTTTTTATCGATGTCTAACATATGATATGAGAAGCCAATAGAAATTGGATTTATGTTACAGTGAAAGTACGTTGTCAATTTTTTCTGTTTCAGGCAAAGCCATTAAACATGCAAGAGAAGTCTTGTTTACTGGAGAGGCAGGCATGAGAAGGGGCATTCCAAAGGTTTTGGTTGTCATTACTGATGGGCGATCACAGGATGATGTGAACAAAGTCTCCAGAGAAATGCAGCTAGATGGTAAAATGTGTAGTTTTAAGAACTATTCACATTTTCCTTTTCCTCATTAATTCTAACTACGTAAGTGTGGGCATGAGATAAGGGTAACTTTTGCTCCAGGAAGATTTTGAAGTTTAAAGAAAACAGACAGCAATTACTGAGAAACTCAGAATATCACTAGGATATGGTTAGATTCTGGATTTTTTTTTTGTGATTAATGCTATTATTTTTAATTTTGGCAGCAATGCTAAAATCACGTAGTAGTCAATGGAATTGGTCCCATGATGAATTTAGGGAACATGATCCTGAGAATCTGGACTGTCACCTATGAAGTATAGTCTTGTGGTTACCAGCAAACTGAACTGTTTTGTTTTCTATACAAGAGGTCCTTTGAAAATTCTTTCATATGTTCTTTTACTGATTCTGATCTGCTCTCATGTTACACTAATTACCTTTAGGAATTTTTTGTTTTTGAACCACCAATTTTAGAGCTTTAAGCAGCCGCACAGTGTTGTGAGTCTAAGCATAAAAACTGGGTTAGTTGTTGTAGAAATATCTGATACTGAGGTTTGTATCAAAACCCAAAAGGCACAGTGTGCCACATGGAACAAAACTGAAGGATGGAAGAAAAAAGCTATCATCCTTTTAATGTGAGGAGATCTAAGAAGAAATTACATTTGTGCTTTTTTATTTGCCTTTAGACTTTGGCACCTATGAAGTTACCAGTGTATATTACTGATTCCTGAAACTCAATGCAATCATTGAGATTGGCAGCCTGCATGTATTATTGCTAGATACTGAGGGCAGTGTCTTCATAAATAAAATCGTATCACAAAATAGTAGAGCATGCATAACTTCTTTTAAGTAGCAATCAAGAAACCCCCATATTTGTGAATAAATTGGAGTCTATGTCTAAGCTTAACAAAAAATGTTCAACTGTCAGGTAAGTCTTGCAGTTGTCTTATTAACTATTAGACTGGCAACGACCTTGAGAGGAGGTGGCATATGATGGAGGTTCAGTAGCTGACTGGGATGTGTCACCTTGGCCAAATTGCTTCCTCTCTCCCATTTCCTTTTATGCATGCTGTATGTTTAGGCTGTAGATAGGCTGGAGCACGTGCTGACTTCCACCTATGATAGAGACTGGCATGAAGACATGCCAATCTTGGATAAGACGTGCAGATATTGTTAATACTATATTAAGTCAAAGTTTTGTTATGCTAAAAGCTCTGCAGAAGGTGATGAATGCCCCTTAGCCTTATTCAAACTTAAAGACAAGATTGCTTGACTGGAGTAAATTTGGGACTGAGCCATGCAAGAACAGTACGTCCATTAACAATATTCAGCCTGATGTAGACAGGTTTTTTCTTTATCTTTTATGGAAAGGAAAATGTTGAAAAACTTTTATCTAGTTTGCTGCTCCTCAAACATAGAGGATACAATTTCCATTTCATTTAAATCTTTAAAGTCAGGCTCAGATTTCAAAATCTGCTCATGCAGAATATATTGAAAAGATTCAACCAGTACAGTTAAGTTGCTGGTGAAATGAGAATCCATTTATTTCAATGTTCATGAGGCAGCAGTGGCTTGAAAACTCTGATTAATATATGGCACAGAAAAAAATCTGTAAAAGGCCTACAGGAAATTAATTTCTGTGCTTTGTATTTATGATATACATGGATATTTTTGTGTGTATTACAGTATAGCATTAAATTAGAAAAGCATTTAAACATATGCTAAAACTTTAAACTACTGAGTAGTCTTATATGTCTTCAAGAAAACACTTAAGCATTAACTTTAATTAACTGATTAAGCATAGATAGCCAAAAGAAATATCTCACAGAGAATGTATTACCTTTATTTTAGATTACATGCATGAATTTTTTTGTGTTATAGGATAATAATAAAATTTCCATCATTGTATTTAATCAGGAAAGGAGCCAGTGCAAATATGGTTTTGTTCATATTGTATTTCCACTCTTTAAATGAATGACTCAAAAGAGTGTTCTTTTTTGTTTTACAGGTTTCAGCTTTTTTGCTATTGGAGTAGCTGATGCTGACTATTCAGAGTTAGTTAATATTGGCAGCAAGCCTAGTGAAAGACATGTCTTCTTTGTGGATGACTTTGATGCCTTTGCAAAGATTGAAGATGAGCTGATCACTTTTGTTTGTGAAACTGCCTCAGCAAGTTAGCCATTTTTACTTATACTTGTTTCTAAATAATAACTGCTACATACTGGGGGGTTTGTAACTATTATTTTTCTATTAAGAGGTATTCTTGAGCTTTTTAACATAATTTACTGCAGATGATATAACTCTAATATTATTTCCATAAAAGATTAAGGAAATGAAGGTGTTGTGACTTCAAAATAATTAATGGTTGTTTGCTATAAATCCAGAATTCATCCATTGGTTGTCTAAAAGTTATTTTAGATTTGAAACATTGTTAATGGTTCAGAATTTAGTCATAAAAAGTTAATTATATTTTATTTTCTAGGCTACTTTAACCATCTGTAAGAGTAAAGTTAGCTACATTCATTATTATTCATATCATGTGATTAATTTATTAATGGAGAGCTAATCATTAATGTTTGTATTATCAGAGAAAGTAGAAGAGTTGTAGCCTAAGGAAAAGCATAAAACACACCCAAACTCTTTGAAATCTGTGAAAAGGCCACACTTCAAACTCTTTATGAAAATGAAGGGAAAGACATTCTGGAACAACACCTAATGGTTAGAGGTGAATAATTCATGTGCTTTTAGGTGTGTGCCCTCAATATGTTTCCTTATGTATAAGCCAGGAAGTAGGCAGTTTATAGCTGATGTTAATGATTTGTGATTGTAGGGAGTCCGTAGGACTGTGAATTATCATGGGACTGTGAATTATCAGAGCTGGTAAACACAAATATGTTGCTTGTGTTCCATCAGTTCTTTGGTTTTGACCATTAACTCTACTTTCAATGGTAGAGAGAACTTTGAATGTTGAGAATACTCAACGGTAGCATTTATTGGTCTCTTGTGCTTGTATTCTGAAAGTGATCTCCGAATATGAGTATCCTGGGGTGTCATATTGACATCCTGTGCCTAGGTTTATTGATTTCCCAGGGCACCTTTCCTTGAAGAGATTAGTGTGCTTTCTTCCCTGCTGGAAGAAAAATATAAACCAGATTTGCAGCTATTTAAAATGGGTGCACACATCTTAAGGACTGCATGCAATTCTGGTCTCTGTTGCTCATGAAAGCTATTGTGGAGTTTTAAAAGGTACAGAGAATGCCAGCTAAAGTAATTGAGCTTGAGCTGGAGTTAGGCTGGAGAAGCTCACAAATAGAGAACTAGGGAGCTCTTGGTTAAAACCCAGTATAAGACACACGTTTTTACACAACAGACAGTGAATTTGTTGCCACAAGAGGTTGTGAAGGCAGGTTCATAGAAGGATTAGACAAATTCATAGACAACAGATCCGTAAAAGGATATTATGTGGAACACACAGGGATGTACCCTTTAACAACTTTGCTACAACCCTTGTGGATCCTGAGGAACATCAACTGAATGGAGTAGAATGGGGCCAGATTTGCATGCCCTTCCTAAACAGCATCTCCTTTTGCTGCTGTTGGGGATAGAGTACTGGGCTGAGTGGAGGATCATTGTTCTGACCCAGTGGGACATCTCTTGTATCCTTAAATCTGTCTTTCCTTCTTTTCCAGCCTGCCCGTTGGTAGTTAAAGATGGCAACAATTTTGCAGGTACAGTATTTTTGTGTTCATCTTTGTTCCTGATTTATGGAATTGTTTTCATTACCTGATTTTCACAATATTAGGCAATAAACTTCCCTTTATGCTAACAGCTGTTAAACAGATGGTGATATGAAACTCTTTGATGCAACTGTTTTGTCCTCTTTTTGTTTCCTGTAATGCAGTATTAATTTCAATTAATAGAATGTAAATTTTGATGCCTTCCAGGATTTAAAATGATGGAAATGTTTGGTTTGGTTGAAAAGGAGTTTTCAGCTGTGGAAGGGGTTTCAATGGAACCTGGTACTTTTAATGTTTATCCATGTTACAGACTGCACAAGGATGCCCTGGTATCCCAGCCTACCAAGTATGTATTAACATATAAATATTCATAAACCACATGAAGATAATTGTCCACTGCAGGCAATTATTCATTTCAGGGACCAGTATTTTCACGTCAGAATAGCAGAGATGCTAGTGTATATCTACATTATATTAATTAATAGGAAGAGTGTTTGGTGTCCTGAGTCCTCAATCAGTTTCATTCAAAACTAGCAGTTGGGGATAAAAGTAGGTAAGTCCACTGGCTGTTTTGGGTTTCCCACATGAGCTAGTTTTGGGTTTGTGCCAGTTTAGCATCAAGCAATTTTGTGCAGGCGTATGTCTGGGTGGATTCCAGTATGTAGTACTTTGTGAAAGGTGCCTCTGGAAAGCAGGTTGAAGTCTCACAGAGTGCAGAATGTCTTTGAAGTCTGAGTCAGAGTGGGAACCTGCTTTAGGTGTCAGTCACTTTCTGCATCAGCCTATGTCCATTCATTGATGACAAAGGAAGATTATCTCCTTATGCTGAAATGAGTCTGTGTGAAACACCATCTAGTACCTTCCTGGGAGGCAGGACATAGTTCAGTCACGAGGACTGTGTCCTGGGAGAGATATGGAGGAGGCAATGAAGAAACCTCCTATTGAACTTTTACAGTCATTCCTCAGAGAGGAAGTGATGGAAACTCTCCATTTTTACTATGAACAATGTGTATGTTGTGTTTGGTTCCTCTCAGTCCAGTCCCCCTACTTTTGTATTAAGTGGCACCAGAGAAAAGCAGTAGCCCTCCTGGATTAAACATGGGAAGATGTAACAAAAAGTATTCTTTAGATGAGATAAATAAGGAAGAAAAACAATGAGAAATTACTTTTAAGGTTTATATTAGATGTCATCTTAGACTTTTTGTGTGATTAACCTGTTGTGTCCCAGTTGGAGCTATACTTCTTGGAGCTGTTTCACATTCTCCGTGTTGAGTTTCCTCCTGGGTCTAGTTGGATTGGAATTTCCAGGGAATAGCATTTCTCACTTCTTTTTCCCTTTCTGCTTCTTTCTAATTGGATCTGCTGCATTTATATGCTCTTCTCTAGCTGCCACTCCAGCCTAATCTTACTGCTTCATTAGGCTTTCACTCCCTTTCATGGTTCAGAGAATACCTTTCTCTTGATGATCTACAGGTATGTCTGAATAATACCACTTGTTTTTGTCATCTCATCCGTGCACCGAATGTCATTAATGTTACTCTCCTTTTTGAGCTCTGTATCCCCAAACCTTGTGTTTCCCCCACCTCGCTTATTGAATTTTCTTCCATTTCTGCTTTGTACAATGGGCATACTGTAAGGCTTTGTTCTTGTACCTGTTGAGTTGCCTCTCTCTTTCTCTATGGGAAATGTGCAGTGTAACATCACCTTTGATCATCTATAGACACTGTGCAGAATATATTGATTATATATCACATTTAACTCCTTTTCCAGCATGATTCATATCTATATATCTTATATGTGCCAGAAACACTTTAGAAAGAATGGATCATATTTGGGGAAAAGAAATTGATTAAATAACCTCTTCAGGCTTCTTTCCGATCCCTTTACTGTCATTTTAAAGAATCAGGCTAATTAGCATTTTCAAAATACAGTCAGTCATTTCAGGCACTTGTCCAAATGTCCCACTTTGGGATTTGACAATGAAAGGTTAAATTAAATTGGAAGTACTAAATAGCAAATTTTAGGAAATGGCATAAAATAACATACTTCTTTTATATCATAAACTTCTCTCTTCTGCAAAAATTCTAGGAGAACAGATTGTATACCTGTATGTGTGATCTGTTTTGACTTCACTTTCTTACATATTGGCTTTGAAATGTATAAACTACATTCCCTACAATATATAAAGCTTCCTGTAACAGTCTCTGTCAGTCCTAATTTCTATCCATTAGTGATGATTTAATGACAAAAGATATGTCTGTTGAGATTGGTCTTCCAAGCAACTTCTTTTTTCATTATCTGTTAAACCAGACAATAGCAAAGGTCTTGTGAGTGGCTACGATTTTTAAAAAGCTTTTAATATAATTAATTTCAGCTTTACTTCAAACTGACCTCCGATTTGATCTTCAAATTAAAAAAAAAAAAAAATAAGGGCAATTTTATAAATTTGAAGGGAAAAGATAACTTCTCCTTTCTTCATAGGTATTCTTTTGATAGTTATCAAGTTGAGTAGATTTTGCAAACACTTATTCATATTGCTTCTCAGTCTTGATTTCCAAAGAAATATATATAGAGTAATAGGAAGTGAGAAAGTGTGTTAAGTAAACGTCTGGTGAGTAAATCATCAGATTTAAAGTTTGTTTCAGTTTAAAAGACATTATTTCTCTTAACAGGTATTTGCATCCTGAAGGTCTTCCTTCTGATTATACCATTACGTTTCTCTTTCGTATACTGCCCGACACACCTCAGGAGCCATTTGCTCTTTGGGAGATTTTAAATGAAGAGTATGAACCACTGGTTGGAGTTATTTTAGATAGTATGTATTTTGTATTTTATCAGTGACTTTTTCTTTAACTGTATGAATGATTCATTCTGTGTCTATATTTATTATTGCCAATGTTTTAATCTGCTGCCAGAACAACTACCTGAATCTGGAAGGTAATAGTGTCTAATGGATATTTTTTAGATTTAATTTAACTGAGTTTAATTTGGAGTTAGAGTCAAATTTTGAATATGCTGCTCTAAACTGAGAGCAACGATGCTGAAATCCAAAGAGCTGTACTAGATGTAAATTCATGTAAGGGAGCTACTCATTTGCTTTTAAAATTTCCACTGCTCTGAATCTGGTTCTAATAGAATCTATTTTGATATATGCCAGTGGCACTGACAGTACAGTATACGTAGAGGCAATGCAGTCTGGTGGATAGCAGACTTAGAGCTAGAGACATTAACTCTTGATGATTCTTTTCATTTCTACTTGTTTTGACTTCCATAACTGTAAAACAGGGATTACAACTTAGAAGGTTTCCGTATTCACTGTTGAAAACATGTAGATACTCTGATAGCTGTTCTTTATAGCTGCCAATTTTAAGAGATCTATTAGTACTCATCTTTCTATCTTTCCTAGAATTTTTTAGATAAGTCACCTTGAAATAGGTGGGAATTAGGCATTTAGCTACCTTGAGGATCTGTGCCTCCCTTTCTTATCCAAGTCCCACAGAGAACTAGTGGGAGGGTAGGATCAGGTAGACATGGGTGAGGTAGACTCCCATCCTTCCTTGTCAAACCAGGAAAGAACATTTCCCTGAGATAACTTGTTACTTCCGGGTCAGTATATCACTTATGAATGTGTTTTACTAAGATTTCATCTGACATCTTTGGTCATCTTTGTTAAACACAAAATTCACCCTTTTAAATAATGTATCAGGCCTTTTCTTCCTCTAACAGAGCCCTTATTTTTATTCTCACACAGATGGTGGTAAAACCCTGACTTTCTTTAACTACGACTACAAGGGAGACTTTCAAACTGTGACTTTTGAAGGTCCTGAAATAAGGAAGATATTTTATGGGAGTTTTCATAAGGTTAGTAGTGGTAATAGGAAAAAAGAAAAGCACTCTGAATAAAGGTTTGGAAGTGTTTCATGTTTTGAAATCTTCTTTCCTGTGGTCAACTGCTGCCAAAAGGAATGTATTTTGCATATTCAGAATCATCTACCAAACTGTCTTAAGTCTCTTTGCAATATTGAATTAACATTAAACAAATCATAGTTTTTATGTTGAAACTGATGTGATCAATTTTCATCTCATGCTTTGTGCCTGTATTTTTGAGTCGATTAAAAACACTTGCCTTGAAAAGTAATTTAGAAATACATTGGCTTTTTCTTTTAAGGTTTGGATTGGAAATGTCACTCAAAATGGAAAGAAAAAGTCCAGCAAAAAAAATTATCCTTCTTTCAACCAGAGTTGTTATTTTTAAACATATTTTAAGGGCTATGCCATGTCGAAATTTTCTTGGCTGTTAGAGAACTTGTAACATTCTTTCCGAAAGCAGATGAAGTAGTGCTGGGATCGTAGCACATATTTGTTGTGGAAGGTGCTTCTGTTCTTCACTTTTATTCCTGATGTTTGCATCTTTCCTAAACAAAAAAAAGGAAACTGTGGATTGCGGGATAGTATTTACAGACCTTAACTTTTCTGTACTTCCTTTTTAATTGATGGTGCGAGAAAGGGAAGGTAGGTCAGAGCTGGGGTCTAATTCTGACTGTTTTAAATTGTGATTTGGAGGAGTATATGAGGCTTTACCAAATTCTTCTCTTAAAGCATTTTTCTGCATTTTGAATGATGATCCTTGCTACACATGTGTTTGAAAGCCACAGGACACCAAATTCATTGCAGCTTTTCAGTTATTTAGTTCCAGCTGAGCCCAAAGCAAAGCAGCTTCAGGACTGCTTCCTGACATTCTCTTACTTTGGGCTCTGATCTCCACATAGTGTACTGGTATAGAGCAGATCCTGCATTTCTACCAGCTCTTCATCAGGTCTCTCCTCGCCTGCCCCGCCCCTTGTTGTTTTCTTTGCTTTACTGAGAGTTTGCTTGTGTCAACATAATTGTGGTTAGGATTGTCCTCTCTGCTGGGAATGTCTTTGCTGCATCAGCGATGGACAGCAGAAGGAAGTAACTTTGTTATTGTGCTCTGCTTTTCTGTACTGTGTTTGATGTGATTTGATTTTTTTCACTGTAAAAACTTCACTATGAAAGGTTTTGCTGTGTGGTTAATGTATAATTTACAGGGTAAATTTTACTGTTTAGTTTTGGCTTTCTCAGGTGGCTATAAAATATGTATTGGTGAATTCCAGTGCTATATAGCAGGATCATACAAGGCCCAGGAGTCATTACTGACCACATAAATCAAGGGTTGTTTGGGATCTGGGTGGTATACGAACACTGTGTAGATCTTTTGTCAGGAATAAATTATTTTCTTACTGAATAAATTAATGTAAGGTGCCAATTTGTATGCAGATGTCATAAGCAGAAAAATAAGCTAAATTCATTAAACAGATTAGAATCATAGAATAATTCAGGTTGGAAGGGACCTCTAGAGGTCATCTAGATTATTTGCTATGGATTATTCTCTGAGTTTTGTTAGCAAACATGGAGTTAGGAGCTCATTTCAAAAAATGTCCCCTTTTCCCAGGTAATTAATATATCCTATGTGCTCCTTCGTATGTTAAAGCATCTTTTCTTTTTCTTAGTTGCATGTTGTTATCAGCAAAACTACGGCCAAAATAATTATTGACTGCAAGCAAGTGAGTGAGAAGACCATTAATGCAGCAGGGAATATTAGTTCTGATGGCATAGAAGTGCTGGGAAGAATGGTCAGATCCAGAGGACCAAGAGACAACTCTGCACCAGTGAGTAGAACAAGAAAAAAAATCTTTAAACCATTTAAAATATCCTAAAAACAAGTGTTTGGGATCTTTGCAGTTAGTTTTAAGTTGAAGCAGAGTGAACTCATATTTGAAACAGTAAAGTTCCAGCATTTCAGAAATTCTGCAAAAGCCTGCAATAGTTCTCAACTTGGGCAAAATCTGTTTTTGATTGTTTTAATAAATGAAATCACTAGATCATCATTGTTCAAATGTTATTCTCAAACACATATATGAACACAGTCGATACATTCAGATATGACTTGTGTTTCAAACTTCATGACACAGAGTGATACAGTGTGTAGCTCCTTTGCCTGGAATCACTTAAACTTTGTTTTGAGTGATAATTATTACCCATGTCTCTTATTCCTTCTTAGTCTTTGTTTGCCCCCAAGGTCACTGTCTGTTCATTAAATAATTGAACTGGTTTGACAGAGATGGCCCCCAAGCCCCCTGTCTTGGTATATCCAGTTCTTTTATAATATAAAATATTTTAAACGTGAAAGATCGTCCCCAAGATTAAGTACTCTTTCATTCCTCTGAGATTATTCTCCTAGAAGCAGTAATTGATCATTCTGTTTGCATGGCAACCTTTGGGAGTCTTTCCATTTTGCTTCAGATGTCATTAAGAAGGTTTGTTTGGGTTTTTCAGGTAGATTTAGTTATTGAAGAAGAATTGACAGTCTGGTGATGATCTTGGGAAGGCTTCTTTGCTGTGCAGTACTCTTTGCTAATTTTCTTTGAACTTTCTTGACCCTAGAATGAGGTTAGCAGAGAATGTGAACTTTGAACTCAAGGCTTGATTTGAATAGGAATGAGGTTTCAAAAATGTATTTACTTGCTACTGTATGGAAATACTCTTTTTTAGTAAAAAATAAGCCCTCAGAATATATCTCTGTGTACAAAAAAGAGCCTTTAGGCCTCAAACTTATGGATAATAATTATATCAAGCCTGTAAAGACAATTACACAGAGAAACCTTTGTAGTCACATTCCAATAGAAACAGAAAAAGGCAAACTTAGGATATCTTGGAATTAGAGAAGGCTTTGTAAAGAAGTGGAAAGAAATGGTGTCTTTTGTTAGAACCCAGGAATCTATAAAAGATAAGTCAGACTGCCCACTCACTGAAAAATTTGGTTTTGTTCAAATGAACTGTAAAACTGATGTAAGACTACAAATGTGTAGCTGAAGACAAAAATTCTTTACTCCATAGTACTGTTTAGCTGCCTTCAAGTATTACCACATATACTAAATTACAAGCAGGTCAAGAAAGCACCCAAATACCATTCTTCAATGTCTCCATTCTGCACATTTTATTCATATTGAGTAGAACTTGTGTGAATAGTCACATTTAAGGCATGAATGAGTTAGTTTCCGCTACTCCAAAAATTAGAGGACATCAAAGGAAGCTAGTAGGAGGCAGGATAGAGGTTCTTCTCACAACAGGTAATAGATCAGTGCAGCTCCTTGCCGTAAAATTTTGTGGGTGCTAAATAATTATATAGATTGTAGGGAAGCCTAGACAAATGAATGAAAGGGAAATGTTGGTTGTTAACAAATCTGGGGCAGGAGATCCCTGATCTGAAAGTCATTGGAAGCTAGTAGACTGTAAGGTAGAAGTATGACTTACACCCTTGAGCTTCATTAGATAACACTTGTGCCACTGTTGGAAATAGAATACTGGGATTTATTCCATTCCAGTATCTTCACAGTTTTAAGAGGTTCATGAAGGCATGCATACAACAAAAATTACTTTTCGTAAAACGTTTTGAGAATTCTTTTGAATTGGTATGAAAATTGGTGTTTGTTGATAGTTCTGAAAAGTTCTTTTTTCATTAGCTGTATTTTCATGAAATGCTTTAATCTTACTGTTAGAGATGCTTATTAGAGAAAAACACGCAGGCAGTTATTTTGGAATAAAATTGTGGATGTTTTGTTCTGACTATTCACATGGAACAGTTTAACATTGTCAGAATGTTTTTAGTGAGGTTTTTTTTATAAATGAATCCAGTGCAATCACCTGCATTTTGCAAAATGTTTCAATTTTGAGGGAATATAATTGTATAATAGTTATTTTCCCATTGATGTATATGGTGTGCAACAGGCAGAAATAGAGATAGATAGGATAAAAATAGGACAAAAAGACGATTAGGCTAAAGGTGCCTAGCCCTTTTAACATCCCTTAATAGTAAGGCATCTCTGGATTAGACACCCTAGCCAGCTAGAGCAATGAAACCTGACTGTGACATGCAGCAAGTAATGTTCTTTATTCCTTCAGTGGGATTTAATGAAAAGTCCAGCTTTAAAACATTGTTTATTTACAATCACAAACCTTCTCTTTACTGATGTTTCCTTTTCTTTGAAATTGTTTACCTCTGTGTATAAGTGCTGTTAAAAAAAGTAATGTGTGATGTGACCTGGTCTTGAGAAATCTTTGCAGAACTGTAGTCTGATCAGATGAGGATGGGCAGACTTTTCTATCTTACTGGTTCTGCTTGCAGGGCTGGATATTTAGAAAGCAAAATCACTGTGAATACAGAGAATTATGAATAAATGTTTAATGGTAGCAAAGAAAGCTTTGTTTAGTTATTTAGCTTGAGTCAGAGCAACCCACATAATACTTTAAAATAAGAATACTGAGTCATTCAACATTTGGATGGTGAATACAGCAATTCAGGGAATGTCTATTTGCTCTTTATTTTACACCAACATGCTTTATCGCTATGGATCTCTAGATTGTCTAATCCAGAGAAAATGAATGCATATACACGCCTGTGTAGGACTGCATAAATTTAGCCAATACTGTCAACCTTCAGTTGTTCAGGATAACAGAATAGCTTGGGATGGACTGTGTTATGGAAAAAGTGGCAGCAGTGCTTACTTCTGAACCTAAGCTGCTTGCTGCACGACCAGCTCAGGCGTTTCTGCACTCCTTTTCTGGGATGTCTTATTTACTTAAGTGTAGGATCATGCAAATGCCCAGGGTCATTCTGAGTCCCAGAGCAGTATGTTCATGTACTACTCTGCTCACCTAATGAGTCCTCCAGGAATTAGTAGCTTTGGGATGTGTAGCGAAGAGGCATCTAGGTGGCTCCACCTGGAGCCAGCTTGCATTTGACATAGCCAGGGACACAGACTTCTTGGACTTAGGATAGACCTTTGTGGAGCCAAACCAAGGGTCCAAAAGCTGCTTTCATGCTGCACTTCGGCTGTCTAAGGTGTTTAGCATGGAGCCAGCTCATGTGTGTCTGCATCTGTAGTACAGCATATCTACAAATCAGCGAATCTGCTGGCAGATAAGAAGAATTTCTATGTATATGAGAGTATTCTATTGTTTAATATATAATAATTGACTTATATAAGAAAAAATAAGGCAAAACTGAAGGTACACATATGTACTTCATTTTAACAGCTTTAGAAGCAATGCAGTTTTAAGAAAGTCTTTAAATTCACTCCTCTGTTCTAGTGTTAAAATAATGCCACTGAAAATAATAATGGGAGCAAAATCAAAGAGAGTTCTATCTCTAGCAGTTCCTCACACTTTTTAATGTGTGGAGTTAATTTAATGTGATGTTCTGTTCCATTCCCCTCTCTATTCAGTATGCACATAAAAGATGCATGAAAAAGAATAGAAATAGTAACAGAAGAAAGCTTCATCTCTCTTAGACCTCTTTGTTCAGTTCAAGGCTGTAAAGGAGACAACTGGTTTTACCATTGAGTCCTATTAGTATATTGTTTCTGAATACCTAGCATCCATTATTTTTACCAAATGTGTGTGTTCTTGTAGATTAAATTCTTTTCCAAACCATGTTCCCAGACCTGTGGTGGGAATTTTCTTTCCAATGTTGTCATGTGTTGAGCAAGCTTTTCACCATCGTTAAACTTTCGTTGCCTAGGGATAATATGGATAACAGCGGGCATATTCTAAAGTAAAATAAAACTGGAGAAGATGGTAAATATTATTTGTGGCTCAGCTCCAGTGTAAGTAATAGGCTACAGGAGACCTTGTCCCAGATAAAATCTGAGCACCATACCAGTGTGTTAAGAGAAATCACTCAGTTTTGAGAAGCTAAGCTCTCTTTTGCCTGTCTCTTGATGCCTCCTTCGCTAGAAAAAAGTATTGGGAGGTACCACTGGGCAAAGTCAGGAATTTAATTAAGGAGGTGGGGATAATCCAACAAATGCCTGCAGCATTTAACTGTGAACAGCTTGCTCAATCCACATAATGCCTGATAGTTCAGACAAGTTGGTTAGAATACAAGCCTTTTACTGTTTAAATTACAGTATTTGTGGCTAGCTGCTCAAAGTCAATAGCCTTTCCTCTGTCTAATCTGAGTGCTTGAATTAAGGTAGCTTTTCTTGCTGATGGCTCCATTTTGCACTGATCTTACAACTAACATTCATCTTGTACATCACCCTTGTTTTGAAACAGTTGCAGTTACAGATGTTTGACATTGTTTGTGCTACCTCATGGGCCAATCGAGACAAATGCTGTGAGCTTCCTGGCTTGGTAAGAAACCTCTTTCAATAATTGTAGAATTTACCTTTTACTTTCCCCTTTATTAAGACAAATGTTTTAATGGAAATGAATGGTTAAGAGTTTTCAAAAAAGCCCAAGTCTGCTTGGATTAGTTGTCCTATTGAAAGTCAGTGTGATGTATGTTTCTAAATCAAGTAGGTGCTTTTGAGACATCCACACAGTACTATGTCTTAGATGCATAAAATTCTTAACTTCTGAATCGAAGTTTTGGACATCATTCTCTTCCTATCTTGATTTTTCCTTAGAGAGATGAGGAAAATTGCCCTGCCCTTCCTCATGCTTGTTCCTGTTCAGAAGCTAGTAAGGGTCCCCTTGGACCTCCTGGACCACCGGTAAGGTTTTATTCAGGTTTGTAGTCAACTGTATCAAATAGTCCCCTGCGTGCAGACATGTGTGTTTCTCTGCTCATGCTGTGTCCTGTATGCTCCAAGAGCATGTTCTGAAGAGAAAGAGCCAGTGAAGAATGCGAAGGAAAAGAAGTTTCTTAAAAGGTTAAAGTATGCAAATTACGAGACACATGTTCAACAACAAAATTAACTTGCACATGAGACATTCATGTAGTAGATCCTAGCAGATATTTATCCTAGTAACAACTCAGAGGTTAATCTTTCTGCAAGAACTGTTCTTCAAGCTCTGGTACAAAAACTTGAAAAGGAACTCGGGAAAAAATTCACTGAAGAGGTGTATCTTGAACAAGGAAAAATTATTCTGTTCTCCTATTTGAATGTAGGTTATAAATCAAGTATGGATTAAGGTTTTAATTTCTGTATATAGGTGTCCAATTTGTGTTCTGTGAAAAACACAATGGGATAGTTCACACAAAAATGAAACTGAAATTGAGTAGTTTGACCACATTTTACAGTGAAATGAAAAATGTTTAAAAATTATTTGACTGGAAGGATGTCTGGTACTATAGTTCAAAACATATACAGGTCAGGAATTGCCAAAGCTTAATCCAGCAGTAATGTAATGTACTTGTATTTATTACATTTAGGATTAACAATATTTTGAGTAGCGTAGTGCCATGCAAGAGAAGGCTTAAAATCAAGCAGAAAAATCACTGCCTATGCAGGGGGGAGTATGTGATTCTGGAACTCAGCCTCTTATGAGTGATACTTTTTTTGCCAGACAGTTAGATGGCATAGCTCTGCAAAAAAGTAGGAGGCCTAGGAAAAAGCAGAGCAAAAGAATAAACTCAGCATTCATCTCTGCGCCAGCCAAAAGTCAGAAAGTCACATGTGCTATGTCTGGTCAATACTGCTCCAAGTCGTTAAAATGTCATGTGACTTTTCTCTAAGCCAGGGATTTTTCTGTTTAAGGGATCAGGATTCTACCATGCAGCCAGTTTTAGACATTAGATTCAAATACTCCAAATAAAAGGCTTCCATTTGTTTGGGATAGTATCTCTGGAAATATTTTTTAAGCTCTTTTAGGAAGTGGGTCATTTTGGGTAAGACAAAGTATCATTTAAAGTTAAGATTATCTGTCAGATTTCATTATGGGATACTGTTTTTATGGCTTAATCTTTGCCAGAATTTGAGCATCCTGTCTGAAGTCCCCCACGCAAAGTAAAAGTAAGATATCATACAAACCTGATGCCTGCATTTTGAAAGGAGTGTTGCAGAACTAGAGAAGATGAAGGAGGAGATAAAAATTATTGGAAGACTGGAGAAGTTTAACTGCAATGAAAAGCTTTCAGTGCTTCATAGGTTTTAACTATTAAAAAGAAATAAGGTGGTGACTTGATAACAATTGATTAAGAACTGTTTCTGGGGGAAAGCACTGCCTATTCAGAAGTTATTTAAAATAAGAGAAGGCATAACAGGAATTCCTGGCTCAAAGTAGAAGCCAAAGAAATGAAAAATCTGAAATTAGTCACACAAGCTTAGTAGTGCTAGGAATAACCTCCAAAATGAGTTTATTAGAGAAATGGGGGAGGCTCTTGTGATGTCTTCAACTTAAATCAATGGTTTTCTGGAACTTGTGCTTTTACCAAGCAAATGTTACTGGGTTTAAAACATGGATAAGTGTACCAAACTCAGTGTGAATCCTAAAGCATACAGTTTAATAGCTCATCATCAGGCTATTTTTAAATATATATCTTTACTCAGTAAAAAGTAATCTGTTTCTGAGAACAAAATGGGAGAAGACTGTGTGATTTTGTTTATGTTAAAAAGTTGCAGTTGTTTTGCTGAGCATTTGCATAGCAATTTTTAATCTGAGAGGGAGGCAGGAGAAAGGGCAGAGGGAAGCTACTGGGCTGGAATGCAGAGATGTGAGGACCCGGAATTTGGGAACTCGCAACTGGAACACAGTTCTGTGGAGAGCATGGGATGAGATTTTAGGGTCAGAGCTGATGGAATGGGTCTTGGCCAAAGAGCTGTGGGATGGAAGTGAGAAGACTGAAGGAACTGGGAAAAGGAGTAGAAAACTGCTCTGTGATCACACATATGAAGACTGTATCATGATACCTTCACTGAAGAGCAAGAGTACTCTGGTACTTCCAAACATTTCAGTTATTGGCATTTCTATTTAAAACCTCATAGATACTACATATGCATTTAATCTGATAAGCATGTTTTCTATTTTTACATCTGTCGTGGTTTAACCCCAGCTAGCAAATAAGCACCACGCAGCCACTTGCTCACTTCCCCCCCCACCCAGTGGGATGGGGGAGAGAATCGGAAAAAAAAAAGTAAAACTTGTGGGTTGAGATAAGAACAGTTTAATAGAACAGAAAAGAAGAAACTAATAATGATAA
>JANHGO010000063.1:19422645-19564462 GCA_024606505.1 Aquila spilogaster | reverse complement strand
TCTGAATTTTTGTCATGCGTTTAGAACTCATTCTACAATGCTCACTGCACGTAGGAAATGTTCCTTTCTTGTTTAAAGACATTTTTAGTACATGTTTAAGACATTAACTGTAACTATATGGATTGTGTTTCCCGTTAAGTGGATTTACACTACAGAAAGTATCTAACTCTTAATAATTAACAATTTTTAAGTCCTTCTGCACATCAGATTATTTTTGCCAATGAGATTATTGTTTTGTTTTTACTGATAAGACTGTCATTAATAATATGATATTGAAATGTTGAGTTGCTAACTGTGTAGTTTATTCTCTCTTTAACAGGAGAGCTCCTTGTGAGCTAATGCTGTGCACCTTTTTGATAATTTCTCACTTAATTACTTTTTTTTAATTTGTGGAGCATCTGTGCTCAAGATCAACTTGTTTCTAACAATTCTGTACTCAGTTGATCCTTGCTGTCAGTACTACCCTATATTTTAGTACATTTTATCAACTAATTTATGTAGAAGGCACTGATGACAGAAGTTGAGATGCAGCTCACTTCACTAGTCATTGTGTTTTTTGTTGATTTTTTTTTCTTTCTTTCTGTGTTTGTCATGCATTATACCTTTTATACTACCATGCTTTACTTTGACTTTTCTTCTTCCATCCTTATTCTGTAGTCAATCTTGTAGGTGGTTTGCTGTTTTTATATTTCAAACATAAGCTCTGATTTGGCATACCTGTGTAACATCATTCATGTGTTTTACCTCCCTTCACTACAACCCTACTTTCAGCAACCCTACTGTTACAATAATGCAGCTGCTTCTGTGGGTTTTGGCTATTCTATCTGAAATTATGGAAACCTTTCCTCGCACACTTCCATGGTATACATTCCAGTTCCATGCTTTCCAAGTCATTTTCCCTAGCTGAATATGGTAACATTTTCTTAGGCTTCTCAATTTGTTAAAAATTTGTTTCTCTAAAAGTCTTCTTGTTAATCCTGCAGTTTGTGTCTAAACTCTGTTCCATTTCCTCTAATTTCCCCATTGGTCAGCTGAACTGTAGAGACTATTAATACTTAGCATCTCTGCTGATTCTCATCAGGTCTTTTCATTTTTTTATTGCTCTTTTTCTTTACATTTTCATACATTCATAAAAGAGGCACTCAAATTAATCATTATGTGGTGCTAGTTCGCATAGAGATTGTGAATTTGAATCCAAGGTCTCTGCATTTTACTTTTGCTGTATTTAATGCATCCTACTTCAGTTTAATACAATTTATTCAATTGACCTTCAGTTTTGCTCTTGACTCCAAGGGTGAGATTTCCTTCTTTTAAGTTAAGAAGTCTCTAATGAGAGCTAAGGAAATTTTTCTGCAGAGTTGCTGAGATGAACTATGCAAATACCAGATTTTCTGTGCTGACTATAAAAGGAGTCTAGGTAACTTCCTGGAGCTCTCTGCATTGTCCAAACCTAAAGTTGTGTCAGAAATTCTATACCACATATGTGTATTCTTGTGAATGAAAACGAACTACTGGTTTGGTTGCATTATATGACAGCTAACTTACTCCTTCTGAAGTACCATATTTTCAGTAGGTCTCCCAAGAGTAATTTTGAACAGCTAAATCAATAATGACTGAACTATTCTATTATGGAATTTAGGACAAATATGTTTAGTGACTTTGCTTATTTCTCAGTTTGCCCCTGGAAGATAACTTGGTAGTCTTACTGAGAAGAAGAATGTATAAAGCTATGTGGTTACAGTTTTATTATTAAAGATTTTGTTTTCATCTTAATGATTTGCAGGAAACCTGTTTACCTGTAAAACTCCAGCTATTGCAGATATTGTGATTCTAGTAGATGGTTCCTGGAGTATTGGCCGATTCAATTTCAGACTTGTTCGACTATTCCTAGAAAATCTCGTTTCTGCTTTCAATGTGGGATCTGAGAAAACAAGAGTAGGTAAGGTATCATGTTTTGTTTTGTTTTGTTTTCATGATATTTAATTATCTTAACACTTGAAAGGTTTTGAAAGGGAGGAGTTGCCACTAGGAACAGTATTATACTACAGACTTTTTTTTAGCATTAAGCTAAACATTTTCCTGTTACAGTTGCAAGCTGTTAGTAACCTAGTATGTATAGTACAGATACTTGAAAAAAATTGCTTTATTTTCTAATGCAGTACTTTAATTTTTGTACATCAGGTCTTGCACAGTACAGTGGTGATCCCCGAATTGAATGGCATTTGAATGCCTATGGCACAAAAGATGCAGTACTGGATGCAGTCCGTAATCTACCATATAAAGGAGGGAATACGCTTACAGGTACAGTATATGTTTTAACTTTAGCATTTTATTAAAAAAAAAAAAAGTCCACTGCACAAACTAAGAAGTTTTAGATCTTACTACAAAATGAATGTTTATTTTGCAGCGTGCTAATGGCTTTATCCAATGTCTGTGAAGTCTTTCTGAAGTGCTTGTCTTATTGGCTCCATTTCTTTCTGATCAGGATAAGGTCTCATAAAAAAAAGTATACATGTACTATTTGTGCGTGAAGTGAAATCTTACCTGCGAGGAAGAAAATGCAAAATCCATTCACTAAGTTCTTGCATAAGGTTTTATCCTGGGGAAGAAAAGAATGATGCTTTAATATCTGACAACTGGCAATAGTAACTATTCATAGGATTACCTGGGGCTCTTACATTTCCACTGACCTTATAGTACTTAGAGCACTAAAGCCCCAGAAGACACTCAGTGTTGGATAAATGGAGGCCTGTCTAACTAGGATAAATACAGTATCGGTACAACTCCAGTACCACCAGAGTAGCAGTTAAAAATGGTAACTCTCTTACCAGGTGAATGCCTTATATTCAAGCTTTCAAGCTTGCCTTTAAATAAATTGCTGCCTTTTCTTTTTTTTTTTCTTTTTTTTTTTTTTTCTTTTGGTGGAAAGGGGGAGGGGAGGAAGAATCTGAAAGATGCTCCTTCTCTTGAACAGCCTTTGTTTTTGTGGAAGAGGTGATTGTAGTGGGTCAAAGAACAAAGTGATTCTGAGAATTAAACTAAAACCAACAAGTTTATAGGCTTCCATAAACTGGCTTCCATGGCCAGTTTAAAATACACTGATGGATCAAAAGACTACTAAAAATTAATGTTATCTCTGCAGTTTAGTTTCCTGTTGAAATGTATTCTTTCATGAAATAAGTTCTTCTTTCATACTCATTCTTCACTGAAAGGATTCTCAGGATCTATAAACTGAGTGGAGTTATAAATACTGTGATCTAATAAAAAAAAATGATATTTTTCCCTTCTAAATTTTTTTTTTTTTTTTTTTTTTTTTTTCAGGTCTTGCGTTAACTTACATTTTGGAAAACAGCTTTAAGCCTGAAGCAGGTGCAAGGCCTGGGGTATCTAAAATTGGTATATTGATCACTGATGGGAAATCCCAAGATGATGTTATCCCTCCTGCTAAAAACCTACGAGATGCAGGCATTGAACTATTTGCTATTGGTGTGTATTCTGCCATACCCATATCTAGTGTGCCATTAAACTTTGGTATACTTGTATTTATTATCATGTATTTTAACTAAGTGCTCTTTTATATCTATATCTGGTCAGTATAATCATTAATTTAAATCTTTAGTATGTTTCCCAATACATTACAACTGTAATTGGAATTTAGTGGGTTACATGCATGCTACATTATCAAGATACAGTTGAAAAAATGTCAGATATGTTGGTAGAATTTTATATTTTGAGGTAACATCTTAACAATGAAGCTATCTATAGTTGATTGTTAAAACAAATAGAAAGAATTGGATTGTATTCATTTTTTATGAATTCCTATCCAGGCAAGATGCTTTTTCTTTTATGTTGCAAATGTTTTCTTTGTTTTTCTTTTCATTGAAAGGTGTGAAGAATGCAGATATAAATGAACTCAAAGAAATTGCCTCTGAACCTGACAGCACACATGTTTACAATGTTGCTGACTTCAACTTCATGAATACCATTGTTGAAGGTCTTACCAGAACAGTGTGTTCACGAGTAGAGGAACAGGAAAAGGAAATCAAAGGTGAATAAGAATTAATCTAACTTGGTATCAACTTACAGCTACAGATCCTTTTCTGAATATCTGCAGTTCTAAGCTGGCTTCAGGCATTTGAGTCAAGCTGTATATTCTTTTGCTCACAAGAAGGTAAACTGTCAGGGAAGTTATCTTCCCAGGTATGTTTTATTCTTGTTTTGATATCTTTGATCTTTGGCTCTTTTTCTTTGATAGTGCTAAACGTTGTAGTATTTTCTAGTAAAAAAAAAAAAAAAAAACATTCATTCTGCTATATTTATCTCCAAGTAGTGAGCAAGGGGAAAAAAATAATAATACACAGCTTTGGAGGTGAACTGCTTTAACAGCTGTGCATGGAATTGTTGCATCTGTGCTATGCTTTCCATCTGCTAAATTGCTATTTTTATTGTTGCCTACGTTTTTGAAAAGTGCAGGTTTTAAGATTGCTTTGTACCTTCCTGATGATAGTTGTTTTTCTTACTTATTTAGTACATTTCTCAAATATATTTTAGAGTGTAAGGAAAGGTGGTGGTGGACAACACTGTTCTTATGTTAAAAAGAAAAAAAAAAGCCTCTTCAACTACGATATTTTTTGCTTTTTTGAACAAAATAAATGTCTATGAGAAAATGCTACAATTTGTCAGAGAAACATCCTACCAGAGAAAATTCATTCTGTATGGCTTCAGTGGAGTTTGCTCATATTGCTTGGTTTGTGATTCTCTAGGATGACAGAAATGCTGAGTAATTTTTCAGTAAGCTTGTAATATATATCAGTAAGGAAAGTTGTCTTTCACAGATTTCTACCTAATTCAGTGAAAAATGTATATTAGTGTGGTTTCACTCTGTTTTTTACTTTTTAATTCAGCTGGAGACTGAAAGAAATACAAAATATTAATGCTGTCTTGTGGAAGGAATGAGCAGTAAATTGAGAAATTGAGAGGGAAATGATGGAAAAAGCATGAATAGATGAGACATCTATGTGAAACAGAATGATTGCTGGAGAAGATGGCCATTCAGTACATCTCTTCAATGTGCTGACAGCCAGCATGTCAGTTTCTGACCTGCAGAGGAACACAGGAGGCCACAGCTGTATATGTACTTGGATGTTTTTCATAACTGGGAGGAAGGCATCCTGGGAGAAAAAAAGAAAAAAAAAAGATAAGAGGCTTGAAAGAGTGATAGGAGGAAGGACAGGAAGGCTTAGTTTTGTATTTTTTTTCCCTTTCATATAAAGCTTTGTGCAATACCAGGGAGGCTTAGTTCTAGCAAGAACTCCATATGCAGTATTTGTTATTATTATTGTTTCCATTGCAGCTTACCTAAATAAATGTGCAGTAGCCAATCATTAGATTTACTGATGAGGAGAGATCTTCGGAGCTTCAGTAAATACAGCAAACCAAATAATTATTTTGCAGAGGAGAATAAGAAATTTATGTTGTCTCTAACCTAGGAACAATTGCTGCTTCACTTGGGGCTCCCACAGATTTGGTCACGTCTGATATAACAGCTAGAGGGTTCCGTGTTAGCTGGACTCATGCTCCAGGCAAAGTGGAAAAATACAGAGTTGTGTATTATCCCACTCGAGGAGGGCAACCTGAAGAGGTAAGAGGATACAAGCTTCTGAGGAGTTTTTAATAGGAAGAACTAACCAGACAGAAAATCCATGGCCTGATTTAAATCTACCGCAAAATTCCCTGTATGGGCTTTGAAGCATACTATAAATCTGGTCACATATGATGGGGCAGAAGGTTAGATAGTGGCCAGGCTGCTTTTCTGTCATGTAAATGTGTTATAAATGTACTTTTGGGGGTGGGGTGTATTGTGCCTTCAGTAAAGTGCCTACATTTTTGCTTGCACATATGGTTACTTGAAACAAATCTTAGCAACTTCATCTGTGTGATTCTGTTTGCAAAAACAGAAGTACAAGGTGACAGTAAGCCAGATTTTGGATTCTAAGAACATATAATTCAGAAAAGGAAGAAAATAGGAGTGTATGTTTTAGAATGTCTACATCTAATTATTGAAAATTTACAGAGATGCTTATTTAGGTAGGAATTAGAAGCATTCTGGAGGTGGGCAAAAAATGCAGTAGAACAAGCTTTTGGCATTGGCTGACAACTCACAAAAGTAAACAGAAATGCCAAAAAAAAGGAAAAGATTTTGCTAAGGATTTGTTTTGTCACTTTTTGCACTAGAAACATTGGATTTAGCATGGATATGCATTAATGTGAACTGGTAGTACAGTGTTTACATATGTAGTACTAAAGAAATATTTCTGATGATGTAGTAATTTCATTAAAAGGTGACCAATACACACAGTTAAACTGCATTGAATGCACTTAATCTAAACAGTTCTTTTATTCTGAATGGCTACTTACATCAGCTAAACATTTGAACTATGCACATACATTCCTTTTTTTCAGATGCCTTACTATACACAAAGGTAGCAAAAGCAAATTCAGTATATTAATTGAACTCTAGTACACTGATCCTTAGCTGCAAGTTTAAAAAACATGTGAAAGTAAGATTTATTGACTTGATAGCAATATAGTTCATTTGCCATATGCATATTTAGTTGAACTTTCTTCTAAACAGGTTGTGGTAGATGGAAGTTTATCAACAGCAGTTCTGAAAAACCTGATGTCTTTAACTGAATACCAGATAGCTGTATTTGCAATATACTCAAATGCTGCTAGTGAGGGCCTCCGTGGAACTGAAACTACACGTGAGTATCCCAATCATGTTTGCTATGGATTTGACTGTCTGCATTTAATCACACTGTGTAAACATTAGTCTTTGTGAAGAAGAGCTAGAGAAGGGAGTCTTTTTCAATTTAGCTCCTTTTAATGCATTTGTTTTAAATTAATTTGTTTGAATTAATTCTGGGCTAAGTTCCTGAGTCCAAATGCTCTGCAGATCTTTAAACTCTGAGAAAGGTTTTATTTGTCTCTGGGCTGAACTTTGAAGTCAGTTGTATTGGATAGGAAGTTAAAACACTCCTAAGTTTTGGCTGTGGGAGCCAAGCTTTATAGATAAAGTTTGTAGCTGAAAATTACTAATGAGAGAAGTATTGTTTGGGACCAGAAATACCTGCATGTGATTCCTATCAGCACAAAGTATTTCAGGGTAACATCTATATGTTACTTTCTCAGTGACTCAGTTGATTTTCTATCAGCATAGATTTATGAAGGGGAGATCGTGTCTGACCTCATGAAGTTCAGAAAGGGAAGTGAAAAGTTTTGCTGTTGGGCAGGCATAAACCCAGGCACCAGTACATACTGATGACCAACTGACCAGGAAACAGCTTGGTAGAGAAGGACCTGATTGTATTTGTAAACAAGAAGCTAAGCATGAGCCAATAATGTGCCCTTACAGGAGCAACTCCAGGCTGTGCTAGGCAGAGCTTTGCCAGATAGTGATCCTTCCCCTCAGCTCAGTATTGGTGAGGCCACATGTGGAATGCTATGTCCAGTGCTGGACTCTCCAGTAAATGAGAGATGTGGAGTTACTAGAATAAGTCTAGTGAATGACCGCAAAGGTGATTAAGTGATTGGAGCATCTTTCATAAGATAAGAGGCTGAACTAGCCATGGCTGTTCAGCCTGGAGAATAGAAGACTCAGGAGAAATCTTAGAAATGTGTAAGAATCCCTGGTGGGAAGGAATGAAGAAGAGGAAGGCAGACTTTTCTCAGTAGTGCTCCCTGACAGGACAAGAGTCAGTGGGCACAAATTAAAAAAAAACATTGAAAGAAACGAAAGAATGAAAGAAAGCACTGTTTTACTATCATGTCAAATGCTGGATGAAGTTGTCCAGAGAGACTGTGGAGTCTGCATCTGTGGAGACATTTAAAACCCAACTGGATATGGTTGTCAACAACGTGCTGTAGCTGAGCATGACTGAACAGAGAAACTATACTAAATGGTCTCAAGAGATGTCTTCCATCCTCAATAATTCTTTGATTCTATGTAAAAGCTAATCTTCCCAACTTGAAAGTAACATAAAAATGGATCATATAAAATTATCTGAGACTTGTATTTTGTCTCATTTTCCCAAAATGTCATCTCCAGTCGTATTTTACCCCATAATATAACATTAGGAATTGTTTGATTTATTGAAGCAGAGACATTTACTGAGCTACCAGGATCATTTCCTATTGCACCTGGTATTTCTTTGAAGTCATCTAGTCAAGTTCTGACTGAGCCCAGCCTTGCTGACTTTGAGATCTGATCAGATCACACCCCAAGGTCATGTAGCATCAAGCACCATTTTGATAGTGTGTTAGAAGTAAGAGTTTGTCTTGTGCAAGTATTAATCATTTCAGATGTTAGAAAACACACAGTTAAATGTAATTTGCATTCTTGCCTTTGTGTGACAGTGACAGATTAAAATTAGCCACTCATATGAAGGCTAGTTCATTTGCTACACAGAAAAGCAGAAGTGACTCACAGATGTGTGAAATGTATAGACACATAAAATATGCATGGTGCTACTACTTAATTTTTAAAAGTGACTAAAGAGACACTTCTAGCCTGAAATAAATACGAAATGCTTTCACGTTTGTAATTTGTTGCAAATATATTTTTAGCTGTTTTAATTTATTCCATTTGTTTTTCACTATACTTCTGGTTTAGTTTATCCCCATGGCTTTATCAGGATAACCTAGAAACTGTCTAAGATGCAAATTGGCATTCTCTAATCGCTTATATTTCAGATTCTGAGCACTTTAGCTGAAAATTCCCATAGAAAACACCTCTTGTTTAATTTCCAGTCACTTCTTTGTTAATTATTATTTTAATTATTATTTATATTATAATGTTCATATTATAATGCCTTTTGTATTTCTAGAGTATCTAGGAATTCCTGTTAAACCATGAGTTATAAAGAGAATACCTTTCTTGGAGATATGTGCAATCAAAATAAGTAATAATGCAGGTGATGCTGTCTGTATGACTGCAGCAGTCTGAATGGGAATCAGACAATGTGGTGGAAAGTACCTTCAGAAAACCTCAGCAGGATCATTTTCTTTCCATAGCTTATCAGAGATCTGAGTGGACCTCTGAGGGAGGAAACTGAAGTAAATTAGAAAATGTTTATGGGTAGTTTCTTATAATGAAACCTAGAAATTCAGAATATGAGATAGAGGTAGACTTCATAAGAATAAGAGTCAAAGCATCAACAGTTGGTATTCTGAAAGGTTTGGGAGTGAATGTAGGTAACCCGGAAATGGAACCTAAAGGAAAGCCTGAGCTGAACCTTTGTCCAGGTTTACGGATCGACAGACTGAGTGAACAGCCACAATGCAGAAGAAAGGATGAGGCTGGTGTGTTTTGTGAGCAGGAAAATATGATCTCTGTTAGAGTTTGTTGAACATAATCTAATAGATATACACCTCCTTGAAGATGTATAACAAACTGGCTACAATTTTTGTTCACACAAGGAGATTAGAAATGTTCTTTGAACCATTAGAATTGTAATGAGAATTGGTTGCTGAATATGTGTTTGCATATCAGATTTTTCAGAAAAATGCAAAGTAGAGCGTTTTTTGGAATCTTAATGTGCAACCCTTTGTAGTCCCTTTGAGTTTCTAGTAGGAAAGGAGTAATATCAATTACTAACTGCCTTCTTTAACTGTCAAACCCTTTAATTCATTTCAGGGACTATTTTCAATGTATATATTCCAAAGAAGCAGACAAAGTTCCCTTATATCTCTCCAATGATCGGACATTTTGATGGGATAAAAAGCAATGGAGAGGGCTTGGGACATTGTTCTGTAAGGGGAAGACAAGGAGGACTGTCAGAGAAAGGCTACCCTAAAGAGTTACAGAAATACAAAGAAATAATCAGGGACATGGTTTAGCACTGTATTGCTTTACCAATGTCATAAATCCACAAATAAATCTCATAGTAATGTTTGAATTTCACTCAGCCTGCTTAGTCATACTCACTAGATTAGCGTTCATCAAGATTTGTGATGGATGATTTTGTTCGTCTTGCGTAATCCCACTGACATAGGCCTGGGAGTCAGTTTGTACTCTCCAGGATTTAAGCACACAACAGCTTGTGGTCATTATATTTTGCTGCGTGCAGTTTACTCATTCAGGGTTTCCTCCAGGGTGTCCTACATCAAGACTGTTTCTCCCACACCCTGGCTTGGGAACTATTGCTGTAAAAAAAGCCACCTCTGGGGACTTGTTTGTTATAGCAACCTTGCCCATTCTTCAATAGCAAGTGGTTGTCTGTGTACAGATCAGGGAGAAGGGAGGGTAAGATCTGAATAGAATGATTTGGTGCTTAAAGAATAGAAATCCTCCCACTTGAAATGTTCAAAACCATCTAAGACAAAGAGCTGTAGTGATTTGTAAGGACTAACTCTGCCCTGGTGTTGGAATTGGTTAGATCATAATTTCCTTGTTTCTATAATTCTGCAGACATTTATGTACTAACTAACTCAGTTGTGGGATACAGACAGCACTTCTGTGCTTGGAGATAGCCAAATTCCCTCGTGTTTCCTGTGATAAAATAAACTGAAAACTATCTGGTTGTTCAGGTGAGATAACTGAAGTGTCTGTCTCTTTTCTTCTGTAGTTGCCTTGCCAATGGCATCAGATCTGAAACTGTATGATGTGTCACAAAGCAGCATGAGAGCTAAGTGGAACGGAGTAGCGGGTGCCACAGGTTACATGATCTTGTATGCTCCTCTGACGGAAGG
This sequence comes from Aquila spilogaster, assembly GCA_024606505.1. Classification (NCBI taxonomy): domain Eukaryota; kingdom Metazoa; phylum Chordata; class Aves; order Accipitriformes; family Accipitridae; genus Aquila; species Aquila spilogaster. Next base: position 19,553,713 of record JANHGO010000063.1, on the reverse strand, counting down.
ATTGGCTGCAGATGAAAAGGAGGTAATGTGTAGAGCTTTCATCTGAATAATAATTATTCAATAAATAAGTTTTTTAAAGAGTAAAGTAGGTACTTGGCCTTTAAAATTCAACTTTATGAGCAAATACTTGATTTTTCCATTACTGTCTTAAGTACTTTGTGTTAGACTTTATGAAGAGAGGCCAAGTACCAGCTGATTATTTTTACATGTCATTGTCATAAAAAATGCAACAATTTCAGCTGAATTGAAGTGATGCTCTTGAAATAATATATAGCGTAATACTTTATCATCTTATAAAGCAAACACTTGAAGGAAAGAAAGAAAGGAGGAAGACATTTCCTGCGTGCTGTCAAAAGAATATGAAGTTTATCCTTTGTTCTCATGAAAGTAAATTAAATTAACAAATATCCCATTTATTGCTTTTCTTTTAGTTCTGTTCTGTTTTATTTTATTTTATTTTATTTTATTTATTTTTTTATTTAAAAATAATGTCTTTCCTCAGAAATGTGTTTTTATCACGTATCTTTAGGAGGAAAATAAAGTGAGGCAAGGTAAAGAACAGTCTTCTACTGTGAGTAAATTACTAAAAGATGTAGACTGAAAATAGTTTCTAGCATAGTTCCAATGAAACTTTTGGGGCAAGATTTAAAAAGTTTTTATGCTCGAGTTTCTATATGTATGATTATATATAGCAACTCTGTTCAAGAAAGAATGCTACAAAGCATTCTAGGGCATGCAAACCTGTGGGAAGAGTGCAGCAAGCTACCAAAAACTTGCACAGACTTGTGCTCTCTGCTAAACAAGTCTCTCCCTGAAACCTGGTTGAATCAGGAGGCCTGAGATTTACTTGAAGACAGACCTTTTTTCCAGTAAATAAGTCAGCTATATTTCTGTGTCTGTCATTGAAGAGGTGGAAAGAGATACACACCTTAAATAGCAAACATAAAATCTGAGCCTTGCTGTGCATGGAAATAAATTTATTCTCTAAAAGACTGAAAATGAAGCAAAGTGTAGCTGGGAATGAAAGGGCAATAGTAGCTACAGGTTCTAGAGAGAATTATTGTGTCATTGCTGATGAGACAAATTAGTTACTTCTGAAGTACTTTAACCGTCATTTTTTGGACTTCTAACAATTTTGTTCTTTTGATTATTGTGCAAAATCCCAAAATCTGGGCCAAGCACTAAAGGCACAACGTCAGAAAAATGCTCAGCAAAGCATTTGATAACATGAAATTTGATATGTGTAAGTAGTATTCTTTACCATCATGAGCCAATTCAGAAAAAATTGTCTTTTTCTTTATGGTCTTTTTAGATAAAAATTGGGGAGGCCTCAACTGAACTTGAGCTGGATGGACTATTGCCAAATACAGAATATACAGTCACAGTTTATGCCATGTTTGGAGAAGAAGCTAGTGATCCCCTTACTGGACAAGAAACTACATGTGGGTAGTACATACCTATATTCGCTTCAGCGTTAATAAATTTTAGAATAATCTTTGCTCAAAACTTCTGATTTTAAAATCTGATTTGAATAGTCCATAGGACAAGGTCTTAACTGTACTTTTCTTAATGCAAATACCGTGAATTTATAGAGGCTGAGGATGTGAGTTGCTGGGAAAAAAAAAAAAAAAAGTTTACAGACCAGAATTGTGAACTCTTTTTTTCTTGTTGGTAGTGATACTATGGGTATCTCTGTTGATTCAGTGGAACTAATGACAGTTTCCTGAGCTTGCTGAAGGTGAATGAAGGTCACCTTGTAAAGCTAAACTGAGACCACTGTTTAGTCTCCTACAGCCACAAGAACCAGGTGTGTCGAGGAGGGGGGAGTCTGGTCAGATGGAGAAATTCTTTCCTCTGTCTCAGCAGTAGACAGTACAGATGGAAAAGAAGCAAGAAGAGATTTTTGTGCAACCCCCACTGCCTAACATCTGGTAAATGAGGGACTGGAAAGTGCCTGTGCACTCATGATAGATGACGTGTTTTTAATAAGCAGTAAGATTTTTGCCAGCTAAATTCTGTCCTTTACTAACTGTACGCAGCACTGTATGTGGGCTCTCTGAATAGCCTCAGCATTTGAAAGACAAAGGAATTGAAAATAAGTAATTGTGTTGCAGGGATATTTCTGGGACTGCCCTCAGTGATGTTTTTATTGTTCCCATCAGGGGAGTGATTGCTTATCCTTGATTTGTGTTCCTGGCTTGAGTAGGCCAGTGTGAAAGTGACTTACATTCAGTAGGTGAGAGAAGTTCAGGCATGTGTGTGCTAAGATAAAGAAAGGCTAAAGCAATAGCCTGTAGGGTCAGTCAAGAAGCTCTAGGAGTGTTGTGAAAACTGGGTCATCTCTGGGAGTGTCAATGGTTTTGGGCCAGTAACAAAAATCATAATCCCATGACGGAGAGGACAGTTGAAGACAGACAAGCACAGAGAGAACTAACTCAACTTGGATATGTTTGTGGGCTTGAAAAGAGTGTGGAAGATGTTTAATGCTTAGAGAATGAAGTCTTTGACTTTTCTCTCTGTGTCCTTCTCTCTCCTATTGTTTGTCTCCCATTCCTTCTCCCTTTTTAAAATTGACTTGTTCCTGGTTTTGATTAATATCTGCCCAATATCTGTTTTTCATTTATCCTAAACAGTAGTTTGTGTAGTTTGTGACTGTGCCAGTCTGAATTCACTTCATGTCTCATGATCTTGGAGACTGCACAGCTCTAAACCTGGCTAACATATTGGAAGGATAATCACATACGTATTCCAGATACATTGGCAAAAGCTGAGAATTCATGACCTCAGTGTTTGATCACAGGAGCTAGTAACATATGTTAGACAGACCATCATCATTGCAGTTACCAGACCAGAATAATAATAAAAAAAACCAGTACCCTGCAACCTTCATGTATTTTTAAGGTGACACAGTGAAGCCAACTGGTCTTTAGTACTGTAATAACAAATAGGATTAATTCTAATCTTCTGTGTGCAGATATTCAAATAATCTTCTTCTAATGGACTTTGATTGTTCAGGCATTTGGCAGTCTGTGCAAAAAGAAAGCTCATTATGAACTCACCTGTCGGTGTCCAATGATAGTGTCTTCCCTATCTTGATTCAGATTTTAGCAATTTTTTTTTTAAATTTCTGGGATTATTTCTGAATTCCAATTGAAGAACAGGCTACCTAGTATTTTCTTCCTGAATGATATACATCTGCCTATAGAATGATCTGTCTGCTTTGCAGTAGCATTACATGTAATATCAGATAGTCCGTATTTATTAAAAATATTATTCTACTTACTGCGTCATCTCAGTGACTGGGGTGATTCTGCCAAACAGGCATGATCAGTGTACTTATTCTGGGGTGGAGTTTTTTTAGAGGCCAGGATTGAAAAACTGAACATGAGCCAGCAGTGTGCTCTTGAAGCTCAAAAGGCCAGTGGTATCCTGGGCTCCATCAGAAGAGGGGTTGCCAGCAGGGACAGGGAGGTGATTGTCCCTCTCTACTCTGACCTTGTGAGGTCCCATCTGGAGTACTGCATCCAATCTGGGGCTCCCAGTAGAGAAAAGATGTGGATCTGTTGGAGAGGGTCCAGAGGAGGGCCACAAAGATGATCAGAGGTCTGGAGCACCTCCCCTACAAAGACATGATGAGGGAGCGGGGTTGTTCAGCCTGGAAAACTGAAGGCTGTGAGGAGGCGTTACTGCAGCCTTCCAGTATTTAAAAGGGCTTATAAAAGGAGGGGAATCAACTTTTTACTTAGTGATAGGACAAGGGGGAATGGTTTTAAGCTCAAGGAGGGGATGTTTAGATTGGATGTCAGGGGGATGTTCTTTACAGAGAGAGTGGTGAGGTGCTGGAACAGGTTGCCCAGAGGCTGTGGATGTTCGGTCCCTGGAGGTGTTCAAGACCAGGTTGGATGGGGCCCTGGGCAACGTGGTCTAGTACCAGATCTGGAGGTTGGTAGCCCTGCCTGTGGCAGGGGAGTTGGAACTTGATGGTTTACAGCTCTCACTGTAAATATCACATTATTATAGTGGCAGGACTGCATGTCTGGTTGTGAGCAATGTTGTCAGGCAATTGTGTTCCAAAAAGAAAGAGCTGAAACTAAAGCATTTTGTGGAATGGCCAGGTTGGTGAAATGAAGTGAATGCCATGACTGACAGAAAGTAGAAAGGAAATCCAGCTCATGACATTCTCTTCACTTGACTCATAGGAATACATTGAATGCCAGAAGGTGTGGCAAATCCATCTAGTATAATTCTGGTCTGCTCCTGTCTTCTCTTTCCTCATAGCCAAGTTAACTTGACAGTTCCTAAGGTGGTTAGGCATTTGCTTGCAGATTCCAAGTCAGTAAATATCGAATCCATATCATTTTTTCTTTCTCCCATGTGCTTTTGTGTGAGGGAAACAACTTCTGAAGTGATGATATTTATCTGTCCGTGTGGATTGGTGTGGAGTGTGTGTGTGAAGGCAGGATGGATAGAGACAAGTTTTGCAACTCAGATAAGATTAACAGATGTTGGGGTAATACAGAGTAACAGACACAACCCAAATTACTTCCTTTTGTATGACAGGAAAATGAAAGCAATCTGAGACTGTTGCATGACTTTGTTTTCCTCCAGCTCATGATAGTCAATGAACGCATAGTTTATAAATATGATTTTTACTGAGATTGCTGTTAGGAAACAGCTTCGACCAAATACAGCCTTCACAGAATCACATTCTACAGAGAGAAGGTGTAAAAAGGGATAAAGTTTAAGCAGATATTAAAAAAATAATAATAAAACTGTAGAAATTTTCTAAACGAGATATGCTTTTGTACAAACTTGTTTTTATGTCAGAGACTTCTATGTTCAGAAAATGTTTTGTCAGAATGTTCCTGACAGGAAATCTTTTGATGGAACACTTATGGAAAACAACTGCAGATGAGGTACAGATCCAGTTCAGTTACACTGATGTACAAATATAAACATAAATTTACTTATAAGTATTGTGTAGGTTATATTTGCTATGAGCAGGAGCATATTTTCTTTTTCAGTACTAGTTAAGATACATCTATCAAGGCTGAAAGTTCTGCTTCAGCAAAGAGCTAAACCATATTACCTCACGTAGCACTCACGTAGCTCCATTGAAGAAGAGAACGTATCTTTTAAAATATGAGTATTGGTCATTTTAATTTTTAAATGGAAAATGTGTGGCTTAGTTTAAAGACATGAAAAGTTTCACAACTAAAACCATGATCTTTTCTCTTTCCTTTTCAAGTACCTCTAAGTCCCCCATCGAACCTAGAGTTTTCTGATGTTGGACACAATAGTGCTAAACTAACTTGGGATCCTGCTTCCAAAAATGTGAAGGGCTATCGCATCATGTATGTTAAAACAGATGGAACAGAAACCAATGAGGTAAGTTATTAGCTCCTCCTTTTCCTTAACCAATCTCAGTCCTCCCCAGACTTCTATAATTATTAAGTGTAACCTTTGTAAACAATAGCTACTGTGTGAGCTGTAACAAATGCTTTGCTAAAGAATTCTGAAACTTAGTGCTGTTAAGAGTTTGCTTGGTATCGAATTCTGTTTGGAAGGAATCGTGTGGAATGCAGTACAGTGCACCTCTTACATGTGATTGTAGCCATTGCTGGTGTATTTAAATTGAAGGAAAGTACCCAAGTGAATAATGGTTTGTAGGATCAGGATCTTGACTATATATTTAGTATGGAAACATTTATTCTTGATTTCATCCAGATAACAAGATTTTCAATGTCATATGGCATGAACACAAGATCATTCAGAAAGTCTGTCCGAAGGCTTCTACGCATTTTCTTAACATATATTGCAGTAATTATGTTTTAAAAGATTGCTTCCTAGAAACAGGGTCTGTCTTGAGTGGAATGATGGTAACAACTTTCCTAACTTAAATTTATGCATTTAAAAATTTATGCAATATTTAGTTGTCACTAGTTACTAAAGGTGTTTTATAATATCTTTTAACATCAAGAATCTTTCACAGAATGAAAGATAGGATGGAATTATATTAATAGAGAAATACAAAAGAATGCACAAAAAGTTTTTTAAAGATCACAGTAAATGGTTCTGATTATTAAAACAGGCCAGCTCAATTACAAAATAAGTTGTAGTACATAACTTCAACCTCAGAAAAATTCTTGTGTGTCAATGTGTACTCATGTTTTCTTCTGGGACGTATCTGGTCTTGTGATGCTTATGGGTCCCTTTCAGCTCTGGATATCCTATGATCCTACGGTTCTGTGGTAGTTGTTTTCAATATCTTAGACTTGTGGTAATGTAATTTATGATGTGAGAATGTTCAGTAGGTTTTAACTACCTTTCAGCTATTCCTTTATGTCTGTTTATAGAGCAGGTGGCGTTTCTTTTGTTTGCTCTACATTGGTTGCATTTCTCCTGTGGTGCTAAGCAAACACGACACTGAATATTTGGACAGATAAACTGTCAGCTTATACAGCCTTTGGTTTTATATTCTGTGCAAAGTCATACTAACTGCAGCTTGGATAGACACCAGATAAAACTGTTATCTTTTCGCTTGACAAAAGTTGAGCGTAATAATTTATGCAAAATTATCCATAATACTAAGGGACTGGATTCAATAGCCCCAAAAGTTCCTTCCGCTTCTGTGTTCTTGAACACACAGTGCTGATATGTTAGTTAATGAAGACTGAATTCTCCTTTTCTCTAGTTTGTCATAAGCTAGAATATTTACTTAAATTGATTTTCTTAGCTTTTATGACCTTTAATTTATCATTGTTTGTAATTCCATAGAATCTCTTCACTAATTACATGATATTCTATTTCTATATCATTATATAGCAACCTTGCTTCCTTTTTCCTAGTGTGCGATCAACATCTATTGCAAATTATGCTTCCTCTAGGTGGAGGTTGGTCCTGTTTCAACACATACTTTAAAAAGTCTGACAGCCCTTACAGAATATACTGCTGCTATTTTCTCCCTGTACGATGAAGGACAATCTGAACCACTTACTGGCAGCTTTACCACAAGTAAGTATGTCCAAACTTTTGAAGACTTTCCAAGAACAGTTTTGATGCTCTCATCCTTTACTGGAAAACATGACCAGTAACAGCATCTCTGGCTGTGGATTCACATGTAAGGAATGATTTCCATTATTTTCACTGAAGTATTCGACTTCATTACTCCTTCGGTATGAGATCAGTTGCATTCTTAGTCATGGGAGTAATGTGACATCATGGAAGCATTAGTATTAATAAGGTTTATTTTTTCAGTCTTTTCACAATCAGCTGTTTTAAAGAATATTTTATTGTGATTAGATAATAAGGCAGTTTTCCTCCCAGCTTTCTGAAGCATCATTCAGTGTGATGGCATTTGGCTATCTGACTGCAATGTGATGAATTCTGAACCATATAGTTAGCCATTGAATTATCTCTGCAATTAAGAGTAGAAACTTTTATATACAGAGAGGAACTCAAATACGAGTAGGAGGAAATGAAAGACATGTAAACTCTTGTAGTCTTTTTAGAACAGTTGTGGTTTCTGTAACAGTTTTCTGCAAATTATGCATTAAACAAATAGCTGATGGCACTTACTAGAGCTTTCCAACATAAGAATAGGAGAAGGAATTTGAGGGAGGAAAGAGAAACATGAGGTGGAAGAGAAAGGAGTACATACATGTAAAGAGCAAAAAGTTAGTACCTACATGCAAGTAACAAGTGGAAATATAGAGACAGTGTGTGGAAAGGGCAGAGATTAGGAATTTAGTTTGTGGTAGAGGAAAAGAAAGGAGCATGGCAAACAGAGGTCTGGACAAAGGAAAAGGGAGTTAGGATTGCATGGAGCCACTCCAGGGGAGAAAGGACTAGGAAGCTTGTACAGTTGGAACACATAAAAAACAAATACTATGTGTATTTCCCTCTCCAATTACAAAAGCACTTCCCCAAGTCCACAGGTGTGCAAAGACTGTTGCAAAGACTGCTGTGCAAAGACTGCTGTGCATTTGTCATCTATCTTTCATGTTTTACTTTTGGTATATTCTTGATGTTGCTTGTAAGTTTCAGAGAATAATTTACTTTCACTTTTCTTTTGCATAATATTTTGCAGGAAAAGTTCCACCTCCCCAGCATTTGGAAGTTGATGAAGCATCAACAGATAGTTTTAGGGTCAGCTGGAAACCCACCTCCTCAGATATTGCTTTTTACAGATTGGCATGGATTCCTTTGGATGGAGGGGAATCTGAAGAGGTGAGTTGCCTTGACTCTTTGACGGTATGAAACAGGACAAGAAATTCAATTCTGAGGTCCTTTGCATCAACTTTTGCTGATTAAGCCTGACCAATTGGCTTGGAAAAAGATCTATCCTGCTGCAAAGCTCTCAAAACCATAATCAAACAAATATTCAACTTTATTTTTGAAGAGGAAGTGAAAATACATCTTTTTTGAATAAGAGCCTGTAATGTGCCACTTGCATAGTTTTGATGTATGATGCTATTTCAGTTTTCAGAGGTTCATTTTTTTTTTTTACTAGAAGATGGTGGTAACTCAGCCAGAGCTGTGATATGATCGCTTAAAGATCCATGTTTGTCTAATAAACTGGTCACATTACAATTGACCATGAAGCCTAAGTTGTAAAAGGTTTGAAAGTTACAAGCTTGCCTTTCAAATTAGCCATAGTTAATTTATTAGATTATTTGCTCATTCTCTTTTTCCTTTCCATGCTGTATTTTTTGCTATAGGCCCTTGTGCATCTTCACAATAGTGCCATTTTCATTAGTCTAAATCATTACGTTATTTTTCTTCCTATTAGACTCTTTTTGTTTTATCTTTCTCCAAGAATTGTGCACTTCCTCTCCCTTTCCAAATTCTTTACTGTTTGTATTCTGTCTGATTTTGTCTCTTTTAATATCTGTTCCTTCATAGTATTTGCTTTTTTCATGCTCTTCAATCTTTTATAATGTCCCAAACACCTTGCTCAGTTGGCATAAGCACTATGAAGAGAGGCCATGTCTGAAAACTGTTGATTGAGGTAGGAAATGTGGGGAAGGATGACCTGTACCTAGATTTCATGCATCATTTTTTTCATCTGTTAGGACAGGAAGCAGTCTTGCAAAATTAGGTTAAGTGTCATTTTCTGTAGATTTAGTTGGGGCCAATTCTTTGACCCAGCAAGAGGTACTCCTGCAAACTGCTGAAAGAAATTACAGGAAGGAGCAGGGAAAAGAAGGAATTGGCAGGTGAGAGAGTGGGCACAGGTCATTCCCTAGCATCTTCCTACAGTACTGTTTTGTGAAATACTGAACTGATTTGTTTCTGTTAAGCTCCAAAGAGTAGTTGTCAGTGAAACCCTTTAAGCCTTGTGATTTTTTTTGAGGGGTGAGATTTATGGTGTCTGTGGTGTCCTCTGAGTGTGAGAATTAGTGATCAGGAAATATTTGAACTTGTAGAGTTTCACTGTTCATTGTATTCATTAAGAACTGCTGGAGGCCTCGGTATTTTTTCTGTGTTAAAATATTAAAAATAACCAAGCTGCTTTCTTGTTCACCTTGCATGACCTTTCTAATGGGGTCATGCCTAGGATAGCACAATACCTCCGGGCTGTTGCCTGCCTCTTTAAACTTTTTTCCCAGCTAAGTGATCAATCATGCAGAGAAAAAACATGCACTCCCTCCCTTTCTCCCAAGATCCAACTTGCCAATTAACTAAGTGGGGTCATGGAATGGTGTTGAGAATTACACACACCTCAACTTACTTCACCCACACTGATGTGTGAGGAGAGTAGAGTGGGATGTTAGCACAAGAGAGCTGGAATCCATTATTTAAAAGTGACCTTTTATTTGTAGGTTAGAGTAAGAAATGCATGCTGCTCTACTCATATATTTGTTATTATTTTTGCTTCCGTTATTTGTCCTCTCCACTTGAAAGTTCAGCTCTTTGTGTTCTTTTTTTATGTTCATCTCTGTGGGCTAAATTAGCAGGGAGTGGAGAGTGCTAGAAGCTATGCTGCAGAAAATATGCCAAAGTTATGTGTAAGATAGTAGCTATATAGGAATTTTATTATGACAGATGTGTCTAGAGGGTCTGGGGAATTGGAAAGAAAGATATTACTTATACCTATTTAGAATACAGCTAGACTCACTGAAGCTAATTTCTGAATTTTTTCGCAGGAAAATAGATGCTAGAGTGCATAGTATGGGCTGCCTAATTCATCATCTGATCATTGTAGAAGACATGAGCCCAATTAATTTATTTCTCCTTTTTTTTTTTTGTATCAGAGTTCAGAAAGTCTATGATCGGTTAATGAGTACCTCTTCTCAACGAAATATATTTTTTTCCTGCACTGTACCTATCTGCCAACTTAGGAAATCTGGGGTCATGCATAGAATATAGTGTGGTTTACTATTTCTGGTAGCTGGTGTAGTAGACTTTACACAGCATTTATATATTGTTTGGTTATAGAATGGCCACCTATAAAAACTTGCCCAAGAAAGATTGTTTTGTGGTAGCATTTATCTGCATACGCTAGTGGTTATTCCCCAGACAAGTCAGCCAGTTTCCCTGGAATTACTGCACAGGCTCCTTCTGTTGTGCTTTACCATTCACTTAGCTCCAGTTCCTACCCACCTGTTGACCCCTTCCAATAAAAATCTATGAAACACAAAAATCCTAAGGAGAAGCCTTCTTCTTACAGTTAACATTGCACATGTGAATCTTCTGTTGCTGTCATAGGTAGAAACAAGAAAAATTACTTTTTAAAATGCTGTAACATATAGCCAGCTTCTCAACAGCACATCTCCCATAAATCCCCCTAAATCCTTCTGTTACAGCATGCAATCTGGTTGATTTCTTTGGCTGTGGACATCCTTTCTGGATCCAGCTTTGTTAGAGGGAAAAATTATGCCTTTGAGCAGTTTGCTACCAACTTCCTGCAACAGATCAGCATCTCATGTGTACTCACATCAGATTTATCAGTGATGCTGATTGTATGAGCAGTCCCTCACCCTGCTCAATCATAATGAAGCAGACCTAGTAAAAACAGTGCAAAGCCTCTATTTAAACTGTCAGAGGTGACCATGTTCATTCTTACGAGTGGTTACCCCGGGATGAGCCAATATGCTGGTGATCTGCAGCAGAGTGTAGTAATTTGTGGCAAATAGGGCTTGGTGGAATTAGTAGTAACCTTTTACATTTATTGCAACTAGTTGCAGAGTGCATTTATCTGTATTCCTCAAGCAGCATTCAAATGCATGGAATCATAACTCAGATTATAAATCTAATACAGAAACAGCATTTTGTAAAGCTACAGAGATACTAAATATGCTTGTCATGACAGTGATTGAATGGTAGAAATATGGAAGAAAGCCAACTTGCACTGTTATATTGCTTTCATTGATGAATGTTTTGAATATTAAAGTTTTTCAAATGAAATGCTTATGTTGAGCTCTAGCAATTCATTAACTGTATGTGAAAGAGTAAGACTGCGTGTTAAGATACATTTTTACATTTTAAATTTTCTTAACAATGTTTTTTTTTTTTTTCCAGTCTTACTTTGTGGTACTTTTTATTTTAACATAGGTAATAAGTTATTAGGGCTTATATCTATATCTACTTATATCTAAGTGTAGATTTATGTTGTTTTAAAGCAGAATTTATTTTCCTTCTTTGACTTCCGTCACTTTGTATAAATTAATCAAGTGTAGAACTGATTTTGTTTATTCTTGCTTCACTATTTAGGTTGTCTTAAATGGAGATGCAGACAGTTATGTTATTGAGGGTTTGTTGCCCAACACAGAATATGAAGTTTCTTTGCTGGCAGTTTTTGATGATGAAACTGAAAGTGAAGTTGTTGCTGTTCTTGGAGCTACATGTAAGACTAACTCTTGAATATCATTTTTAGAGACGTTTAAATGATTTAAGTTTAATGTATAAACCTGCTACTTAAAACATAGTCCATCTTTGGGTTGCTTTAATAATGACGAATGTATTGGTTTAGCACGAGGACTTTGCTGACAATATTTTTTTGCTTTTCTTATTTAATATTATATGGTAGATGGCACTGAATCAAAATGATGGTTTGGCTCCCTCTCTGAGCAGTGGTATTAATAACCATAGGATCTGGAAATATGTTCAACTTTCGGTCTTGGAACACAGTTTTTCATTAAGACATATATTAAATTGAGGGGAGGCAATAAATATTTTAAAGTTAATACTTAGGAATTTTGTTGAAAATGTTTGGCATTTACAGTATGCCCTTTTATTTCTCATTTATGTAATTTATACTCACTGGAGAGGTGTTCACTCTTGGTGGAAATAAGCATCCAGAAATTTTACGTGGGTATCCTCTGAAATTAATATGGGAGTAAAAAAGATAAAACTTATAAATCATATATGGTGTAATTTATAGTTATAGCCAAAACTGTAGCCACCAATTTCATTTAGATTGCTGAAGTCTTTGATTCAGTGTCACAGTTATATATTTAGGACCTATTGCAATTTAGTAAAGAAAAGTATTCTTAACACTGAGCTACTATATGTAGAATTCTGATTTAGGCCAGATAGCTAGTTTATGTATGCATATAGACACATCTTCTGCACTTGATAAACCTGCTAGAGTAATATGAGATAAAATCATTGCCCTGAAGATTTTATTATATTTGTGTCCTCTATCAAGGAACTGAAAATGTATTTATATTTTAAGTCTGTTTCTGGAGCAATGTACCATTTGTGGAAATTTGCATTAATCACATGGATTTAAAAAAAAAAAAGTGTCAGTTCTCTCTATATCAGGTATTGGAAGACATGAAAAACATCTTGCCTTAGCTTCTGGCATTGTTTTTGTCTAAGAAATGAGAAATTTGTGGGTTTACTATAGGGATATGGCTTTTTTGTGCAAAAGGAGGCTCTTAGAAGGTTATGGAAGAAGCACCCATTCAGTAAATTATTTCTGGCTTACAAAGGGAGCTTTTATGGGGAAAGATGTTTGATTTTCTTATTTCTAAAGCATCAGTAAATTTCTGTTGAAGTACAGCTTAGGATGCTCTTTGGCATGACGTCAACTGATATGGATCATTTTTGTTCTATTCAGTGAGGAAAAAATATTTCTTAAATTCATGTGCAGATTCTCTTCTGATGGATAGTGACTTGGTTAAGTGAACAACTGTATTTTTCATGTGTAGATTCAAAAATATAATTGATTCTTATTAAATCACAAGCTTAATCTTCAGTCCTTTTTAAGAAGTCATTGCCCATCCAAATGATGCTGACACTGGCCATTGTTACTAAATGTACTTTCAGTTTTACTTGGACAATAGTGAGCACCCTTACAAAGTACTCAATTCAGTAAATGTGACAACTCTAACAAATCATCAAAGTGGAGGTCACTATTCTCAGCTAAGCCAGAAATGTGGAAGACTATACATATTCTTGTTTAATTGTACAATTTTATTGTCATATCTCTAGGTCTAAGGACTACTCCTGCAAGTCTGTGTGCCTGAAGTAAATGAAATCAATGGTTCCCTTCTAGTCTCTGAATTGCCTGAAGTGTGTGGGATATTTGTAGATGTGAACACACATTTTTGATGTCATAATTAGAAATACAAGATGAATACTGTGACCTATCTTGTTGAATTGTTTGTGAGCTGAGTATTGTTTTTCAGTTGCGGGAACTACTGCAGTACCTACCACTGTGACCACTACTACTACTACCACTACCACAACTCCTAAGCCCACCATAGCAGGTAAATGGAATAAATGGAATCAGTTTAAGTGCTGAAGGCAAAGAACTGAGGCTTCCCACAACCTAGCACATCCAGATCTAGAAACAGAGAGCTGTGATGGTACTGAGGGGCTGGTAACACCAAATCCTCATGGTTTATGTGGTCAATACGCTGTCATGGAAGATCTTGTTGAGGTGTAGACTCCAGGCAAGGAACATCACTGGTGAAAGGTGCATGCTGTTGTGCTTCTACACCACGCTTCTCTGTGTAGCCAGCTTCCTGCACATGCCTTATGTGGGATAGAAGCCAACCTGTAATGCAGTGTAAGAAATTTGAATGGTTCCAGAGATGCTACATAGGAATACAGAAACTGAGTCTAATTTGGAAAATCTTACTCTCTTGTCTCTTATAAACATGAACATAAATATGAGCTTGAATATTCTCCAGAAATTTGTTTACTTTTGAGGGTTCTGTGTCTACTTGGGAATTAGAAAATTGAAGTTTATGAATAAACAGTTCTGCATTTTTTTTTTGTCCCGTAATATTCTGTCTGCAGTTAGATTTTTATTATTATAATGCTCCATAAGCAAGGTAAGATAAATAAAGCAAGTGGGATAATACATATTAATGGCAGTATAGTAGTTATGCTGTTATAGTAACTATTACTTAATTACACTGTTAAAGTTTTTGTGTGGTTAAGCTCAAGTATGACTGCACTGAATGAATTTGTCCTAGAATGGACGTGGTGATTATTAGCACAATTTTACGTTTAAAAATAGAGGTGATAAAACGCTAATGAAATTACTTTTCACTTCAGTTTTTCGAACAGGAGTCAGAAATCTTGTTATAGATGATGAAACAACTTCAAGTCTGAGGGTGGTGTGGGATGTCTCAGATTACAATGTTCAGCAGTTCAGAGTGACCTATCTCACTGCCAAAGGTGACCGTGCTGAGGAAGCGGTAAGAACGGTCTGTATAGCCTTTTATGAATGGCTTCATAAACTTGAAAATGTTGCTTAATAATTGCTAAGGCATGATCTCTTCTTGCATAACACTCCTGTTGCAGTCAGTAAATGATTCATGTTTGGTTTTACTGTGAGATAGAACTTCAAAATTTTAATTCTCATAGCACCTGATTCATGGCAGACAAACCTAAGAAGGTTAACAGACTGGCTGGCTGTCCTCTTCCTGTGTTTTTTTAAATGTTTACAAGGTTTTTTTTTTTTTAAAAAAATAATTTACATGCTTTTTGTTTGTATGTTTGTTTGTTTTAAATCTTAATCCTGTAGTTCTGTTTTAATATTCAATGACTATTATTTTAAAAGGAAACTGTAACTGTCAGAAATGGTAGTTAAATTCTGGCTAAAAGAAGGAATTGTGAATTGACTCAAGACCTCTTAATATTGGGTAGGTGTCTTGGCTCTAATTCCACAAGCTGTTTTAAGTACACACTCAAGTAATATTATCTTTGGTCACAATGCAGTTTCATTTTTGAAATTAATCACATGCATAAGTGCTTTACTTAATAAAGAATTACTTAAGATCATAGTTAAAATTAAGCACATTTTAAACTGAAGTGTTTTATCATGTGGTTTCAAGCACCTGGGAGGTGCAATATAGATGGGAAAAAAATAGTGTTCGTATGTTTAACTACATTTCTTAAACAGAACCCAAAAGTTTTGTGGAATTTGGGCTTAAATATACTATAGCGTGACAATTCTATGGTGGATACTTAGTTTTTTTGGCTCTGATTTCTGTGTAATTTCCAATTACTCCTCCCTCTCCATAAAAATATTAATAAGCTTTTTAATCCTTGATGCAATTGGCTGGAAATCAAGGACAAAAAATGTAATAGGATACTTTTCACTTCAGAAGAGTCAACCCCTAAATTACATGTTCGTTCTTGGGTTTACTGGAAAGACCACATTTCTTTGTTCCTTTAAGCCAAGAATTTTTCACATGGTTAAAAACCTTGTTGTCCTATGGAAGCTCTTATTGTGAAATGTGAGAATTTTCAATGCTTGCATCCCCTCTTCTACAAACCTAAAATTTTGGTGGGTCTTTTCAGAAACTTGGACTGTATGTTTGTAGTATATGTGTGGAGGAGCTAAACACAGAAGGTCATGCACGTGTCTTTAGGTGGTTCTGTCCTAATATAATTTACAATTTTGAAAAACAAATTAAGTATTTCTTTGACAAGTCTTGACACCTGGGTGTACTAGATTAATGTCCTTTTGTGTATCCCTTGCCAAAATTAGAAGTAGTTTAAATGTGTCCTGGAGCATTAGATATGATGAGAACTTTGTTCTTTTCTGAGTCTCAGCTTCAGAAAATTTAGCTGCACCATCCTCAGAATACATAATTTCTCTTTAAAATAACAAAGCACCTTGAGGCTCACTTTCTGCTTTTTCCTCTTTATTTAAAGTGGCTTATTATAGGTCTGTCAGTTTCTTGCCAAATATGTGAGATTGCTAGCTCAGGTGATAGATTCAGTGGGCTTGAGATGGTAAGGATCCAAAATAAGAGTCTGAACCTTGGGACTGTTGCTTCCAATAATCTCACTTCAAAGAACAGATTTGGTACAGGAAATAGAAGGTCATATTCTCTTTATTTTTATTTTTTTTAATGTGTCCTCTTCATGTGCCAGATAGCTCTGATTCAGGCTTCTGAATCTCACTGAAGTTAAAATTTTAGTGACAAGTACTAATGAAATCACAGTTCATCTGTGATACAGGAAGGTTTTGGCCCTAATCATTAACCTTTTTTCTGGTATCCTGACTATCCAGATAATGGTGCCTGGGAGACAAAACACTCTTCTGCTTCAGCCTCTGCTGCCTGATACAGAATACAAGGTTACAATTACTCCAGTCTATGCTGATGGAGAGGGAGTCAGTGTCTCAGCTCCTGGCAAAACTTGTAAGTGTGATCTTTCTGCTCTTCTTGTACCAGAGTATGTACGAAGAAAGGCTTTTCTTTTGGTCTTTTATCCCTGACTGTACTGATATATTTTAGTATCAACACAGCCTTTCTTTGCTGATGATTATGACTTAAGAGCTTTATATCAATCTCAATTCATTGGCTTATAAGCAGCAGGTTGCTTCTTACTGACAGATTGAATTTTTTATTTAAATATAGTGAATCTGCAGAAAAAGATTACTGAGTAGTAAAATGGGTAAATCCTGGAGAGATAGCTCAAAAAGGACAATCCAGCAAATGTACAAAACAATGTAAATAGTGCCTGCTGGGATAGTATCAAGCAAGCTATTGTACTGTTAATTTTTGTGTGTGTGTGAGATCATTACATCTGAAAGGCCATTAGAAATTAGAAACAAGAGGAGGATTTATACTTGGAAAACTTCAGTGTGCTTGTGTTGAAATAAACTATATAAATGAAAGAACACTATTTCTGAGTTGTCATACATTAAATAAAAAACCTTGTGAACAAAGTTGGGAATTTATCTGAAAATTCATAGTTTGTTGAACAAAGGTCATAATTAGTTCTTAGCATAACATGATATGACTTTCTGAAGTACACTGACATTAATTTATCAGCATTATTCCAAGGAAGAATTTGATACAAAGCTTTCTTTCTGGCAGATTTGCCCATGAATTCGAGAAAACTTGGTATTTCATGAATTCCATGTACATGTTTGAGTTTTATGCATGTGCTTGTACAAGTTACATTTTTAAAGACTCCGTTTCATTTCCTTGTAGTACCCCTATCTGCTCCTAGAAATTTACGTGTCTCAGATGAATGGTACAACAGATTACGTATTAGTTGGGATGCCCCACCATCACCGACTATGGGTTACAGAATTGTCTACAAATCTATCAACAGTGAGTTTTTAAACAGTTGTTCTTTTTTTTTTTGTCATTTGCTTTGCTGTACACTGTTTTATATTTTAATGCAATATTTTGCTGAATTTTTTGCTAAATTAATAGTTGCAGTTACCTCTTTAAAAATGGTATTAACTTGATGTCTCAGTTTTTGAATATGAGAAATGTGTAGTTACAGAATAATACAGGTTAGAAAGGATCTCTGGAAATCATCCTTTCCAGCTCCCTGGTCAAAACAGAGCAAACTTGGAAGAGGCGTCACTGGGTCTTGTTCAATCAAGTTCATAATATCTCTGAGAATGGAGATTTCAAAATGTCTCTAGGCATTTGCTTCAGTTTTTGACTGCTTTCACTTTGAGATTGTTTTCCCTAATATCGAATAAAATTTCCCACATTTCAAATTTTGTCTATTTCTTCATGTTGTCTTCCTGTTTGCCTCAGAGAATGACTACATCTTCTCTTCCCCCTCCCATAACGTACTTGTAGGCAGCAGTAAGATTCCCATAAGATTTCCTTCATAACATTGATCAAACCTAACTCTCTCAGTTTGTCTTTTTATGTCATTTTTTCCTGACTCCTATTTTACTTCAGAAACTACATTTCTTCTTTTCCTGTACCTCTTTTCTGTAGTTCTCCTGCCCTTGACTTCCATCCCCTTACAACACAAACAAAGCTTTAGTTTCTTTGACTTACTTCTGCTGCCCTACTTGTCCCAGATAATTGCCTTTTTATTCATGGATCATTTTGTCTATACTGCATCTGACCACCTGCACATTGCAGCTAGACAAGGCACCTATTTTCATTCAGAGTTCTTTAGAAAAATGTTCTCTATTGACAGCAATCAAAACTGCGACCACTGAGGGACTAAAACAATATATAAAGACAATACTTTTGTCTGGTTTCTGAAGTATATCCAGAACATCTAGGAGAGGTGTGAAAGGAGCTGTTTGCATGTCTGGTTTGGTATAGTTTTATTCTTTTCTATTTTCATTATCATTTTTGCACAGTGCTAAATGATGCTGTTGTGTTAAGAACCCCTTAGGGACTGTTCTGGCTGGCGTCTGCTGTCCCCCGTTGCTCCTGGCACACCATCAAACTGAGGAGATCTTTGGCACTCTATTTAGGGCAGTAGTAAGTCACTGAAGCAGAACAAAAGAGTTTTTACAGATGCCAATGTCTAGCCCTGCCATAATGAATCCCACTGCTGAATTTCCCAAGTGTGTTGTCTATACAAGAACTGTACACTGTTCTGAGCTGTGTCTTTGTCTTTGTGCATGACAAAAGCAAAACAAAATACTAACTTTAGGGCTGCATGTAATTTTGGATGGGTCTTAAGATTTGTTTTTACTACCTGTTAATTGAGTGGATGAACAAAAGATTTTCTGATTTTTTCTTCCTTTTTTTTTCAGTCCCTGGTCCTGCTTTGGAGACCTTCGTAGGAGATGATATTAATACCATTCTCATTCTAAATCTCTTCAGTGGAACGGAGTACAGTGTGAAAGTATTTGCTTCATACTCAACAGGCTTCAGTGATGCCCTAACAGGCATAGCCAAAACCTGTAAGAATGATTTCATGCTGTTCAGATCTCTGCAGACTGTTTTTCACTATAAACATAGCTTTGTGCAGCTCCTTGAGTAAATTTTCACATAGAAGTCTTTTTCAGTTGTGTGAAAATTGTTTTCCTGAAATTGAAGTCTCTTTTCTTATCAAAATATGTCATGCTTTATAATCTACTGGACATTAGCAAAACTGGAGTCATAAACCAGATGCTATTATTTATCAGCCAAATATTTTCCTAGTAATATATACAAATCGCTTTAATAGAAAGTATGGTAACTCTTTTTTTTTCCTGTAACTCCCTATGTATAGTCTGAATTAGTCTTTATATATCTAAACCTCAATTTAAAATAATTTTTTTGACAGAAGTACTGCTTTTATAATGACATTGTACACTGATTTGTAGTGACTGATTTTTTAGCAGTGTTCATTATTAAGTCTTAACAACACTGACTGACATTCCAAACCTGTGATCTAAAAATTCACTTTTTTTCCCTTCCATTTTTGAGTTTTATTGACATTATTTTTGTAAGCAGCTCTTGAAATTAAAAAAAAATAAAATAAAATTGAAAGATGTGGTATTGGATCCCTTTAGTACAATGCTTTCATCATTGTTAAATCAAACTAATGCATCTAAGAAGAGCTATAAAAGTCCATTATTGTCATTATAAAATACAACAGCTAATCCCCATACATAGTGGCTTACAGTTTGGGAACGTGAGCCCTCTGCAGCTGCATTACAGCTCTCTTAAAACAGAGGTCTGCTGGGGGTTGTCGCAAAGGGTGCTGCCACAAGAAACAAGATATTTAAAAAACTACCAGGAATATCTGGGGATTCTAGCAAGAAGCTGTCACATTTGGGAGATGTCTGTGGGTTGCTGTTCTCTGTGCAGCTCCTCCCAGCAGAGTTAGCAGTGGGGCATCACCACTTGGTGAGATGCAGTGAGTTCTAGGAGTCACATGGAAAAAGGAGCAGACGAAGAGTAAGAAAGGCAGCATATTGGCCTCCTATGCACAAGGCTAACATCAAGGGCTACTGATATTCCTTGAAGATTGAATATTAAGAAAAAGTTCTCTGAAAGAGTGGTAATGCCTTGGAACAGACTACCCAGGAAGGTGGTGGAGTCACCATCCCTGAAGGTGTTCGAGAACCATGGAGATGTGGCACTGAGAGAAGTGATAAGTGGGCATGGTGGGGATGGATGATCTTAGACATCTCTTCCAGCCTTAATGATTCTGTGATTCTCTTTCACTGTAATTCTGCTGTTGCTTTTTCTTGTATGTCATGTTGGAGGAATAAATCTCTTTTCTTTTTTATATTTGATTTTCAGTGTACCTGGGTGTGACAAATTTGGATACATATCAAGTCCGTATGACTAGTCTCTGTACTCAATGGCAGCTTCACAGACATGCTACTGCATACAGAGTAGTTATAGAATCACTTGTGGGTAAGTTACTAAATCATTAGATGTGCATTTACAGCCTAACCCAGAGAGCTGAATTGCATAAGTTAAGAAATTGTATTTGGTCAGACTTGTAGACTGGCTCCTGAAAGACTGGAAATGATGAGCAGAAGAAGGAGTTGTCTACACATTGAAAGTTTCAGGAGTAGCATTTTCATCCTTTTATATCAAATAGATATTAACTTGTCCTTTTTTTGGTTGGAGTTTTTTACCTATCAGTAGAAGACAGATGATGACATGAGATCTTTATGCTTGTGAGGGACAAAAGATGGGTAAAAGATGAACAGAATACATTTAAGATTGTAAATAAACCCATCAGTGATAGCAGTGATTAGGGGAGGACAGAAAGGTAGGGGAGAGCCCTCAATGAATCCATAGAACTGTAGAATATCCTGAGTTGGATGGGACCCACAAGGATTGTTGAGCCTGGCTCCACACAGGAACACCCAAAATTCAAACCCCATGTCTGAGAGTATTGTTCAAATGCTTCCTGGATTCCAGCAGGCTTGCTGCCATGACTACTGCACTTGAGGAGCCTGTTCCAGTGCCCAGCCAATGAAGACTGTGCTCACAGTTGGAACAGGGTCCAGTTTTGTCTGTTCTCATTGAGCTGATTGTTAATTATACCTCATAGTAATGTTACTCATCTAACATAAGTTAGACAAACATGACATATTTTTATGTGGCAACATGTGGTTGATGCTTTTTAGCACAGATTATACAGACAGTGGTATCTCTTCTGTTTCACTGTGATTCTCAGGTGAAGCCAGAAGAGATTTTAGGAAGTCACATTCTGTGCAGTTATTCTCTTATTCCGAGTATATATCTTTTGAGTGGTGATGAATTAGAAGCTTGGATAACTTTGGAGAAGTGTAATTAATAACATTTAATGGCATTTATCAAAGGTATCATGAAAAGTAATACTATTTTGATTATAAAAGATTAATGACCTTTCTGTGTTATGACAAATGATATGGTTTTTCTGAAGGCCTGATATACAGACAAGCTGTTCAGAAAGCAGCCATCTTTGCTGGCAAAAGACAGCACAGATTTCCTAAGTAGCTAGTATTCTGCATTCTTGGTACCTTGTTCCTCATCTTATAGAACTGCCAGAGTTGTTTTAACTGAGCCAACAGAGCTTAAATATGAGCACAGTAAGCTTAAGTGTGAACAAGTGCTTCATATTGACATCTGTCATGAAGAGTTTTGATTGTCAGATAGGGTATGTGACTCATTCAGGCAGTGATCATTTATTTTCATACTAATCTAACACCTCCTGACAAGCATCAGATGTTTTTTCCTTGGCAGTGAGTGATGGGCATTTTGTGTTTATACTCAGTAGAATGTGAGATCAGTTACTTACATTTTGCTGTAATTCTTTCTGGTACAAATTATAAATCATGCTGACAACTTTCTTGTTATTGTTAAAATACGCCATGTGCTATTTGCAGTACCCAGGCTTTTTTCCATTGTGAACTTGCTCTCCACTTCAGAATTTAACAGAATTTATCTGAAAATCCTGTAAAACCCTATTCCTTAACCAACATTTTAAGTGGCTACTGGTGGAAGCTGGAGTACAATGTGTACTTCAGTCTCTCTTACAATTACTAAGCACATTATAGACTCTGAGAACCAGAGCCATAGACAAAGGATGCCATGGAATTGCATAATGCAACAATTCCTCATTAGACTCTGATAATTTAGGACCAGATCCAAAGCCCATTGATGACAGTGTTAGTGTTTTTATTAACTTCAGTGAAAGGGGCAAAATTCATCTGTTTTCCTGCAGACGTCTGACGCATCCTTCAGCTGCTACTTTATACAAAGGATGTATTAAGAAATGTCCCCCATAGATTGCTGCACAGAGGTGAATTTCAAGAAATAAGGTAGCATGTGGTTTATAAGTTTCTGTCAACTACTTGCCCTTCATTGGCTGTCAAGTTCCATTCTAATTTCAGACTTATGTTATTCAGTAAAACTGCAATGGAAACTATGTTTTAATGATTCTTCTTTTGATTCCAGATGGGAAAAAACAAGAGGTAAATCTTGGTGGAGGGACACCTAGACATTGCTTCTTTGAGCTAATGCCTGGAACTGAATATAAAATCAGTGTCCATGCACAGCTTCAGGAGATAGAGGGCCCTGCTGTAAGCATCATGGAGACAACATGTGAGTAAAGCAGATATGAGTTCAGCCAGCAGCAGTATTGCTTCTTTACTTCTACTTTTTTGTTTGATTGCATACAAATGTGCTATTCCTATGCAGTTTCCTTTAGCTGAGTTTTCATTTTTTTGACTACATTGTGACTTCTCCACAGAAGTGCACAAAAGGCTGCTATCTCCAGAGGATTCTTACTCCACTACTTTGTATCATTTATGAAGCCACATCCCCCAGTGCTACTGGTCTTTTTAATGAGAGTGAAACAGCGATGGTGGGTTAGATTTCTTCATTAAAAGTCTCACTAGGTGATATTCTGAAAGTCTGCGACTCTGTAAAAATAAAAAGGAAAAAAGAAAGGTATATGCTCCATTTCTTTTCACCAGTGTAACATAAAGTTAAATGAAACTTTGGTACCCAGTCTACTTATATACCTGAAAATAAGAAAAAGCGAACTTTTGTAGTGTTGTTCTCAGTAACATGAGACAAAAAATCCCCTTGCAGCTGTTTCTGAAGGCAAGATCCTATTCTCATGCATTCAAAATACAATGAAAGAAAATATGGGATTAGCAGAATGAAATAAACATATTGTAATGTTATCTTTCTTTCTTCAAGCCTGCTTTCAGTCTCGATGATACACTTTTCATAGTATATTGTTATATACCAAAGCTCTGTTAGCCTTCTCTCAGAGTTGATAACATTTATTGTTGTCCTCTACAAATTCGCCTGCCCATACTTTGGGTTCTCATACAAGACAAACTTTCACAGGTGCATGAGGAGTGCATTTTGTATGCTCTGCAGTTCAGGGAGTTAGGAGGATAAGTTGAGAAAAGGACACTTTGGCCTGTATGTCAGTTTCTCATGCAAACAAATTATTGCGTCACATCAGAAAAAGACACTGTTTCAAGGTGGCATCTACCTCTCTCATGCTGTGAGCACTGCAGTGCAACTTGTGGCACTTTCTAAATGGAAGCCCCTGGCCTGTCTGAGGCCATGGAGGTCCTGGACATTAGTTTCTTTGTACATATTTCAGAGTCTTGGTCCTTCTTCCTGTTGAAGCCAATGGAAAGGCATCAGTGAGAGTGGGACTAAACATGGGTGTGGACATGGGGCCTGTAACGAGTCCTGTTTGCACTAAGCATTCTCAAGAATAGATATCTTTTCTGAAGTTGTTGTAATTAACACTGCTGCCTATTAAACATCACATATGTTATAGCAAATGCTAAGTAGTCTTACTTGAAGGCATGATGTTTTTATGTCACCTGTTGCTTCTTACGATAATTACATTGACAAAAATTGAAAAAAAATGCTATTGAACCAAGGTGGAAACTTTTTCTCAGCTACAGCCATCAAAATGTGTGGTTGTTACCTCTGAAATTCAGCCATAACTACATCAGAATGAACTATATGCAGCCCTTGCATGCAGTAAGGCTTTCAGCCAGCGAATCATGTATTTAGGTAGGTTTCTGAGAGTCTATCATTCCAAACCTAATTTTTAGGAGCAGGTGGAGATGGAGTAACCAGTTTTTTGTCTGGCAGCCTTAGTGAACTTTGCTGCAAACACTGACACTGCTGTCCTGCAGAGTTCTGCTAGGAACTGCATTTCTAGCTGGAAACGTAACAGGGTCTCTCAGAGAATTCAGAAAAATGTGGCTGTGCTTTTCTCTGGATGCAGGCACTGGCTTGCTCCTGCACTGTCTCAGTGTTTTGGGTGGCAGGACTAATCTCTTCTTCCTTTCAGTGTGGATGGAGATATACTTTCTGTGATTAAGGACTAGATGTGATCAGAAAGGAAAAGAGCACTGATGTTTTATGAAATGAATTAAGGATAGTATGTCAAAAATGGGGTTACCACATGGTCTGCTACTCTAGTGAACACAGAAATGGACAGTTCCTGTAGTATTTCAGCAATCTGTTGTCATTCACACTGAAATGCACTCACTGCTTTCTAATAGTACAGTCCTTATTCAGGTGATCAGTAGAGGAAGACACACTCATCTATCTTTCTGTCCAATTGCATTACTAGTTGGTTAAAGATAATGAATTTGGAATGTGGAGATGAGTAGAAAACGCTATGTTTAATATGGGTAAAACAAGTAGGGGTTTTCTTTGAAGCATTTTTTCATTCTTTTTTTTTATTCTTCAGTACCATTTCCAACTCAACCACCAACTTCTCCTTCAACAACGTCACCACCACCTACAATCCCTCCTGCAAAAGAAGGTAAGTGCTACACGTGTGGATTTATAATAATTTTAAGATGTTGATGCCATGATTTTCTGCTTCTGACACTATTTTAGACCTGTGGAGATTAGATGTCAAAATGCATTTGCTACAACTACACTGTTAAGGCAGCTGGCTTAAATTGAATGAGCCAGAAGTCTGACATCATGATTGTATTGTTGAAATTTGCAGAAAGGAGGGTCAGCATCTGTGAGATTTTCTTTTTCCAGAACACTTAAACCATACATATTTTGCAACTGAAGCAGATATCCGAGGGATAATTAAACCCCTAAAACAGCATGATTTTTATTTTTTTTATAAAAATATGTCTGCTTCAGTTAATGACAAAATTGTTGGCCATTCTGTTCTTAAATGCAGGCTTCCTTTTGTTTACCAATTGAACGTGCATTGTTTTGTACAGTCACATAAATACTTCTGTGAGGGGGATCATTGTTGTTGGAAACTGAGAACCAAATCTGTTTACAGCAATTGAGAATTTAATCCCTAACTACATGAAAAAGAGCATTCTTTTTTTTTTTTTAAATCCAAGGCATAATCAGCAGAAAACTAAACACAGATATTTATCTTTCTATCACTTTCTCTGGATTTAGAAGAACAATTTTTTTCAAGATGTAATATGTTTAAAAACTAACCTCACTATACTCTGACCCTGAGCAATAGAATTGGGTTCTGTTGTGCATTGAAGTTTCCCAGTTCCTGTGAAAGAGTGTGCAACTCGTGGGCATGTGTAAAGCTCTGCATGCTATTTTGCATAAGAACATGCTAAAAGAAGATGATATGGGGGATACCTGCACTGCTCCTAAATACTGCAGTTAAGGGGAGGAGCTAAGGTGTGGACTAGATTCCACAGAGAACCTCTGCAGTGGAATACAGAGTCTCACTGTGTCATGCAAAGTGCATATGTGACTTTATTTAATGACCAAAATAAAAATTAAAGTGGCTACCTAGATTTAAATAACTGTTACATCCTTCAAGTGTCTTCTGTCAGTGCAGATCATTCACCCCTTGCAAAGCTCAGCTGGTTCTGCGCTTACACTGAAATCAATACTGCCAGGTCACTTTGCTAAAGCATTATTAACATTTAAAAAGGGCTTTTCATGACAGTTATATTTTCTAAAGTGATTTATGAGATTTTCAGATCAGTTGAGCTATTGCTTTAATTCCAGAATACTTGTTTTTTTTTTTTTCTCAGTATGCAAAGCAGCCAAAGCTGACCTGGTGTTCCTGGTGGATGGGTCATGGAGTATTGGAGATGACAATTTCAATAAAATAATAAGCTTTCTGTATAGCACTGTTGGAGCTTTGGATAAGATTGGCCCAGATGGAACACAGGTAATCAATATCTAGAGACAGAGGGAGCACCAGAAGTGAAATGAATCAAAATGTTATTGACATAATTTCACAGTTACTTAGAAAATATAAACTGCTTTATGGCAGCAATTATTTCAATATCTTATTTTACACACATCATATGGTAAAATTCATGGCGTGAATTTTGCAAGCTTGAAGTATCGCATCAGTCACCTCTGAATCAGTCTAATGAGATTTGTTTTGTTAATGTTATTGCATAAATACTCACTGTGGTGTTTACATCTAAATAAGCTAGAAGTGGTGTTGATAAGGAAAATGAAAGATTCATGTAGTTCATTTATTGCTTGTGGTGCTTCAGGATCTGACACGCATGCTTAGTTTAAGGATAAGAGTAGTTCCTTTCACCTCAGAAGCACTATTTAGAGAATATGAAGTTTAATATGTTTTGTGTGTTGTGGACGTTTACTTCATAGTATTGAAATACATGGTCTTCACTCAAAAAACAGCATATGTCAGAACATGTTCTTGCACGTTTCTATTACTTGCTTCAGTATTGCTGCCCATCTGTAAGTTGCTTTTGTGCAGCTATTCATTCATGGAGACTGAATAAAGTCCTTGCAGTTCTATGTGCAAGTAACTGTACACGTGTGAGTAACTGTACATCTGTGAACATCTGTAAGAAGGATTTTGTTTTTGGGCTGGATTGAGAGTACTTTTGCCAAAGTGGGTATTACTTTTCTCATTCTGTTTGCTGCAAAATGAAACCAGAAAGTATTAGGTGGTTGCCAAAGCTTTGGAGAGTAAAATTAAATTTTATTTTTTGAAAGCTTTTTAAAAGAAGAAAGTTCTGGCTCCAATTTAAGGATGAAGCAAAATTACAAGATAAATCCTTGTTTTGAATGCTCTAATTCACTTACCTTTTGCTTATACACACTGTGTGGTCCTCTGAAATAAACACATCTTCTGTATGCACAGGTGGCAATAATTCAATTCAGTGATGATCCCAGGACAGAGTTTAAATTGAATGCATACAAAACAAAAGAGACTCTTCTTGAGGCTATTCAGCAAATAGCCTACAAAGGAGGAAATACAAAAACAGGTGAGAAAGGTCATGATTATGATGTTGATTTTGTCCCTGCTTCTTTCTGTACAGAATTTAGCCTCAATAAGAGTGGTGAGGCACTAGAACAGGTTGTCCAGAGAGGTGGTGGATGGCCTGTCCCTGGAATATATTCAAGGTCAGGCTGGACAGGGCTCTGAGCAACCTCATGTAGCTGTAGATGTTCCTGTTCATTGCAGGGGAGTTGAATGAGATGACTTTTAAGGGCTCCTTCCAACTGAAACATATCTAGGATTCTGTTTTATTTTCATTTGCTAAATGGTTTAAGATATCAGTGTACCAGAATGAGAATGTGGTATCTCCACACCAGAGATGAGAAGTTGGGGTTTGAAGTTAAAAAGTCTTTGGATTCTGCAGTTTACACCCTTCACCCTCTACTGCTGAATATTCACCCCTCTGCCCAACAGTGTGATAAACAGTCAGGGAGGGAAGGAGGAGGGAAGAGAGTTGAGCAGAAATAAATGGCTTTTGAGATTGTGGAGGATGAAATCAGCTTAGCAAGTGGAAAAGTGTAAGGAGGGAGAAGGTGGGAGGGAGCTTGCAGAAAATATTTGGAAATAGTGGGCAAAGTGGAGGGTCTGCTTGGTTACAAGCCAGGACAGTTAAGCCTCAGTGGTATAGTTAAGACTGAGCTGGGAGAAGAGGTCTGTTAAGTGAATGCAGTTACATTTTAATTAATCTTTTAGGATATCTCTCTGATGGGAAGAAATTAAAGATGAATACTGAAAGGGTTAAAGTTTAAGTTGGAAACCATATGTTTTATTATTCTCAGACTGCACAGAAACTTCTTGCAGCTGTTCCATTGCATCAAATTTCAGTAGTATCAAAATGACATGTTTTCAGTTTACTCGAGAAAATGCTACCATGGCACTTTCAGTTGTTACCTGGATGTGCCCCTACAAACCGGAAAGGAAATTTATTGTTATCTCTAACCTGCATCAAATGCCCTTTCCCAAAGATGTAATGTTCTTCAACTTCACCTTCTGGACTGAAGAAACTGATGTTTGAAGCTGTCAAATTTTCAAAACTTGTTGTCAAATTTAAACTGCTAAATCTCTATTTTAATATCAATGGAATGCACTAATATACAGACTGCCAAGGATCCAACAACTCCTACCGAAATCCATTTACAGCGAAGTCCTCAGCTTACTTCAGTCTCATGATAATTATTCAGGTCTTAAATCATACATCTGGGCAGACATTTTTGGGACAAAGCATGAGGAGATTTCTCCTTTCACTGATATCTAACATATCATATGAAAAGCCAGTAGAAATTGGATTTATGTCACAGAGGAAGTATGTTGACAATTTTTTTTTGTTTCAGGCAAAGCCATTAAACATGCAAAAGAAGTCTTGTTTACTGGAGAGGCAGGCATGAGAAGGGGCATTCCAAGGGTGCTGGTTGTTATTACTGATGGGCGATCACAGGATGATGTGAACAAAGTCTCCAGAGAAATGCAACTAGATGGTAAAATGTGTAGTTTTAAGAACTATTCATATTTTCCTTTTTTTTTCATTAATCATAACTAGTTAAGTTTAGTGAAAAAATAGGGTAAATTTTGTTCCAAGATTTTTTACAAGTTTAAAGAAAACAGCAAACATAGCAGTTAATGGAATTGCTCCCATGGCGAAGAATTTAGAGGGCATGATCATACGAATCTGTGCTATTGTCTTTGAAATGTAGTCTTATGAAATGAACTGATTTATTTTGTATACAAGAGGTCCTTTGAAGTTCCTCCATATGTTCTTTTGCTGATTCTGATCTGCTCTCATCATACAGTCATTGCCTTTTTTTTTTTTTAACCATCGATTTTAAATAAAGAGGCATACAATGTTATGTGCCTAGAGGTAAGAACAGTTTTGATTATGTATGACTGAGGTTTGTATCAAAATCCTAAGCACATCAAATGTCATATAGATTGAAGCTAAAGTACAGAAGATAAAGGGTATAATCATTTTGATGTGAGGAGGTCTAAGAAGAAATTAAATATGTGCTTTGTAATTAGTCTTTAGACTTTGGCAGCTATGAAGATACCAGTGGATATTACTGATCCCTTAAATCCAGTGTAGTCATTGAGCTTAGTTGCCTGCTTGCATCATTTTTAGATGCTGAATTCAGTGCCTTTTTAAATAACATGTTACAAAATAGGAGGGCTTGGATACATTGTTTTAAGCAGCAATCAAGAGAACAAAAATTACATTTGACATTAAATTGGAGTCTATGCCTAAACTGAATAAAAAAAAATGTGTAACTGTCATGTAAGTTTTGCAGTTGTCTATTACCTATCACTTATATTACTTATTAAACTGACCATGACTTCCAGAGGAGAAAGCATATGAAGGAGATTCAGCTGCTGGCAGATTATGTCATCCCAGTTACCTTTGACAAATAAGTTCCTGTCTCTCATTTCCATTTGTATGTGGTCTGCTTAGACTTCAGATAAGTACAGACTTATCTGTGATAGAGACTAGCAGGAAGAGGTGCTGATGTTGGATGAAACATATGGAACATGAAGATGTTGTTATAATATATTAAATCAAAGTTTTGTTATGCTAAAAGCTCCTCAGAAGGTAATAAATGTCCCTGGGCCTCATTCAAACTTAAAGAAAATATTGTTTGACTAGAGTAAATTTGAGCTTGGGCTGTACAAGAACACTATGTCCATTGACAATATTCACCCTGATGTAGACAGGGTCTTTCTTTATCTTATGTGGAAAGGAAAATATAGAAAAACTTTTGTTTAATTTGCTACTCTTCAAAGATATAGGATATGATTCTCATTTCATTTAAATCTTTGCTCAGCTCAAAGTTCAGATTATATTCATGCAGGTTGCGTAGAACAGATTTGATCCGTGCAGTTAAATTGCTGATGAAATAAGAATGTGTTTCAGTGTTCACTCACGAAACAGCAATAGCTTGAACATTCTGATTAATATATGGCAGAGAACAAAATCTGTAGGAGACCTATAGGAAATTAATTTTTGTGCTTTATATTTGTGATATACTTAAAATATTCTTCCTACACTTTGCCTAAAGTGAGTGGAAATGTTTATGGATGATACAGTACGGCATGAAATTAAAAAAGAATTTAAACATATGCTAAAACTTTAAACAATTGTGTAGTCTTTATGACTTCAAGAGAACACTTAAGCATTAAGTTTTAATTAACGGATGAAGCATAAATAGCCAAAAGAAATATTTCACAGAGGATATATCACCTTTCTTTTTGATTACGTGTGAACTGTTTTGTGTGACAGAACAATAATAAAATTTCCACTACTGTATTTAATCAGGAAAGGAGCCAGTGCAAATCTAGCTGTGTTCATATTTCATTTCCATTCTTTAAATGAATAACTCACAACAGTGTTCTTTTTTGTTTTACAGGTTTCAGCTTTTTTGCTATTGGAGTTGCTGATGCTGATTATTCGGAGTTAGTTAATATTGGCAGCAAGCCCAGTGAAAGACATGTCTTCTTTGTGGATGACTTCGATGCCTTTACAAAGATTGAAGATGAGCTGATCACTTTTGTTTGTGAAACTGCATCAGCAAGTTAGCCATTTGACATATACTTATTTCTAAAATAAGCGCCAAATATTATGGGTTTTTTGGTAACAATTTCCTTTTAAGAGATATTCATGAAAATGGATCTTCTAAATATAATTCGGTGCAGATATTATCACTGTAATGTTATTTCCACAAAAGTAAGGAGATGGAGGTGTTATAATTTCAGTATAATTGATGGTTGTTTGCTAAAAATCTAGAAGAGATCCATTGGTTGTGGGGAAAAGAAAAGTTTTTTCAGTTTTGAAACAGGACCAAATTCTTTGAAATTTATCAGAATGCCACATTTCGGGCTTTTTATGAAAAGGAAGGGGAAGACATTCTGGGAAAACACCTGATGGTTAGAGGTCGATAATTCACATAGTTTTAGGTGTATGCCCCCAGTATATTTTCTGATACATAAACCAGGAAGTAGGCAGTATATAGCTGATATGAATCACTTGTGACTAGAAAGAGTACTGGAAGCACGCATTGAGCTGGTGAATGCAAGAATGTTGCTTGTGTCCCCTCAATTCTTTGTTTTTGACCAGTATCTACTTTCAGTGTTAGAGAGAACTTAGAATGTTGAGAATATTCAACAGTAGTATTTATTTGTCACTTGTGCCTGTATTCCAAAAGTGATCTCCAAATGTAAGTGCTGTGGGGTGTCATATATGACACCTTGCATGTAGACTTATTGATTTCCAAGGGCACCTTTCCTGGAGGAGACTAGTGTGCTTTCTTCCCTGCAAGAAATGAGATAAAAGAAACAGATTCACAGATATTAAATATGTCTTAAGGACTGTATGCAGTACTGGTCTCTCCCATTAAGGCTATGTGTAGAGTTTGAAAAGGTACAGAGAATGTCTGCTAAAGTAATTGAACTTGAGGTAGACTTAGGTCGAAGGGCACAGATAGAGGACTGGGGACATTTGGTTAAAGCATAATATAAGACATACTTTTTTACACAGTGAGCAGTGAATTTTTGCCACAAGAGGTTTTGAAGTCACGTTCCTAGAAGGATTAAACAAATTCATGGACAACAGTTGTATAAAGGGCTATTATGTGGAACATGCAGGTGTGTACCCCATTCACATCTTTGCTACAGCTATTGTGGATCCTGAGGAGCAAAACTGAATGAGTGGAAAGTGGCCAGACTTGCATGCCTTTCCTAGACAGCATCTCCTTTTGCTACTTTTGAGGATAGAGTACTGAGCTGAGTAGACCGTTGTTCTGACCTGTTGAATCTATCCTTAAATGTATCCTTCCTTTTTGTTTTTTTTTCTTTTTCAGCTTGCCCACTGGTATTTAAAGATGGCGACAACTTTGCAGGTAAGCTATTTTTGTGTTTGGTTTTTGTTCCAGATTTATGGAATTTTTTTTTATTACCTGCTTCTACAGTATCAGCAATAATGCAACCTTTACATTAACAGCTGTTTTACATGTGGTGATAGGAAACTCTTTGATGCAACTGGTTTTGTCCTTTTTTTCTTTTCTGTAATGTGGTGTTAATTTAATTTAAATTAGTAAAATATTTATTTTGGTGTCTTCCAGGATTTAAAATGATGGAAATGTTTGGCTTGGTTGAAAAGGAGTTTTCAGCCATTGATGGGGTTTCAATGGAACCTGGTACATTTAATGTTTACCCATGTTACAGACTGCACAAGGATGCCCTGGTGTCCCAGCCTACTAAGTATGTATTCATATATAAGTATTTGTAAAACACATGAAATTAACTGTCCAGTGCAGACAATTATTCATTTCAAGCGTTGCTATTTTTATGTCAGGCGAGCAGAGAGGCTAGCTCATACCTACATTATGGTAATTAGTAGAGCATTTGGTGTCCAAAGTCCTCAACCAGTTTCCTTCAAAAATAACAGCTGTAGGAAAAAGTAGATAAACTCAGTGGCTATTTGGGGTTTCCTGTATGAGCCAATTTCAGGTACATGCAAGTTTGGCATCTAGCCATTTCATGCAGGTGTATATCAGTAGTGCTCTGTGAAAGGTTGAAGTCTCTCGGAGTGCAGAATGGCTTATTTTTAGAAAAGGTGTTTGAAATTGTTGTTAATCTAGTAAGCTTTCTCTTCCTACACTTTTCCTATGGTGAGTGGAAAGGCAGAGAACTTCTTTCAAGTGTGAGAGTGGGAATCTCCTTTAGGTCTCTTTCTGGTTCAGTCTGTGTATGTATTAAATACAGTGGAAGATTATCCTCCTTACGCTAAAATGAGTCTCTCTGAACACTTTACCAAACCTTCCTGGGAGTCAAGATGTTGTTCAGTATCAAGGACTGTGCTCTGTGAGAGATGTGGAAGAGACAGTGAATAAACCTCCCATGGAACTTAACTTTGTTTCTCAGAGAGGAAGTGATGGGAAAATCTTCATTTCTTCTCCTAGCAGTGTGTAGGCTATGTTTGATTCCCTTATGTCCAGTTCCATAGTTTGTGTTAAATGGCACCAGACAACAGCAATGGCTTTACTGTATCAAACCTGAGGAGAGTTAACAAAATGGTTTCTTAGCTGAAACAAACAAAAAAGAATAACATTGGAAATGGTTTAAAAATTTTTTATTAGAAGTTTTCTTATTCTTTTTGTATGATTACCCTGTTGTGTCCCAGTTGGAGCCATCCTTCTTGGAGCTGTGTCACGTTCTACTTGTTCAGTTTCCTTCTGGGTCTACATTGAGTGGAATTTCCAGAGATTAGCATTGCTCACTTCTTTTTCCTTTTCTGCTTCTTTCTGATTGGATCTGCTGCATTTATATGCTCTTCTCTGGCTGCCACCACAGCCCAGTCCAGCCCCATCTTACTACTTCTTTAGGCTTTCAGTCTCTTTTGTGGTTCAGAGAATGCCTTTCTCTTGATGATATACAGGTATGTCTGAATAATATTGCTTTTATTTTCTCATCTCATATGTGCACTGAGTATCATTAATGCTATTCTCCTTTTTAATTTCTGTATCCCCAAACCTTATGTTTTCCCCATCTATTTACTGAATTTTCTTTTGCTGGTTCTTTTATAATGGACATTAAGGTTTTGTTCTTACACCTGCTAAATTCTCTCTCTCTTTTCTCCCTGGAGAAAGTACAGTGTAATATCAACTTTAGTCGTCTACAGACCACTTTGGGGAATATATACATTGTATATCATATTTAACTCCTTTTTCCAGTGTGATTCATATCTATACATACTAAAAGTGTCAGAAAAACTTTAGATGGAAAGGATCAAATTTCGGGAAAAGAAATTGATTAAATGAATGTACCAGGCTTCTTTCAGATCCCTTTAGCATGATTTAAGGAATCAAGCTAATTAATTTTCAAAATACAGGCAGTCGTTTCTGATATTTCTTTGTCCTGCCTTGGAATTTGACAGTGAATGGTTAAATTAAATTGTAAGTACTGACTAACAAGCTTCAGGAAATGAAATAAAATAACATGCCAGTTTTATATCGTGAACTTCCTATGTCTTCTGCAAGAGTTGTAGGAGACTGTATTTCTGTAAGTATGGTCTCTTTTGACTATGCTTTGTTATAAGTTGCCTTTGAAATGTATAAGCTACATACCCTATGGTTTATAAATCTTCCTGTAACAGTCTCTGTTGTTTGTAATTTCTGTATGTTAGTGATGTTTAGTGGATGTCTATTGACATTGGTCTTCCAAGCAACTTCCATTTTCATTGTCTGTTAAACCAGACAATAATGCAGATCTTTCAAATGGCAATTAATTTATTCTAAAACCTTTTAACATAATTAATTTCAGCTTCACTTCAATCTGACCTCTGGTTTGATCTTCAAATTTATTTAAAAATTAATAATTAATTTTATCTTTGTAGATTTCAACGGAAAAGATAAATTCTCCATTTTCCATGAGCATTCTTTTGATAGTTATCTAGTTTAACAGATTTTGGAAATGCTTACTCACATTGTTTCTCGCTCTTGATTTCCAAAGATAAATATACATTAGAAAATGTGTTAAGTGAACATTTGATATGTAAATCACAAGATTTAATGTTTGTTTCCGTTTTAAAAATTGTATTTGTTTTACAGGTATTTGCATCCTGAAGGTCTCCCTTCAGATTACACCATTACGTTTCTCTTTCGTATACTTCCTGATACACCTCAGGAACCATTTGCTCTTTGGGAGATTTTAAATGAACAATACGAACCTCTGGTCGGAGTTATTTTAGATAGTATGTATTTTGTATCCTATCTGTGATTTATTCCTTAACTGTATGAATGGTTCATTCTTTGTCTATATTGATTATTGCCAATGTTTTAATCTTCCACTTGAACAACTGCCTGAACCTCTGAAGGTCATGGTTTCTGGTGCATATTTTATAGATTGAATGTAGCTGAGCCTAATTTGGAGTTGGAGTAAAATTTTGAGCATGTTGCTGTAAACTGGAAGTAGTGATACTGAAAGTGTTATTAACATTGTATTTTTCCACTTAAAATTTTGACTTTTGCACTAGTTCATACCATAAGCAAATTTCAAAATGTCAAACAAAACGGAATTCAATTTTTTAAACAGTTCTACAAATGGCTGCTTATTTGTGGTTGTTTGGTTTTTTTGTTTGTGCCGGTTTTTTTAATATCTTGTCTTAGAAAAGATAACTGATATCTTTGATCTTTTTTGTTAAATAAAAAAGTAACATTTTCAAACAGTGTATTGGGCCTTTGCTTCCTGTAATAACGAGTTCTTATTTTTACTCTCGCACAGATGGTGGTAAAACTCTGACTTTCTTTAACTATGACTACAAAGGAGATTTTCAAACTGTGACTTTTGAAGGTCCTGAAATAAGAAAGATATTTTATGGGAGTTTTCATAAGGTTAGTAATGGTAGTAGTAAAAATAAATAACTCCAAAAGGGAAATAAGCGTGTTTTGAAATCTTCCTTCATGTGATGATCCACTGCGAAAAGAAATGTATTTTGCTGTTCAGAAACAATTTACTAAACTTAAGTCCCTTTGCTATATTGATTTAACATTTAACAAATTATTGTTTTTGTGATGAAATTGATGCCGTCAATTTTAATCTCATGCTTGATGCCTATATTTTAGAGTTGGTTAAAAATACGTGCCTTGAGTTATAGAATTTAGAAATTAATTGGCTTTTGCTTTTAATGTTTAGGTTGGAAATGTCAACCAAAATGTAAAGAGAAAGTAATGCAAAAAAAGCTATCCGTCTTTTGACGAGAGCTGTTTTTTTAAAACATATTTTAAGGGGGTATAACTTGTTGAACTTGTCTTGGCTGTAAGAGATCTTGTAACATTCTTTCCAAAAGCAGATGAGGTAATGTTGGAATTGTAGCACGTTTGTTGTGGAAGCTATTTTTGTGGTTCAATTTTATTCCCAATTTCTGTATGGACTGTGGGATAGTATTCACAGAGCTCAATTTCTCTTTAACTACTCTAGACTTCCTTTTAACTGTGAGAGCAAGAAGGAGATAGCAGGTCAGAGCAGAAGTCTAACACTGTATTTTTAAAGTCTTGCTTTGGAAGAATGTGTAAGGCCATAGCAAATTTTCCTCTTAAATATTTTTCTGCATTTTGAATAATGATCCTTGTTATGTGAGTGTGAAAGACAGGAGACCAAATTCAATGCTCCTGCTGAGTCCAGAGCAAAGCAGTTACAGGAGTCCTTCATGGATTTCTCTCCTCCACCTTGGGTTCTGAACTTCACATAGTGTACTGATACAGAGCAGATACTGCATTTTTACCAGCTCTTCATCTGGACTCTCCCATGCCAAAAAATTGCTATTTCTTTAGCCTGAGTTTTGCTAGTGACAAGACAATTGTGACAAGGATTGTTATCTCTGTTGGGGATGTTTTTGCTGCATCAGTGATGGCCAGCAGAGTGCAAGTCAAAGCAGAAGGAAGAAACTTAGTTGCTATGCTCTGCTTTTCTGTGCTGCATTTGATGGGATTTGATAATCTTTCAGTGCAAAAACTTCACTGGTTTTCCTGTGTGATGATGTATAATATACAGAGTAACTTTTACTGCTTAGTTTTGGCTTTGCAAGCAGCTATAAAGGTGAAATCCAATGCTATGTAGCAGGATCATACAGGGCCCAGGAAATATTACTGACTACATAAATCAAAGGTTCTGAGAGATCTAGGTGATATATGAACCTCATACAGACCTTTTGTCAGTAATAAATTATTTTCTCCTGAGTAAATTAGGGAAGTTGCCAGTTTTTATGCAGATGTTCCTTAAGCAGAGAAATAAGCTAAATTCATTAAGCAAATTAGAATAATGGAGTAATTCAGGTTGGAAGGGACCTCTAGAGGCCATCTACATTAGTTGCTATGGATTAGTCTCAGTTTGGTTAGCAAACATGAAATTAGGAGCTTGTTTCAAAAAGTGCCCTGCATGTTAGTATATAATATGTGCTTCTTTGGTATGTTAAAGCATATTTTCTTTTCTTTAGCTTCATGTTGTTATCAGCAAGACTACAGCCAAAATAATTATTGATTGCAAAGAAGCAGGTGAGAAGACCATTAATGCAGCAGGGAACATAAGTTCTGATGGCATAGAAGTGCTGGGAAGAATGGTCAGATCCAGAGGACCAAGAGACAACTCTGCACCAGTGAGTAGAATAAGAACAATTCTTTAAACCATTTGAATATCCTAAAAGCAAGCATTTAGGATCTTTGCATTTTAAGTTGAAGCAAAATGAACTTGTATTTGAAACAGAAAAGCTTCATAATTTCAGAAATTCTGCAAAAGCTTGCAACAGTTCTCAGCTTGAGTAAAACCTAACTTTAATATTTTACATCTGATCAGACATTATTCTCAAACACGTACACAAACACACTCGGTTATGGTTTGTGTTCCAGATTATATTACACAGAGAAATATATAACTCACTTACCTGGAATGTTTGAACTTTAGTTTTGGTGATAATTGTGCCCTGTGTTCTTATTTCCTCTTACTTTTTTGCCCCCATGCACATTTTTTGTTCATTAAATAGCTTAACTGGTTTGACACAGATTGCCCCCCCAAAACCTCTGCCTTAGTATATCTATTTCTTAATGACTTCAATATCTAAATATTAAGATATTTAAAAATGAGAAAGATTCTCCCCACATTGTCTTTAATTCCTCTGAAATTGTTATCCTAGAAACAGTAATTGGTCATTCTGTTTGCATGACAACTCATGGGATTCTTTCCATTTTGCCTTAGATAACTTTAAGTTTTGTTTGTTTTTCTAGGTAGATTTAGTTGTTGAGGGAGAACTGCCAGGCTGGTAAGAGTCTTGGGAAGACTTCTTTGCTGAGCAGCATTGTTTGCTGATTTTCTTTGAACTTTGTTGACTCTAGAGAGAGGTTAGCATAGAATGTGAACCTTGAACTCAAGGCTTGATTTGAATAGGAATGAAGTTTCAAAAACATATTTACTTGTTATTATATGCAAGTACTCTTTTAGTCAAAAATGAGCCCTCAGAATACATCTCTGTGTACAAAAAAAAGAGCCCTTAGTGCTCAAACTCACAGATAATAATTATATCAAGCCTGTAAAGACAATTATACAGAGAAACTTTTGTAGTCACTTTCCAATAGAAACAGAAAAAAGGCAAACTTAGAAAAACTTGGAATTAAAGAAGGCTTTGTAAAGAGAAGTGGAAAGAAATTGTGTCTTTTGTTAGAACCCAGGAATCTATAAAAGATAAGTTGGATTACCCACTCACTGAAAAATTTGGTTTTGTTCAAATGAACAGTAAAGCTTACGTAAGACTACAAATGTGTAGCTGAAGATGTAATTTCTTTACTCCGTGCAACTGTAGATGCCTTGAAATTTTACCAAGTTACAGACAGGTCAAGAAAGCATACAAATAACATTCTTTAAAATCTCAGTTCTGCACATTGTATTCACCCTGAGTAGAACGTGTGTGGATGGTCAGCTTTAAGACAAGAATGAGGTGGTTTCTTCTTCAAAACTTAGAGGACATCAGAGGAAACTAGTAGGAGGCAGGACAATGACTCTTAACACAACAGATACTAATCAGTGCTGCTTCTTTATGTAGAATTTCATGTATGCCAAATATTTATGATTTTAGGGATGTCTTGACAAATTAATGGAAAGGAAATAATGGGCATTACTAATAGTTACTAATCTGGGGCAGGGAATCCCTGATCTGAGTGTCGTGGGAAGATAGTAGACTGTACGGGAGACTTAAATCTTTGTGCTTCATTAGATTTCACATGTTCCTCTGTTGAAAATTGAGTACTGGGATTTAGTCTGTCCCAGTAGCTTCATAGTTTTAAGGGGCTTATAAAGCCATGCACACAACAAAAATAAAAATTTTGAAAGTTGTTTTAATTTGATATGAAAATTGTATTTTTCGGATAGTTCAGTGCTTGCTTGTGACCATGTCTACATAGAATAGTTTAACATCTTTGGAATGGTTTTAGCGTATTTTTTTTTTTTTTTTAATGAATAAAAGCCAATATAACTGAAGCCAACAAAATAAAATGAATTTTGCAGTTTTGAATGCTCTTTCTCACAGTATCCTCTGGACAAAATGTCCAGCAGCACATTCATTATGTGATGGGTGAATAATTGACTGGTCAGGCTTACAAAGGTTGTAAGAAATAGAGTTACATCTGGCTGGAGTCCAGTCAATTCTGGGATTGTGCGGAGCTCCATTTTAGGGACAGTTCTCTTTAAAGTTCTGTTTAACATTTTCATAAATGACACAAATGCAGGACTTAAATGTATGCAAAGTAAGGTTGCAGGTGACACTAAACTGGGAGGAACTGCTGACCCCTCAAAGATGGAGAGGCCTTGCAGAGAGAACTTAACAAATTGAAGGGGCAGGCAATCATCAATCACATGATGTTTAATAAAAGCAAGTTCCATATTCTGCACCTGGGACAGAGAAGCCCTGGATATATGTACAGACTGGGTGATAAGAGTCTGGGGAGCAGCCCTCTGGGAAGTAATCTGGGAGTTCTGGTTGACAGCAAATGGAATATGAGTCAGCAGTGTGCCCTGGCAGCCAGAAGGGCCAACTGTGTTATGGGGTGAATGAGGCCAGATGGGCAAGGGAAGAAACTGTCCCACTCTGCACTGGTGCAGCCTCACCTCAAGCGCTGTGTGGTGTTTTGGGTGCCACAATATGTGAAGGATGCAAAACTAGTAGAGGGAGTCCTAAGAAGGGCTAAAAAGATGGTGAAGGATCTAGAGGGGAAGATGTATGGGGAGCATCTGAAGTCACCTGGTTTGTTCAGCCCAGAGCAGAGGAAGCTGAGGGGAGGCCTCATGGCAGCCTACAGCTCCTCACAAGGGGTGCAAAGGGGCTGACGCTGATCTCTGTTCTGTGGTGACAGTGATAAGACCCAAGGGAATGGCTTGGAGCTGTGTCAGGGGAGGGTCAGGTTGTGTATTATGAGAAGGTTCTTCACCAGATGGTGGTCAGACACTGGCACAGGCTCCCCAGGACAGTGGTCATGGCACCAAGCCTCCTGGAGTTCACGAAGCTCTCAGAAATATGGTTTGATTTTCATGTGGTCCTGTGTGAATCCAAAAGCTGGACTTGGTGATACTTGTGGATCCCTTCCAAGTCAAGGTATTCTGTGATTTGTCAAACAATTTTGAGGGAGTATATCCCAAATAAAATGTTTTTGTCCCATTGATGAGTGTGGTATGCTACAGTTCAATGAACAGACGAACATTTATCCAAGATAGACAGAACAAAAAGGGAATTAGGCTAAACATGCCTAGTCCGTTCAACAACCCTTAACAGTGGGGCACCTCTGGGTTAGAAGTTCCAGCTAGAGCAGAGAAACCTAACTTTGAAAAGAAGCAAATACTGTTCTTCATTTCTTCAGTGGGATTGAATAAAAAGTCTAGCTTTAAAACATAGATTACTTACAAATCACAACTTTTTTATTATTCATGCTTCCTTTTCATCAGTATGTATCTTGTTTTACCTCCACGTGTGTGTAATGTTAAAAGAATTAAGATTTGATGTGTTCTACTGTTGGGAATGCTTTGCAGAACTGTAGCCTGATCGGATGAGTATAGACTTTTCTGTATTACTGACTTTGCTTGTAGTGTTGGAGATCAAGAAAGGAAAATTTATATGAATACTTAGAATTATGAATAAAAGGCTAATGGTAGCAAAGAAAGCTTTGTTTAGTTGTTTAGGTTGAGTCAGAGCAACCCACGTAATATTTTAAAATAAGAATACTGAGTCATTCAACATTTGGATGGTGAATGCAGCAATTCAGAGAATGTCTATTTGCTCTTTATTTTACACCAACATGTTCTATCACTATGGATCTCTGGATTGTTTAATCCAGTATATGAATGTGTATACACTCCTGTGTAGGACTGCATAAATTTAACCAGTAATGTCAGACTTCCATTGCTTAGGACAACAGAATAGCTTGGGATGGACTGATTTATGGAAAAAGTGGAAATACTGCTTACATCTGATCCTGAAATGATTTCTGCACAACCAGCTGAAGTGTTTCTTCAGTCCTTTTCAGAGATGTCTTATTTGCTTAAGTGTAGTACCATGTAATGGTACCATGTAAATGACCCAGAGTCATTTTGAGTTAAGCAAATTAATGAGTCTTCCTGGAATTAGTAGCCCTGAGATGTGTAATGAAGAGGTATCTAAGTAGGTCTGCACGGAGCCAGGATGCATTTGAAAAAGCTGGGGACACAGGCCTGTTTGTCTCAGTTTACACCTTTGTAGAGCTAACCTAAATGTCCAAAACTTCTCTTCATGCTGCACTTCAACAGCTATCTGCTGGCAGATAAGGAGAAATTCTATGTATATGAAAATATTCTTTTGTTTAAAATATAATAGTTGACTTACGTAAGAAGAAAATGAAGCAAAAAACAATGGTACCCATTTCTATTTTATTTTAACACCTTTAGAAGCAACGAAGTTTTAAAACTTTTGAAGTTTTAAAATCCTTACCTTCATTCCTCTGTTGTAGTTCTAAAATAATGCTGCTGAAAATAATGATTTACAGTTGCTTAAATGAAAATAATAGCAAAACTAAAGTTCATTCTTCTATCTCTAGCCATTCCTCAATATTTTTAACATGTGGGGATAATTTAATGGGGTGTTCTGTTCTGTTCCCTTCTCTATTCAGTATGCAAGTAAATTAGGCATGGAGAAAGAATGGAAATAAAAACTGAGCAAAGCTTAATCTCTCTAGACCCATTTTTTATTCAGATCAAGGCTGTAATGGAGACACTTGGTTTTACCATTGAGTCCTATTTAGTATATTGTTTCTGACTACCTAGCAGCTGTAATTTTTACCAAATGTTTGTGTTCCTGTAGATTAAATTTTTGTCCAAAGCATGTTCCCAGACGTGAGGTGGGAATTTTTCTTTCTGACCAAAGCTGTCGTGCAGCAAGCTTTTCACCATGAGTAACTTTTCATTGCCTGAGGATAATATGGATAAAAGGGGGCACATTCTAAAATAAAACAGAACTGGAGAAGATGATAAATATTATCTGTGGCTCAGTTCCAGTGTAAGTAATATGCTACAGGAGATCTTGTTCCAGATAAAATCTGAGCACCAGACAAGTGTGGTAATTTGGGAAGTTCAGCTCTCTTACACCTGTCTCTTCATGCCTCCTTTGCTGGAACAAAGTGTTGGGAAGCACCACTGGACAAAACCAGGAAGTGGGTCAAGGAGGTGAAGACAATCAAATGCCTACAGCATTTCACGCTGAACAGCTTGCTCATTCAATATCATATCTGATAGTTGAACACATTGGTTAGAACATAAGCCTTTTTACAGTTAGCGTATATGTGACTAGAGGCTCTAAGTTGATAGCCATTCCTCTGTCTAGCCTGAGTACTTGAAGGAAGGTAGCTTTTCTTGCTGATGGCTCTGTTTTGCCCTGATCTTACAACTAACAATCTTCTTATTTTGAAACAGTTGCAATTGCAGATGTTTGACATTGTTTGTGCTACCTCATGGGCCAATAGAGACAAATGCTGTGAGCTTCCTGGCTTGGTAAGAAACTTATTTAATTAACAATACAATTTACTTCTTTTTTTTACTTTAATTGAGACAAATGTTTTGAAGGAAATGTTTGGTTAAGTGTTTTCAAAAAAGTCCAAGCGTACTCAGATTACTTGTCCTACTGAAAGTCAATATGACGTATATTTCTAAATCAAGTAAGCTGTTTTAAGGCACCCATGTAGTACTGTGTTTCAATTCATAAAATTCTTACTTCTGAATCAAAGTTTTGTACATAAGTCTCATCCAATCTTGATCTTTCCTTAGAGAGACGAGGAAAATTGCCCTGCCCTTCCGCATGCTTGTTCCTGTTCAGAAGCCAATAAGGGTCCTCTGGGACCTCCAGGACCACCGGTAAGACTTTATTCAGGTTTTTAGCCAACTGTACCAAGTTGTCCATGTGCCACCTTTATTCCAAGACTTGTAAACATACTGAAATTGTGTATCTAATAAGATTAAATTAGAGTTTCAGGTATCGGTAAAGCAATACATTATCATTCAATTCAGAGTAAAGATGCTGAGGAAAAAAAAAAATTTGTCACTCAGTCGAATGTCTAATGGTTAAGAAGACCTGAAGCATTTAGGAAATTGGGAGTTTTTCTAGCTTGCTAGTGAATGGTGAAATATACAATCTGAGAACTTCCCTGTACTTTGTGATGTTACTTTGCTAAAGCTCCTCTAAGCGTTTACTGTACAGATGTTCAGGGTCTTATGTTTCTTATGTAACAAGTGGAACTAGATAGCCTCGTCTAGAAGAAAGATATTTTACTTTCCATCTCAGCATAGTATCTTAGGAAGATGGAATAAATCTTTCTTTTTCCCGGCTTATGGAATTGCTCAGATAATGGATAAGACCAGACAGCTGAGATGTGGGTGATTTGAATTCTCAGTTTCACATCACATTGCTGATTTTTGGCAGTTTAGAAAAGTTGTAGGCTCTATTTACAAGAAAATATTATAGATTTGGTGTAAGAGAATTGTAACTAGACTGTTTGTAGAGCATTCATGTGTTTTTTCTTTTACAAACAAATAACTCTGATTGGCATCTTAGGGCTGCTTGCTAAGCTAGCTTGATGTACGGCCCTCTTATGAACAAATTTTATCTTCATGTTACTCTGCTCATACTGTGTTCTGAATGATACAAGAGCATGTTTTGAAGGGAAAGAGTCAGTGAAGAATGTAAAGGAAAATAAATGTTTTGAAAAGATTTTAAAGAACACAAATTACATAAGGTACATGTTCAACAAGTCGGACATTGCATCTTTTCTGCAAAAACTGTTGTTCAAGCTTTAGGTACAAAAGCTTGAAAAGGAACTTGATAAGGAGAAATTTCACTGAAGATGTGTGTCTTGGACAAGGAAAATATTACTGCGTTCTCTTATTTGAGTATAGGTTATGAGTCAAGTATGGATTAAGGTTTCAATTCCTTTATCGAGGTTTCCAGTATGTTTCTTTACAGAGGGATAATTCACACAAGTCCTCTTACCGCATTTCTCAGAAAAATAAAAAAATATTTAAAAGTTATTTGCATGGAAGGATATGTGTTGCTACAGTTCAAAATGCATATGGATCAAGAAATACCAAAGCTTAATTCAGCAATAAATAATCTATTTTTATTTATTATCTCTAAGATTAACAGTAATTTGAGTAAGATAATTCCCTACAAGAGGAGGTTTAAAATCAAGCAGAAAAGTCATAGAATCCTAGAATCATTTATGTTGGAAGGGACCCTTAAAGGTCATCTAGTCCAACTCCTCTGCAATGAACATGGACATCTACAGCTAGATCAAGTTGCTCAGAGCTTGGTCTGGCCTGACCTTGAAAGTCTCCAGGAAGGGGTCATCCACCACCTCTCTAGGCAACCTGTTCCAGTGCTTC
Source organism: Aquila spilogaster (assembly GCA_024606505.1). Classification (NCBI taxonomy): domain Eukaryota; kingdom Metazoa; phylum Chordata; class Aves; order Accipitriformes; family Accipitridae; genus Aquila; species Aquila spilogaster. Next base: position 19,508,917 of record JANHGO010000063.1, on the reverse strand, counting down.
ACTACCCTTACTGTAAAAAAATCTTTTACCTTACATCCAATCTAAATTTCCCTTCTTTTAGTTTGACACTGTCTCACCTTTTCCTATCACAACAGACCTTGCTGAAGAGTCTGTCCCCTTCTTTCTTATCATTGTCTGAGCAGGGGAGAATAAAATTCTAGAATTCAGCCTCTTAGGAGTGTTGTGTTTTTTTTTGCTTTTTTTTTTTGCCAGACAGTTACATGGCATATGGCTTGGGAAATATGTATGAGGTCTGGGAAAAAGCAGAGCAAAAAAAAAACAACTCACTGTTCTTTTCTGAGCCAACAAAGGGTCAGTCACATTGCTGTGTCTGGTCAGTACTGCTCTGGGCCATTAAAATATCATGTGACTTTCCTCAAAGCCAAGGATTTTTCTGTTTTAGGGATCAGAAGTCTTCCATATATCCAGTTTTAAATATTATACCAAAATATAATACTCACAATAAAAGGCTTCCATTTGTTTGGGACTTTATCTCTGGAAATATTATTTAAGATCTTTTAGAAAGTGGGTCATTTTGGATAAGACAAAGTATTGTTTAGAGTTAAGATTATCTGGAAGATTTCATTATGGGTTACAGTTTTTATGCCTTAATGTGCCAGAATTTGATCATGCCATCTGAAATTCTGCGTATAGAACTAAGATAGCACACAAACCTGATGCCTGCATTGTGAAAGGAAAGCTGCAGAACTCAAGGAAGTGAGGAAGGAGACAAAATATTATTGGATGACTTGGAGAAGTTTGTAATGAAAAGCCTTCAGTGCTTCATTGGTTTTAACTAACCAAAAAAGCTAAAGAGGTGAATTCAAAACAGTTGATTAAGAATTGTTTCTGGGGGAAGTACTAGCTATAAGGGAGTTTTTTAAAATAACAGAAAAGACATAACAGGAAATCTTGGCTAGCACTAGAAGTCAAAGAAATGACAGGTTTGATATTACTATACAATCTTATTAGTACTGGGGTTTAGCCACTAAAACTAGTTTATGGGAAAAATAAGGGAGGCTTTTGTGATGTTTTCAACTTATATCAGTTCTTTTCTGGAATTTGTGCTTTTGCCATGCTAGGATTACTGGGTTCAAAACCAGACTCATTGTGAATCCTAAAGCATATGATTCAGTTATGATGCCTGGCTGTACGTAGTCCTTTTTGACTACAAAGAAGGGCAGAGTCTCAGTAGTGCTTACATCCCAAGAGATAAAGGAATACACTCAAGTGAAGGAAGAGGGAAATTGACCTGAAAAATTTGAAAAACAATCTTTATGCTGTCCTTGAGGATAAAGCACTTCCAACATGTATATGCAAAACACATTCATGGCAGCCATCCATAGGTATATGCAACTCCAATGTCTCAGATGATACTAATAAGAGAGGCAACATTTGGTTAATAAATGATTAACAGATGTAGGCACCACTGAAGAAAGTAGGAGAGACAAAAATAGGTGAAAGATTGTTTGCCTATGTGTAACACTAAATTTGCCCATAGTGAATTTAGTAGATACTGGAGTTGTCCTTGGTGAAAAATATTCCTTAGTAACTGAAAACTCAGCCTTTAACAATGTGGTGATCCTGAGGAGAATGGACAGGTGTGGAGGAAGTTTCAGCAACTGAAGGGGAACCCATGACCACACGTATGCACTTCTATCCCTATTGCAGCTTTCAGTGTTATTTTGATGCTTACTGTGTGTGCATTCTCGGCTCTGGAAATTAGTTACATCTGTGTTTAAATCTGCTCCTATGTGTGACTACACTTAAGTATGTTCTCAGTTTAATTACTCCAGTGGAAGGTTCTGGGCAGGATATTCACTATGACTCAAGAACAAGAAAGAAACATTTGGCCTTCTCTGGATTTCATTTCTGTTTATTTGCGAGTTTTGGTTTTCAGAAGGTCCTGTGCTTGTACTTTACAGGGCGGTCCAGGTGTCAGAGGTGCCAAAGGTCATCGTGGAGATCCAGGTCCAAAGGTACTTTGTACAGCACATTACAATTTTCGGATGCACAGGCACTTGGTTTGTTTCTGCTGCATGTAAACTGTGAAATGAATCCCAGATTCTCTGCTGTTGCTGGGGAAAATACATAGTGAAATGCCATTGGTGTTTCATGTGTCTGTTTTCCTAACGATTGCTTGTCATGTGTGTTTCTTGATAAAAGAAATAAAATTGAGAATGCTGCTATCACAGCATAAATCTTTTTTTTTTAGTATTTGTGAGGGAACTATGCCATTTTAAAATGGAATACTAACTGTTCACTCAAATGTTAACTCATATTTCAGATGTTTTTGAGTCTATCAGTACTTAATTCTTCAAACAGAAGATGCCTTTCTCCATATGATAGGAGTTTAACTTATGTCCTGTGCTACTTTAGGGGCCAGATGGACCTCGAGGTGAAATTGGTGTTCCTGGACCTCAAGGACCTCCAGGACCACAAGGACCCAGTGGACTTTCTATTCAAGGCCTTCCAGTGAGACTTACAAAAACAATAGGGTTTTCTTCTCTGTTTTGGACAGCACTTATCTTAGATTAGACCAAAATATCTGTTGGTGTCCTGACCAGAATCTGCATTTCAATACTTGAGGGGAAGCTGCATATTTTAGTTTAACCTATAGTGAAACTGGGTTCAATGCCAACATAATAGTTTGCGCTTGGATATGAACTTCCAGTTAGCTGGAGGAATTTAATCAGTTTGGTGTGACTCAGGTATGAGCAGCCAAGCCTTGAGACAAGTGAAAAAAGAATTGTGGTAGGGGAGTAACATGGCCCCGAACCAAAATGTTAATACTTAATCTTTCTTCTAGTTGTGGTATTGCTCATTGCAGATCAGTTCTGACTTGAAAGGTATACCTAAGCAGGAACACCGTATTTGCTGCCAAAACTGAGCAATAGTATTTACTGCACTCACAGAGTCTGTCATCACAGGAGATGATTAGGCCTGGAATTTACAAAGCTGTTGTGAAATAAGTATCAGAATTTCATCATAAAGATACATTGGTAGAACAATGAACCAAGAGAACTAATTTGTTTTATATCCATCTCCCGTAGATGGGTACACACAAGTCCTGAAAGGTATCAGATACATGTCTTTTCTTTCTGCTAGATTTGTTTCATAATTTTACTGTTATAATAGCCTTTCTTTTTTCTACTGTACTACTGTAAAAATATAACAAAGTAATTTCTTAAAACTACATATTCTTGATGCTGTCATCAGGGAGTAATACAGAGTACATTAATTAAAAAATCACTTCTTTCATAGAGGATATGTGTTACGACAGCATTTAATTAAAATTAGCTTATTATCTGGAAAAGTGTATCTTTATAATGTATGTATTCTATAGAGATCTAGTGGTTTCATCATTAAAGGAAGTACTCCTGAGTGCTGAAATGAAATAGATTCTGATGAGGAGAGAAAAAACAACTACATTTTTTGTGATGTAATGGCTGTACTTCTGTTAGGTTCATTCTGACGCTTTTTAAAATGTGCTTCATAGTCTTTATTTTCTATGTAAATTCTTCACTTACATTTTTTCAGATCGAGTCTAAAGGTTTGCTTTCAGCAGGAGAAGTACCTTGTTTTCTTACTGTTTGTATGCTTGTTGGTTGGTTGGTTGGTTTTTTTTCCTAAAGATGCTGATGAGAACTATTATAAATAGGAAAGTAACCATGTATTTGATTTACTATGAGTGCTTCTTAATCTGCAGGGGCCACCGGGTGAAAAGGGAGAGAAAGGAGATCTTGGTTTTCCTGGCCTGCAGGTATTCCCTGTGTTATTGTTTGACCTGTCACTTACTAACTTTGTGTTGAATTGACACTGTGAATTTAAGGCACATAGCCAGAACTGCTGAGAAGTGTGTTGTCATGGTAAATTTGAATGGGTATTTAGAAGCAGGAATCTAGGGTATGCTGGTATGCGGTGACCAAATCATTCAGGGTCTGAAAAACCGGTTATTTTCTTGACCTTGTTAAACACTGAAATTAGGTTTTTAACAACTCAGAAACGATTGACTTTTAAATTTCTGCTTATGTAGTGAATTGTTAGTAACATCTGCTTATTTTTACTTTATACATAGTAAATTCCTCCTGGAATTATATAGGAGGACATATCAGGCAGTTAATTTTTTTTTAGGATATAATTCACAAGATCAGCATATTAAAAACTGTAATTTACAGTGAATCTTAACTTAGTTCATGTCTGGTATTTAGAAAGGAGTTTTCATTCCAATTGATTGCTGCTTCCCAGGATCATTTGCTCTCCCTTTTCCAAACTATTTTCTTCTGATTACATACCTCCAGTATTTGTTGGTTGTTACCAGGTTCCCTCCTCTTGTTCATATATGTTAGGGATAGTAAACTCGTGCAATCTTTCCTCATAAATCAGTTTTGTCAGCCTTCTGGACCACTACAGTAATGGCTGCTCTGCTGCTTTCGTGAGCCAGAGAATGAGATTTCATTTGAACAATGTGGAGCTGTGCTGGACGTATTTTGTAATCATACTTAGGCCATTTCATATTGTTGCACTGACTTCAAATAATATGGTACCAGGCTCTGTTTTAGAAAAGAGAAAGAAAAATGGCATTTATACTTTCAGGTTAAGATACTGACTCATGCAGTAGAGTCATACTGACACAACACTGGAATTAAGCAGATTTCTTTACAGCTTAGCAGCACAGGAAGGCTGATGTGACTCAATTGTCAGTGTCATTAACAGAGGATTGTAGTGAAGGAGTGTGAATGCATGTGCATTTTAACAAAGTGTATTTAACCATCTCTCATTTCACAGAAATATATTCACTACTAACTCTTCTATGGCCCTACCCAATATCAAATTCCCTGGTTCCTCTCGTCTGTGTAAAAGAATGCCATACAGTTTAATTGGAAAGTGATTTTGTTGCACTCTGTTGAGTTGATCTCATCATTGGTTCTCCCTTTATAATGCTTAGGGTGTCCCAGGAGCATCAGGTTCACCCGGAAGAGATGGAGCACAAGGTCAAAGGGTAAGGTAAAATGAACTTGTGTTTGTTTTAAAAGATTCCATTCCATAATTGATATGCTTCCTAGCATGGCCAATTTATTGTAGCTTATGTTACTTAAGTTCTGTTGTTTCTGGAGACCTGTATCTCTGTGCCAGTCAAGAAGAGAAGGCAGAGGTAGGGTGAAGTATCTTTCCATTTGCTAAATCAAGGTTGAGAAATACTAGGTGAGCAATGGGGGAACCATGCACTATGTTTGCACTTAATGCCTTTTGTAGGAATAGATGTCGCTTGTGTCCAGCATTGCTGATTAGTTCATTTGCGTATATGTGTAAAATTAGATGGTGGGTGAATGTTACATAATAAGCATGCAATCAAGTACGGTGATCTAGCTCATTAGTGAATAATGAAGACAATTACAAAGGGATTTTATATTGAAAGTAAACATTTGTAGAAACTACTGATGTGAGGAAAATTTGCATAAGAATATGAAAATTTGGTCAACTTTATTCTGCTTCTGGTAGAACAAATGTAAGTACTATCTGTAGGAATCAGTAAGAGCAAATCTTCATATTCATGTGTGTAGTTAAAACTATGAATTAAACCTTCCTGTGTGGGTGGACCTGCATTATTAGTTAGGTACTAGAAGGCAATTGTTAGCATAGAACGATGTTACTGCATACAGCGGAAGTTCACTATTAAATATGGCTTTTCAACTACCCTTGAACAAGATTTATGTGTTTATGTTCCTTTTTTGGGATATTGTAACGTAACTTATTTCTGGTAAATATGAACCTTCTTCGGATTTCTGACATTTACCTGTGAGCATGTTATAAAAATATATACGTATCTCTATAATGATATGTGTACTTGATCTTGTTACTATAAATTTAAACATGTACTTAAATGCTTAAACTCACAATTGTGAAAGTAAGTAATTTAAGTATGTAAATTATTACACTGAAATTACTGTAGAATTTAGGCAACGCATGGATGTTTTTCCTCTAAAATAAAGAAAGTAATTGTATTAAGATAAAGATTTGCACAGCATTATCTTCAGATGAATAACTTTCTAATCAGATGAATAGACTTATAATTTTAATTAACTTGCAATGAAATATGAAGGTAAATGTATTCCTTTTCCTACTTTATCCTACTGTAATGCCTTCTTCTATATAGAAGCTCATTTTTTACATGTTTTTAATCTCTTCTCTTTGGCTGTATTGTATCTTTTCCCCCTGAGTTCCTCGAGCTTGGTGTCACCTATTCATCTCCATGTTAATAAAGGCTTGGAGCCTGACAGACATTTGGATTTTTGCCACAATGCTTGTCTAATCTTGGTCATAGCCAAGTTGAAGTGATTTTGTTCTAGAAATTGTTTATGTGAGTGGCATGTACCCCCTCTATTTGTGCTCCTGGTCTCTAGTTAAACTGAGCATTTTGCAATTCAGGGCGAAAAATACCCAGAGTTTTGACTTTATGCTGCCGCTAACATCTTTTTCAGTAGAGTCACTCAGCCCTATCTGTGTTAACCAGCAGTTCAGAACTGATCTAGTTTTCCTACATATGGAACTCAGCAGGTTGATACAGAGAGATTATGTTTCTGAGAAAAGCATGGGGTAAGACTAGTGCTGCAAAGGTTTTTGATACAATCTGGAAGGGGCATGCAGCGCTTATTCTGTAGAACACCCCAGCATTGTCTACAATAAGGAAGGGCAAGTGAATAACTAGCCAGTTTTTATAGATGAAGTAATCATGCTTGGTTCATGTGTTCACTTTCTTCTGGTGTTAATCAAAGTAGCAGGATAAATAGCTTAGATCTCACTGAAACAGGTCTGTTAGCCTCTTATTGTCTCTGCGTGACCTTATGCAGTATTGTGCAGCAGTAATTATTTCTATGGCAACAAACAATGATGTTTTATTAATTTTATGGTGTTGTAACTTATTTGATTACTGTGAAGTTATGACAACATAAAATTGCTTTTAATGAGTGAAGATCCAAGCCAATGATATTACTAAAGTCTCTTTGAAGACCAAGCATTGGAGAAGGGCATAATTCTGAAAGGCATAACTGCAGCGCAGCAACAGCGAAAGGGAACTGGAAAATTCCTAAGAAGTAAATTGCCTTTTTGTATAATGTTCCCTTTGTTGGGCTTCCTCCTGTTAGCCAAGATGCCAAACTATTTTGCAGCTATTATACTACTGGAACTGAGATTTTATACATTATTCTTAGCTTAGCCATCATTTCCTCATTAGTATTTTTTGTTCATTGAAATATTTTAATTATAGCCTGTGCCATAAAGCACTTAAGCAGATGACTAAATCACATCAGTTTTAATGGGAAGCAAGCATGGGACTGATATTTATTGGGAGATCTCTGGGAGCTTTTTTGAACTTGAGATAATGTATATAAGACTCAAGAAGTCCTGCAGTCAAGGATTTTTTTCTTCCAGTTACTGATACTTGGAATCACTTCACTTCTACGGTACTTTCTTTTTTCTTTTGAATTCTAACATTCATCATTCATGTTTCTACTGTTGAAATAATATAATATTGTTGAAATCAATTCAGAAAAGGTATTTATTTTTTACTCTTCATGTTTTAATTTAGCAGTTAATGTAGAGAAGTTCTTTTCTGTATTTCTGAACTGCTTTTTAATTCCTGTTTAATTTTGCTTTTCTTGGATTTTAGTAACTAGTTATAAAACTAGAGCATCTCCCCTGTCTGTTGTATGAATTCATACGAAGATCATTTTTATAATGAAACACCCTCTCTACAAAAAAAAATAATGTGATGTTATAAAAATACTGTGTGAAATTTGAATCAGAGGAGTAAATGTGTTTTCTGATAATAAAGCAAACTTTCTGAATATTCCTGATAAAATTTTTTAATCCTGTCTGTGGTGACTGGTTTAAATCTACATTTCAGACTCTGTAGTATGAGCATTCTCCTGCCCTCTCATCAGCTTCAAGTTATAAAAGAGTGATATTAAAGATTTTACAAAATACAAAAAGGTTTCTTTCTGCTTTTATTTTATGGCTAGGTTTGTGGTTGTTTAGTGTCCTCTCTTACTGTCCCGTATTTGTAGCTGGCAATACACAGAGGTCTTTATTAAAGGGAACAGACTCTGTTTCTCCCAGGCATATCTCATTGAAAGATACAGCTTGAATAGCATGCTAGAGAATCCAAACTGATGTCATGCATCCTGGTGAATATGTAGGCTGTAATTAGACTCTCTTGTGCTTTTTGTTCATCTTTTTCAGCCAAGAGTAGAAAGTTTGGAAACAGACTGAGACTGACCCTTGTTTAGATGTGTAGGTAGAGATGGGAAAAGTCTTCTCTTTCCCATATCTCCATGGCTGCTATCCAAGGTGAAGTCACAGTTGCAATCCTTGTTATTTCTTGCAAAGTTCAGGCCACTCAAGAGGATAGACCTACACAGCTGCAACAAGGGAAGTCTAATCACACAGTCACATAATGACTGAGATGGGAAGGGATCTCTGGAGGCCATCCGGTCCAAACCCCCTCCTCAAGCACGGACAGCCAGTGCAGGTTGTCCAAGACCACGTCCAGGTAGCTTTTGAAAATCTCCAAGGAGGGAGACAGGGAGACTCCACAGCTTCTCTGGGCAACGTATGCCAGTTTTCCATCAACTGCATGGTACAGGAATTTTTCCTGATGTTCAGACAGAACCTCTTGTGTTCCAGTTTGTGCCCACTGCCTCTTGTCCTGTCACTGGGTACCACTGAAAAGAGCTTGTCTTCATCTTCTTTGCACTCTCCCTTCAGGTATTTTTACAAGTTGATAACGTTCTCCTTGAGCTTCCTCTTCCCCATACAGAACACCATGTCTTCATAAGAGAGATGTTCCAGTTCTTTGATCATCTTCATAACCCTCTGTTGGACTCTTTCCAATATGTCCATGTCTCCATAACTGGACGTAGTGCTCCAGCTGTGGCCTCACCAGTGCTGAGTAGAGGGGAAGGATCACCTCTCATGACCTAGTGGTGATGCTTTAGCTGATATAGGCAAGAATACCATTAGCCTTCTTAGCAGCAAGAGCACGCTGCTGACTCATGGTCAACTTTTGTGTCTATGAGAGCCCCTCGGAGCCTTTTCTTTCAGGCTGCTTTCCAGCAGGTGTCCCCCAGCATGTCCTGGCACCTGGAGCTGTCCCTCCCCAGGGGCAGGACTCTGCATTTCTCTTTGTTGGGAAATGTTATGAAAGACTTTGCTGAAGTCTGCAAAGACAATATTCACTGCTCTTCCCCCCATCGGGTTGATGATTTCATTAACAAAGACTTATGAGGATGGTCAAGCATGATTTCCCATTGGTGACTGTGCTGTCTACTCCTGATTATTTTCTTCTCCTTCATATGCCTGGAAGTAGTTGCCAGGATTAATATATCATCCTGAGTGGCTGTCACGTTCATCATGATGACACCTGTTCTGAATGCCAAGTTTGCATCTCCTGTGCTTGTAATATTGTCACTACTCACAGCTGCCCCATTGGTGTCCTCTGCTGGGCATCTCCTTGGTGAAGAGATACATTTCTTCCTTATCAGGTTGAAATGTTCTGGGGGAAGCTCTGTTGGATGTTTACTGAAGGTGGGACCAGAGAGTTGACCTGTCAAGTTATTGATTTTCCTAGCTCAACTGCTGCAGTTACATTGGATTCCAAAAGCACTGACCAGTGCTACTTTATCCTTCTTTCAGATATTTATCTAATTGATAGGGAAGATGACTGAGCATCTTAAACATTTCTTCAGCTCCTCATGGTTCCTCTTCTGTGTATTCTGAGAGCAGGAGGGTGACAAAACCTGCTGTAAGACACAAAGCCTGTGCCTGAACTAGTAAATTAGATATTACTAGAACATAGTTTTGAGCATGTTCAAAATGTGTGTATGTGATCTAGTATTTAACGTTCCTCTCGGTAGTGTTGGCTGATGCCAATTACAACCCTAACAGCATATAGTTTGGAGGATAGCATAGATCATAAACCGTTTCCAGTCTGCAGTTCGTGTAAACGCTGATTGAGTGAGATTTAGAGAATCATTAAATTAAGGTTGGAAGGGACCTTCCGGAATTCATTTGTTCAACACTGTGCTCAGCTCAGGTCCAGTTTAATCTTTAATACCTCCGAGGATGAAGACTCCGCAACCTCTCTGGGTGACCGGTGTCAATATATGACCACCTTCATTGTAACATTTTTTTTCTAACTCATAACTTCACTCTTTCAACTTGTATCTGCTGCCTTTTTTCCTATCACTGTGCACCTATGAGATTACTCTGGTCACATCTCTTTTTCTTCCAGTCAGGTATTTTAAACAGTAATGAGGTTTCTCCTTAGTGTTTTCTCCTCCAGGCTGAGCAAAAAAATTATTTCAGCCTGTCTTCACATGTCCTTTGCTCCAGGCCCTGACCATTTGGTGACCCTGAATTGGACTTGCTGCAGTATGTTAACCTTAAGGAAGACCAAAACCATACACACCTGTGGCTGTGCTCCTGTAGTCAGAATGTGGTAGGTCTTTGTTGCAGTGGCATAGTGATGACTCATGTTCAATCTGTTGTCCCCTAGGGACATTTTCCACAAAGGTGCAGAAATGCAGCCATGCATGTCAGTATGAGCTGTGCCGCATCTGTTGCTCTAAGGATCTCTTTAATTTAGAAGTGAGGGTATAGTCAGAGGGAAACATATACATAAGGATTTTTCTCTTTGAAAGTTAACTAGAGTTAAAACTTGAATAATTAACAAACAATATGCAAGAAATATATTTTAAGCTATGAATAATTAATGCTGAATTCAGACTATCAGCATATAGATGGCACTGACAGTTTCACAAGGAAGAAAGGAGATTCTAAGTCAACAGTATTATTGTGTGTTGAGACAGAACTAGTCAACTGTGATTAAAAAAAAGGTGTGTGTTCTGACCAAAGCTTCCATTTCTGCTCTTTTTCTGGGTTAGCTTTAATAAAAAATAGCTTATGTTGGTGCAAGATCTTTTGGGAGCTACAACTCAGATTAATATGCTGGCAGTTTTTACTAATATTACTGGGGCCCCTGGTACAGGAAGGATGCAGAGCTGTTGGAGTGGGTCCAGAGGAGGGCCATGAAGATGATCAAAGTCCTGGAGCACCTCTCCTATGAAGAAAGATTGAAGAAGTTGGACTTGCTTAGCTTGGAGACGAGAAGGCTCTGGGGAGACCTCATTGTGGCCTTCCAATACTTGGAGAGAGCTTATAAGCAAGAGGGGGACCGACTTTTCACGTGATCTGATAATGACAGGACAAGGGGGAATGGCTTTAAACTAGAAGAGAGTTGATTTAGGTTAGATGTTTGGAAGAAATTTTTTACTCAGAGGATGGTGAGTCACTGGAAAAGGCTGCCCAGGAAGGTTGTGGATGCCCCATTTCTGGAAGCATTCAAGGCCAGTTTGGATGGGATCTGGGCAGCCTGATCTAGTGATTTACAACTCTTCTCGTTGGCAGTGGGGTTGAAACGAAATGACCTTTAAGGTCCCCTCCGACCTAAGCCATTCTATGATATTTCTCTCATTGTCATAGCAGTTGTTTTTTTTTAACAAGAGGAATTTTTTTTAATTTTTCATCAGAAAAAAAGAAAAAAATAAAGGTAAAGTAGTTAGTTCCAGTAGTTCCAGTCTGCATTTGGTTTTTAGACATACTCAAAAGCAGTATTTGGTAGTCCTTCAAGCCTCAGTAGCTTCAGTTGAGATTTTGCCAGTGTTTATCCTACTTGAAAAACCACTTCTCCGCAAGTACCCCAAACAAAATTTGAGCTGCCAAAAGCTGAATTGTTTCTAGTGAAGTCAGTAGCAGCCTCTACTGTCTTCATCAGGGTTGAGATTTTACGGAGATTTAGGCGGTGCCTACATTCTGTGATGCCATTTGTATTCTACCAAATTACTTTTCTAATAAAAAAAAGCAACTGTAGCTCCACTGTTTCTACGTTGTTCTTTTTCATACCATCAACATAGTACGCTCCAGTTTAAGATGACTTTGCAAAACAATATTCATCTTGATTCTAAACTGCCCTCAGTTTGAGGTTGTATATCAAAATGCTCTTGATCATGCACTAAGGAGATTCAGTTGGTGGCTCTGTACACAGTTGTTCCTATTGTGGCTTTGGCTCAATAAGACGTGAAGTGCTGTTGTGCTGTGATATTCTTCAGGCATTCTGGAGATAGTTAAGAAAAGAAGAAATGTCATTAAATAGCAGAGTGAATAGCATCATTAAGGCTTCAGTACTCTGAATATAGCTTGTGAATTCTCACAGTACTCTGTTTTTTTATACATTACATAGACCAAAAATAATGGGAAACAAGAGCCAGAAGAAATACATTCCCAGTCTTTCTGCCAGTTTCCTGTTACCTTAATAATCTTCTCTGCTCCCAAGTTCAGAATGAGTATCAGATCCATTCTGGCCATCAGATGATCTGAGTAACGTCACTGCAGCATAAACAAATATCTTTGGTCTTTAACCTACATGAGAGAATAGGTATTACCGTACTTGCCCTTTAATCAAATTTCTCTTTATCTTAATTTATAAATAGCAATTTTCATAACTAACAATTATAATAGGAAGTAATTTTATATGGCCAAGAGATATATGCACAGTGCCAAGAGAACTGAATCCTAGGAACAGATAAGAGATGGGAGCAGGCAAAAGTAAGAAAATTGCTCCTAAGAAATAAATTGTGAATTGTTTTCAAAGAAAACATGATAGTTCTGATCATTCTGTTAGTTCTAGACTTTGACTTGGATGGGAGAAAGGATGGACATCATACAGTGTTATTTTTATGCTATGTTCTGGAAGTCAGTGGAAGGCTCTCCAATTCCTTCCCCAGTAGATAAATTAAGCCCTCATGGGTGTCCAGCCAGTTTTCATCTTTTTCATTAGTACTAATCAAAAATAAGTGGAGATTTTAAATCTTTGCTTTAAAAGTGGAATATGCTTGTAAACATGAAGATATCAATTTTTCCGGAGGTCATACTGTTTACAAAACTAAGGAGTTATAATATAGAATCTTTCTTGCTATAATAAAACTGAATGACAACCGTAACTGAATTTTTCAAAACCTTGTTCACGCTGATTCGTTCTGAGTGTCAGAAACCCTATTTCATCACTTGTAATGCAGTTCGAAGTTCCTTCTGCCATTCTGTTTCCTTTAGAAATAACGATTTTGAAGACTGAATTCACTTCCCTTACTTTGCAAATGTATTTGAATTAAGCTGGACTTGCAACCTTTTCTCTGTGTATGCTTTAAAACTACTGTGATTCAGTAACCTTACTTCAGTGCCACTTTGATATTACATTTGCTTTTGTGATGGGGGACTCGCTTTGTACTTTGGAGCTTCAGAAATCATCTGACTGCATTATTAAATAGAAAAGCATTTCCTTGTCAAGCTGAAAGATGCAGAGATGACAGAATATGAATTGATCATAATGGCTTATTTTACCATCAAAACCTCTTCTGGTGTAATTTTTTTATTGCAATCCTTTCTAGGTACATGACAGATAATGTTCCCACACCAGTTTTTTTTATACCATATGAAAGCAGTTTTTAATCAGTTTCCAAATCATGCAAAGCGTAAAACAACTAGTTCATGCTATATTAATTACTGAAACTATGTCAGAAATAAAGCTACAGAAAATAAGAAAGAAACATTTTTTTTCTGTAGCTTTTTAGAGTAGCTCTCTCTGTATTGAGAACTGGAATGTTCTTTACTGTGTGTGTGAGTATAAACACTTTAAAAACCTCACTTTCCTCCCACTCTTACCTCCATATTCTGGTCTTGAGCCAGTAATAAGATCATATTTCTCCTTTTTAGTTTGTATAGTAATTAAATAATTGACATATTACTAGGCTGTTCAGAAATCTGTTTTATGGCATGTGGACACGAAGTGTGTATTTTGGTTAATTCGCAAGAATACTTTACTGATAGTGTATTTTCTTCTACATCTGGTCAGCCTTTCTTCTCTGATTTGCTTGCTTTCCAGTCTCCAAGTTATCTTTAGTTTCTGGCTCTAATTTCTGGAAGCTCTGAAGCACGTTCATAATGTAAACCGCATGAGAATCCCTATCGAGCTCTCATTATGCTGCTTCCTGAGTCAGGACCTCTGTGATAGCTGGTACATGTGTACAGTGTTGCTGGGCAGAGAGATATACATCCAATTATAATCTGTCAGCACTTAATCCATGGGACTATGAACAGTTGCAACCAGTGAGAACAGACCTGGAAGTGTAACCCATTTTGTGGGAGACAAGTTGGACAGCAAACCCTCAGTACAGCAGCATTATGAGTGAAGTTCACTCAGAGGAGAAAAGTGCCAGTACAAAGATTTTTGCATTACTTACTTATTTCAAAAGTACAGTGAGACCGAGGTTGGATTTTTTTAAAGTATTGTCTACACTATAGCTCCTTTTCAGAAATCAACTCTCCCCAGGGCAAAAAAGAAAAAAAAGAAAAAGCCTTCTAGAAGAAATGGAACAGATTAATAACTTATGTATAAAAAGCTGATAAAATTATATACATTTCTCTTTCCTAGGGCCTTCCTGGCAAAGATGGACCCACAGGCCCACAAGGACCTCCCGGCCCAGTGGTGAGTATTGCCCATTGACTTTGTTACTGTAAAGGTCAGCAGAACTTTGGGGGATTGTAGGTCACTCTGTTATCTAGGCAAGGCCAAAGGTTCTCCCTGGAAGCTGAAATTCTCATGACTCACAGGATTGGCAGAGAGCTTCTTATCCAGTGTCATTTCTTTCCATTCTCACTTAGCTCAAGAAAAAATGTCTCCCCTGGAGAGAAGAGAGTTGTTCCATCAATAGCTTGATAGTTTGCTCTGAGCTGAATAATGGCACTATGTAAGAGAAATTAATGCTGTTACCATTTGGGATAAGACTTTCTTTCTGTAAGAAATTCCACTTGGGATTGTTAGTTGAAGTGAATTGCTCAGTTTGCTATGACTGGAGGTTGAAGGTGTGTGCATGTATTCAAATGCTCTTAGAGAATAATCAAAAAAGACAGCAGGGACCTCATTCAGCCTTCAGTGCAAAATGTACATTTGCTTCCAGAGTCAATTTCATACTTCTCAGCTAGCATGGTTAGGCAAAGTTAATGTCTTTTTGACAGATTTACATTAGGTAAAATTGCTGATGGTGTTGAGTGTTATCCATGCAGAGAATCATAGAATTATAGATATCTCGATTTGGAATGCACCCATGAGGATCATCGAGTCCAACTCCTGGATCCGCACAGGACCACCCAAAATTCAAACCATAATTACTAAGAGCATTGTCCAAACTCTCCTTGAACTCCATGAGGCTTACTGCCATGACTTCAGATGCTCCCCATACATCTTCCCCTCTAGATCCTTCACCATCTTTATAGCCCTCCTTTGAATGCTCTCTAATATTTTTGTGTCCTTTATATACTGTGGCATCCTAAACAGCACACAGTACTCAAGATGATGTGGCACCAGTACAGAGCGCAACAATTACTTCTATTGACCAACTAGATATGCAACCCCCAGAACAAAATAGTAATATCACAGGATTTGCCTCATGATTTAGCAATCCAAGTCTTTTTCAGAGAACATGCTACAAAAGTCAGTTTTTCTCAGGTACTTCTCCCAGGGCTATGCTTTTGATGCTCTTTCTACTGCAAAATGTATGTTTTAATCCTTTCTCCCACCATCTTTGGTCCTTGACTGGCAGAAGTGTCTGTGGTTAGGAGATGTAGCTAACTAGCAGGTTGGCTTGCTGAAATGACATTTCTCACTACATCCGCATGCCGTTTTCTTTGCTCATATTCAATCCAATCCTTGAAAAAAAGATTCTTCATTATTCTCATGTAATCTCAACAAAAATTTTCTGTCTGCCCAACAATTGATCTGCATTGTTGGGATTGCCCAGTTCATGTTAACCTGTTAACAATGAAATCTAGGAGGAAGATTTGTAGCAGAGATATATTGAGGCATAAGCTATTTTGTTTGTGATACGGAATATTTAAAATCAACACCCAAATTTCTGCTGACTTTGAGTACAGCACCTTTCTTTGTAAGTAGGTCAAATGAAGTCCAAGATCGTCTTAAAAAAAAGCTGTCAAAATCCATACCTAAAAATGCATTTTTTTTTTAATGTGGAACGATCATCTATGTTTCTGTTTACCATTTGATTACAGCATACAAAGTACACTTTAAATTCAAGTATTGAATTGTTTTATAATAGTTGACTAGATCAGGAAGCAAGACAGTTTGTACTGATTGAAATAAATTGATATTACAAAGTAAAATTCAACATACAGTATCCTGATTTTTAATCTCCTTCTGAAAAATAAACTAATGCATTTAAGTACCAGTAGCCCACTAAGTTAAAAAAAAAAGCAAAACAGAAAATGGTTCAGTAACTGTAAAAGACTTACTTATTTTTTGAGTTCTGAATGGAAACCATTCATAGAATTATAGAACCGTAGAATGGTTTAGGTTGGAAGAGACATTTAAGTTCCAGTTCCAACCCCCTGCTAAAGGCAGGGACAGCTCCTACTAGACCACGTTACTCAACTGTTGACCATTGTTATGTTGTACTTCATAGTACCTCATGGTATTTGTTGATATGTTTTGGTTTTACTAAATATTAAGAAGTATCATAAATTAAAAAATTCTAGTGCATCGGATATCTCCATGTTCATCTAGAAACAGATGATGAGGTGACAGCAGGTTACATGCTGTTGATTAACTAGACAGTCTTGTGAAACTTCTGTGGCAAATATATTAAAAACAAAAACAAAAACAAACAAACAAAAAAAACCCTAGCAATTTAGAACTCGTGTTTGATTCTGTGACCACGGAAATAACATTTATAGCATTTCTTCTTTTGTGCAGAAAAGATATAAAATAACCTGTTCAGGACTGAAGTCATACTACCTGTGTTCCTTGCTAGAGCTTTTGTTCACTTCCACACTAGACTTATTTCTGAACAGCAGGCAGGAGAAGAACAATACTTGTTCTGCTCAGCAGCTACCTTGATTGCTATCAGAACAGGCCTGAAACATTTTTCATGTCCATATTTTTAGTAAGAAAGTAGAGGATGAGCTTTTTTCTGCAGTAGTTAAACTACACTCATTTATGGCATTACATATTCTTAGTGCCTTATTTTTTAAGTTATACAGCTTTGAAACACTTCTCAATTTTTTTCTATATCATTCCATTGGTGTCTATTTTCTACTATTGGAGTCACTGGCCATTAGAACTTTGTAAAGGATCACACTTTGTCACAAAATGTGTGTAACCGTCTTCCTTCAGAATGTACGTGTGCTTAATAATGCAACTCTAAATGCCCTCTGAATTCTAAGTGAGAGAATATTGCTTTATGGACTTGTGTATTACAGTTATTTCTCCCAGCAGGCCTTGTGGATGTTGTCATCACTAATATTTTCTTTCTCTTTCCTATGTAGGGCATACCTGGTGCTCCAGGTGTTCCAGGTATTACAGGAAGCCAGGGACCACAAGGTGATGTTGGAGCTCCTGTGAGTACCATAAATTAATGTTGATATATTAGTTTGTATGCATTCATTGATATCTGATCCTGGCTCCACTGTTTTCAGAACTCCTCAGTATTTGTAGCTCATGATCTATTTGCAGTTAGTGGTTAAGCAAAATGTCTTTCTTTGTTTGTTTTTCGTATTTAAATGTATTTGTTGATCTTGCATACAGTGTTTGGAATATAGGAATGAGACAGTCAAAATAAAAGGTTAAAGTGAAAGTAAAAACATAATAGTATATGATCTTGTAGTCTGTGTGCGATTACTTTTTTTCTTTTTTCCTTTCCTCTTTAAGATAAAATATGCCTTTTATTAACCCAAGTATTTCAGAAATAATTTTATTCTTATTGTCATACAGTAAAAATATTGCATGAATGAAAAACTGTCTTCATGATTACTCTGGAATTTTTACATCAGAGAAACTCTTTAATGATTCTGTAATCCTTTTCCTGTAATGCAGTTATAAATTTAAATTGCAGAAAGTTGGACCAGCAACTTAATTGAGTGCAAAATCACACTCTTTATACCTTAAATTAGTATTAGGACCCTCTAGTACTGACTTTATCTTTCAGATATTATTTCCTTTTTTATAAAATAAAGCAGTTTAACTAGAAGAAAGTAATTTGATTATGAAGTGAGTGTATAAGTTACATAAAAGAGCTAGAAGAAATACAATGGGCATCTTATTCTCTATAATAGTTCAGATAATATTTTACATTAACATTTTAGCATTTCATTACTTGGTTAATTATAGAATGTGCTAATTTTTTGCACATATCAAACTGAGTATTCACTTAAATTTTTAAAGACATCTGAATATGACAGTGTCTACTTCAGACTTGATTTGTAGATATTTCAAAGTCCAGTTGCTCTGCAGATTAGTCTAATGCAAGCATTTTATTTGGTTATGTGGGAATTCAGTAACTGATAATATATAAGCAAAGGTAACAATCTAGTGCACAATTCTGTATGGTTTCTAAGTGCATTCCTGAAATCTACTAAGGAGATTTGATGAGCTATGGAAATTATTACTGTCAATATGTAAGACATTGCCTATTCAGTTCATATCCAAACATGTGTTCCAGATATTGAACTAAATCTCCTGCAGTATAGATATTCCTGTGAGTCATGTAAGACCTTTACTACAGATGTTTAAACTAACTCTAATAGCTCTGAAGAAAATAGCTAGATGTGTGAAAACTTACTGAATTTCAATAACTGTCTTTCCCCAAGGTAGCGTAATATAAAATAGACCTAAAAATTATCTTTCCATTTTTGTAGGATTTTCATTTTTCCTAGGATAGGAGGATGAACTAAGCTTTAACTAGGAAATAGTCAGCAGGTTAACTCTTCACATAGACATTACTTTGTTTCAGGAGTTCCTGAACAGGAGTCCCTGTTTGGCCTACCCTAAAAACCTCTGCTGGCAATGTCATAACTGCCCAGACAACTTGTTCCAGTGCTTAATGATCCTTACCATTATTACAGTATTACCTTATCTTTACTGTCATACTTAATTTTCCATGCAGTTTAATTTCTTTGCTGACTGTTCAAAGTGGATGCCAAGGCCTTAGTGGAGCAAAGCTGAATTCCTTTTTCTTCCATCAGCCTTCTCTTCATTCTCAATGCTAATGTTAGACCCATTTCAGCCATCAAAAATCACCTAGTGGCCTGCCCTTGCTGCCATTTTAAACAAGATTATTCAGTATGTGACAGCCTCCAGAGAAGACTGTATTCCCCATGTAATTGTCCTTGATCACTTTACTGTGATGTTGCAAGGGAGACAATATTTAGGGGATAAAGTTTTGAGATAGAACAAAACAAGAATTGATTTTATATTTTATCCTTCTGTAGGGTGCTCCTGGACCTAAAGGTGAAAGGGGTGAACGGGTAAGTCTGTGTTCACATGTTAGTTGTCTTTTTCCTGATCTGGCTGTGTATCTCATAAAAAGCTTTCTCCAACAATTTATTGTTCTCTGTGTTTACAAGAATACAGGAATAATAATCTTCTCTGTGCAATCAGGCAAACTTAATTTTTTTCAGACATTGCCGTATATGTAGCTACACAAATCTTTGAAGGTGAGAAGAATTACGCATGTCCCCAAATCTTGCTTGAAGGTTTTATTCTCAGACCTCTATTTGCTGTCTAAAAACAGCAAAGGGGACAATGGAATCCCCAAACTTCTTTGGCTTTGCTCTCATCTGTAAGGATGGAATCTCTCGGTTAGAATAGATGTATTTCATTGTAATACTGAGCACTTTCAAGACAGAAGTGAGTAAAACAATTTGACACTGCTTGCTTTTGTTATCCAGGGTGATCTCCAGTCCCAAGCAATGGTGCGCGCTGTTGCTCGTCAAGTGTGTGAACAACTCATCCAGGGTAAATACATTGATAGTTCATAAGCTCCTATCTCTAGAACAGACCTTTTCTTGCCACAATTGCTCGTAAATATGATGCTTTTCAGACAGTCCAGGTGGATCTGTTCATTTTAGGCTGGACTGTCAGTACTTATGGTCAAACTGGATTTATGCTGAACTAAATCTCATTAGCATGAGGCAGCTAAAAAACAGCTTGAATTTTTCCAATTTATTAGAGTGTACAGAAGCTTCTGCTGTAACAATTTTAGAGTTTTGCAGATATCAAATACAAAACAAACAAACAAACCACCAAAGCAAGGAAATGAAATTCTATACAATAGTTGTCCTTCTTCTCTGTTTACTCCTAAACCAGTGTTTCTTCACCAACATCATGTCATTGAAGTTCCCTAGCATGACAGATCACAGCCTTGGGGACCTCTGTTCAAACTTAGCTGAACTAGACTCTCACTGCATATTAAAAAGGTTGACATTTTTTCTTGACAGGTCATATGGCTAGATATAACTCAATTCTGAACCAGATTCCAAGCCAGTCTGTCTCAACACGAACCATTGCAGGACCTCCTGGGGAACCAGGTCGGCCAGGGGCTCCAGGGCCACAGGGTGAGCAAGGATCACCAGGCATGCAAGGGTTTCCAGGAAATCCTGGTCAACCAGGAAGACCAGGAGAAAGAGGTAGGCTTCGTAATTCACTTTTAAAAAATAGACCTCAATTTTCTGACACATTGTGGTGGACTCTGTCTTCTGTATAAACATTTTGTGATGACAATGTTTTCTCTCTACTTGATAGTCGAGCTCATCACAGACCATAACGAAAGGTCTGGAAACTCTCAAGTCATAAAAGCAATGTACACATGTAGTTTGATGAGATCATAGAATATCCCAAGTTGGAATTGACCTATAAGAATCATCATGTCCAACTCCTGGAACAATTAAATAATTAAAAAATAAATAATAAAAAGCATAATTAAACCATAAATAAACATAATAACATGATTATTAAGTTTTGCTTTTAAAGTCAGGTTAATCTCTGACCTACCTGTTACACACCTCATTTCTTTATTAGGGGCATGTGGACCAGGCCATAACCAGCAGGATGTTTTGGCTCAACCTGGCCGAGCATACCTGTATAAGTGCCTTTCTGCCCACACTTTGAGGTGTGTCAGTCTGAAGACTTCTACATTATGATAGTCTGAATGGAGAAAGGTTGATTAGAGGAGAAAAAGTCATAGTTTATGAGGGTTTAAAGGTATCAAAGACAGGAAATGGTGACATCAGTAATGCAATTAACTGTTCAATAATTCTCTACATTCTTATTTGTGGTCTATATCCCTTTCTTCTTTCCTCCTCCTGCATTGTATAATGAAGAAACAAGTTCCATGTTTTCATTTCTTTCTCTGTGCGACCTTGGCAGTCTTTGGTACTAACCTCAGCACTGAGTAGATCTGTATTTGTGAAAGTGCTTTGAAAGTCATCACATGAGGAAGTGACCAAAAACCCAAGAGAGAAATGTGGTATTGAGGAGCAATGAATTGTTATTGTGGTTACAAAATCTGCCAGTTGAGTTTTTAAAAACAAATTGTCATGAAGGTTGTTCAGGACAGAAGTTTAGTAGTTCCAGTTCACAGTAGCCATGATGACCAGAGTTAGTACATTGTTTTGAAGAAGAAGTCTTTTGTGTAAGACTTTGAGTGTGTTGGTCCTCAAGACTATAGTTCTAACTACCTTCTTGAAAAAGAGGCAAGGTTTAGCGTACTGCCCTCTCAGTCATGGTGCTGCCTGCTCCAGCTGACGAAAGACAAGACGCAATCCAGAAAGAATGAGGAAGGAGGAGACAGGGAAAAGGATGAAAGAAAATTGGAAAAAGCAGTAAGTTAAGAACTGTCTTTAAAAATGGTGACCCAAAGAACAAATGGAGATTTCAGGGAATTTACTTCCGTAGTACATTTTAAATAACCTCTCAGACAGGAATTATTGAAACACTCAGAATATACTGTGGTTTCAAGCTATCAAAATGGAAACTTGTCCAGCACTTGTCATGCATTTTCCATTATAACCACTGCTGGTAACATTAATCTTTAGGAAAAAACGTTGGAAATAGAATAAGTAAAGAAAAGATAAAATGTACATTAAAAAAGGTGATTGTAACAAGATAATGCACCACAATGTGGTCTTTGTGTTCCGTTTTTCTGTCTCTGTAGATAATTGATGTTAGAAGGGACTGATTTTGACAGATTGTGCTTGTGGGGAGTTTCATTCTTGGTAAAGAGCAAGCACTGATCAAGCTTACTTTGAGAAGTATTATCGGTCAGCCAGAACTCTGCAGATTTTCATGAAATGTGAAGCCAAACGTTGAGAGTGCTTTACTGTATTTACAGATCAAAACAAGACTGTTTTAAGAATCAAGAATTTATATATGATATCTATATCTAAAGACAAAAGAATTAGCAATTTTACTTGAAATGAAGATGGTTTTTATTATTCACATAAAAACAACCATGAATAGAACCTGGACAGAAGAGAAGGGAGCTCATTCAGAACCCAGGAAAAAGAATACAGATTAATTTATTAGTCCTTAAGGATTTCATTTCTTCAGGAAGAATGGAAATTTTAGATTGATGCATGATGGATGTAGTAGCAGTTTATTTAACTGAAAGATACATTTTGGTTTGTACAGATCCTGGGATATTTCATAATCCTTTTCAGAGAATCCTAGAATCACAGAATCATCTGACTTGGAAGAGACCTCTAAAGGTCATGTAGTTCAACTCCCCTGCAATGAACAGGGACACCTACAGCTGCGTCAGGTTGCTTAGAGCCTTATCCAGCCTGACCTTGAATGTCTCCAAGGATGGGGCTTCCACCACCTCTCCGGGCAACATATTCCAGTCCCTTATCACCCTTATTGTAAAAAATTTCTTACATTCAGTCTAAATCTCCCCTCTTTTAGTTTGATACCTTTCCTCTTGACCTGTCAGAACAGATTTCACTAAAGGCTCTGTCCCCTTCTTTCTTATAGCCCCGCTTTGGATACTGAATGCCAGCTATCAGGTCTCCTCAAAGCCTTTTCCTGCCCCAGCTCACTCAGTCTGTCCTCATAGGGGAGATATTCCACCCCTTGGATCATTTTTGTGGCTCTCCTGTGGACACACTCCAACAAGTCCATGTGTCTCCTGTTCTGAGGACTGCACATCTGGATGCAGTTCTCCAGATGAGGTATCACCAGTGCAGAGCAGAGGGACAGGATCATCTCCCTCAACCTCCTGACCCTGCTGTTTTGATGCAGCCCAGGATACTGTTGGCTATCTGGGCTGCGGGGGCACATTGCTGGCTCATGTCCAGCTTGCCATCCACCAGTACCCACAATCCTTTTTAGCATGGTTGTGCTCAATCCTTTCATTCCTTGGCTTGTACTGATAGCAGAGGTTTCCGTGACCCAAGTGCCAGTTCTTGCACTTGGATTTGTTGAACCTCATGAGTTTATCCTGGGCTCACAGCTCGAGCCTGTCTCTGTCTCTCTGGATGGCATCCCAACCCTTGGACGTGTCAACTGCATGATGCAGCTTCGTGTCATCTGCAGTCTTGCTGAGGGTGTGCTCAATTCCACTGTTGATGTTATCAGTGAAGATATTAAAGAACACTGGTCCCAGTACTGACCACTGAGGGACACTACTTGTCACTGATTTCCATCCAGACATTGAGGCATTGACTATGTTCTTGCAACCAGTTCCTCATTCATTGAACAGTCCACCTATCAAATCTATATCTTCCAGTTTGGAGAGAGGGATGTTGTGGGAGACCATGTCAAAGGCCTTACTGACGTCAGATAGCTGACACGAGTGACTCTTTCCTTGTCCATTGATATCATAGAAGACTACTAAGTTGGTCAGGCAGGACCTGCCCTTGCCTTGCCATTTTCCAATGGATTGCCCTAAGCTAACCCAAAACAGCAATAAAATGTAAACTTACTTTTTTACCATGTTTGTGGAGATTGATTGGAAGTTTATTGTACACTTGCAATTCTCACTTCATTTTAATTACATATCATACTGTGAATTAGTAGATAAAAACTGCTCTGCTTCTGGATGGAAATTTTTTAGTTTCTAGTGACTGCAGAAAGGAGGGTAAATGGACTCAAAACGTATCCTTTGCTGTGTTCTGAAGCATTGCTTGCATTTAACTTGCTCAGCAAGTCACAATTTATATTCCTGTCATGAAGATCTCCAGCCAACCACTTGGAAGTCTTAGTGAGCACTGTGTTTATTTTCACTGATGTCACCAGCATTTTGGATGTATATGAAGTTAATTTTACATTCAAAAACAGTGCCAGGTTAGCGTCCATCCTTCAGTACAGTTAATACACTGGAACAGTAACAGTAGCGTCAGCAGAGCATACTATAATGACATTAGGAGGAAAAAAAGACCCACTTGTTTTCCTACTAGGGTACTGCTTTTATTTTCTCCAAGTTCAAACTATTGGAATTGCTGCGAGTACCTGGTACTGCTCTGAACTGAATGGAAAGGTGTTATAGCAGGAAGAGAGATAGTCAGGAGTAGCTAGACATTTCCTCTTACCTCCCCTGCCCACCAGCCATTCAGTCCAGGTCTGTGAGAAGCAGGAACTTCTGAAAGCAACATGTGGAACTGGTTCAAATTTATGCTGTGAAGAGGGCTTTACTGGAAAATGTCAGCAGTCAGAGGTTTCAGAATCAGTGGACTTCCCTGCTAACTCGCCTGGTCAATAGCTTCTTTTCCTTGTTTACCTTGTCACTCTGCCAAGTGTTAATCCTGTGTTTTTGGAGGGAGATGGATTGAGAGAGTGTCTTTGAGTTCTACTAGAAACCTCCACATGAACTGCTAGGTCCAGGGTGTCCCATTCCTGAATGTATTATCTCACTAGGAATACACTGAGCTAGCCGTTCCAAGAAAGACCACCTTGATGAGAAAGGATAAGTCATTCTCTTGACAGATCCTGTTTGCAATGTCTTTTGCCTGCTGAGATTTTTTTTGTTCCAATGTAGACATTGGTGAATGGATTGGGATCACAGCAACACATTTATTACTTAGGTTTCTAATACTGTGAAAAGGAACATCTCTAGCAGTCCTTGTATATTAACATTTTAGTGGTGGCTCAACAGACCACTGAACCAGTGATTAAGGAGGTCACATTGTCTTATGTGCTGTAATACATAACCCCGGATAAATTACTAGAATTTTTGAATCCTACTTATTTGCATAAACATAGGAGTACAGAAAAAACATACCCAAAGTGATTATTCACAGCACTGATCTGTTATTTTAACTAGTTCACACGCTGTTTTCCTTTTTTTTTTTTAACCAATTCCAGCAGCTTTTGTTTTGCTTTCGTGTTTATGAACTGGAACTTAAATAACTAGTGTGTGGCTTCTGAGTGCCGACTCACTTCTAGCTTTCAAATGCTGCGAAAATGTAGTTGTTCTACCACTGCTTGGACTTCTGCTGTTGTGCTGTGTGCTGAAGTGATGCACAAAGCTTAATGGCTAATCATTACATCACATTGGTATTAACACACAGTGAATACATACACTGTCACTTGGAAAGCCACAGTGCTCGAGTACAGCTTCATCTGTATTTGCATTCTGGCTTTATGTGGAAGAGTTACTAAAACATGTGTTATCAAAAGGCCCGTGTCTATGGCTCTGATGGCAGCTTTCCAGTGGAATTAAATGAAACTTTTGCCGGTTGAGTCAAATCTTTGCAGTTTCAGCTCCCCCTAGACAAAAACAAAAAGAAAAAAAAAGAAGAAAAAAAGAAAATCTAGCGTTATGATACATTATGATTGCAATTATACATCTTTAAAAGAGGATAACTTGAGGTAGCAGTTTTATTTCTCTCAATTGCAGTATGCAGTTCCCCTCAAAGGACAGTTTTCTCTTAAAGAGCGATACTTCAGATTTTCCTTTGAGGAGAAATCGTGAACACTGAATTTTCTTTTCTAGAGAATGTGCTCATGGTCTTGGTTTTGTTTTTAATAACTGATACTATCAGAGAGATCTTTAGCAGAGAGTTGGAAATAATTGATTTCAGTTGCTTGCGATCTCCGCGGGGCTCAGCCCAAGCCATTGCTTATTTTGGATGAGGACAAGACTTAAAAAAAACAGTTAACTTGGAGAAGGAAAGACGGAGAGTATTGTTGAAGTATGGCCAGAGCATAATATGAAAATAATTACTAGGATTTGACGAACTCTAACTCAAATGACAATTTTTGATACTCACTTTTAACCCTAACAGTAATTAACCATTGCAATAACGTACATGGAGAATGGTGTCTTTTCTGGTTGATTTTCTATAAGCAATGCTTTAATAAAATGCAAAGAAGGCCTCAATATAAAGATAAATGGGTGAATTTTGAATGTTCGGTCATTGATAAGAGGGAGCCATTGACTGTGACCAAGAGGTCTATGAATGCTAACTTACTCTTACTAAAGACTTGTGGTGGAAAGTCTATTAGTGGAGCTCATAGAGCGCTCAATTTTAACTCACGAGTTTCACCTTAGGAACTGGTTATTCTTATTTCAGTGTTTATGTTCTCTTTCACTTGGATAAACTTTTCTGGAAAACAAACCGAAAGAAACCTGATGCAAACTTATATCCTGGCCTGCAGTATGTTTGCTTTAGGAAATAAATATCCATGTGATTTTAAAGAAAGTTTGACCCCGTGCAAGAGCTTCATAACTTGTTCCAGAACGAATATTTTATTATTAGCCTGAGTAGGTTTGTTTTTACCAGTTCTTACTTGAATTTCTCCTGGGAGCATCATGTATGGATGTATCTACTTGTGTGTATAAAGAACAATATCTGCGTGCTTGGAAGGCTTTGATTTGAAAATATTGTGGCAATTGCCTTTGAAGTCATTATTTAATGTTAACACAGAGTCAGATAAACAGTGGTTCTCTTGCTAAGCATCTGTGTAGACTCCAGATGGTTATCATGGGTCAATCTTCTTACGTTTGAAGCAATCCACACAAACACACTTTGCCTTTTGTAAATGCCAAACATTTTGTACAGGGTGTATATAAAAAGATACAGTTTAGATGAATTTACATTGTTAAAAAGCCTGCAACGGAAGTAGGGAATTGCAGTTGAGGAGACTCTCCATATGTTTAAAGCAAACCAGGGCTAAGCAAATTTTAGATATCTGGAAACTGCATTTACAATGCAGGACAAGAGGTTTGCATGAGAACGCCGTATTTAAAATGGGTAGAATTCAATTGCTGGTACAGAAGATGTGGCTTTGACAGGTTCCCCCCAGGATTATAAATGTGAATTTGAGCATATCTCTGGCACCTGGGCCCTCTTTCTACATAAACGGTGCAATGCAGTCATTCATCAAAGGTTCTGGATAGCATTTCAGATTGAATCTGCAATCTGTGTACTAACTAAATGCTACATTACAAATAGAGGCTCGTACTGGAGTGGATAAACAGTCTGAGAGCAGGAATCTCACGTATTACGTCGCTAAGAATCCCAGAAGAAAGGATGCTGGCAAATTTCAAGATACCTGAGTAATTAAAACACTTACTTAAGACCCATTCACCTTCAGTGAGATTTTAGTTATCTTGCAGTTTTGCCAGAAGTTGCTCATTATCTACCTGCAAAATGGCAGGAGGGAACTATTGTTAGAGAAAGCAGTGGTGTACAAACAAGATCAGATGTGAGGGATGTTTGTTGGAAGAGATGTGCTCAAATTAGCTGAAATGAAGCTCTAACCAGCTAGTCACTGGAGCAGAGCTGGAGAGGACATTTGAAACTGAATTTCTTTTTCACTTTCTGCTGTCACTGGGACAAGGTGTTGTGGCTCTGATAGTCCTCTATGCTCAATATCAGCTCTTGGAATAAAGTCTGAAACAAGGTCTCCAATTCCTCATAATTTTTTCCTCATCTTTCTGGCCTAATGCATCCTAAATTAGCATAGTCAGAACCACTGAGGAGAGGAGAGCACACAGTTGTACATCCAAGCCACAGCATCACCATTGTCTACACTTGGAAAGCCATAATTTCTGGAAATGCAGTGACTGGATTTCAAATATTTGCCACTGTGCATCTGAAAAGCTACAGAGCCTGCCCAGGGCATGGATCTTGGCAGGGGGAGAGAGGTCTTAGCATGGCAGAGCTATCTGGTGCTGTTGTCTGGACTTGGAATGAGATCCTGGCTTCTCAGGTGACCTCATATAAGCTGGAGAATGAAAGAGCTGATGAAGGGGAGAGGAACCCCATGAAGCCCTACAGATCTCATACCTGGACTGGTGATCATACAAACTGGTGGGATCATAACACTGATATCATTTACATCTTTCAGTGTACAGATGTTTATCTATATCTCTAGATAGGTAGACAAGTACATAGATAAAATGTGCGTGTGAATCCTCTCCCGAGTGTGAATTAATCTTGTCCAGTCCCTGGAGATGCTGTGTGGGGGGACTAGATGCTCCTGAAGTCTTCAGCTCGAGATTGTAGGAAATACAGATTTTGCTGCCTTCCTTTCTGTTTCAATTCCTTTATCGTCTCTTCAAAGAAGGAAGAGAACTCATTTTTCTGGGGCCGTATGAGACCTGCATTCTGCTTGCCTTAGAGAGGAGGCACCAGACTAAACCACACAGGGAGAGGGAAGATGGAGTGAAAGCTGCCTATGGTGCAGGCTCTGCTCTCAGTGGGGTCAGTGCTTTCAGTGAGCTGACCTCCAGTGTGCAGCTCTGTGCAGTGTAAGAACATTGCTGGCAGGTTGAAGGGCTCTAAAGTGACTCTCGGTTTTCACACTTGAGCTTTCCACTCCCTCTCTGCTTATACCTGTGTCAAAAGCCCAGCAACCAGCTTGACAGACAAATATGCACCACCAGATTGCTGTTCAGTAAATCCTTGATTTGACGACTTGCGGAGAGCAATACATTGTGAATGATGAGTTTTTATTACAATATTTTCACATTTAAAGTTTATTTGCATCCATCAGAACTTCGCTTGGGAGGGAAAAAATCTGATGTGGCTCCTTGCAGAAACAAGGGTGCAGACGCGGTCACCTGGAGGTGTCCTCCAGAGGTTTTTCCCTAAGATGCAGCAGTTACCTAAGCAGGAGGGAAGGAAGCAGCCAGTGAGTTGAAACTGGAGACCACGTCTCATCAAGGGTAGCAGCACTTTTTTTGTCTACTTCGTTCTTATGAAGGAGCTCTATATTAGCTTTCATTCTGAAAGCGCGTAAGCTGTGAAGCAGAGAGCAATTACCAGTGTTGGGAGGTCTGGAAAATAGGGGGTAAGGTCCCGCAAACCAGCCTGGATTTTGTCTTTGAACCATCCAAATCAAACACAGACTTTATGAGAGTTTCCAAGTCGCCGGTGGAAACTCATGGTCTGGAATTTGTAGTTTTGACACCTACTTTAGTTCGATACCGCTCTTTGTGATCGCTGCATAGAGAAGGTGTTTTTATAGGATGCCATAATGGTGTGATAGAAGGTGATGGAAAGCTGGAAGAACATAGTGCCTTGTCTGCGTTATGAGATCTGTGCTCTTCACAGATGAGACCCAATGATAGCGATTCGGGGCCACAAGCAAATGGAAAATCAAGAGTTTTGTGACTGCAAAGCTTTCGGTCCAGGATTCAAATGGGGGAACAGATTCCATCTGTGCTGAGACTTTTCTTGCATTTTAGCAGCCTGAGGCCTTTCAGTAACCCATAGTAACCCTGTCCATTTATGTGTGGAACCATCTCTTGCTGAATAACTGGTGGGTAAAGTCTTGAAGGGAAATAGGCTGTAGCATTAAACATTTGTTTAGGGTTGTGTGTGTTTTTGTTGTTGTTTTTTGTTTTTTTTTTTCCTGGGCCACGCAGTAGTTTGTAGACAGCTTTGTGAGGCTGAGGATTCTTCCACTCACGGTAGTTGTACCTTGGTATAGTCCAGAAGCACTCTACCAGCAGGAAGTGCCTTTGGGAAACTGGCCTGTGCCCCTGTGTAACACCTCGAAGCAAACACGATGGCAGCAGGAATGTTTAATGCCTCAGGAATGCTGTGATCCCCTTGTGAGGCTATCAGAGAAGGGAGGAAAAAAGAGCCAAATAGGTGTTTATTTTTACCTCCTTCCTCTTGCATCTGTTTTTAAGTGAAAAGTGGTGTATGGAACTGGAGCCCCAGCTAAATAATAAACATTGCACAGCTTTGTTCAAAATGTGACTCTGTTGAGTGCTGTTTCGTTAGGTTTACCGGGTGAGAAAGGAGACAGAGGCAATCCAGGTGTCGGAACTCAAGGACCCCGAGGCCCACCGGGATCTACAGGTAAAGCTGTTACATTTGAAGCATTTGGATTAAGCTGCCCTGGCCCATCTGCAAAGCACCTAAGAACTTCCTAGCTGTGCCCTCTACTTTTAAAGCCTACGTTGCAGAAGAGTCAGTCATTGGGCACCTTACTGTTGTAATGTCCTTACTATGTAATATGGCATTGTGACGTGATACATGACGGTATCATCAGTCACGTTAATTTTCCTCTTCGGAGATGACATCTGAGAGGTAAAAATTAATCTGGATTAACTGCATTTGTCTTCTCATTGACTCAAGGCCAACTGTAACTTGACAGAGAAATGTGTATTAATTTAGCTCATTAATTAAGGAGAGTTATATTTTGTTCCTGAAAAAATGGAGGGTGAAACGCATAAGGTTGCGTTGACTTTGTTAGGATGTTCTTTCCATTAGAGTATCAAGTGCTACCCAGAAGGTGAATTGAAGCAGCGTGGGTGAAAGGGAGACCTATGCATGCGGTCCTCCCCCATGAAACTGCCTTTCAGACTGTCTGACACTTGGTGAAACATCTGTGCTTTGGAAATACTAGTATAAATGTCTGGCTAAGAGCTGTCTCTGGCAAGGAAGACAAAGCAACAGCCAGAGGAGGCTTGTCAGGAGCAGGGAAAAGTTTGGAGCCTTTCCCTCAGCACGTGTGGGGGAGCTGGAGCAGAGAGGCCCAGCCCCTGTGCTCGAGCTATCTGCCCGAACTATTTGAGCGCACTCCATGCCATCGACTCCTAGCAGCAGGCCTGCAGCGCTGCCGAGGCAGTCAACCCGCTGCCTCGTGAGAGATGCTAGTCACGCATTTCCTCTCCCTGTTCTGTGCAGGACCTCCAGGCGAGAGCCGAACTGGCAGCCCGGGCCCACCAGGCTCTCCAGGCCCACGAGGCCCCCCTGGCCACACCGGGCCACCCGGCTCCCAGGGCCCCGCCGGCCCCCCGGGGTACTGCGATCCCTCCTCCTGTGCTGGCTACGGTATGGGAGGTGAGTAGGCTGTGATCAGGCTGGGGGGGGGAGGAGGTGGGGCAAGGAAACATAGCACGTCCTTCTAACAGCCAAAGTAAGATGGAGGCTACTGGTGAACCTTGCGCTAAAATGTGATTAGCTCCGTAAAAACACGCATGTCCAGTGCTGCTGTGTTCAGCGGAATGACCCCACGGACCAAAGGTGCCCGCAGCGTAGCGACCGGAGTCCACCATCTGATTTGGGCCTGTGAATGGATGAAGCGTATTGGGTTTTGTCTTGTGTGTGTGCGTGTAACCGTACAAGCCTGCTCCACCTGAATGTCCTGTGTGTTGAATCCCACCTCCTAATGTTCGTGACAGCAGAGCTGCACATCTGTAGTTCTTAAAGCATATTGTTCCACTTCCTCTTCCATGTGCCTCCGAACGGCATGAGAGCATGAACGTTACTAAACCCACCCCAGTGTAACCTGAACAGGGATGCACGTGCCCGTCATTAACAAGCAAAGCAATCTGGAGAAAACGCCCCTTTCTGTATCTTCTGTGTATTCTACTTTCCTTGTTTGTTGTAGCACAGAGGCCATGGGAGGAAGTTAACACAACGATCAAAAGGGACGTTGTCCAGCCTAAGACTGAAATTTATTTTAGCAAATTACTAGTGACTGCAAACGTTACGCATAAGGCTTATTTGTTTGATGTTTACGGTTTAATCTGCCCGTGAAGGGATTTGTACGTTTTACTTATGTGAATGTTTTTGTTGTCGTCTCTTCCTATCCTTTTCTCCTCACTTCCCTTCCCTGTTGTTCATTTCCTGTTTTAAGGCCCAATCCCTTACAATGGCTACCAATCCAGAAGGTGAAAGACTCATTCTGGTTCAGTTCTCATTTGGCTGAAGGTCAGATACGGATGCTGAACTGCTCTATGCTTTCCATCAACGATATTGACTACCACTAATGAACCTGCTAGCTGCTGTACATGCACTTAGCTTCCTTGCGCTGCTAAAAGTTATTGTCTGATCCGTTTTGCCCTTTAATCGTATATTCCGACCCATAATTGGAATAAGCTAAAGCAGGCAGATTATGCAGTGTATAATAAGCACAGTATTACAACTGGACGTAAGACAAATTCTGGTGGTGGTTTCCAACTAACTTGGCTGTCTGTTGGTGGGTTTCCAATTGCTCCAGCTTATTAATTTTGTTAAATGTTTTCACTGTTCCTTCATGTGAATAAAAAAATGTGTATTTAAAGATTATATATATACACACACACTCTCTATGTATAAAAGGTACATATATATATGTCAATTTCCTAATGAAAGCTTTAATTTTCTGCTCCCCTTCTCCTGTGTTAACCATATGAATACTCTTGGTGGTGGTGGGTTAAGGTGGATACGGTGAGCCAACTGATCAAGACATCCCAGTAGTGCAGTTGCCACATAACTCCTACCAAATCTATGACCCTGAGGACCTTTATGATGGTGAGCAACAGCCGTACGTAGTTCACGGGTCCTACCCTTTACCATCCCCATACTCCCAGTCCTCCTATCCATCACCTCATCTCGCTCAACCAGAGTTTACTCCCGTTCGAGAAGAGATGGAGGCCGTTGAGCTGAGATCGCCCGGAATTAGTCGCTTCAGAAGGAAGGTAGCCAAAAGAAGCACCCAGACTTTGGAACACAAAAGGGAAAACGGAAAAGAGCCCTCTCAATGAACTGTTTAGAAAGGGAAATATTTTACGTGCATCTGTGTTTGGCCCCTTGTCCAAGTGCCTAATCTGTCATGGAAGATGGTTACAGGCTCTTATATTAAAGGAAAATACATGTACCAGACCAGTTGAAACAACAAATAAAGGTAAAATTATCTTGCATGCCAGAAAGTTAGTATGTTAGTGGGTCGGTGCTAGATGGTGATGGAAGATCACCTTCAGATCTTTCTCCAGAGTACGTTATTCAAGCTGTATCTGAAAAAATGCACCTGGTTAGTTGGTGTAGCTAGAACCGTTCAACAACGTTTATGCTTTGTTACCCATGTTTTTGCAGCCGACTGTGTTCTGTTAGTTTTGGATGAATTGCTTTTACTAGCAGAGCAACACTACTAAATTCACCAGAGAAAGAAGTACATAATCAGGTTTCCTTAAAACCTTTTGCAAAGAAGTCCTATCTTAATGGTAATTGTTTTTAACCCACATTATGCAAACACACAAGAATGTCCTGTGGGAGTACACTGATAATTTATTGTGAACCTCTTTCATTTCTGTTTTGTATGCAAATAAAAGTGGCAAGCTTTTATGTGTTGATTCTGTATTTATTTGACTGATTTTAACTTGGAACAGTTGTGTGGATCTTCAGGGGACAGAATATAAAGAGAAGAAAACATATTCTCCTTTTCCAGCACTTTTGTGCAACAGTTTTATTGTAAAGGTTACAGGCACTGAGCTGAAAGAGGATTCAGCCTTATTTATAAAACAGATGAAGAGGTGGGGAGATGCAATATGAGATAAGGAAGCTGTTCCATTGGTGGATGTGAGATTTTGGATATTTACGTGCCAAAGTCACAAGTCTGGAAGAAATGGCTCCAAAAGCAACTTGGATCACCTAATAATGAGAGAAAGAAAAAAAACCCAACAACCCAACCACCTGAGAATAACTAAGCAATTAACGACATTAAAACAAAGCAGATAATTTGTAAAGGGATTCAATAAACAGCTTTGGACACTACTGAGACTAAGCAATGAAGGAAGTTTTAAGCAGGTCAAAAATGTACGTACATTTAAGATGAAGTCATAAAGTACTGTTAATCCAGCCCTACAGAGCCCCACACAGGCTGACCTGTGGGTCCCAGTACCAGGTTCCTGCTTGCCCCTGACAAAGTTCAGGCTCTTCACACTCAGGGGGGAGACGTGTCAGCTTTTGCTTCTGGCCACTGCCAGAAGCTCTCTTAACTCATCACAAAGAAGAGAAACTGGTGTTGAGACAGCTACATACCTTTACTGCATTAATCTCAAGTTCTCTGGCCCAGAAGTCAGCCTCGTTAATAACACAAACAATTTACACATGCAACTAATACGCATGGCTGTGTATATCCCAGGGCAATTTCCAGCTATGTGGCTGTATTCCTTTCCACGCTGTTTCAGTTTTTCCACTGGTTCTCCCACCCCTAAGTCTCACCACTTTTCTTGCAGAAGGGTGATTGCTGTAAATGTGACTTCCTCATACAGATGTGCATTTAAAACAGAAGGTAAAAAAGTAGAAGAGAACTTACTGACTTTATCTTTAAGCAGATTAATCCTGCTTTACAGTGCTGCAAGGCAGCTGTCACCTTCCCCCTGCTTCCCCAGCAGCTCCTGCAGCCACCCCATCCCGAGCCTCCCCAGCTGCAGGACATGTGCCCCCCAGCGCACATGCAACCACCCTCCCCATCACTGTGTATGGGAGGCTATGTGCAATGGATTAAGCAAAGGAAGGGGTTTCTTAGATAGTCATCCTCACTATAATTTTCTAATTTATATGCTGAAGGACAAGCTTTAATTATACTAGTTATGCTGTATGTTTCTAATGACGGCGTTAGCTGCTAACCAGAGTGCTTCATTTAGCATTGGCTGCATGTCAACTTGTTGCAGATGCAAAAGTAACTGACAGCTACTACTGAGATACAGACATAATATTCAGGATTTATGCACTTGCCAAAAAAGAGTGAGACACAGACACATCTGGTCAGTATTTTCTCCAGAATTCAGTCACTGTATAATCAGAAGTGTCTCACATTTTTCCAGACAGCCTAAGAAACTTCAGTTGCTGACTGTGATGTTGGTAACACACAAACAGCTGATGCCACCCAAATCTTACCTACAAATTAAGTACTGTGTCCTTGCACAAAACCACTGAAGAATGCTTTCAGGACTTAACTAAGTTTCATTACTGACGTGGAAATGAAGCCTTGCATGTTCTCTGGACAGGAACTGGATAAACCCAAGCCAAAGGCTGAAGAAATGCCTGTATGAAAACCAGATCACTGCTCGAACAAAATGGGTGTTGGAAACAAACAAAGATTTTCCTCACCAAACACTAAAATTTGGAAGATAAATCAGTAGGGAAAATATGAAGGGATTCATTTACTTACATGACTTTGGCTTGAAGATTGTCTATGCAGAAAAACAACTGGGAACTCCTGAGAAATGTCTCTGGGCAGATGGCACTGCCCCTGAAATCCATGCTGTCCTTGCTGCTCTACAGTCCTCCAGCACTGTCTTCTCACCCTCCTCATTCCAAGATGCAGATTGTAACAGATTTCTTATGTCTAACAGCGCTACAGTATGCATGTACTTGTGCTGGGATATGAGCACTGCCTTCTTGGAAGACAAGCCTTGTGGGGTTGGTTTTTTTCTTGTTTTAAATGTAATCTGGCTCCAGCAGTTTGATGATGCCCAGCAGCACCACAGTCACATCAGTGGGCACATCAGCTAAAAAGATACGGAAACCAAAGGCCTGCACAGACATGCAAGCATCCAAATCCCACCATTAACATCATGTGATGTGTGCGCTCCGGGTTCCAGACAAAGCTTTCAGAAAAACTGCACATCACAGAGATTACTCTACAGATTACATTAGTCTGCAGAGATAAAGGTTAAACACCTCGAGCCACCTGGTTTTCAATCCATAATTATTCACTATTCCTACCAGATGAAAATCAAGTTTTGCAGCTTCTAGAGAGAGGTACCTCATTTCAGCAAAGTGCTGTTCCCCTGAGAAGTATTCAAAAAAACCAAACCTGTAGCGATTGTTTAATAACAGTAATAAAAGGAATTTAATTAACAGATAGCACACAACGTGGAGTACAGGTGATGGGAGCAACGTAACGTTCATCCTTAGCTGTTTTAAATACAACCATTTTTATAATCCTTCCCAATAGTTTGCTAATACCTGCCAAAAGCTTTCTGCATAGAAGGGGTAACTGAGATGCACAAATGCATCTTCTTCCGTGGCAGAAGAACTCTATTCCAAGGAGGAGAGACATTCCTGACAGCAACTCTTCTTCTTTTATTACTTCATTCGAAAATCCTTAGGTCTGGAAAACAAGAATAAAAAAAGAAGTGTTCAAGTGCTCTGTTAGGAGAACTGACACGGGAACTATAGTGGCTTTGCTGTAAGGATGCAGTGACCACTGCATCTATTTTTATTTCTGTATTACTGTGCTTTTAACGCTGCTCAACACTTTCTGGCTTACATAAAAACACGGAACAAAGCTAGAACTTATTACTGAGACCTCTAAGAACTTCATCTACCGAGAATCAGTGCATGCTGATGGTCTGTAGTGTGCCCTGGGCGTACACCATGTGTGCAAGGCATGAATGGATGGCTGTGCCCAGCACATGGTATCCACACAGACTGTGATAACGCAGCATGCCGCAGATACAGCAATCGTCTATTCTTGGCTCTTCAGGTCTCTCCTCCCAGACACAAATAAAGCGAAATGCGCCTCAGTTCAGCTGAACACGAAAGACAGTAACAAAGGTTTTTTATACATGCAATGGGATACTGCATTGGTGGATTTCCTGTGAAGCTGAATGAAAACAAAGTCAAATACATACACAACAGCAAACCAAGCGACATTTACAGCTGTGGTAACTTCTGTTATTGATTTTGTTTGATCGATGCAAATTAAAAGTAGATAGATAGCAATGGGAGATCAGGAGCTTCCTTCACAGAAAGGACTTAGGTTGCGGCAGAGAAGCCACACAAAAACCACTTAGAGAGTCTCAAACTCTGTGTCACAGATCTCGCATTTTTCCAACCAACAGAATCAGAGGATATCCTCAGCTGGAAGGGGCCTATCCCAGATACAGTCCCAGGACTTGGGCCACCTTTCTGGCTGCCAGGGTGCACCATGGCCTCATACAGAACCACTAAGTAACACCATCCCTACAAACCTGGTGGGAGCCTGAGGGGTCTTATGGGACAGCAACTCTGGAATTGAGTGAGTGCTACTGCAAGTGCAGCATATGAAATCTGAAGGTCATGAATTTTAAAGAGAAAAAACAGAGCAACTTCAAAGCCAAGAGGTTTGTATGGTAAAGAATCACAAAGCTTCTGTTTTTTATTTAAGAGACATATTAATATTTGAATTCATACCATGGAGCATAAAAGAGCAATGGGAAGCACCATGCAAATAGTTCACATGTTTAATGTCGGCCTTGACGGAACTCAGTATTTGAGGGCTGCTACGCACTGGAAAACCAATTCCTGTTTCCTAGAATCCCAGATTTCAGTCCTTAAAAATATTTCACATTTTGTTAATCGCATCTCATTGCTGCCCGCCAGAAGATACATTTAATTATATCACAGTTGCAGTGTGAGAGTGGGATTTTAAGAAATTCTTACTAGTGACTTGGAAGCGTTATCACTGCATCCATCCCAGACAGGTGCTGGAGGATTCTAGACAAGCTGCATGGTAAAGACATCATTGTCTTGCAGCTTGTATTTATTACTCTTTGAACGGGCCAATTCATCCATCCCCCCGCACAGTGCTGAAAGGACTCTGTGCTTTCCTTTGAATGGCACATCTAAAACTTCAATCGAGGGTAACACTGAAGTGCTGCAGAGCTGGGGATCTCACAGTACTTTTCTCCAGGGCTGAAAATCAGTTTTTTTTAATCCTGCTTGCAACCTGTATTTCAACCTTAATGCTTGTCTTACAGTTAAATGCAAAAAGCACTGGCTTCAGTTTGCAGCCTTACAAAGTTAATGAAGCTTGAAGGCAGAATTTTCTACACTGAGACACTTGTGTGAACAAACATAAAAGTTTTAAAAGCCTTTCTGAGTGTCACAGTAGGCTTTTATGCCAACTGGTGCTCCACGTCCAGGGACCACAATCTCTGCTTTTAAAGAGGCCTTGGCACCAGGAAAGCTAAGCTTTGGAAAGCACTGTGTCGAGCAAAAGTTGTAAATATTGCCCAAGGAAGACCATAAACCCACAAAAACCATTGTCTACCCAGAGAGAATTATGAGCCACTTGTGAAAACCAATGGATAACTGCTCATTGATGAACTGCATAAATCCATGCAAGAGTGCTCTTCTCGGATGGCAGTGCTCTCATGCTTCCTCAGCAAAGCACTGAAGTCACGCATCTGGAACAAAGGAAACGGTATCTCCTATATCTCCCAGAAGAGGTGATTCGGAAATCCACCCAAACTCAACACTTCACATGGCTTCAAGGTAACATGCCTGGAAAAAATCGCTTGCTGTATACTGATGGCAGACTCCAAGGCAAAAGAGTAACAGGAGGCAGAATGCGCCTCTGAAATCAATGCTGCACATCAAAGCATTATAGGCTCATTAAAAACATGCAACGTTCATCTCTGCAGTAGATGACTGACACTGAAACAGAAAAAAATTGTTCACCCCACTAGAAATTGATACTGCACATTAAAAGAAGTGAGAATCCAAAAAAATTCTAGGCCTAACAGTTGGCAAATGGTGTCCAATTATGCCATGCAGCTCAGTGCTTCTCTCTCCAAAAATACTTCACAGTTTACTAACAGAAACTGAAGACCTGGTCCTATGCTCTGATTACAGGTTTAAAATCTCTTATGCTCTCCCATCATTTTTCCATACTCACAACAGAAGAGGAATAAAACTGATGTAAAATTTTGACAATCACTGAGCTTTATCATATAGGCAAACCTGCATATATGTATAGATTTTAGTAAAGAAAACAGATGGTTCCTAATGGTTCCCACTGTGACAAAAAGCATTTGCTTCTTCCCCAGACTAACCAGAGGTAAGGTAATCCACATAGAACACTTGTCTTTTCACTTGGATGTCAGCCCCACACTCTCAAACACTGAAGAAATCAGACAGACCAAGAGAGTTTTCCCATTTATAAGGAAAAGAACTTCTTTGTTCTGTAATCCACTTGCAGAAGGAAGGCCACTGTCAAAGTCAACCTTAGAACACAGGTCAGTGTTTTCTTGGGAGGCACGTTATTCAGGTATAGTCTGTTTTACAATCTGATTTCTCTTATAAACATACACCCAAGCATACATCACTGTAAACCAATACAATACTCAGAGAAATAGTACATCAAGAGTCAGTGTGCGTGAATTTAAAAATGCCAAATGCTTCCTTAAAACATCAAAATCACGGCTACACGCACCTACAATTTGTGCCTTATTAGCCTTCACCTCACACGAGAGAAGCTATCGCTGACAGCAGTAACACTACTGCTGTATGTGCTGTAAGTCCTGCAAGTGGAAGAAAGCACAGTGCTACATCACACTTCTCCAATTCAGCCATTAGACTGTGGGTTCGTATCACTGCCAGTTCATGGTTCTGTGGGAAGCAGAATAAAACCGTGTGTTGTATTCACTCAGAAGAGAGATTATGCAGCGCTTAAGAGAACACAGAACCAATGGCACATTAACAGGACTGAAGCGGCAGTACTTGTTTCAAAATGCATAGTGTATGACAGACAAAGTTCATACTGAAAACTCCTTTAAAATATTACATCGTTCTCCCTCTCAAAAGATGTTGAGAATACAAAGCAAAAGTTCCCATCTTCCTGGTGTGCCTGTTCAGAACTCACACAAGGTACCTACAGATTCTGTACAGCACGCCAAGAGGAAAATGGGGGGAAGCCAGTTCTGTCCGGCTCACTGCTAGAAACTATTTTCAGTGTGCTACGTAGCACACAGAGAGCAACCTCCAAGAGAAGGATCTGTGGACTCCCCAAGCTCCATGAGGACCCCATACTCTGCCTGCAGAATTACACACTGTCACTGTGACAGACATGCAGCAGAGCATGGGAACGGAATGGGTTTATAAAATCAGGAGCTTGTCTCACATTTGGGAAATAAAGGACCAGAATAACTGAGCAAGCTTTGTAAATCTAGGCATTCTTTTCATACCTATTGTTTGAATCAAATGAAAAACAGGAGCTAGCTACAGAACGTGCACAAAGGACAAGAAGTCCGCATGTGAACAAACTGCTACTGCTTGGAGCTACAACATGCAGAAGAAAATATTCAAGGTTTGTGGAATTCAGCATTTGAATTACTTATCCTTATGTTATTTATCCGTACACGATTTAGCTCCTTGCCAGAAACAATGAGTTATAGGTAAGGCATCAGATACATCAAGTGGTAAAAACAACAGAGCAATGAGAGAAGTCTCAGAAGCACACACCTGACTCACTCTTTCTCAAGGTTCGAACCATTAAGCTCGATTAACAAACTCAAAAGATGAGCTGGAGGGGCTCATTCAGATGTGCAAATGCTTCAGATACCATTCAACTACATGTAACTTTAATCTGATCTGCTCTAATACAATGATGCCCTTAGAATTGCTTTTCAGACAAAAACGTAACTGTGTGAAATCAGCCTGGACACTGAAGACAGAATTCACGCTGGCAGGCTTAGCCTAAGGAAATAAGCCTCTCCAGGTCATCTTGAAAGAGAGGCAAGGCTTCCCCGGCATACTTTAAGTAAAGATCTATTTGTCTTTCCACACATCTGTTTGCTTTCCACAGCTTAAACGATCTGTGCTAAACTAACTCCAAAGTTAGGTGACCACACAGATTAGCAGGAGAGTAAAGTCAGATTTTCCCTAAGAACACAGAGCAGTTCTTGCCGCTGCACATAACAAGGCTGTCTTTAATCCAGGCCACTTCCCCGGTTCTTTTTACACCACCGCTACACAAGCACAGTGAAAAGGCAGAAGTAGCGGATGCCACTTAAAACCAGCACTTTTTTTGCCAGAAGGAATGCCCATGGAGCTACGAGCTCAGTGTGAACATTTCAGCTGGTTCACAAATGAGCAGTACAAAGAAACCTGTGTGATGCAACTCTGCGAGACAGCCCCCTCCCAGCATCCAATATTCTTTAACGTGATGTGAAATGTCCTCCTCCTAAGGTATTCTTCTTGTCTAAGGAGACATAACAAAGACCCTTTCCAAAAGTTAAATGTGTTCAACTTCCAACTCCTGTAGTGAAAATTTATTTCTGTCAGGTATGAACAGACCCGCCACACAGTTCCACCTCTGTTAAATTCTTGTCAGCACATTCCAGCAGAGATGTTTCCCCCTGCCTAGCAATGTCTGGAGCTAAAACATCCTTAGAAAAGGAAAAATTAAAGAAAAGGAGTGGGAGGAGGCGGGTGGTACTGTTTGTGAAAGTCAGATCTCAGTACTCACCCGTCTGTGTTACACTGGAACTGTCCTGATTTCAGAAATACAGAAGCCAGCTTCACAGCCTTACTTCCAGCTAACAGACAGCCCTCACAGCAGACAGATGAAAAACAGCGGTCCTTGTCTTACAGAGATCAGGTTAAGGCTCTGCTGTAACATATGACATTACCGACTCTATATGTAGTCATTTTACCTTCCACTAAAGCATTTCAACTTTGAGATATTTTTTTAACAATATTTCATCTCCATTCTTAATAATTCAGAATACTTCTTCAAAACGATGTATTTTAAACACCTCTCCATTAGTAATCTCTCCTTAGATGAGTTTTCCGCCGCATTTCAAAAGAAGTTCTATGAAGTCAAATTTCATGGAGTCATTACAGTCATTTGTGTGACTGAAGCACGTTTTCATGACCACTAACTAATATTTTTAAGGCTGTCTTTGCTAAGGAATAAAGCTGACAATAGTGAGTAAGTGACCTGTCAATACCTGCTCTTGATGGAGCAATGCACACCTGGTTTGGAAGCTTTGAAGATCTCAAATTGCATGTTTCTCTTCACCTGCAGGCAGTTATCTCAACATTAGGGAACGTGACCCGGAGAGACAGAGTTCCCTGTATTTTCTGCTGTCTCCCCAACAAGAAGAACGACTACTCACAGAGGACTGAACCTTGCATCAGCACTGTGAAAGGTCAGTGCCTTAAAGCTAACCAACGCTGCACACTAATAAACTGACACAAAGATTGAAGCAGTGGTGCAGGAGCACAAGTTGAAAAGGTTAGCTTGTGTGTTTGGATTTCGCTAAGGCTTCATTCCTTCTGTGGATGAGAAAAAGCACTCCAGATGCATTAAAAAAATATAAATCATCCTGTATTAAAGGCACACCCATCCCATCCATTCACAGTGTGTGGAATGCTCTATGTTACTAATGACTTGAAACCTTTCATGTCTAGTAGGATTTCCTATTTGCACTGGTTGTCTGTCAGAAAACATCAGAAAGTAAAGAATCTCATGGTTACACGGAGCCTCTTGACATTCAACAAAGGCAAGAACAGGGTTCTGCACCAGGAGAAGAATAACCCCACGCACCAGTACAGGCTGGGGGCACTACACAGAAGAATCTGCAGATCCTGGTGGCCACTGAGTTGACCAGCATAGTGTCACCTTGGCTGAG
This sequence comes from Aquila spilogaster, assembly GCA_024606505.1. Taxonomy (NCBI): domain Eukaryota; kingdom Metazoa; phylum Chordata; class Aves; order Accipitriformes; family Accipitridae; genus Aquila; species Aquila spilogaster. Next base: position 19,466,384 of record JANHGO010000063.1, on the reverse strand, counting down.
AAGGCAAATTGTGCCCTGGGCTGTGTCAGGAAAAACTTCGGCAGCAGCGTGAGAGAGGTCATCCTCCTCCTCTATACTTCACCCTGGTGAGGCTCCACGTGGAGTACGCTGTGTCCAGTTTTGGGCTCCCCAGGACAAGAGAGACCTGGAGCTCCTGGAACGAGTCCAGCAAAGGGCTACTAGAATGACAAAGGAACTAGAGCATCTTTCATGTGAGGAAAGGCTGAGGAGACTGGGCCTGCTCACCCTAGAGAAGAGAAAGCTCAGAGGGGATCTGATCCATGAGTATCCAAAGGGAGGTTGTCAAGACGATGGAGCCAGACTCAGTGGTGCCCAGCGACAGGGGCAACAGGTAATGGACACAAACTAAACCACAGACAGTTCCAACTGAGCATGAGAAGAAACTTTTCCTCTGAGGGTAACTGAGCACTGGCACAGGTTGGGTAACATACTCTAGGGGACCCTGCTTGAGCAATGGGGTTGGACTAGATGATCTGCATAGGTGCCTTCCAACCTCAACTGTTCTGTGACAAGTTATACCGAAGCTCTGCATGATTTTCCTATACACATTTAAAGAATTTTAAAAGCAGGGATAAAATCCCTCAAAACTTCTGAGTTTTACAGTTTTTCAGCCAAATAAATACAGTTTAATTACTGTTGAAGTACTTCAAAATTTGTTCAGTAGTTAACCAATGATATCCCACTGGCTCATAAATGTATCTTTTATGAGTTCATAAAACACCAATTTCTAACAGATGGTGACAGACAGAAGAAGACCAATTAGTGAAGAGATCTTGTGGGCTGATCATACCACTCAGTATTTAGTCCCCAGTCGGCCTTTGATCCACATACTCTCTGACAGCAGACACACCAGGATCAGGGGGAGCTGAACGGTTTCTCTACTCAAGATGTACTTACTATCCTAGAGTATCTCTATGCCTCTGGTAAAATAATCAGTGAAATTGCTAATGATATTTAAATTATCTCACTTTGGCCTATTCTGAACAGTGAACTTGCTCTGTCTGGGGGCAAAATAAACTTCTCTATATTGGCTTAGTCCCCATGCAGGCTATTATCTGAGTTAATATGTGTTTCTGTAAGTACAGCTTATTTTATTTACAGAACTGGTAATAAGCCACAGTAACAGAAGCTGCATTTAATAACAAAGAATAAGAAAAGGTGCCTTTTTAATACTGCTGTGCCAATGTAGCTACATTGACTAACCTCCTTCTGCAAGTACAAAGCTTAAGGTAAATCTTTCAGGGTCCTCAATTGCAGCTCAAGTTTTTTCTACATAAAACTTGCATTTGTTTTGATTTAAAAAGTACCCATAAATCACACTATCGAATCCAATGCCAGTATATATTTAGACCATTTTAATGAGATTAGGAGTGGTTTATTAAAATTTAAAATAAAACTGGTAAAATCTCAGGTTCCCTGAAAACAAATTAAGCAAAACTTAAGGTAGTGAAATCTACCATCAGACTGGATACTAGGAAAAATTTCTTCTCAGAAAGCATGGTAATGCATTGGAACAGGCTGCCCAGGGAAGTGGTGGTCACTGTCCCTGGAGGTGTTTAAGGAAAGGGTTGACGAAGTGCTTAGAAATATGTCTAGTGGGCAATACTGGTGGTTAGGTGGACAGTTGGACTAGATGATCTTAGCGGTCTTTTCCAACCTTAGTGATTCTATGATTCTACATACCACTAATACCAGGTTTGACCTGGATTATATGAATTCTGTTTGTAAGATGATGTAACTTAACTCAATGCAATGTTCATTTAAGTTCCATCTGAGCAAGATTATGCTTTCTTCAAATGAAAAGGTTTTCTTTAAAAAAATATATTGTTAAAAACCATAGGGCTATAGAAAGAACAGCACTGTACACTTGGCTTTGTCCAAAAAATTATGTCATTCTTCAAATAAACAGAAAAGTGAGTAAAGGAACAGTGAAATGCATTCCAGACTTGCAGTCACCACCAAAAGCCAAAAAAGCATCTACACATTTATAAAAGAGTAATTAAAAAAATCCTAATTCCATTCTCAACTGGGTATGTAGTTCAACAGTATCATATTAAACCATTCTCATACTGCTTGTCAAATTCTTATTAAATAAGTTCTTATTTCTTCACATAGGAGATCAACAGATTTTAGGGGGAAAAGGAAAGTAGCTTTACAGCTTTCTTTCTGAAAGTCTCTTCAGACAGCTTAGTTACCCATTTATTAGATCTCTTACCTTCAAATTTCAGCTACAATGTAAGCTGCCCTGAAGTAAAGTTAAGAGAATCAGTAGCATCAGCATATTTTATACACGCTAGAGAAAAGCCAGTAATTAATTTTAATAGGCTAATCAATCTAAATATGGATTTGTCAGATTTTTCAGACGATTAAGCTACTGACCCTTCTCAGTAAGTATCCAGTTGCTGCCTGCGGCTAAAACCTCAAGTAGAGGGGATCAACCTTCTCCTCAGGTATCTAACCATGTGCCGTTTTGACTTCTGTGGCTTTTGGCTTATTTAGATCCAGCTCTGGTAACCTGGAATATGAGACTCAGCTGCCTTCAGCCTTTTGCTAATCAACATAAAATCATGGGATATTTTAATGCCCTTACTATAAAAAAAGTTACCAGTGATAGTTCTCCAATTTTAATGGAGGATAACACTTTACTGTTAGTTACTGGAATTCCTACTGAGAACCCAAAAAGCCACAGAAAATGAACTTCCAGAGGGATTTCTCAAAGCATGCATTAGAACAGGACTGAGCAGTATTGGCAGGATAGCTTTTTTCCTCGTCTCTCCAGTTTCTCTTTTAAGGAAAAACTAAGACAGGCTCAAGGCTTTCACAGAAGTTTGTGTTGGCCATCTCCACTCCGATCATCTGTACACACCAACCTTGCTTTTTGGAGATGAATGTTAAAGCTGGAGGGGCAGTACTTATTCCTGTTAAAGAAACATCCCACCAAAGGGTGTTTCAAGGTAAGAACAAAGCACTGTCACATCAGGCATAACATGCACAAATCAACTCCAGCCCCACAACACTGCAGTTTGAAGGAACTAAGGAAATGACTAGAGGAATATACTTATTTCAGTGCAGAATTTTAAATCTAATAAGTTTAAGAAGGGTCTTACAAAAGTAGCTCAAGACCTTTGCATCTTCGGAGGCAATCTTTACTGCACTTACAGCAGACAGTTGCAGTAAAGGACCCCACAGTTTTACATTTACTATACATTGTATTTCCTTGTAGAACAAAAAGCATTTTACAGATGTAGTATAAAGTGCAAGTTATGTTTGTGACAGCACATGACTGGAAATACTCCACATACCATTTGTGTATCTAATATAATGCAAGGCATCCTTTGGTGTTGGCTTCCTTATTCTGAGGACATTAACAAAGTTCATAAAGTGAAACTGCCAGCACCTTACATTAATAAAATGATGTTTATAACATCATTTCAGCCACATACTCAAAACATCTCTGGCTTCTTTCTCAGCTCTTAGTACCCAAATTATGTCCTTGATGCAGTGACTACAAGTAGGAACTTACACCAGAAACTGTAGACCTGGGCAAGATAACTGTTATTGCATCTACCTTTTAAGACAGCAAACAGAAGTGCCAACAGTGGCTGCAGAGATCTCTTAATGTGAAAAGTTTTTTGTTTACCAGTGCCTTCAAATTTATTCACTAGGAACATCAGCAGTAGACTTTACGTTGCTTAAGGCTGACATGACTGACTTTAAGAAACACAGAGCCAGGGAGAAACTGTAAAGAGAAGTTATGACCACCCTTATCCTTGACATAGAATGTGTAAGAGGATTATCACATACACCTCCCATTCCTAGGTGTCCCAACACACTTGTGTTTCATCATATACAAATATTTCTTCCCAGAACATTGCAGTTTTCTTCTTTCAAAGCTGTGAGATGCTGCTGATGGATCACCAAGAACCTGTGTGCCACGCCACACAGATCCACATATGGCTGATGTTCAAGAAATGGGACTCTGACCAGCCCTCACTGCTCTGCAGAAAGAGTTTTATGGCTTCAGAGTATAAACCCCCTACCTAGAAGTAGGCTGTGCAGAAGGGAGCCAGAAATCAGGCAAGTTACTCAAAAATAAACATTAAAAAGGTGTTAGGTTTTCTTAAGTCAAGTTTCAGAGTTTACAATACCTTAAGTTTCAAAAATGCCAAAAACCTTCAAGGACTCCTTTTCCAGAAAGACAAGCAAGAGGCTGTCTGGCCTAGGGAGGTCCATGGAGGGTTCCCATTAAGCCTGGCAGTGGAACAGGCACTCAATATGCACACCAGCAACAACCTGAGTGCTCTCCTGGAAATCACAACTGCTCTGCTTTCTTAAAGGGAAACTTGGGAATGTATCCATCTAACTGGAACAAGACAGATTTCTTCTATATATTTGGGAACATTTTTGTCCAAATGACTTCAAAATAGTTCTTCAAAAGCAAATTTCCTGCCTTAAGAAGTTCAATGTCTACAAACACACCTATACCCAGTTAGCTAAACAACTTTTAGATGGCATATAACAGGAAAATTCACACATAAATCTGATCTATTCCTGCTTTTACCAGAGAGGTAGGAAACACTACTGTTTGTTTAGTCATACAAGATTGGTGAATTCTGTGATGATTTCGGTTTAAAGCTCATGTAAAACATCCAATTTGAAACCTCACACACCCTTGAAATAATGGCTTCATTCAAGGTAGGAAGCTGCAAAAACTCAAAGTCGTCCCAAAGAACTGGTTTCTGATCTTCCTCCCCTTTACATCTGTCTGGAAAGACAACTTTACCACCCTTCCTTTACAAGGTTTTTCACCGTAGTTACTTCAGACATCTGCACCAAGGATATGAGAGCAGTTCAGTACAACTTGGAAAACCATTTGGTTCAAGTTAGGTATAAAAGCAAAGAATATTCCAAGAAAATTTCTCTCACTGGAAATATCGGGACATTTAATTCTCTGCTTTCACAGAGCAAGATCCAGCCTGACATCCCATTATGCACTGTGCTGTGGTGGAAGGAGGGGCGATGGGAAGGCTGTCCACCCTGCACAACACAAAGTTTTTGCTAGGTATCCGCACAGGATGCATGCATTCCTCAAAAACCATTTCTTCACCTCAGTATTCAACTTGGATATGGTGTATTTGTCTACAGTGTCAGCCTCTAATTACAAAAAAAAAAACCAAATCAAAATCAGCCTTTAACAACAACCTGTACCAAGACATTTTAATAGAAATACAGGTAGGAAGTCCAAGGAAATCATAAGCAGCACTGAGTATGTTCTCTTCACATTCAGAATGAAAATCATTTATGTATTATTTCAGATTAAGGAGAGAAAGGCCTCTTCCCACGCTCCGAATTAATATCAATTTCTTATCTGTTTATGACTCTTTTATATTCAGTAAGGCACACATCTCGGGAACAAGTTTTAATGTAAAACTGCAAACATTACTTTTATTGTCACAATCATGCTTTCCTTTATTCTATATCCTTAAACACCTTAACTATGGTTTTCATGTAATGTTTTCCACTAAAAGATACAACTGTTTTTAAAGGGCTAACATAATCTACATCAGTTTATTCTAGAGCAAAAATAAAAAGTAAGTGACACAGAGAGTGCGTTCCTCACTCTTTCTCCTTGTTTTTAATTACTCACTCTCCTTTGAGAAACAGCAAAGTCACCCATCAGAACTTCACATAGGATAGGAGACAAAAAAAAAGAAAATAGAAGAACCAAAAAAAAACCGAATCACATAAAGTGGGGAAACTTATTAAAACCATCTGAAAAAAAAAAAAAAAGCCAAATTAAACAGTTTTTCTGAATCCTTCTTATTTCGGTTTATTTTAGATACTACAGTCACCGACTGGAATCTATCCACGGGTTCTGCAGAAGGTCACAGATCAAACACACAGGAGCGTGCTGCTCTTCATTCTCCAGTACTCTCTCACACACTTTTGTCCCAGAGCTCTGCTCTATTGCCCTTCTAGGTCCACCTATTCCCTGGCTCTTCTCAACAAGTATGTCCACTTAAGACACTAACTCATTCCACTGAAGGAACAATATGAATTTCTCAGTTGAAAGCCTCCCAACAGTGGCAGTTGCAGGGCTGCTAAGTGAGCAGTATACGCCTGTATACAGATACAGATAGCACTGCCACAAAAAAACTGATCAGGATGAGACTGCAGAGCAAAGAAATGCTAACAGGAAATTACTAGTTAGACAGCAATTACTGAATTAGATGACTCAAGTTTCCTTGCTCTCTGCCACACAGAGCTACAAGACGACTTACGCTCACCAGATGTTTAAACTTGCTTTACCAAAGAGATGCTAAATTCTACATACTGAAAATAAGCAGAAGTGCACAAGTCAGTGCTGACCATCTGGAAGACTCCAGGTCAGACTCTAGTCCACTTATTTCATTCCCACAGTTCTTTGGCTTTGATATTTAAAGGAAGCTCAGTACTAGAACTCTCAAAATGACAACAAAAAAAAACAACAAAAACACAAGTAATCATCGTATTGGTACTAATCAGAAAGTGCCCCAGATGTGATTATTTTCACTAGCAGGTTGACTCAGTGGTGCATGTGGTAGTATAAAACAAACCACAAATACATTGAAATGCCATGCAGCTACAGTGGAACTGATTTTGTGCACTGAAAATAAATTAGTTATCAAAATAACACATGGCATAGTCCTGCCAAAAATATACTCTTCCAGTTCCAGTTTAACAGAATTCTTTCCCTTTCTATAGAGAAAATCTGAAGTTTTTTTAATACTTTTTCTTTAAATGAATCGTTCAGTCACACAGTCACATGGTGCTTCTTTCAACTATGACTAACAGTTGACAACTCAAATAGGATAAGTGAGTACGCATTTATTCAACTACTTTTGATGAAGAACCAGAAGTATGATTTTACGTCAAGTCTTACTGATTAAAAAAAGGCCACAAAATAAGAAAACACATGCAACCACTACCTTCAGATATGACCATTCTTTACTTAATGATCTCCTCCTTTCAAAAAACATAACATGAAGAAAACAAATAATCCTTTTTTTCTTATTCACACTGTAAGAGCCAACAGCCAGTATAGTAGAGATTCAGTCCAAGTGCTCATTTTAAAAATCTAATGTACTTACGGATTCCAAACCCTTGGAAAGGCAGCAATTTCTTCTGGTGTATATTCATCTAACCTCCTGGGGACTATACGAGGCTGAGGAATCTCTTGTAGAAGGTTCTTCTCTATGTCTTCTGGGATAACCTGAGGAGGGTGAGAATAGTCAAACCTGAGGAAAAAGGTGCTTAGAAAACACCTCCCTTCTCCCCAAATCCAGACCAAAATCCGTCAACACTGCTGCATTCTTCATGCTAAATGAAGTCATAATACACAAGAAAATCTCATGCATATTTTAGATACTGCAATTTTGTGAAGAGCATCAACATGTAAAGTATATTTAGATATATAGTTAAGAAGTAGCTTGATTTTTCTTACTTTATTTTATGACTGAAGTTTTGCCAGTGCTCTTCACCTCCAAAGCAAAAAGAAAGAAAACGTAACAGTGTGATCACTCACATCTTCTGGGAATAGGTGCAACCTCTGCATCAAAGTTCTTCTCAGAAGGTTTTTTGGAAGCATCCTATAAACAGTCAGTTTGACAATCTGAGGAAAGATAACAATGTAATGACAAATTGGATCACCTACGAATGACATGAAAAAGGTAAGGTGCATTTCCCTCTGTCTATGAACCTCTTTTCAGTTAACTTCTTCCATACTGAAGAACTCTGGCATCACATTTACAAGATGTTCCAGATTTACTGTTTTGGAAGAAGGAATACTTACACCTGTCATATAAACACTTACTCTAACAGTCATAAATAAAAGTTTCTGCTTAGAAACTAGAGCTGTATTTTGCACTGCAGATGACTGCGTATGATCATGTGACATTAAAAGAACTGAAAAGCTACCTGAAAAGCATTAACTTTATAACATTAGTCTTACATTTAGATAGATCACTGAAATGAATTAGGATCTAACAAATTTTACAAGTGGTATCAGCATTTAAGCACCGTAATTTGCTGTGTTCAGTGTTTCAATATAATCAATGCATTGTATCTTAAGCAAGGCTGACCTGCTAAGACACTGCTTCATAGAACTCTATGTATTTATAATTTATTCCCTTGCTATTAGTTCCAGATTAATAAACCCACTGTAGAGCATCAGGAATGAACAGAATTTTTACACCCACAATAGATGATGCTTGCAAAAAAGTAACATAACGCCATTTCTCTTGGACTCTAATGCAGATGTCTGTAATTTAAATATGAAACATAGTGCTATGGACTTCAGCCATAAGAACATTTGTGTATGTTAAACAAGGCACGCAACTATAGGAGACCAAAGGGGATAAAGAAGGACAGCAAGTCATTCAGAAGTAGACCAGCACACAATTTTTTTAAACATTAGTAAACCTATTCTGCCTGTGCTCCAAGCCACCCAGATGTGAGCCCTTGTACCAGAGTACTTTTCATTTTGTACACTTACTTGGCTAAAACAGGAAAAATACTGCATGGAAAGCGCAGAACTGTAGAATATCCTGAGTTGGAAGAGACTCATAAGGATCACTGAGTCCAACTCAATCAGTAAATCAAGTTCAAAGTAGATCTGATCTAAAACAATGGATGCAGAAGCTCCGTACTCCTTAACTCTAGGAATCCTCTTCTCTACACAAAAATTACTTGAAACTGTGATAAAATCAGTGTTAATTCCTTAGATTAAATACAGCCCCAGGTATCTGTAAGTCATTGGTCACACATCTGACCCTGTGTATGTACAGCTTATTAATGATTTCACTCCAATAAAAAGAAAGACTTGAAAATACTTTAATGAACAGTTAAGTATTTAACTTCTTCAAGCAACCGATGTTTGTGCCAGGTCTTTCATCATCCTCGGCAGCCTGAAACACAGACATCTGTTGGAACAAGTCAATGACCTGGATGAACTGCTGCTCTGTTCTGGTTGTAGACACTCCTGCCTGATGAATCTGATTCCATTTTCTTTATAGTGTTGCTTAAAAAGGAAAAAACAGCTCAGTTTTTAAAATTTGCCTATTAAAAAGTCCTTCTGGAAAAGAATGACTGATTTATATTTTCAAGTTAAAGAATGAAGAAATATTTTAAACCCCTTATACAGTCACTACAGAACTGACAACTTCAGGGGACAACAAACTAACAAGACAGCAGGATTTGGAGAATTCAGCATGGATAATGGGATGTTCAGGAACAGTTTCTGCAGGTAAGCATGCTCAGTGCAGTAAGCAAAACCACAGATACGCTTTGGTACATCCTCCATGTTTTTCAGTAACTCCTTTGATCGTGCCCTCTCACCTACACAAGGTCTACATGAACAGAAAAATCACCTTACTGTGAAGCAGAAACCATTTTTTCACTTCTACCAGTTTGCCCAATACAGAGCAGGAAATCGGACTTCATGGCATAATCTCACCCACTTCAGAGCTTACATTCGATGGAACTTAATTCTCAGAGGAAACAGTTCGTTAACTACAGATTTCAAAGTGCTCATATTTTTAATTACAGCTTTTTATGGCAGAGCCTTTATACCTGAGCCACTTGAAAACGCTGCCACCTGTATGTTAGAACGGTGCAAAGAAAAGAGGGACAATAACCTTGAATTTGGGCATCCACAATGCCCAGCAGCTCACAGCAGGTGCCAAGGAGCAAAGCCTCAGCTTCAGGCGCTGCTTTATGCCCACTGGCCAATGCACCTAACTTGCAGCACTACACAATTTCCTTTCTGGAACAGACAAAACGATACATCCCACCCATAGTTTCCAATGTAAAGGTCTGACATAGAAGGAAAACAATCTTGGGTAAAGCTCTTTTGCTTTCACTCCCTTCCCTCACAACACTCTCTAGCACTGTACAAGCATGGACAAATTAAAGAACATTTATCTGGAACACTGTATGAGGCTCCAACATTTCTATTTCTGTTGCAGGCTTGAGCTCCCATGCAAATTGCAGATTATATCCTTCTTAGGAAGGCTTCTTCCCAGATAAAACATGCACTGAGGGAGGAAATCAGAGCAATACCACTCCTGAGAAGTACAAAATAACTGGACAAAGAATCAAATCTGCTCAAAGAGGTGAAGTACAATAACCACCAGGAAGCAACTCTAGAGCTTGGGAAGGACACAGCAACTACAGAGAAGGATACGAAGTGATTAATTACAGGGCAAACTGGAAACACCACCAGGAGAATTTCAGGTAACAGATCCTCAGAAGCAGCATATACCAGTTGTCTTCTGTTCTGTACACGACAGTGCTCTTTTTCAGTAAATGCATGATAGAAAGGTGAAGTTCTTATACTTCTACAGAGTTACATGAGTAGTATAGCAAAAGTGATCGTATGATGCCACAGGAACAATTCAGACATACAGGAATTGAATTTCCACTGCTATTCAGCACCTAAGAACTTAGAAGTTTAATTTGTTCTTTAAACTAACATCAGTAACTTGCATATTCATGTAAGAAAGGGATTAAGACACTTTAAACAAGTATTTATATTTGAAGCAAAAGACCAACACAACTGTACGTCTTATTTGGAGCACTAAGAGGTTTTTTGTTTGCTTCTCTTTGGTTTGCATATACCAGGTTCTGTAACAATAGGCTCCTCTCCATGCTACACTAACTTCTAAGTGCCTACTGAGCCAGGCTTTGAAGTTATGCTCTCCTTTAATGACAAATAAATAAATAAAGATATCCCATAGCCCTAGAAGAAAACCCTATTATATCCAGTATTCCAGTAACAAATTTTTGCTGTGTACATACCATTGTATCAATGATCCTTTACTTTCCTGCATAAAAAGAAAACAGGCTTTCAAATATCAACAGCAAGATTAAAATGTGCTTTCTGTTCAAGTTTTTCTCCAGAAGATAATTATTGTGCAGGTATAATGGCAAGCCTATGCATGCAAGCAGTTACTTAACAGCATTCAGAAGTAGAATTAGGATGTTTTAAGCCCCTCCAGACCAGTGCTAGCAGCTGAACAAACCCTGACACACCAGAGGCTTCCTCACAGCATGTGTCTGTAGAGCTACCCTGCCTGGCTTCATCACCTACCTTAGCAGGTAGCATTCATTCGGAATAATTACTGCCCATTATTTCTTTGTCAAAAGCAACACAGGCTCAGAATGCTGCAACTGTCAATCCTCTCACTGAGTATCTTGTACGAGCCAAACCCTATTTCTTTTGTTTTGAGGGAGTTTCTGTTCCAGCTAAATATGAAAAGATAACGTAAGCCAAATTTTGCTTACTTCTGGATCTAGAAACAAGAAAAAAATTGGTTGAAAATTTTGTCTTATCTAGATTATTATCTGGTTCTACATATTAGATCTGTCAACATGTTCCACAGGCATTTTAATTTAAGTCCCACGTTTTTTCCAGGTTTTTCCAAATATTCTTTGCTCCCTGTCAAATCTATGAGGGTTACAAGTACACAGAGACATCTCCTGCTCTTCCCATGCCAAGCACTCTGAAGCCTCATTTTGAAAACGTTGGTCTCATGCCTATTAGCATTTCCTCAGCTAAACAAAACATGCAAAACCAAAACCAACAAACTTATATGCACCCCAAACACTTGCACCTCAAATTAAACAACTGTTTCCTTCATTTTTGAAAGACTTTACTTAGAAAGAGGAACACTAAACTGATTTTTCTTAGCAACTTACGATGGAAATCAATGCTGTACTTAGCATGTGTCTCTGAAGGAGTAGCTGTACCACACAGAATATTAGTATGTGGATGCACCATCCCTGGAGGCATTCAAGACAAGGTTGGATGTGGCTCTGGGCAGCCTGGTCTAGTGGTTCGTGACCCTGCTCATGGCAGGGGGGTTGAAACTAGATGATCTTTGAGGTCCTTTTCAATCCGTCTATGTTTGTATTAACTTGATGAACAGAGACTCTTTTGTACAGCAACAAGCCGTTATGGTGTGCCTAAAGAACAAGTTTAATACCCCGGTCGATGAGTGGTCTGAAAATTCACATTATATCTAAGTTAGAGAAAGAAAATGCTGAAACATGGAACTATTTTTTTCTTCATTAAACACTTCCTAGAGCAGCCTGACCAAGCCCAGCACAAGAGAGCTGCTCTTCAATACACTCCAGAAAGGCAGAAAACTGAAAATAACACAAATTTTGAAGAGATTCACAGACATCTGTTTCGCCATGCCTCTCAAAGGGACTCAAAGGTGTTAAAGGCAAAAATGTGCTAGAATGTTTGCTTTAGGTATCTTCTTGGTCATCACTGTAATTTCTGCCTTTCCATATATTCCAACATTTTCCAAACTACGGAAAAATTGGCACAATGAACATGGAACATGCAGATCTCTTTTTGTATGCAGTGTCTCATATAAGCACAAAAAAAATGTTTAAAGCGGGAAAAAAATAGTAACAGTCTGTCAAACTTGGGCACTAAATCATACATCTCAAACTAGACACCAAAAATATGCACTTAGAAACCAATCAACCTTTTCAACTAAGAAGAAAAGTCAGGCACTGGAGAGGGTTGCCCAGAGAGGTTGTCCTTGGCGGCTTCCAGGACCAGTGTGGATCAGCTCCCTCCAGCCTTTTCTGAGCTGCTGACACTACTTCCAGCAGCAGGCTGCACTGGAGATTCCCTAAGGTTCCCTCAAATCTGAATCATCCTATGATCCTATCAACAAACAAAAATATACACACACACAAATCCAAAATCCAGCACAAATCTTTCTCAAGGACTTACTACTACAAATAAGGAAAAAACAGCTCCAGACTTAACGAGATAAATGCTATGATGTCAACCTGCACAGTGAGATTATCAAATGATCAACGTACATTTCTGTCTTAATACTTTATGAAGGAACAAGAAACAATCAAGAATTATTTTTTAACCCTTCTGCAGCAAATACATCTACATTCCAGTAACTCTACTCAAGTCTTTCAGGCCCCATGCAAACATATACTGTTTTGTATCCGATTATTCATTATAGCCATTTTAGTTAGCTACATATCATTTTTTCTTAAAATAAGTATTTCTGCATACTAGCAACTACATTTAAGCATGACTGTGATTGAAAAATATTTATGCGTTTGAATTTAGACTTATCTTAAGTGAAGATATAGCTGAACAGTAGTGGAATATTACTGCATATGTATCTACAAAAGAAAACAACTCATCAACTTTAATCTACTTCTTACATAAACTGACAATAGTCACATCCATTTCAAAAATTTGTATTAATATCCCACAATTCACAGCAGGTTTTATGTCAATATCCTTTTCTTCGGAAGTAGCCTCTTCCACAAATTTAATGGCTTAATTTCTGTAATGGCACTTTTTCCAAAATTGATGTTGACTCACCTAATGAAGCACTATTAGGATGAACTAGCAGGATACAACAGGACCAGAGGCAAAAAAAAAAGTACTGGCCTCCACAATGAAAACAATGTTTTAAAGAATGAGGGCTTGGATTCCATAGAAAGATGCAATCAGCTTCCTACAACCTAACTAGTTCTACTGGTCCAAGAGCAATCAGACCAAACATAACTTTTTTTTAAAGTAGACTCTATTTTTATTAAAAAAAAAAGTGATACAAAGTAGTTGATATAAGTCTCCTTAACATTCTGAGGATGGAAATGATACTTAGGCGGGGCACTGGCCTTCTTTGTAACAGTCATTTTTCAGTACTGACTTTAATAGCTAGGTCTTTATCAGGGACAAAGGGTAGTGGTTTTAAACTGAAAGAGAGTAGATTCACATTACGTAAAAGAAATTCTTTGCTATGAGAATGGTGAGGCACTGGCACAGGCTGCCCAGAGCAGCTGCGGATGCCCCGTCCCTGAAGGTGCTCAAGGCCACGTTGGATGAGGTTATGGGCAGCCTGAGCTGATGAGAATTGTTCCTGTCCATAGCACAGTGTTTGAACTAAATAGTCTTTCCAGTCCTTTCCAACCCCAACCACTTTATTGTTCTAAAAATAAAACAAGTTAATAAAACACCCTAATTTCCATCTTTGTCATATCCCAATGGATTTTATACCAAAACAGTAAACAAATGCTATTCAAAGGTACACAAAGAATATATCCTGCCAAATTACCACCAAATTACCACTTGCTACTATTAATTATAGTAAAAATAACTATCATATAACTTTGTAAGACAAACAATTCAACAAAATGAAAGAGAATTTATTTATTTATTTTTAGAGAAAGAAAGTTTCTCTTGCTGAATTAGACCACGTCCTGAGCCACATCACCATTTGCTGAGTCTCTATCTAACATGTTTTAGTTATTGGCAACGCATTTAACCCAGAGGAATGCTTGCACAGAAATTCATCTAGGAGTCTGGCAAGAAAAGAGGTATTTCAGAATGAATGCCAGAAGATCATTTATGGAACACCCAATTCTCAGGCCCTAGCAAACAAGCTGTGCTATACTGCCTCCCAGTGCACAGTCTCTGTTTGAAGCTCAAATGAAAACAGTTGAAGAAATCTATTTTAGACAGGGAACTACAAGTAATTCCCAAAGGAGTTACAACTATGTTAGAGCATTTAAGTTGTTTTGGAAAATTATCGACAGAAGGCAATACTGAAATGCAAGCTTTTATTATTTCACCTTATCAAATAAGAGAAAAAAAAAGTACAAAAGTAGATAAATTCTTAAGCGGACTTTTGTTAATTGAGTACTTGTGCAATGTTTTGTACTGAAGTCCTGGGATAACCTAAGATTACTGAAATAGATTTTAAAAGTATCAGTGACAAAACCCAATAATTTTTCAGCAGACAATTTTCCTAGGAAACGGAAGTATTTTAATGTTTTGCATATGAGGGAAAGCACCTGAGTCAGAGGTAAACACACAAATCTGTTCATCTCAGTGGACCTCATGTCATAATTTGAAACTATAGTACTTGGAGAACTCACTCCTGTAAAGCTGAGCATTCAAAACAGCAGTAAAAGCAGTAATTTCGTAACTCTAAGTCAACATCCCAAACTGTTCACGTCCAGTACATTTTTTTTAGTTAAATAAATCTACTCTTATGTTTCACAGAATTAATAATGGCCAAATATAGACATTTACATTGATCTTCTTTACTAATCACCTTTTCCAGTTTTCCCACAGACCACGAATACAGAGCATTGCAGATAATATCTAAAAAAAGTCACTTAACAAAACCCACCTTTGAATTTTAATGGAAGAAAGAGGCAGATGTATTTTCTAACATTTCTAGCATTATTCTCAACGGCTCTTAAACTGCTAGGGTTGTTGAACTCAAGTTCAGTCTAATTTGAGTCACTTTTACAATGAGAAAGGTCAGACCTCTGAAACTCAAAGCAAAGGAGCAAAGCAAAAAGCAAACAAGCTTGATTTGCTCATTTGGACAGTGTGGAAGAATCATGAAAATACACAACTTGCAATCTAATCCTGAAACATGCTATATACAAAAACACTGTCAAAACAATTTCATAACCTTTACACAGGTTCAGCACAACCTCTTTTGCTTAGGGGAAATATTAAAACGAAAGCAGATGTACTTTACAAATGAAAGGGAAAAACACTTACAGCAGTTGGATCTTTCAAATGGAGCTGAGTTGCTGTCACCTGTTTGAAACCACCAGGATAACTGGAAAAACAGAAGAAACAGACAAGCTCAGTGCCACATGCTCAATCATGCCATTAACACAAATACCTCAGTGTCTTAGAATCACAGAATCATCTATGTTACAAAAGACCTTAAAGATCACCACACCCAACCACCAACCTGACCTACCAAGTTCCATCACTAAACCACGTCCCTTAGTGCCACATCCACACGTTTCATAGACACCTTCAGGGATGGGGACTCCATCAGTCCCCTGGGCAGCCCCTTCCAATGCTTGACAACCCTCTCTGTGAAGAAACTCATCCTAACGTCCAGTTTAAATCCTCCTGGTACAACATCACTCTCTTTCTCTCCCTCACGTCACTGTGAATGGTGTTTTTTTTTAAATTTGATTAGCAAAGTGGAATAGCAAAAGAACACTGAACAATGGTGTACAATTATGTCTTATCATAAGCCCACAAAAGAAGCAGTTATTTTCACAAGGCCAACAACTATCAAATGTTCTTCATTAGATACACTGGTGAGGTTGTGGATACTCCATCCCTGGAGGTGTTCAAGACCAGGTTGGATGGGGACCTGGGCAACCTGGTCTAGTACCAGATCTGGAGGCTGGTGGCCCTGTCTGTGGCAGGGGGCTTGGAACTCGATCCTTGAGATCCCTTCCAACCCAAGCCATTCTATGACACTCAATAAAACAGAACCTTTCTAAGTTTAATTCCATTCGCACTTTTCCATTTATTCACTAGAGTATTAAAAAGTTCGTGTTGTGTAAGCAGATAGATGTCTTCTAAAAACTGCTTGTTACATAAATTATCACAGTTACTGAATGCGTTGGGGTAAGATATGCAAAATTTGGAAATATTTCAAGATTATCAAGAGTTGCGACTAGCCCACCTGTTTAAAGTCTTAGTGATATGATATAGCTGTGCTAATTCACATTTCAGCACGTTCTTTAAGTGGTACAAGAAGTTACACAGACATCAGGCAAAACTGAGATTCATTTTGATTTAATTACATTATTAGAAATTAGCTGTAACAGCTCATTACATTTTCAACGATGAAGAAATTACATCTGCCAGAATAATGTTATATGCCAGTACATCTTTAGAATACCTCATTTCTTACTGGATTTTCCAGTTATGAGGGGATAAATTTAAATTTCTGCTATCTAGCCTTCTCAAGACTAAGCATCTTTTCTTTTTTATTTGGTCCTGTGTTACAAGAACATACCAAACTTTGTATCTGCTGTTAAGTAGGACAATAAAGTTGAAACTGGCATCTGTTTATATCACCTTAAATGTTCAGTGTCAATAGAAAAATACTTTATTGATTAGTAAATAGAGTAGCCCTGATGTTTGAATTCACTTCCACACAAAGTAATCTAGACCAAATCTATTAACTTGCTCCATTGCCATATCTAAGTCAGATCAACACACTTCAAAAAAAGGCATGCATCATTTTAAACACTGTAACAGATGCAAACAGAACAAAACATGGAAGCAAGAATTCCCCTTTGAACCAACCTGCTAAGAAGACTTTAACTGGAAGAAAATACAACAGAAGTGTACCACTAGCACACCTGAGGGTTTATTATGAAGTAATTTAACACTTACCCAGTATGTGAGGAGTATACTTTCTGTTCCCATTTGTTACCAGAAAAGGCAATATGTCTCGTATTTATTATGACAACATGATCTCCGCAGTCATCTATAAGGTAAGCAGTAGAAGAAAATATTTTAAATTGTGTATTATAAATTGTGTATATATGTGGTACTACATATATCTATAGCACATGCCATAAAACTCAGATTAGAAGATCTCGGTTTGTAAGTCACTCCATCCAAACTTAAACTTAAATACTAACCTTAACTACTATTTTTCTTAGAAATGTCAGGTTAGAAGGAAGGCGAGTAGGTAAAACACCATCAAGCTGGATAAATAAACCACTGCAACTACTCACCTATGATTGAGCTGTCTGATGTACAAGCAAGTGTACTATTTTATTCAATGCATTATGTTGTATGTGAACCTCTATTTCAAAAACACAGTATAAAAATACTACCAATGTTTACCAGCGGACTGAACTCTTTCAGTAAGTAACACAGTTCTACTCAGTGATTACAGCTTAGAGCTCATTAATGAGATGCAAAGAGGCTACAATAAAAACCCGGATATCTACACCTACCTGAATAATGACTGTAACCTGTTATTTTAAAGTTGATAAAAAATCATGAATAGCTACTTTCTCCTTCAAAATTTTGAATTAATACATTATTAGCTACTTGTCTTTTGATAGTGTTGCTCCCATTACCTCAGCAACACCTCCTCTTAGTAAGAAGAAAGCAAAAGCATTTACTGTCTGCACAGTTAAACTGCATCCTACTTCTGCTCACAAAGACAGGATGCAAGGGAAAGTGCAGGAGAATTCAAGAAATCCACCTTCAAACCTCATGAACAAGATTATAACACCTTTCTTAAGGCAGATGATCTGACAGCATCTAAAAATACAATATTTTGGAGGAAAAGGAAAAGTTATCCCTAAAACAGAAAATAAACGTACATGAAAACAAACTTCCTGGTCTGCCTACTCACAGCTTAGTTTCATCACCAGGCATCTTCCAGAACAATCATAATGACTTTAATAAAAGGCAATACCAAATTAAAAATGAGTACCACCACGCAGCACACACGACCCAAAGCCCACCACATAAAATCTCCACAGTGCTCTTCCGAAGAGCAGTTATCTCAGAGACACTACTACTTCTTTTTTTTCCCCCTCTAAAGTAACAAAAAGTGTCGAGCACACCAACCATAAATTCACCATAAATTCACCCGTACTTTGCTCTTAGAATGAGATGTCTCCCACTCGCAGCAATCCATCAGTCTCAGGTGTAATGAGTTTGGTACTGACTCATGGAATATTTAGATCACATACAATTAACCTTGAAATGACTTTCCAGGTTTTTAAAGCTTCAGGAACATAAGACTATCGAAGACCTTTCCCACAGGGCAACCAAAACTATTTCCCCTCAGTGTTTGCTTTACTTTTCTGACAGCCTTGCACTCCAGTGACATCTCGTGGATAAAACACACCTTGCAATTGCAGAACTTGGGTACTGAAAATAAACAGGAGGGGGAACGACTGTTCGCACGGGCTGATAGTGAAAAGACAAGGGGGAATGGCTTTACCCTAAGACAGGGGAGATTTAGGTTACATAGGTTGGAGCAGGGACCCAGGGCCACGTCCAGACGGCTTTTGAAGATCTCAAGGAGGAGAGCCCACAGCCCCCGTGCAAAACAGTGCTCTCCCACCTGCCCAGTCCTGCTGCTCAGGGGGAGCGTGCCGTGGTCCAGCCTACTGCAATACTCACTGAGCGCATGGTAAATGGGCTTATGCCTGCCTTCCAGTCTTCTCACGGTTACAGCTGCTATTTTTCCCGGTGGCTGCATCTTGGCGTCTAGGAGGTACCACGCTCTGGCAAAAGTGGCCCATTGCTAAAGAGAAAGAGAGGCGATACTTAACGCAGGAAGAGAACGCGCTGCCTGCGATCAGTCCCGCCGAGGCCCGGAGGGGAAGAGGCCGCGCTCACCTGGGCCGCCTTGGTGTAGCTGGCCATGGCCGACGGAACGGGAACGGGAAGCGCGGCCCCGGGCCGGGAAGCGGAAGCGCCGCGAGGGGCGGAGCGATGAGGAAGCGCGGGCCGTTCGTCCTCGGCGGCGGCCATGGAGCGCTACGTGCTGCTCCTCGGCTGGGGGGCTGCCGAGCGCGGAGCCGGCGCCGCTCGTTCAGGTATTTATGCGCGTGGATGAGATCCCCCGAGCCTCCTCTCCTCCAGGTTGAGCAGTCGCAGCTCTCCCTTCACCATTGGTGCCGCTCTGCCTAATGCAGCCTAGAATACCTTCGGCTTTCTTTGCTGCGAGGGCATGCTGCTGGCTCATGTTCAGCATGGTGCCCGCCAAGACCCCAGTGTCCTTTTCTTAGGTTGGGTATCAGGAGAAGTTTCTTCTCAGAAAGAGCGGTGAGGCACTGGCACAGGCTGCCGGGGAGGTGGTGGGGTCACCGTCCCTGGAAGTGTTCAAGAACCTCAGAGATGCAGCACTGAGGGACATGGCGTAGTGGGCATGGTGGGCATGGGTTGGTGGTTGGACTGGATGATCTCAGTGGTCTTTTCCAGCCTTAATGATTCTGTGGTTCTGCCAAGCTGCTTTCCGCCTGAGTGGACTCCAACATGCACTGAGGCCTGGGGACTGCTCCTCCCTTGGTACGGGAGCTTCACGAGGTTCTCCCACTCTTCCTTCCTGTAAAGCCATACATTCACTAGTTTAACTGGAACTTCACACAACGCGTCTTTCTCAACTGTTGCAAATCTGTACTTGACAATTTTTTTACGAGTAATCTTTAATACTAAACCAAACTTCAAGCTGCACTTGCAGTAAAGTCTTAACTTTCAAAATTCATCAGATTTAAGAGTAACTTTTTTTTTTCCAGCTGTGACTGTTGCAAATGTTTATAAGCTCCTGAGAGAAAAATGTAGTTCATCTATAAAAGCAGATACAATGACGTTTCCAGGTAAGTAATGTATAGTAATACAAAGCAAATGATATCAAGGAATCTGCCTAGGAAAAAATTTATGATCTAAGTGGAACAAGCCAAAAACTGAAGAAAATAGAGTTTTTGCAGCATGCCTAAAACTGTAGGCAGGGCTGCTTCTGCTGCTACTGTTTCTACAGAGAACTCATTTGACTTCAGCAGCTGCATTGTTAGCAGAT
Source organism: Aquila spilogaster (assembly GCA_024606505.1). Taxonomy (NCBI): domain Eukaryota; kingdom Metazoa; phylum Chordata; class Aves; order Accipitriformes; family Accipitridae; genus Aquila; species Aquila spilogaster. Next base: position 19,445,946 of record JANHGO010000063.1, on the reverse strand, counting down.
GATTAAATATGCTGTACTCAAGAAAGAGAAGAGTTTTGAAGGGTTTGACGGATTTAAATCCACCTCAAGAGCAACAAGACATAGAAAAGGACTTCTTTCTCATACCAGTGGGCAGTTTGATATTGTCCTGCCTACAATTCTCATTACTGTTGTGACGTCTTCTAATTTTTTTCAGTGGAAGCAGTGTTTGTTGGATTAATTCACCGTATGAACTGCATTAACTATATTTATGAAAGTTGTGATTTGGTTCAGGAATGATGCAGCTTCTGCAAATGGAGGGCAGTACTGCTCAGAATGGTCAAAAACTTTGTTAGTTATTATTAATTGAAGGAACAATAATACTTTGACAGTTTTGCCTTAATATGTTTAGACCTTAAATATGATGCCAAAGGGAAGTAGAGCTTAAGCCACTGTGGCACACTGAATGACTTTTGTAGGGTCTTTGGCAGAAAAACCTCATTACAATAGGAAGAAGAGATTGTAATGGATTGTTTTAAATAATTGTTTTCTCTTTTCAGCATGTTCAGTGGCTGGTATCCCAGGCATAAAGAAGTGGTACTTTGCGAGTCATGTTATATGCGGTTATTATCAAGTAGGTGATTTTTTTAATAACATAACTTCCTCAACTCTCTGCCTGTCTCTAGTGCAAGTTAAAACTGTGATACTCAGATTTCTTCTTCCTTATTAGTTCTGCAGTTCTGACTGGGAAGAAATAAATTCTGACACACAGAAAAATGAAGACTCTTTCCAAACAACTTTTGAGAAGTGTCTGGAAACCATACAGAATATTGAGGAAGATGACAGTAACAGTAGGGAGTCACTGTCTATGGCTGAGTATGAATGTTATTAGCTTTACTGAAGTATAGTGATCTTACACTTAACAATAATAACCCAAAGGAATCAAGCAAATTCAACAAATTATTACCAAAGCTATAGTTAACTATGAACACCCTCCTACAACCAGCAGTACTTCTCCTTTAACATTGCTTCAATTGCTTTTTTTTTTTTTTTTTAACCTATGGATGACTTTTGTAGAATAACAGTTTTCTAACAGCTGACGGTTTTATGTCACTTGCTAAGAGAAAGCAGACTGAAATACTATTTCTAGTTTCACTGAAGATTGTTTTGAGTTTACTTTTGCCTCAGTAAAAGGGGAAATAAGTATAGCTCATTGCTAAGACATTATGCTTGTGTAGAATTTTAAATACATGAATACTACTTAACGTAAATATCTTACTGCTTGTAATTTCGTGTTTCTAATTGATTATATTTAGTTTCCAACTGTGTTGCTCTTCATTTCCAGTGTTTATGATGAAGCTGCAGAAAGTCTGCATCAGTTAGCTGACAAACTGCCTGCCCCAGGTAAGCACTCTTAAAAGAACAATCTTTGAGTTTGTTAGTTGAACTAACAATAGCAGAGATGAGAGCTGCTGGATTCAAATTTTACAAAGTGGAGATGCATAGAACCTTTTATGTTAGGATAATCTAGTGTAGCAGTAGCTGAGTTGGGATAGCAAAGAATTGGAATGCAGAAAGAGTGAGAAGTAAGTATTGCAGAGATGTTGAAAGAAGTCAACATAGTGCAATTGTACTGGGGACAGGGATAGAGGACTCTGATCTGTACAGCGTTCAGGGAGACAGGAGAAATAGGAAACTGGTGAGTGAGTGGATGGCAAAATATTTAACTTGAGTTTGTGTTAGTTAAAGAGGAGCAGGGAGAGATGAGCTGAAATATGTGAGAAGTATTTTAAATCTTGCTGAAATTATTTAAGGTTGATCATTAAGCCCATATCAGCTTGGTTGGTGATAATCAGTACTCTTCTATCTTTGAATGACTGAATGATTTACTGAACGATGGTACTTGGAGTGATATATAACTGTTTTTACAGGGAGAGCAATGGTGGATGTAGTACTGCAGGCTGTCGAACGAGATGCACCCAAGTTAAAAGACTGCCTACCTGTGATTGGTGCCCTGAAACACCTGAGAGAATGGCACTCTGCGCAAATTACCATCGCAACAAGTGACTCTAAAGGGTACGCTGTTTGTTTTAGTCTACTCCAGCTTCTGGCAGCCACCCTACAGCTTGCCATTGCAAGTGTTTTTTGTTGTCTGACAAAGTTCTTTGCTACAGTGTTCATGAGGCACTTAATTTACAGAGCCTGAACTGGGATTCAAACACATTTTGTGTCAATACGTAATAGAAAATTCAGAAAGATTAACTCTTCCTTATTTTTACAATAGCTGGCAAAAGATTGCAGACTACCTGTCAGCAGACTTTGTCTCTTCAGATAATGTTGTGGACGTTATCGATTTAGAAGAACTCTGGAGGGGAAAAATTCAGATATGGGAAAAAAAGGTAAAATAGTTTCAGTTATTATTATTATTTTTAAAGCATCTGTACACATCATTTAAAGCATGTGTAGTACCCTGAGTTTTATGCTTGAAGCCAAATTTGTTTTTAAAAACATAATTCAAAGATATGTTTTTTAACATTTGGTGCAGTGTGTCTTGGTGGTGGTGGGAGCTACTTTCTTTTTTAGCTTGATAAAAAGCTGAACAAGGCATTTGGAGTCACTCTCCTCTGAAATACTTGCCCTATAACTTCTTGCTCAAAATGAGATTGTTTTGTATCTGCCACAAATCATTACCATGTAGCTATGTAAGTCACTGTTGTAAGAACACATCTAACGTTTCTGCAGAGACTGAAAGATTTGTGATGGAAGATATCCATTTGTGTTTTCAGTATTAAGGTTTTGGATTTAGCAGTTGGTTACCTAAATCCAGTGTTTTTACCTAAGCTCATGAGTATGATGGAGAGGAATCTAATGGTAACTGCTTAAAATAAAATTCAGCTAGTTACATATTATTATTGTCTCTTTTTCAGTTTGGATCAGAAGTTAGCTTTCCAGACTTTTGTATGAGGAGCACTTCAGCAAAGCCATTCAGCACTTCACATGTAAATTCTTGCTTTGCTGTTAAAGAAGAGCAACAGTGTATGAATTCTGATGTTTTGCCAGAGGTAGGTTGTATTCTTGATGTTTCTTTGAGCCAGCAGAATTAATCTGATTTACCTGCTCGAGAAAATTGGGAACTGGAGGAAATTTAGTCAGAATTGAAAACCAAACACAGAAGTATGGATTGCATAAGACTGAGGAATACTACTTCTTTCATGTCTCCACAGAAAACAGGTCCTTAAAATTTTGTTTTCTCTTAAGCATGTGATACCAAAATTACTTTCAAGTAGAAGATGAAACTTAGTTCAATCTCAGTACTTAATTTATTTTTGAATTCTGTATTTATTTATTTTTTTGAGGCACATGGTTGGCATTCTAGGAAGTGAATCTTATTAAACAGCACTAAATACCTTCCTTGTTTTTATGTAATTGTATTTAATATGATATTGTGAGCTATTTTTCTCTTTTTATTCTTTTCTACTTCTTTCGGGTGTACCTGTAAGGCAAATGCCTCCTGCAAAACACTTGGAAAAACTTTACTGAGATCACGTTATACATAGTGTTACATATTCTCTATTTGGTCTCTTTTTCAGGTTTTTCATTACTATGGTCCTGCATTAGAGTTTTTACGGATGGTTGTCCTCTCTGAACTCCCCCCCTTTTTTATATCAGATCTGGAATTTGAGCTGTATCCTTTTTTAAGCTTCTAAACTGCTAATAATAATGGTTTATAGCAGAAGGAAAACAATTGGTAACTAAGTATGTCTACAACATCTGAGGAGTAGCAAGGATTCCGTCCGTACCACCATGCTGGAATAGTCACATGGTGTATCTTCACAACTGGATTTTTTCATATGGTGAAATTTAAAATGCAGTAACAATAACTAGCTAATTTTTACATTATTGCACGTGTATTTTGGCTACTTGTGAATATACGTGAGGAAGAATGGAGAAATATTTTTTGATTCCCAAGCTGGACGGGGCTTTGAGCAACCTGGTCTAGAGGAAGGTGTCCCTGCCTGTAGCAAGGGGATTGGAACTAGATAATCTTAAAGGTCCCTTCCGACCCAAACCATTCTATGATTCTGTGAGTCTATGTGTAAATGTAATAAATATGTGTGCATTTGTTGGTCTGCAGTATTTATTGCTGTGTAACTGCGGAGTTTAAAAAACTGAAGCCTTACTCATTTATTTAGCGTCCTTCTAAGTTTAAAACATCTTTCCATAAATTGTTTTTATTGTGTAGGCGCAGAATCTGTGACAAGGTATGGCAGAGAAATTTTGTTTTAAGTTGCATATGCTGCAGAGATTTCAAGGTGTATTGATTTGAATCTGTAATACCGAGACTAGTTCTAAACTACATAAAAGTGGCTTAGGATGTGTGGCTGCCAAGATATAGGCTACGTAGCTTAAGCCTGCCAAGATTTTGAGTATATAATTGTCTGTTAATGGTTGTTCATGTTAAATATATCCTTTCTGAATTTCATCATCTAACATTTCTAACTGTACTGCTTTTCCTGGAAAGATGAGTTTTAATATATCTTGTGGTGCTGGTGTGTCATATTAGACTCTTGCAGTCCTTACTTGAAATATGATGGTAACATGATTTATAGAATACAGATGAATACCCTTCTTTGTGAAGATGGGTTTCCTTAAACTGTTCTGTTCAGGAGCGTGGCAAGAAAGGGTAGCAAGAAGACATCGTCACTGCTTTTAGATCAGATTTCTTCTCTCTCTGGGAAGGTAAGGCTTCCTTTTATATAAGTTTAGCAGGAAAACGAAGACACGGTATATTATTTTTCTGTCTTTAATGAACCATATATAATAGATAATCCTTCAGTAGGCTCCTTCAAAATTTAATTATAGGACAATTCAAGATCTGACGATCTGTAAGTCTGGTGAATGTTTTTCTCTTTACCTCAGCTGAATTTCATTCTTCTGAAATATTTTGTTACTTTTAATCATATCACAACAGATATTTCCAGATTATCACAGTTCAATTACTTTTTAGCAAAAGGCAAGTTTAAATGTAGCTTATGAAATGCATCTAGCTTTTCTGAAATGTAAGATATACTATTTTGCTAGTGTGTATTCTGCATTTCCATTTTGATTTTGGATAAAGAGTTCTTGAAACATTTACAAGCCTATTTTTTTCTTGGATATTATAGTATGTTTATTTATAGCCATGGTATTAGTTTAAAGGTGTTTTTCCTGAATGCTTAAAGCAGTGTAGATTTGATTAAGAAAGTTTTATAATGTTTCTAGAATGCAGCTGAGTCATTCAAAACAACTTGCAATGTGAAAATGCTGATAGATATGTAATAATTAAGTTATGTTCTTTATTTACTGTGGAGTTGGTATTCTGTTACCCAGCAGTATGTTTAATCTTCAGTTGCTTTACCTAGGTTTTCAGTAACTTTTTTTCTAACCTGTCACTCTATTCTCCGTTATGCTCTGTGACAAAGAAGTTCTTTTTCTAATGCCGTACCAGAAATATCTTATTAAATAGTTTCATCTGATTATTCGTAAAAGGTAATGTGAAGGGAGGAAAAAGATACATAGTTTTCAGGTTAATGCAGGGTAGCTCATTCCAACTATTTCTCAGAGTCCTCTTTTCATTCTGGATCTTTCTTTACAAAATTGTTTATAGTGAGATTATTGAAAGACTTGGGAATACCTATTTTATGTATGAAATAAGAAATTCAGAAGTTAGTTATCTCAACTGGAGAAAAAACTAGCACAGTTCTTACTGCTCATGTGTCAAATGTTGTTCTGAGTCAATTGATGTGAAGAAGTGTTGAGTAAATGTGCTTGCCTTTTAATTGACACACAATTGAAATGATGCCAAATTGGTAGCTCAAAAATGAAATGTAAAGTAGGTTTCAGTAATATTGCTTCTGTTATATTTGCTTTATTATTTAGGTGGGAGCTTTAGTTTCGTTACCATGCAATGTAAGCAGCATAGCGATCCCATCCCCTGCCCAACTGAGTACAAAGAAATGGAAGGAATATATGGCTAGGAAACCAAAGGTCATTACTGGTGAGTAAAACAAAGATGACTATGAGTATATTTTGATATAGTTATGTGTATTTAATATTTATGGTTTCTTGGGAAGAGAGTGTTTAGTATTCTACAGGTGTGTGTTCTTCCAGTCAGCACTTACCATTGTGTCAACCAACATAGGAGACAGTGCCTGATCATTCCCTAATTCCAAAATTCCCTAATCACTGCATAGGCACTTTTAGGTACCCTTCTCCAATCATTACATACTGACTCACTGTTTGCTCAACACTACACTGTTTCATGGTAGAAATGTATCTTTGGAGAGAGACTTTTCCTTTTAATAAGCTTTGTTAAAGAACTTACTTTGGTTAGTGTTGCCAAACATACTTTGTAGCCTGCATTACAAAGCTACCGTTCCATGCCAGTAACGTGCCTGCTTTAAGCCAGCAGCATAGTCTAACTCATCTTTGCTTCTGTAGCTCATTTATTCTGCGAGCTCTTCAGTTTGTTTGTTTTTTAAAGGATAAATATCAACTGTAGTTACCATGTCTCTTAAAAAGATGTTAGTGAGATTTCTAACAAAAAAGGAGCAAATGAAAGAATTTTGATTATAGCTTATTTTAAATAACGTGAACACCCTCAGAAAGACATCTTATGTCTTGATATTTTTTTTTAAGTTCCAGAAATTGAACTGAAAGGAGAATCTTGCCGATATTACTTCTTGCTACAAGGCAATGGTTCAGGAGGATGTAAAGCAACCTTGATTCATTCTGCTATGCAAATCAATGGTATGGCCACTCTTGCTGCTGTAAATAGAAAGCTGAAGACAAATGCAGAAGAAACACAATCAAGTAAGATTTATTTATTTGTATCTTACATCAGGCAACAAAAGCTACTAAAGTGTATCTGCTCCACTGATTCATTCCAGTCTGTCTTAAAGGGAAGAAAACAAGAAACATTACACACTTAGATGAATATATCTGTATTCTTTCAGATTTTTTTTTCAAAATGATTAAGAAGATCTAGTTTATTCACATAACATACTATTACTGTATTTTGCTAAATCAACTACTTGAAGTTGTAGTCAGTCATTTCTTGTAACTTTCAGCAGTTGTAGCAATGTAAATGGGGAGGTCAAGGTAAAGTGCATGGAAGTCAAATACACGAAAACTTTGAGAAATATGCATTGCTGGTGTAAAGGCTGATGCCTAAAATCCAATTGATTATTATTGACAAGCCTATTTCACTCATTTAAAATAAAAACCACAGGGCACGGAGACAAGTTGACTGAACAGACTTGTGGAACTGAATTGGCAGAAGTACATATTAACTCAGAATGGTTAGGATATGAGCTAGGAGGTGATCAGCTGCTTCACTAGATAAAAGCATGCATCAGTTATCTTAGAATAGTTGTCCTGTTACAGCTGCAAGATAACTATCCAAATTCATCTGTTTGCTCTCAATAACCAACAAAGAAAAGAGCACAGTGACCTGCATCCTTTTATTTCCTTCTTAACCAAATAAATCTGTGTGGGATATGACTGACTGCTTACCATTTATCCTAATTAAAATCCCATTAGTAGGGTGTCAGAAGACTGAAAGTCCTTGACCATGCATCGGTAGAAAACTTTTCTTCCCTAGTCTCAAACTAATGATCTTCTTATGTTCTTTAAATGGCAATCATATTACCTGCATTATCATTATATCCGTTTTGTATAGAAAGGCAGAACTAATGGCCGATCACCTATTCCAGGTTATCCCCTTAGTGTCTTAAATAAATTTCCTGTTTCTTCTTCACTCATGTTTGATAGTCTAGTTGTTTCCCTTGAATGTGAAATTTGTACATCTGGTGTGTTTGTGTTGTCTTGAAATCCCTTTTTAAGAAGTAATAGCCCAGTATTTCCAAAGAAGATAGATTCTTAATAATAGGTTTCTGCTCATCTGTGTAGGCTTTCCTATTGATGAACTTATCGAGTCTTTGCCACGGTTTTGTGGAAAGCAGATTGTACAGAGAGAAACGAAACTGTCACGTCTCCAAGCATCTGCCTTGAAGGAGTATCTGAGTAAGTAATGGAGGAAGTGCTTCAAGTTCTCAAACTAGTATTTAAAAAGTTTTTATTTCAAACTGAATGTGAAATACCTTACAAAACTGAGGGGGGACTGGCCAGTTTGTGAGAAAAAAAAAATGAAGTTGTAAAAAAACTTTCTTTGATATATCCATGATTATATGTCAGATAATGACTTCAAAATACTGGGGAAAAGAGAATGCTGAACTTTAATTTGGTGGGTCTTTGTTACACTAATACTTGGAAAGTGTGAGTGTATTTACCCCAGAAAAATTCTGGAACTGGCATTTTCTGTGCTATGTTTTGTTGTTTTTTTTTCTTGCTTCTTTTCCCTAACAGGACTTACTGTGTGTGTTGTTGTTGTTGCTGTTGTTTTATTCTTTCTTGCAAAAGTCTTAAGCAGAAGTAGAAAGAACGCGATGGGCATTTGTTTTTCTTGTGAGTGATGTATTGTGATAAACCTGACTGAAAGGTCATCCTCTATAGATTTTTGTGACTTTGCAGAGAAGTAGAACATTTGGCTTGCCTGATTTTTACCATATAAATCCATTGCTTAAAGAGACTCAATTAAAACAAAAGAAATACTTCAGAGAGACTGTCTAGATTGTTAAAAATGAAATAATTTCTGTTGTTATTAACAAAACCAGCTTAAGGAAATGAGATACTTTTTTGGTCGTTATCTTCCCCATGTTGTGCTCCTTCTCCCTAATAATTTTTGGATTCCTTTATACTTTAACCCCAAGCATAGTGTTGCCTTAGAACTTGTGTTTTAGTGGGTCACCCATTTCCAATAGGATGAAGACATAATAGGAGCAAATGGAATTTGCTAGTCATCCTAAATCATATCAGAATCAGTTACTGGGTATTCTGTCAGAAAAGCCTGGAGAGGGCAATTAGCCCTGAAGCCATACTCCTACAATGGTAGTACAAATGGCAATGATGTGTGTGACTGTCATGTAGGAGAACTGGAGCTTTTCCTTTTTAGGATCAGCCTCTTTAAGAGGCATTCAGACTTGAATGTACTCAGAAATACATGTTTACAGAAATTAAGATGTTTCTTAATTCCTTCCTTCTTTTCTTTGTGTTTTTTTTTTTTTTTTAATAGAGAGAAAGGAATTGACTGGGCAGCCTCCAGTTATTTCTACTGATGAGCTCAAAAGCTTATTAGAACTTACAAGAGAAGGCTTTTTGGATCTGTGCAACACTAATCTTCCTGAACCTGTTCCACAGAAGGCTGCCAATAAAACTAGTTCACGTACGGTGGCTTCTGGTAAGTATCTTTGTTTAGAAAGATCTCTATTGATGTGTTTCCACAGCCTCACTGGGCAACCTGTTCCAGTGTCTCACCACCCTCACAGTAAAGAATTTCTTTCTGATATCTAGTCTAAATCTACCATCTTCCAGTTTAAAACCATTTCCCCTCATGTCATTACCTGCTCTTATAAAAAAATCCCTCCCCAGCTTTCCTGTAGGCCCCCTTCAGGTACTGGAATGCTGCTGTAAGGTCTTCAGTTACTCTACATCCAGTTTTGTTGAGTTAGGTCCCATAATGGTCACATGTAGTCTTGTAAAGTTCATGTGCATATATATGTAGGATTCTAGCCGGTAACAAGGCTGCTAGACAGGAAAAAACAATCTTGAGAGCCACAAGTCAAATATTTCTGTGGTTGCTTGTGTAAATTCCCTTGCATTTGGAGAAAAATTACATCCTTCCTCTTACAAGCAAGCATAATGGTTTTACTTTCTTGGTGTTTTTTTTCTTGCAGAATCTGATTTAATGGAGCCAAATCCATTGGAATGGCCAGAAAGACATGTTCTTCAGAATTTGGAAAACTTTGAAAAAATCAAACAAAAAATGAGGTAATGGTTAAAAATTGAAAAGTTTCTTTGTAGTGGACTTTGAACATCAATCTAGAGGAACTGTATACATTCATGGCTGTTTTGTAAACTGTTTTCAAATACACTGTTAATTTTTTAGAGAAAGCTTTGTTTAAGGCCAAAACTAAGTTTCTTTTACACTGTCAATTTCCAAAGTTGTTTTGGGGTAATTTCTTAGTATTCAGACTAGCATTCTTTTTGGTTTATTGGTTTTTAATTAACAAAACACAGCTAAAAGATGGCACAAAATAACATAGTTCTGAAATTAAATTACCAATATGACACTTGTAGACTTAAACAGTACTAGGAAAACATTCAAAAGATTTTCTTTTTCTCCCAGCACACCCATACTTGGAGTTCAGCATTAGATCTCTGCTTTCTCTCATTTTATTTATTATTGTTGTTACTATTAAGCTTTGGCTTTTGTTTCTCAAATATGTTCTTCCTTCTAATTAGCTCATCTTACACTTACCCTGAATTAGTGAAAAACATGTTGCTTGTCAGTAGAAAAGAGAAAATTTTGCTCAACTTGATTGAGGACATCAAAAATGAAGTGGAGAATTATATGCAGCACTATCTTTATGATTAATGTGCTGCATATTGTATGTCTCTTTTTTAATGGGAATTAATTTTTGATCTTAGAGGTCCAGAAATGGAAAAAAAGGATGAATAATATACTTCTTGTGTTGTACTTTGTAACTAAGTTATAAAATCTATGTTTAACTGTTCCAGGCTAGCAGTGTTGTTTTTTGTTTTGTTTTGTTTTTAATAGAACAAAATAACTTCATTAAAAAAAAAAATTCTTAGATGGGGTTTTTTATTATTATTTTATTTTTCCCCTAGAGCTTCTATGTTGGCACATTCATCTGAGCAATTGCTTGGACATAAAGATAGCCAGCGGGAGTCACTGACATCGCTCGATGCTAAGGAATTACTGAAATACTTCACACCAGAAGGACTGCCAGTTGGTGATCTTCAGCCACTGCATATTCCCAAACGGTATGATATCAGCATATTTAAATCACTGCAGACCATACTCAGAATTGATGTAGAGGAATGTGTGTAATAACTAAGTGATAAAATGTGAGTGAAAGCCAGGTGATAGAATCAGGGTTTGAATTTGTAATTTGTGTATCGTTGCATCACATGCTCACCAGTGCAATCAACAGTTATGGTCGGCCTTGCCATTTATTTCTTTGAGTCTGAAGTGGCCAAGATGATGATGGTGTTTGTGGTATATGTTTAAATAATGGAATAAGTGCCTAATGTGCAAAAGAATGCTTCTAGACTTATGCTGTCCTCCGAACTACTGCCAGTATACGTTCCTATTTCCCAAACTAATATTTCTAGCATAGCAGGAGTTACTCTGGCAGAACTTCAGTCTTATGGATGTGATTTCCTTCATTCAGTGAGGGGGAGATTGTGTAGGAAGAATACTCATTAAAATGTAAAAAAGACAATAGCTGAATCTATTTATTTGTGTCTCTTGACATGCTGACCCAGCATTCCTATCAATATTCTTAACTGGTAAAATGCTCCTTAAAGAAAGCTTGTCTGCTTTCACTACTTTGCAAGAATTCATTCTTTGTGTGACTGCTGGTATTAGTGCATTAACCACTCCCACGTCAGCAGCAAGATTAATATAAGGAGTTAATGGAGTAATTTTCAGTGTCTAACCATCTGTTAAACTAAGGCTAGCCTATACAACAGTGTCAGAAGGTGTCTGTAGAATCAGAGCCTCCAGTATTAATGCAGTGCATCAAAAACTGCTAGATAGGCAAGAATATCTTAGCAGTCACTGCAGTCATATTTGTTGACCTTTTCAATGTTGAATAAGAGGATTTATAATGGAATAGGGATGCTGCCCTAGATACATTCTTGAACTTCATTATATGTAATAAATTAAAAGGGCTTGTGAGAGGGGAAGGGTACAGCCTACTCCAGGGAACCTGCTTTAGCAGGAGGGTTGGACTAGATATCTCAAGTCCCTTCTGACCCCTGAGATTCTGTGGATTTAGGAAACATCTGTAAAATACTTACTGGAGTTTTGAAGCTTAAAGATGTTCTGAGCGGATGACACAAGCAAGGTGGAAGATAGAGTGAAGACTGAATCTATTACAGTGTTCTTAGTTAATGAGTGCCAATGATTTAGGATTTTGACTATATTATGAAATACATATGTGGGAAAGAAGTTAATAGTTCTTTTCACTACAAAAATTTGTTCTAAATCCCTACTACTCAGGTGCCCTGTAGTGAAATGTGATAATTGCCTGGATTTATTGAAAAATTATTTGGAGCAGTGACCTCTAAACTGGTAAAAACATCTAAGAGTTTCTGTAATAATAATAGCTTAGGAGACAGTAGTTAGTTGAGCTTAAATTCTTACTTCAATGAAGATTTAATTTCCCACTGGCGCTCTGTCTCATGGGCTTAATGAGCTACAGGATATACTGTTTTACTCTTCCTCTGTCAAGGCATTTATTTTGACTTCTGGAAGTATAATTTATCCTGGCTACTTTTAAAGTTGATACTATACTACTTTTTAAAATAGATAATATATATACATAAACGCTTTTTTCCTTCCAGTGAAAATGCGTTCTTTTTGACACCAGAGCTTACTCCTCGGAAGCTGAGAGGTCTGCCTTTTGAAAAAGCAGCTGGATGCCATTATCATGGAATCGAGTAAGTGTTCTCACTTCTTTCCTCAAACTATTTTTCAGCTTCCGGTCAAGATGTTAGTAGAAACATTTCAAGCAATATGAACGTAATTGTGGAAAACTTTGTATCCTTTCCCGTAGGTGAGATAACTGCTCATGCTACCTCTTATTCTCTTATCTTTATTTTATTCACTAGTCTAATTCAACTCACCTACCTTGATGGTAATTTAGGAAAGTGGAGGTTGCTTTTTTTCTCCTAAGTTGTACTGCTGTTTATTATTAGTGTTTCTGAAAACTTGAATTCAAAATTGGAACTGGCAAGGGCAAGAGGGCTTGTTAATGCTTATCAAGTCACTCGAGTAATGCAGAGAAAACGTCATAAGTTTACTCACATGTTAAATTGTAGGCACTTTCAGACTAACAGTCTTAAGGTGTATGAGACTTACTGTGAAGCTACCTGTATGTGCAGGCAACCTGAACACAATACCAGTGTGCAAGTGTCACTTGTAAGAATCTGCGAAAAGATTAATATGGACTGTACCGAGTTCCAGACAGCCACCATTTGTTATTGACCAAAGCTTCAGGTGGATGTGCTTCATACGATGTAGCTGTTTAAAAATTTTTTAGAAAACTGTACAGATCCTCATTGATGGAAAAAGGAAAATGACACACACAAACACTAAAGCAGATGATTCTTACAACTCTGTGTGGACAGACTTCGTCTTAACACAGTGTACTGTAATACGTAGAAATGCAGTGGGTACCAAGTGGATACCAAGGTCAGCCTCCATGTAAATTTCTGCCTCCTTCTAAAACTCCATTTTAAACTCATTACCATATGACTAATTATACTATTGTTATTTTTTCCTATCAACTTCACACACAATTTAGTTAAGTCTACATTGTATACGTGGTATATTTTTCTGAGTGGTAACTCATGAGCCTGTTAGCTTTCTTAGATTAACAAAAGGGACAAGGAGGCAATTAGGCAGGCAGGAGAAATTAATCCTCCCAGCTGTAGGAGGAAAGCATTTGGCCATTGGCTTGGAACGCTTGCTGACCTGTTTGACCTCAGCAGGGAGCATGTGTGAGGATTCAAATGAGGCACAGCTTGTACTATCTCTTGTCATAGGAAAAATGATGGGTAGAGACTACAGGGAGAGGGGGGGAGGGTGGAATGTGATGGGAATAAGAGAGGGAGGCAGTAGAGCGAGGTGGTGGAAACTAGCATGAAAGGGAAGAACATGGAGCTGTACAAGCAGAATAATTCCTCTAGGAGCACCAGAGGGAGCGTATGGTGTTCTGGAGCAGTTGGTTTTTGTAATATGCAGTTGTAATTTGTTTGCATCTGCATAGCTGCTGTATTTTTATTTGGAAGTAGAGTTTTGTCAACAAAACCAGGAGAAGCAGTTATGATTAAATCAAATTTCTGGAGTAGTGAACCTGTGCCAGCTCTTGGATCCTGTGCTGCAAAGTGAAATTAATTGCAGGTAAAAAGAGCAAGTAAAATGGTAATTTAACTTCTACAGATTAAAACATTTTTAGCTTTGTAGGGGATGTGATTACTCAGGGGACTCGGAATATAAATAAGGAAAATTAAATACCTTGAAATTTGTAAGTTAGGAGAACTTACTCTTATCGGATAATGAATTTATTTCTAGTGGAAAGTCTTAATCAGCTGTAGAAATGGATTCAGAGCTCTGTTATTAGAAAAGTGAATTTCTCCCTGAATATGGAAACACTCTGAAAAAAGAGATGGAATTGGATCTAGCAATTTGATGCAACCCTTTGTGAGGAGGTAGAAGTACAGCTCCAAAGAATAGGAAACATTACTACGTACTTTGGAGAGTGGGCTGAGAGTCGACTGACATTGCTCAGAATGTGGATTAAACTGCTTGTTCCTCCTAATCATTAAGAAACTGAAGGGCTAGGGCAGCTTGTGCTCGTTCAGTGGTGTTTTTGCATGTTAGCATTTAAAAAACATGAATCTCTTGTACACTGGTGCTTATCTCGTTAAATGCAATGTTTCCAAATAGTGCAATTAGCAAAGGATCTGTACTATACAGCCCTTAAAACACTCGCCATGCCCTGTCTTCCTCGTACTTACATTCACTTCGTGCAGTTTTACAGCAGCATAGTTTCTGGCAGAACCTGTGAAATTATGTCAGTATCATTGCATTTTGGGATTCCCAGAGTACCGTATTAGAGTGTATCATTTTATATGTAACATCCCATTATTATCTTGGTCTCAAAGTTTCAGTGGATGCTTGCAAGGTATGAGGTCTAGAAGATACTGTATCTGTTACGGTGTGATGGATTCTTCATATATTTGGTTTTAGAGCTTTCCTCTTCACTGCTTTGCTGGAGTGTCAGTATATATTAACAGAGGTAGCATCTGTTAAGTACAGACTGATAATTGGAATGTAACACAGTGCTGACTATAAGGAGAAAAAATTCACTGTCAGCATCATTACTCTCTGTTCAAGGAAAAACATCCTGTTAATGTCCACAGAAATCTTATTTGCAAGAGCATAGGGTAGAGACATACAAATAATCAGTACATAATGCAGCTTATATATTGGAGTTAGACTTAAATATAGTAAAGACTTGCACATAATATAAATAAATCTATCAGGTGTGTATTAATTTGTGGGGTCATCTTGAGATATCTTTCAGAACAATACATCAGTCCAAACAAAAATGTACTGGAGATTATATTATAGGCAGAAGTAAGTTGTTCTTTTCTTTTTTTCTACCTGTAATAAAGCAGGGACTGTCTCACAGATTTCTCTCAAATTTGAATTGTAGATACTGTCTAGATAACAGAAAAGCTTTAGAGAGAGACTTGGGATATGCTGAACTCCAAGCTCGTCTTCTTCGCTATGAAACCCAGACCACTTGCACCAAGGAGAGCTGCCCTGTGCCGATGGTCTTGAGCCCTCTGCCGGCTGTCCTGAGCCCCCTGCCATCTCCTGCAGTCTTGTCGGAGCCTGGAAGTGTCCCCGATGGAGAGTCTCTACAAAGTGAATTCAGAACAGAGGTACTGAGGCTAAAACGCAGATCAAAAGACTTGGATTGCTTTCGTCCCAAGAAAAGGTAATGCACTGAATAAAATACATCTTGACATGAAATACTTCAGTGGTCTCTCGTGAAATACATCTTTTCTTTCATCTTGACATGTTTCTTAGTGAAGCTATCTAGACAACTGTTTGTTGTTTAATCGTCTTTTGTAAGTTCAGTTTTTCTGAAGTGTGGCCTCCTATTGATAGCATTAAACTAATCTAGACCATGCAGCAGACGCACCTTTTATTTTAGAGATGTGTGATTGTATCTTGCAAAGTTTGCAGTGCCTTTGTAAAGACAGCAGATAGTTTCTGTCCTAAACAAAGCTGTCAGTGCTGTTGCAGTACAAATAAACAACTATAGGTTTAGAAAGCCAAGCACTGTACACTGTAATTGAATTCCTAATCCAAAGGACTTTTGGTACAAGAAGACCCACCAAAATCCAAACTCATTAAGTTGCCAGCTTTATTAAAATCTTTTCTGAAAATGTTATTTAAAGACTTCTGTTTGTACCTTGTCCTGGCTCTGAAGATGCAAGTAACTGCCATGTAGCACTACTGGATCTACTTTGTGTTGTAATGATCACTTTCCCTTCTCTCCAGTTCATACCCCTTGCAGTCTGATCACAGGTGTGCTACAGTGAGACTTTTTAACAAGGGGATGGTTTCAGGGCTATCGGTAGATTCTGCAGCCCACTGAGTAGTTAGAAAAGATGTGCTTGTGCTTAGCACGTGATAGAATCAGAGTTTGAGTTACTAACACTCATTAAAGAATCGAGCATTACAGTGTTCCAGCAGTATTGTCATGCCTCAGTTCCTGTAGATCAATTGTGACAATCCTACAGGGGCAAGAGAAATTAGACAGTTTCAAGATGTTTTATATTATCCTGAGTCTGAAGACCAGAAGCTGAGCAATTCCAGCTCTCTACACAGTGTCTGTATGCAAGAAGAATTTCTCTTCTTAGTTATCTTGTTACTTCAATTTTTTTATAGTTTTTTTTTTTTTTAAATCAGAGATGCAGTGGGTTTAGGTATCAGAGACCAAATCAGTATGTGTTCTTCTGATAGAAAAAAGTTATGTAGTGCTGGAATGCTGCCTGCTGTTTAGTGATGCTCTTTGTAAGAATGTGTAGTGATCCTAGCAATTATGCAGCAGCCTCCATAGCAGAAACCAAAGCCACCAGAAGTGTAATTGCAAAATACGAAAGTTTTTTCTCTCTTTTTTTGTCTTCTTCAGGCTAACCAAATCAGAGAGTACAGACTCTCTCCTCTCCCAGGCAAGTGGAGCAAGTGGGAATCATAATGCACTGGTTGTAACCAGGAAGCGCTCTGAAAGATCAGTTTCTTTAGCTTCGATGGCATTGAAACAGACTGGTCAGCCTCACAAAGCAACCACGAGGGCTGGCTCAGCAAGCTGTGCAAGTGCAGCAGAATCTGAGACTTCAAAGCCAGTTAAGGAATCAAGATCTCAGAAACATACAAGGGTAAGGGCTTATTTAGTTTGCTTTGGGAATTGAAAAAAAAGTTTAATTTCTTTCTTTGTGACTTGATTTTGTATATTTTAATCTGGACTGTGAATTGCTCTCTATTTGTTATTACTAAATTTTGTTCTGTTCACTTCTGTAAGTGAATCCTGAAGGCACTGAGGAGAGTGTTCCATAACTGAGGAGTAAAAAATTTGTAAGTGTTAAGCCTTGCCCAAGGAATTAAGGTTAAGAGAAATAACAAATAGGAGCAAAAAAGGTGGCAATAGATATGAATGATTAGGAATTAGGAAATGTAGAAAATGAATATGAAATCCAAAGCCAACAAAGAAGTATCTGTACTGGAAAGATGAAAGCCATTGTGAAAGAATGGACTATTCTGGGAACAGAGAGTAGTTGTACAAGTCCATTAACAGAGTTAACATTCAAACACATTGATGTAATAATGTTTAATTAATAGCTGGGTATATTGGGAATGACACTTCTAAAGTACAGCACAGAGAACTTTCTGGCTTGGTGATAATTAAGTGAATCCCTTGGTACCAGAGAGGACTGCTTGAATGTAGTTGTTACAGTGTCAAAGGCAAATCAGGACCACTTGAGTAAGTGTAAATTGTGACTGGTTCAGACCTAAAGTCAATTTTTTTTTTTTTTTTTTTTGCCTTCAAAGTCCCATGTGAATATTCCCTGATTCTCTGTGTTGATTTGACATGTAAGCATTCCAATAATTTTTAAGATGAAGGAAATGGAAATAAATTGTTAAATAACTCTTTGGTCAGCGGGTCGATGACATTTGTCCAGTGCATTAATGGCAGAGGCAAGAGCAAAAAGGGTGGTTTTTTGTTTGTTTATTTGTTCACATTGACATGTAGAACCATTAAGGTTGGAAAAGCATCTAGTCCAACCATCAAGCCATCACCACCATACCACTAAACCATGTCATTCAGTGCCACATCTATGCACTTCTTGAACACCTCCAGGGACAGTGACTTCACCACCTCCCAGGGCAGCCTGTTCCAATGCATTACCACTCTTTCTGTGAAGAAATATTTCCTAATATTTTTCAGTCTTCTCACTGTATTACAGCTCTTGCATCTCCATCTTTGTTGGTAAGAAAGAAAGAAAACAAGTGTGACTTACTTTTTCCTTGGACAGTTTTTCATGCCAATAATTGGGATGAACTTTTGAGTGTGTTTCTATTGTTTCCAAGATGCTGAAGGACGTGGTAGCCAACACTCTCCAAAAACATGGAATTGCTGAGGATCACAAGTGCTTTGCATCATGCAGCCAACGTCTATTTGAGATATCAAAGTTTTACTTAAAGGTAACTAGAAAACATTTTCTTACAGTTCTTTGTGCTTAGTTAAATGAATCTGTTCCTGAATACACCTTGAGATGGACATATTCAGGCTTGATTGTGCTAATATTCCCAATGCTGTGTTAGCTGTATGAGTAGAATATGGATAAACCTTCGGTCTTTGGTGAGTATATTTTGGTGTTTGTTTTCAAACCTTATGAAGCAGCAGTCTTTTATGAGAGTTAGACAACGTGTTAAAGCAATGGTCTCTTAGGTAGGGTTGTGCTTATGCTATATACCTTTCCTTACTGCTGTGGCTATCTTCCAGCCATAACCATCTCCTTATTTTCAAGAGAAAAGAAGTGCTCATGAATTCAGTTTCTCCTAACTCATCTTCCTTCAACAAGTCTAACATGAGATCATGTGTGGGCTGTTGTAAGCTATGGCTGTTTACAAGGTGTAAATGAAATTCCTGTTCATAGAATCTAGGGTGATACTTGTGTAGTAGAATCGCTCTCAGCTTTATGGGAGCATAGCAAATCTGGGATACACCAGGTGAGGAAAAAAACCCACAAAATTATGGGACAGAATTAACCAGTAAGGCAACTTTCTTACAGCAGTTCTAATTGTCTTAAGATGGTTGTGTCTCACTTTCTTGTTCTCTTTGCAAGTCTCTTGGAAATGAGTGTCAGATGAATACAAGTTACCTTATGTCCACATCGCTGTATGGACCTGTATGGTGTAGGCTAACTTACGTATGTTATTCATTTAAAGTGTAGATGTAGTCATGTTAACATCCCATGTTGTCCTGCAGTTTTACATTTTGTACTGGGATTATTTTAGCAATCTCTCAGGATAATTTTGTCTCCAAATTTATGATCAATTTAATGCTGTCCTAAGTATTCTAGTGCCTTGGTCTGATATAGTGTGCCATTTAAGTCTACTTTATGCATTTGCCCTTATGCATATTTCCCAAACTGTGATTGCAGCTATTAGTGATCATATAAAACTGTAGAATATGGATCACATTTCTTTTGTCAGAATGAAGATTGCATGCTGGTCAGGATACAAAGAACACTGATTACAAATAAGAAATATTTCAGTAAACTTCATGCTGAGTAATCTTTGTCCTTCACCAGACAACTCAGCTTCTCCCTTGTTCTGAGGTTACTGGGTAAATAGGTGTCTTATGCAATTCACTGAAATTCCTGTTCCCTCATGTGTTCATGGGAATTCTTATTAACACAAATAAATATAAACACTGCAAATGTGTGCAGCTACCTAACACGTACTGACTTGGCAGCACCAAGCAATGCATGAGTGAATTCAGATGGGTTCATGGTTCCATTTGAAGGAAAAAGCAAAAGAAGGCTGCAGTGATCCTGTTCTTTAGAAACAGGAGACAGTTGTGGCAGGATTTTGTTCTTCTGAGCTGTCTTGCAGCCCCAGGACTTTACGCATTCTCTGTGCTGCATGCTTCAGAAGCATGATATTGTAGATATCATTTTCCTTTGGAGGCAAGAAGGTAAATGAATGGTCTCAGTTTTACTTTCTCTTCAGACAGCGTTATGTTCTTGCTTTAAGAATGGGTTAGTGCCGAAGGTTAGGTTTCTCGAGGTAACAAGGGCCAGGGCTGCTGTCATCCATGAATAACAAGGATATGAGCACACTAATCTCTTTGACTTTATGCTTTAATATTTAGGATCTTAAAACTTCTAGAGGACTTCTTGATGAAATGAAGAAAACAGCAAGTAACAACGCTAAGCAGGTAAGAGCATTTGTTTGATTTGTGTGTTCATTTCTATTAACTAGGGTAGGCTACAGTATGGGATGGTTTGGTCCACAGCTTTAGGAGATGAGGAGGAGCATTCATTCCTTTGACTGTGGGTCTTGTTTTGCACTCCGATCCCACAAAAACTCCCAGTCATTAGTCCCATGGCAAAACTTCCAGTTGCATACATTCATGATTTTTGTAGCTATAACCAGAATACCGCCTGATATGTCACAGTGAAAAATGTAAATGAAGGAAAATAAACTTTTCCATGTGACTGAGAAAAATGCAGATGAAAATGTTCTTCATTTGAGAGAAGTGTGGATCATTGGGGAATTCGTTCCGTGTCTTCAAGGAAATAACATTTGTTTTTGAAGTTCAGGAAGCCATAGAGGGGTCTATCATAGGAAGTAACTTACCCGAGTTTTCCTCTGGGGAGACCAGAGGTTGGGTTTGTGCATGGGCATTGAAACCTCTTTGCCAACAGCATCTTGTCAGCTGACTGCCTCACCCTGTATTGCAGAATATATGGGAAGAACGTAGTGTGGAAGTACCTCATTTCACAGGATCTCAAAATGCCTTTTTCTAAAGACAAGGAGTTCTGTAGAATTAAATACAACTTTTGGGTACCACTTCTCAGTTTATTAACAACTCTTTCTCCTTTGGGAGGATTACCTTCTAAATCCCATTTGGAAGAATTGATTATGTCTATCAGATATTCTTGAAAGCAACTTCAGAACAAGAGTTATGGGAATGATTTTCTCATTTCTTTTCCCCAGGTGATTGAATGGGTTTTGGAAAAAACTGGCAAGTAGGTTAACTGCTGCTCACCTTCCTAGAAACTGCAAAGACACAGCACTTCTGACTGCAGGAAAAACATTATACTGAGTAACACATGCAGCCGGGTACGCAAGCACCAGAAGAACTTGGTCAGTATAATGACATAGTCATCATTCTCAAACACAGTAGCATCTTTTGAAACGTTTTATACTGAAAGATTTAATTTCTTAAATCAAATGAAAAAGGTTTTATTTTATATGTGTATTTATTAAGTTTTATTATTAAAAAACAAGCCAAGCTGTATTCCTCTTATAAAGGTTTGTATGTTTTCAATGAGTGTATTTTTACTGTGAATTAGAACAAAAAATTCTACATCTAATTTTAATAATGGAACTATTTTGTTTTACCTTTTGCACAAAGACCTCTGTTCTATTTATTATTACTTGCTGTTGCATGTACTGAATAAAACTGTTTACAGTGTGGACCTTTGACATTTTATATTGTAGCTGACAACAGTTCCTATTCAAATTCTAATTGTTCTCAGTTGTGGAATCAAAATTATCTCTCAGTTTTGTAATATAAGGAAAAAACAAAGCGCATCCTTTGGAATGTGATGAAAGGTACCACAGAAGGTGCATTAAGAGAAGGACTGCAGCCTGAATTTTTGGTAAAATTTCACACTTAGTCTTGCTAACAGTTCTCAGAAACAATTCAGAAAAGAAATGTTTTCCCCTCATTCCTCCCTTACCTCTCTATAGCATATACAGTGAGCCCTGGGTTTATGTGCTACCTCACTTCATGAGCAAGTAGAACTCAGCCGTTAATTGTTTAAATTAATTCTGCAGGCTCAAGGCTGGCCTGAAACAATCAACAGGAAGGCAGTTAGGGAACTATGAGCAGTTTGATGGATCATTTGTTTGCATGATTCCAATACTAAACTAATACAGTGCTGCCCATGTCTCATTTTCACTTCATTATTATGTTGTTGGTTTGGTTTTTTTATAGCTAGTTCATAATGATGGCTTAATAACTCACTGTGCCCCATTTGAGCTGTGGTAACTGTCCTTGTGTGTGCTCTTAGCCTACAAAAAGTACACAAACTCATTTGTCCTGACCTACAATAACAGCACTAAAACAATTTTGCATCTATCATAGCTTTTAATCCCCACAATTAGGAGGTCTCATGGCTCGGCTGACATGCAGTAACTTTTGTGATATGGAATGTAATGTCACTTTGCTGCATAAGCTTTGGGTGTTTGCCGTCATGTTTCCGCACATCAGAATGTAAGTCATCAACATACAGTAGGGTCTGCCCACAACTGTGCTATGTGCTTACACAAGAGCAGGGTAAGACAACTCTGATATGGTGATGGTGAGGTCATTACTTGACAAACTCTCCAGCTCTTTCGTGGGAGCTGTTTTCTAATGCCTGTCATTACTTATACAAGCACAGAACTTCTGATGAAGTAAACAGTCTGAAAGGCTGCCCAGTGCGGAACAGCACTGATGTGTTCACAAGAGGTGGAGGCCTTTTCCTTCACAGTTTTAAATTAAACTTTAATTGTGGGGGCCACTTGTACCAAGCAACCTGTTTCCTGAAATGTTGCTAGTGTGTGGTAACACCTCCTATTAAAAGTCAGGAAGTGTCCACTTTGGATACAGTTTCCCATTACTTTCTTTTTTTTGTTACTTTCTGGTAGAGTAGCCCCACTAAACAGCTAGTTAGAAACTAGTTAGATCCCTGTTGGATCTTACAGAAAAAAAGCAACCCAATCTTACAAATCAGCAATGGTGTAACAATTTGGAGTGCTCTGAGGGAAACCAAAGCAGTACTAATTAGCTTTTAAACATGGCTAAGAGAACACTGAGAAGTCTCTGCAGATGGAAATCACAGAATCACAAAATGGTTTGGGTTGGAAGGGACCTTTAAGATCATGTCCCTGCCTATAGCAGCGGGTTGGAACTACACCTCCCTCTAGACCAGGTTGCTCAAAGCCCCATCCAGCCTGGCCTTGAACGCCTCCAGGGAGAGGGCATCCAGAGCCTCTCTGGGCAACCTGTTCCAGTGTCTCACCACTCTCACAGTAAAGAGTTTCTTCCCGATATCTAGTCTCAATCTACCTTCTTCCAGTTTAAAACCATTTCCCCTCATCCTGTTGCTACATGCCCTTTTAAAAAGTCCCTCCCCAGCTTTCCTGTGGGCCCCCTTCAGGTACTGGAAGGCTACCGTAAGGTCCCCCTGGAGCCTTCTCCAGGCTGAAAAGCCCCAGCTCTCTCAGCCTGTCCTCATAGCAGAGGTGCTCCAGCCCTCTGATCATCTTCGTGGCCCTCCTCTGGACCTGCTCCA
>JANHGO010000063.1:19323627-19422545 GCA_024606505.1 Aquila spilogaster | reverse complement strand
CTTCCTCCTCAGGGGGAGGACTCCTCACTCGTCCCCTGCTCCAGTGTGGGGTCCCTCCCACGGGAGACAGTCCTCCATGAACTTCTCCAACGTGAATCCTTCCCGCGGGCTGCAGTTCTTCATGAACTGCTCCGGTGTGGGTCCCTTCTGCGGGCTGCAGTCCTTCAGGCACAGACTGCTCCAGCGCGAGCTTTCCCATGGAGTCATGGCCATCCTCAGGGGCATCCAACTGCTCCGGCGTGGGATCCTCCACAGGCTGCAGGTGGACATCCGCTCCACTGTGGACCTCCCTGGGCTGCAGGGGTACAGCCTGTTGTCTCACCACGGGCTGCAGGGGCATCCACTCCTCAGGCGCACCTCCCCCCCTCCTTTCTTCACTGACCTCGGTATCTGCATAGGTGTTTCTCTCACATTCCAATCTCCTCTCCTGCTGCAGGTTTCCCCTTCTTAAATATGTTATCCCAGAGGTGCTACCACTGTCAGACTGAGTCAGCCTGGGCCAGCGGTGGGTCCGTCTTGGAGCTGGGGAAGCTTCCAGCAGCTTCTCACAGGAGCCACCCCTGCAGCCCCTCCCCTGCTACCAAAACCCCGCCACAGAAACCCAAATCAGCCATCGAAAAAAAAACTTGAATTGTCTCCAAGCTATTATAGTACACAGAAGCTTCTGCTGTAACAATTTAGAATTTTTATAGACATAAAATACAAAAAAAGCCCACCAAAGCAAGGAAATCAAATTCTACATAATAGTTCTTCCACTTTCTGTGTACTCCCTAAACACTATTTCTCCACCAAGAAGCGTACAACTTCATACTATCAAAGCATGACAGACCACAGCCTTGAGAACCTGCCAGTGCTCTGTTCAAACTCAGCTGAACCAGATTCTCCACTGCAACTTGAAAACGATGGCACTTTTTTCTTGACAGGTCATATGGCAAGGTATAACTCAATTCTGAACCAGATTCCAAGCCAGTCTGTCTCAACACGAACCATCGCAGGACCTCCTGGTGAGCCTGGTCGGCCAGGGGCTCCAGGGCCACAGGGTGAGCAAGGATCACCAGGCATGCAAGGGTTTCCAGGAAGCCCTGGTCAACCAGGAAGACCAGGAGAAAGAGGTAGGCTTTGTACTCCACATATATAAAAATATACCTCCCTTTCCTGATACATTATGATGGCTTTTGTCTCCTGTCTAAATATGAAAACAACAGTTTTCTCACTTGTTGACTGGTGAGCTCAGCACAGACCATAGTGAAAGCTCTGGAGACTCTCAGTCATGAAGGTAATGCAGGCTTTGTCAGGTGTGATTTGGCAGGATCAGACACAGGTTTAATGCCTAAACTGCTGAAGATCGGTGGCATTCAATTAGGCACATCCCATCACATCGTGCTTTCATCTTAGGACTCTGAAGTGAGCTGGAGCTGTAAATGTATAAACAAAGGAGCTTTTGGAGAAAGTCAGCTGCAGAACTGACAGGTTTGTGTTGGGGAAAGATTGAGCTTTTCTGCTAAACTTGAAATGTGTCAGTCTCGAGATTTCTAAGTTATGATAGTCTGAAAGGAGCAAGGTTGATAACGAGGGAAAACAATCCTAGTTTATGAGGGGTTGAGAGGATTAAGGAGAGGAAACGGTGAGATCAGAGAGAAGTAATACAATTAACTGTTCATTTACAGTAATTCTCCTCTGTATTCTTACTTGTAGGCTAGATCCCTTGATTTACTCTCTCTCTGTGCAATCCTGGCAATCTTCGGTATACCAGAGTAGCCCTAAGCTCACAGAGGCAGTACTGAGTAGTACTGTGTAGTAGTGCTATGATTGTGAAAGTGCTTTAAAGACCATCACATGAGGAAGTGCCCAAAACCCCAAGAGACAAAGGTCATACTCAAGAGCGATGAATTGGTGTTGCTGTTACAAAATCTGCTAACTGGGTTTTTAAAAATGAATTGCTATGAAGGCTGTTCAGTTCAGGAGCTTAATAGTTCCAGTTCACAGTAGCCATGATGACTAGAGTTAAAGCATTGTTTTGAAAAGAAAGTCTTTGAGTGAACCTGTGAGTGGGTCCTTTCTTCCCCTCAAGACTGTAATTCTAATTACCTTCTTCAAAAAAGAGGCAAGGTTTAGGGTACTAGCCTCTCAGTCATGCTGCTGCCTGCTCCACCTGTGCAAAGACCAGACACTGTCCAGAAAAAAAAAAGGAATGAGGGGGTGGGAGGCAAGTAGGAAAGAAAATTGGAAGAGACGTCAAGTGAGGAACTGACTTTAAAAGTGGTGACGTGGAGAGACTGAATGCAGATTTCAGGGTAGCTGCTTAAAATACTAGTGTATTTTAAATGTCTTCTCAGGCAGGAAATGTTTAAGCACATAGAATATTTTGCTGGGGCTTCAGGAATGGAGGAACCATAATGCCAGGCTATGAAAAGGGAAACCTGTCTGGCATTTACCATGGTTTTTCCATTGTGTTTGTTGTGCTGAGGCCCAGACCAGCATGTTGTACTACTATGAAATCACCGAGTAATTAGCTATAGTAATTTAAAAGAAACATGATGTGGGTTAACTCAGTGCTGATAATATCTGGGAAGCAGCATTGGCAATAGCATGAGTACAGAAAGGGTAAAAACACATTAAAAAAGAATATCTTTTCCTCTCTCTATATATAACTGATGTTAGAAGGGACTGATTTTGGCAGGTAGTGCTTGTGGGGAGTTTCATACTTGGTAGAGAGCAAGCTCTTACCGAGCATATTCAAGAATTATAATCAGTCAGCCAGAGCTCTCTGCAGATTTTCATAAAATGTGATGCCAGATGTTGGGAGTGTTTTACAGTACTTATAGCTTAAAATGACACTGTTTTAAGAAAAAAGAATCCATGTGTAAACTTAAAGACAAAATAATTGTCTTTATTCAGAGTGAAAATGGCTTTTAGGACATTCAAGTAACTGGAGCCTTGCACAGAACCTGGAAGGAAGAGGAAGGAGCTCATTCAGAACCTAGGAAAAAATATAGAATAATTTATTAGTCCTTGAGGATTTAATTTCTTCAGAAGAAACTGAAATTTTAGATTGATAGTGTGCCTGATGTAGTAGCAGTTTATTTAATAGAAAGATACCTTTTGAGTTGTACAGACCCTTGGGATATCTCAGAATCCATTTCTAAGGAATTGCTCTAAGTTAACCCCAAAATGCAGCAGTGAAAAGTAAAAAATATTTTTACTAGTTTCTCATGCTTGTGGAGATTGATTGGAAGTTTCTTGTGGCTTCCCAGTTCTCACTTGATTCCTGACTACATATCATACAGTGAAGTAGCAGATTAAAATTGCTCTGCTTCTGGATGGAAAGGGTTTTAGTTTCCAGTGACTACAGCAAGGAGGGTGAATGGACTCAGACCCCATCCCTTGCTGTGCTCTGAAGCATTGTTTGTGTTTAACTTGTTCAGCAAGTCACAATGTATAGTCTTGTGCTGAAGATTTCCAGGCAGCCACTTGGAGGTCTTTATGAACTATGTGTTTCTTTTTGCTGATGTCATCAGCATTTTAGTTGTATATGAAGTCAATATAATGTTCAAAACCAGTGCCAGATTAGCAACTCTGAAAAGTCAGCCTCCACCTTTAAGTACAGAAAATACACTGCAACAGTGACAGCAGTGTCCATAGAGAGTACTAAAAAGTAATAGACACTAAAAGGAAAAAAAAGACCTGTTGTTTATCTAGTAGAGTGTTGCTTTTTTCCCCTGAGTTCAAACTATTGGGAGTGCTGCAAAAACCTGTTACTACCAGTGAGCTGAGTGGCAAGGTGCTGGTAGAAGAGGAAGAGGAAAGGTGGGGGAAGGCTGGATGTTTCCTCCTACTCACCTCTCCTGCCTACCACCCATTCAATCCCAGTCTGTGAGAAGGGGGAACTTCTGAAACCAGCGTGTGGAACTGGTTAGAAATCATGCACCAAAGAGAGTTTTTTACTGGAAAACGTCAGCAGTGAGAGATCTTGACATCAGTTAACTTCCCTGCTAACTTGCCTGGCCAATAGCTTCTTTTCCCTCGTTTACCTTGTCACTCTGCCAAGCATTAATCAGATGTTTTGGAAGGAGGCTCGGACTGAGACAGTATCTTGGACTTTTGCTAGAAACCTCCACTTGAACTCCTAGGTCCAGGGTGTCCCATTCCTGGATGTATTGTCTCACTAGTAAGACACTGAGCTTGTCCTTCCAAGAAAGACCACCTCAGTGAGAAAAGATAAGTCATTCTGTTGACAGATTCAGTTCTCAGTGTCTGTTGCCAGCTGACATCTATTTTTTCCAGTGTAGATGTAAGTGAATGGATTAGGATCACACTAAAAGACATTTGTTATTTAGTTTTCCTAGTTGATTATTGTTTTAGCTGTACACTGTGTGGTCTTATCTGTTGTATTTTTCTAATGACGTGAAAAGAAACATCTCTAGCAATCTCAATATTTGTTAGCAATATTAACATTTCATTGGTGCCCCAACAGGCTATTTGATTTGGACTGGTGATTTAAAGATTAAGGAAGCCACATTGTGTTATCAGGCCCCTATAGTACATAATCCCATGTAGATTACTAGAATTTTGCTCCCTTACATATTTGCATAAATAGAGGAGTTTGGAAAAACACAAAGTCAAACACTGATTATTCACAGCACTCATCCCTATTTTTATTTTAACTAGTTCACTGCACTGGTTTCTATTTTCATATCAGCTAGTTCAAACATCTTTTGTTTTGATTTTATGTTTATGAACTGGGACTTAAATAACTAATGTCTGGCTTCTGAGTGCTCAGAAAGTAGTTAGACTTCTGCAAATTAATATAAAAAAAGAAAAGATTACTGTGGGTTTTTTCTTCTTTTTTTTTTTTAGTTATTTTTATAATACAGGGGTATTCTTCTCAACTGTGAGGAAAAATGTAAAAGCCATAGTAAAAATTATACTGAGGGACTGCTAGCTTTCAGATGCTGTGAAAGTGCAGTTGTTCTTCTACTACTGGGTGGACTTCTGAGTTTATGATGTGTCCTGAAGTGATGCACAAAAGTTACTGCTACTTGCTCCTTCCCACTATGATTAAAATACAATAAATACCTAAGCTGTCACTGGGAAAGTCACTATTCTAAAGTACAGCTTCATCCATATTTGCTTCCTGGCTTCATATGAAAAAGTTAGTTAAAGATGTGTTATCAAAAGCTACATGTTTATAGCTCTGACGGCAAAATTCCAATGGAATTAAATGGAACTGTTGCCAATTGAGTCAATTAAATATTTTTATTTCCAATTTTAGCTTTATCTGGATAAAAAAAATCACTGTGTTATTATACATTATGTTTACAACTGAACATCTTTGAAAGAGGACATTTTTGGTAGCAGTTTAATTTTTGTTAATTGTAATATGCAGTTCTCCTCAAAAGACAGTATTCTCTTAAAGACAAAACCAGATAAGCAATACCCAAGATTTCCTTTTGTGCAGAAACCATGGACATTTAATTTTCTTTGCTAAAGAATGTGTTCATGATCTTGGTTTTGTTTTTAATAACTGATGCTATCAGAGGTATCTTTAGCAGAGCGTTGGAAATAATTGATTTCAGTTGCTTATGATCTCCATGGGGCTGAACCCAAGCCATTGCTTATTCTGGCTGGCAACAAGACATAAAAAAGTGGTTAGCGTGAAGGGGAAGAGACAGTTTGATGGTATTGCTGAAGTATGTCCAGAGCACAAATATGAAAACAGTTACTAGAATTTGAAGCCACTCTAACTCAAATGACAAATTTTGATACACACTTTTATCCCTGAGAGTGATTAACCTTTGCAGTAACTTACATGGAGAGTGATGTCTTATCTGGTTGACTTTCTGTAAGCTATGCTCTAATGAAATGCAAAGATGACCTTGATAGCAAGCAAAATGGGTGAATTTTGAATGTTCTGTCCCTCCCAGTGGAGGGAGCCATTCATTAACTATGACCAAGAGGTCTGTGAAGCTCTTAACTTACTCTCATTAAAGAGCTTTGGTGGAAAGTCCATTAGGGAATCCCATGGAGTGCTTGATTTTAACTCATGTGAGTTTTGCCCTAGGAGTATGGTATTATTGCTTCAGTGTTTGTGTTCTCTTTCACTTGGGTAAACTTCACTGGAAATTAGACTAAAAGAAACCTGAGGCAGACTTGTATCTTGGCCTTCAGTATGTTTGCTTTAGGAACTTGATATCCATGTGATTTCAAAGGAGGTTAGCCCTGCGCAAGAGCCTCATAACTTGTTCCAGAATGAACATTTCATTCTTAGCCTGAGTAGATTTGTTCCATCTTTATAATTTCTTACTGCAGTTTATTTTGTGAACATCACATATGGGTATGTGTTCTTGTGCGTGTAAGGAATAATAATTGAGTGCATGGAAGGCTGTGATTTGAAAACATTGTGGCCATTGTCTTTGAAGTCACCATGTAATGTTGTCATACAGTAGGATAAGCAATGGTCCTCGTACTAAACATCTGTATAGATTCCAGATGGTTATCATGGGCCAGTCTTCTTATGATCAAAGCAATCCACACATACAGACTTTGCCTTTTGAAAATGGCAAGCATTTCCTTACAGGCCATGTATGGTAAGAAACAATTTAGATGAGTTTACCTTGTTAAAAAGCCTGCAGCAGCAGTAGTGAATTGTAACAGAGAAATCTCTCCATATGTTTGAAGCAAGCCAGGGCTAAGCAAATTTTAGGTATCTGGAAACTGCATTTGGAATGCAGGACAAGAGGTTTGCCTGAGAAATTTGTCTTTAAAATGGGTGGAATTCAGCTGATCACAGATGACATGGTTTTTTGGCAGGTTCCCCCAGGAATATAAATGTAGGTTAGAGCATATATCTGCCACCTAGGACTGCTTCCTACATACACTATGCAATGCAATCATTCATCAAAGGTTCTGGATAGCCCTTCTGACTGAAACTGCAATTTCTGCTAACCAAATGCTGGATTGCAAACAGGAGGTTCATACTGGACTTGGAAGACAGTCTCTGAGAGCAGGAATCCCATGTATTACGTTACTAAGAATCCCAGAAGAAAAGATGTTAGCAAATTTCAAGATGTCTGAGTAGTGTAAACACTTAAGACCCATTGACCTTCAGTGAGATTTAGGAGCTAGGGCTACCAAAGGCTATGGATATAAAATTCCTGAAAATTACCTTTTGGACACTTTATAATCTGAAAGTCTAAAATGGTCTGTACAAGACCAATAGATACCTCGTACAACCATGAAGTAAGGTAGGTGTACTGCAGTATGTTAGTACACAGGAGGCAGACACAAATTTGCTGTGTTGTGGTCCTGAGATCACCAAAATGGTTGTATTACCAGACTGCTGAGCCCTTCCTTACCAACAAGGTTGTATTAGCTCAAGGCTACACTTTCATCAGCCTGGTCACACTGCTTTTAGTAATCTTGAAGTTTGGCCAGAGGTTGCTCATTATCCACCTGCAAAAGGCTGCTAGGAACTAATTTAGTTGTGGTGTACAAGCAAGACAGAAAATGGGAAGGTTATATGTAAAGGAGGCTTGGTAGAAGAGATGGCAGTGCTAGTTCCTCTCCAGCTTTTCTCCAGTGGCTAAATGGTTAGAGCACAATTTCAGAAAATCTGAAGCTGCATTCCTTTACTACCTACTACCACCCCTGGGAGAAGGTCTTGTGGTCCAGTTTGATGACTATATTCCTCTGTGTTTTGGATATTAGATATTGGAACAATGGTTGAAACAAGGCCACCTTCTCTCTGATAAGTTTTTGAGCAGTTAGGCTAGAGAGCCATTCTTGATCTTTTTGGCCTAGTGCATCCTGAGGTGGTTGTCAGAACCATCGAGTAGGGGAGAACATACAGTCATGTATTCAAGCCACATCATCAGGATTGTCTACACTTGAACATCCAAGATTTCTGGATTTCGGCTATATGCCATCATCTAAAAATCTGCAGAACCTGCATGTGGGATGGATCTCAGCATGGCAGAGCCACTTTGTGCTGCTGTCTGCACTGTGGAATGAGCTCAGGACTTCTCCAAGGGGCTCAAATACAGTGGGAAATGGAAGGGCGCTAGAGAAGGGGAGAGGAGATCCCTGAAATTCTACTGGCCTCTTAGCCAGTCCAGGGCTCATAAAAACTAGTGGGATCATGACACTGATATAATTTAAATCTTTCAGTGTGCATGCATTTACCTGTTTCTCTAGATAGCTAGAGAGGTAAAACGTGTGCCCTGGTGAGTCAGCTCTGGAAGCTGTTCCTAGAGGGGTACATTCGTGGCATGCCTCCCTTCAGCATTTCTTCTCTATTTAATTGTGACCACCGTAGCACTCTGGCTTATGTAACGTATCCTAAATGCCTAGCTCTCTTCAGGTACTCTCGAGTGAGTGTGGGTGCTTAACTGAGTTGCGCACATCAAACTTGGCTTCATTCCCCTGCCGAGCCTAAATGCCCTTTGAAAAGCTAGCTTTGTGGCAGCTCTGTAGGTTTTGAGACTTGTAGTTACAGATTGTTTTGAGAATTTCACCTAAGATTTTAAACAGTGGAGGAGGTACTTCACTGTGCTTTGAGTGTCATAGTAAGCACAGGTGAAAGTATTAAACCAGCAAAGGAGAACCCAGCCCATGGTCACAAGAATTCCGGGTCCTTGAATATCAGTGTGAAGCATCCCTGGAAGTCAGTGTGAAGTGCCAGTCATGGGATAACAAGTTACGCCATCAGAAATCTGGTTACGGAGCATGATATAAGCAAGAATTTGCCAATAAGCTTGGCAGGCAATTCAGGAAATGAAGAATTATGGTAATTAAATCAATGTGTTTGTATTGGGTCTAGCTGGGATGAAGGTAACTTCAGAGGCATGAGTTAGAGTCTCCAGCTCAGAGCACATCCTGGGGTACACCCTGGCACTTGGGTTCCTACACTGGTCAAAGGAACATTTGGTAACACTTCTAACGTGCTAACATAGATAGGGAGTAATGTTAGACTCAGAAGAAACTGATGCAGCACGGCAGTCATCAAATGACTAAACAGTCCGGACAACCAAACACAAAGATTTCACTTTTAGAAATACTTTTATAAATATTTCGTTATCCATAAATTCAGGGATGAGGTGTACAAGACCTTGCTCTGTCTTGCCCAATATCCTCTAGAAGCAAGAGGGAGATACCTGCTATTTGTAAAATAATGATGTAAACATCACCCAGATTATCATACCTGCTCTCTTTTGCCACTTCCTGCTGATTTAGTTTGGCTATGGTATTTCTTCTCTTGGTGGCCAAGTCTCTCCTGTAAAATACAGTGTTACTAGAGACACTTGGAAAGCTTTGGAGACCCCCTAAAGGAAAATGCTGCGAGAAGTGGTTGTGGTTGTATAATTTCTCTATGATAAAATAATTGGTCACCAAAAGACATGTTTTTTTAACTCAATGACAAAATTGTGTAACCAAAGGAAATAAAAGGTACAAAATGGAAACTGGAAATACTTAAACTATGCCAGAACAGTGGCAAAAAGCCTTGTAGAGGTAAGACAAAGAGCTCATCATGCTTTGGTTAAAAACGATGTGCTCAGTATGAAGTTACTGATTGCAGTGGTGTGGCCTGTGTTTTCCACATGATTGGGCTACATGATATATTGCCCTGAAAGCCTCCTGTTCTGTAGATCTACAACTCCTCAGCAGATACGGAATCCCCTGTAATTCAGCAGACTCGTATTTTGTAAACTTGATTTGAGCAATTCTTTGTCAGTGATGGGTTTTAATTACAATTTTTTGCACACTTAGAGTTTGTTCTTGCTTACTTGCTTCTATCAGAAATTAGCTTAGAAAGGAAAAAAAATACCTTCTATTGCTTCCTGCAAAAATGAGGTGTCCTCCAGATGTTTTTCCCTAAAAGGTAATGGTTACCTGAGCAGAAGGGAAGGAAGGAGGCCAGTCAATTGAAATTGTAGATACTGTCCTATCAAGGGGCAGCAGCTGTTTTCTTTCTACTTTGTTTTTATGAAGGTGCTCTATGTTGGCTTTGACTCTGAAAGTATGGAAGCTGTGAAGCAGTGAGAGCAATTACCAGCGCTGGGAGGTCTGGAAAATGGGGGGAAGGTCCCACAAACCAGCCTGGATTTGGTGTCTCTGAATCATCCAAATCAAACACAGACTTTACGAGAGTTTCCAAGTCGCCGGTGGAAACTCAGGGTCTGGAATTCGTAGTTTTGACACCTACTTTAATTCAACACCACTTATTGTGATCGCTGTGTATAGAAAGTGTTTTTATAGGATGCCATAGTGGTAGTGCAGAAGGAGATGGAAAGCTGAAAGAAGGTAGTGCCTTCTCTGGATTACTAGATCTGTGATCTTCATGGATCAGACCCAATGATAGAAATTTAGGGCCATGAGGAAGTGCAGGAACAGAATGCAATGGCTGTGCATGTGGGAACATCAGAGTTTCGTAACTGGGAAACTCTTAGATTGGGCTTCATTTGGGGGTACAGATTTTGACTGCGCTGAAACTCCTTTCTTGCATTTTAGCAAGACTCTGCAATAACCCACTATAACTCTCTCCATTTATGCTTACAATCATCTTATGCTGAACCACTGTTTGGTGGGTGAATGTTTGAAGGAAAATTGGCTGTAGCATTAAAATTTGACTTTTCTGGGCCACACAGTAATTTATAGACAGCTTTGTAAGGCTCTGAGGATTCTTCTGACTTACAGTAGTTGTACCTTGGTATAGTCCAGAGGCAGCTTTCCAGCAGGAAGTGCAGCCTGGAAACTGGCTGATGCCTCTGCATACCACCTCAGTGAAACCACCATGGCAGCAGGAATGTTTAAGACCCCAGGAATGCCATGTTTCCCTCGAGAGGCTGTCAGGGAAGAGAGGGAAAAAGAACCAAATAATTCTTTATTTTTACCTCCTTCCTTCTTTGCCATCTGTTTTTAGATGAAAAATAACATATGGAACTATAATCCTGGTTAAATAATAAACACTGCACACAGTTTTTTTCAAAATGTGACTCTGATGAGTACTATTTCCTTAGGTTTACCAGGCGAGAAAGGAGAAAAAGGCAATCCAGGTGTTGGCACACAAGGACCCCGAGGCCCACCAGGATCTACAGGTAAAGCTATTGCGTTTGAGGTATCTGGATTAGACCACTCCGACCCATGTGCAAAGCAGCCAAGGCCTGCGTGGCTCTGTCCTCCGCTTCTAAGGTTTAAGCAGCTGAAGAATAAGTAGTTCAGGCACCTTAACTGTCATAATGTTCTTACTATGTCATATGATGTTGTGATGTGCCACGTGATGGTGTCATCATTACACAAGTATTTTCCTTTTCCCTGTGATAAACTGCTTCTCCAAAACCTTCTTTTTTAATGTTTTAACTATTTTTTTGAGAGATAGGGTCTGGAAGGGGAAAAAATTAATCTGGATTAATTGCAGTAGTTTTCTCATTGACTCAAGGTCATACCTAACTGTGACTTGACAGAGGAATGTATATTAATTAAGCACATTAATCACAGGGATTTATATTTAGCTCCTGAAAAAGCAGAGAGGGTGATATCCAAGTTCTGTTGAAACAGGTGTAAAATTGCATTGACTTCATTAGGATATTCTGGCCATTAGATCACCAGTATCAAGGCACGGCATTACTCAGAAGCTGTATTGAAAGGGAGTGGGGGAATCAAGAGCTGCACAGGCAGCCAGGGCTGTCCTCCCCCCATGAAACCGCCTTTCTGAACGTCTGACGCTCGGTGAAACATTTGCTCTAGTATGAATTTCTGGCTAAAAGCTGTCTCTGGCAAGGAAGACAAAGCAGTGGCCAGTGAGGCGGCTCATCAGGAGTGGGTCTCCTCTCCGGCCGCTGCTTTGACTTCCTTGCCCGAGGAAGGCTGCAGCCTTTCCCTCAGCTTGCCCGGGGGAGTCAGAGCCAGGATGCCTAGCTCCTCCGCTCAAGCTGTCTCCTGGAAGTGTTTGTAGCACGCTCAGTGCTGTGATTTCCAGGCCTGGAAAGGTGGCCTCAACTCCCTGCTTTTATGAAAGACGCTACTCAGATGTTTCATCTCCCTTTTCTACACAGGACCTCCAGGAGAAAGTCGAACCGGCAGCCCGGGACCACCAGGATCTCCAGGCCCACGAGGTCCCGCCGGTCACACAGGACCCCCGGGCTCACAGGGTCCTTCTGGCCCGCCGGGGTACTGCGATCCGTCCTCCTGCGCTGGTTACGGCATGGGAGGTGAGTAGTCGGGAGTCAGGGTGGCTGCTGTTTGCAGAGGCAGGGGTGGCATTTTCTAACAGCCAAAGTAAGATGGAGGCTACTGGTGAACCTTGCACTAAAAGGTGGTAGCTCCCCAAAAATATGCGTGGCCAGTGCTGCTGTATTTTGTGGGACTGCAGCACGAAGAGAAGGTGACCCCAGAATAGTGACCAAAGGAAGTCCACCATCTGATCCCAGCCTGTAAAACGGATCCCGTGTAGTGGGTTTTCGTCCTGTACGTGTTTGTGTAGCTGTATGAGCCTGCTCCATCTCAACAGTCTGTGTGTTGAACCCCCACCTCCTAATGTTCGTGACAGCAGAGTTTTTATTTGTAGTTTTTCAAACGTGTTGCTCAACTTCCCCTTCTGTGTGCCTCTGAATGGCATGAGAGCATGACCCTTACTAAACCCCTAGTAGCGTAACCTGACACAGGGATGCACGTGTCCGTCATTAACCAGTGAAGCAATCCGGAGAAAATGATTCTTTTTACATCTCCTCTGCATCCTACTTTCCCGTCTCGTTATAGCACGGAGAGGCCGTGGGAGGAGGTTAACACAGTCACCAATTACGTCGCCCAACCTAAAATTGAAATTTATTAGTAAAACAGTAGTTACTACAAATGTTACACATAAGGCATATTTGTTTGATGTTTACGGTTTAATCTGCCCGTGGGCTGATTTGTATGTTTTACTTACCTGAATGTTTTTGTTGTCGTCTCTTCCTATCCTTTTCTCCTCACTTCCCCTCCCCGTTGTTCATTTCCTGTTTTAAGGCCCAATCCCTTACAATGGCTACCAATCCCGAAGGTGAAAGGCTCATTCTGGTTCAGGTCTCATTTGGCTGAAGGTCAGAGATGGATGCTGAACTGCTCTGTGCTTTCCATCAACGATATTGACTACCACTAATGAACTTACTAGCTGCTGTATATGCACTTAGCTTCCTTGCACTGCTAAAAATTATTGCCTGACCCATTTTTGCCTGTTAATCGTGTATTCTAGACCATAACTGGAATAAGCTAAAGCAGGCAGATTGTGCAGTGTATAATAAGTACAGTATTACAACCGGACATTTGACAAATTGTGGTGGTGGTTTCCAACTAACTTGGCTGTCTGTTGGTGGGTTTCCAATTGCTCCAGCTTATTAATTTTGTTACATGTTTTCACTGTTCCTTTATGTGAATAAAAGATGTGTATTTAAAGATTATATATATATACTCACACACATTATATATAAATATATCTATATATGAAATGTCAATTTCCTAATGAGTGCTTTAATTTTCTACTCCCCTTCTCCTGTGTTAACCGTATGAATACTCTTGGTGGTGGTGGGTTAAGGTGGATACGGTGAGCCAACTGATCAAGACATCCCAGTAGTGCAGTTGCCACATAACTCCTACCAAATCTATGACCCTGAGGACCTTTATGATGGTGAGCAACAGCCGTACGTAGTTCATGGGTCCTACCCCTTACCATCCCCATACTCCCAGTCCTCCTATCCATCACCTCATCTTGCTCAACCAGAGTTTACTCCCGTTCGAGAAGAGATGGAAGCCGTTGAACTGAGATCCCCAGGAATTAGTCGCTTCACAAGGAAGATAGCCAAAAGGAGCGTCAAGACTCCAGTACGCAAAAGGGCGAATGGAAAAAAACCCTCTCAGTGAACTGCTTAAAAAAGGGAAATATTTTATGTGCATCTGTGTTTGGCCTTTTGTCCAGGTGCCTAACCTGTCACGGAAGATGTTTACAGGCTCTTATGTTAAAGGAGAAAAAAACCAAATGTACATGACCAGTTGACACAACAAATAATGCTATTATCTTGCATGCCAGAAACTTAGTATGTTAGTGGGTTGGTGCTAGATGATGATGAAAGGTCACTTGTAGATCTTTCTCTGGAGTACTGTTCCACACACTATTCAAACTGTATCTAAAAAACTGCATCCGGCTAGTTGGTGTACGTGGAACCATTCAGAAAAGTTAATCTTTTGTTATCCATGTTTTTCCAGTTGATTATGTTCTGTTAGTTTTGGATGAATTGCTTTACTAGCAGAGTAACCTGACTAAATTCACTGGAGAACAATGCATAATCAGGTTTCCTTGAACCCAGCTTATTACCCTTTTGCAAAAAAGTCTTATGTTAATGGAATATTTTTTTTAACCCGCATTATATAAATACACAAGAATGTTCCGTGGGAGCACACTGATAATTTATTGTGAACCTCTTTCATTTCTGTTTCATATGCAAATAAAAGTGGCAAGCTTTTATACGTTAATTCTGTATTTGATTGATTTTTTAACTTGGAACAATTGTATCAATCTTTGGGGGACAGAATGTAAAGAGAAGAAAATATGTTTTCCTTTTTCAACACTTCTCAGCAACAGTTTTATTTTAAAGGACATAGGCAGTTAGTATAAACAATATTTAGCCTTACTTTTAAAATTATATATAAACAAGTGGAGAGAATAACTATGAGATGAGGTGGTCATACCATCTACGGGCATATATTGACATGCCAAAGTCAAAAGCCCGGCAGGTATAGTCGCAAAGGCAACTTGAATCAGCTGATGACAAAAGGAAGGAAAACCCCAACCCAACCGCTTGAGGGGCACAATGCAATTAATGATGTCAGAACAAACCAGGTAAATTATAAAAAGTGACTCAGTAAACAGTTTTGAACAGCACTGTGGAGAACAAGCATCAAAGAAGGATTTAAAGTAGAAGCTCAAAAATGTTCATACATTGAAGTCATAGGTTTGGAACACTTTTAGTCCAGCCCTATAAAGACACGGAGAGAGGACGGCCTGTGGATCCCAGGGCTGTGCTCCTGCTTGCCCCTGACTGGGTTTGGTCCGTCCGTGCTCCGTAAGGAAAGACCCATCAGCTTTTGCTTCTGGCCACTGCCAGCTGCTCTCTTAGCTCACCAGGAAGAATACAAACAGGTACCTTTGCTGTCTAACCCCAAATTATCTATCTATCTGCCCTAGAATTCAACTTCATTAATAACATAAACCATTTGTACATGTGACTGACACCCACTATCGCAGGGCAAGTTCTGGCTCTGTGGCTGCATATCTTCCTATGCTGTGTTCCTGTTTTCCCATTATTTCTCTCACCCCTAGCTCCCACCACTTTATTGGAGAAAAGTGAGAAAAGTTGATACAAATGTGAGTTGAATAGTCATTTCCTTACCTAGACTTGCATTTAAAGTAGAAGGTAGAAAAGTCTAACATAACTTAGGGACTTTATTGTTAAGCAGCTTAACCCCAGTTTACAGAATACTGAGGCACCGAATGAGCACGGCTGCGTGTGCACATGTGTAGGTGGCACAGCCTCGCACACACAGCTGACATTCAGAGAGATATTACTAAAATTAAGCACAGGTTATGCCTGCATCACGATTAATTTCCCTGGTTGCACTTGGCTGTGAACACCCAACTCTCTGCCCCCCGCCCCAGCTGGCACTCTCCCACCTACGTGTTGTATTGTACTGACACCTTCTAGAGTCCCGTCCCCCCCGGCTGTGACGTGCTGACTTGTAGGTCCCGTGGAAGTGACTCTGAGAAGGTCACTGATGGAAAATCGGCATTCAAGCAATCCGCCTGTGTTGTCTCAGAAAGACTTTGACCCTTATGTTACAGTTCATAATTAATTTGCACCCCAGACTGGTCATCAAGCAACGCTATATCAAATCTCAAGTTCCTGTGGGATGAGGAAGAGTGGTAAGGCAAAACCAGGCATGTAGGGAAGACAGCACAGAGTCAAACTCTTAAAAATAAAGGCAATTGGTGTTATTTGCGCCATATTTGAAATGGATGGCAACAGCCTGGCCAAACCCCCGAGCGCGCCTGTGTCGCGCAGTTGGTGTCACCTACATTGTGCCCCTCCAACAGCTCCTGCACCAGTCACCCCAGTAACCTGGGCTGGGGCAGCAGCTGGAAGCAGCACTGCACCCTTCTGCCCACGGGAACCCGGCTGCCCCCAGCCCGTGGGGTCCCCGGCCCGAGGGACACGCACCTGACCGGCTGCCAACGCAACCATCTCCCCCCTCGCGCCTACGGGATGTACGTGCAGTGAACCAAACAAATGAAGAGATTACCTGGGGGTAATAAAGTAGGCATACTCATTACAATTTTATAACTTAATTTTATATACTAAAGCACAAACTGTAATTGCAGTAGTTAATTTGCTTTAACTTCATAATGACATTTACTGGCGCTCCGCTAACCAGAATGCTTCATGTATCATTGGTCGTATGTTCGCTTGCTGGGCATACCTTGGTAATAAAAAGTAACTGGTGAGCACTACCAATTTATAAAAATGTTATTCAGGATTTGTATGTTCACCAAAAAAAGTAAGACACAGATGCATATGGTCAACATTTTCTCCAAAATTCAGTCTCTGAATAATCAGGAGCATCTCCTATTTTTCCAGACTGCCTAAGAAACTTAAGTTGCTGACAGTGAAGTATTTAGCACATGATGAACTGCTCGTGCCACCCAGATCTTACCAGTGAAGTGTATGTATGTACCTTGTCCTTCCACAAAAAAGAACATTTACTTTAACCTATTGCTTTTAAAAATACCTTTACTAGTTAACTAAATGTGGTTACTGACTTGGAAATGAAGTCTGCACATTCACAGGATGGGAACATTTCCTGGGATAAGCCCATCCGAATGCCAAAGAAGTGTCCGATACCAAACCATTATTTCATATAATGAAATATGATTATAAATAAAACAATGTTTTTCTTCCTATATAATACTTGTATAACAGATATAGAAAACACAAATTTTCCTCACCAAACATTGTAAAATTTGGCAGATAGATAACATATTGGCATCTTCTACTATACAGAAAACAACAGGTGCTTCATTTACTTACACAACAGCTTTGGCTTGAGGGTGTTCTGTGCAGAAAAGCAATAATGAACTTCAGGGAAGTAAATTGCAGAAGCAAAATAATTTTTAAGACTTATTTTGCATCATTCAACACTTAAGTTCAGTTTCCTCATTTGGTTTTCATAATAAAAATGTTCCTGCTTCATTCTTTAATACATTCTTTAAGTAAGGAAGGCGTGTTCCTGTGA
Organism: Aquila spilogaster; assembly: GCA_024606505.1. Taxonomy (NCBI): domain Eukaryota; kingdom Metazoa; phylum Chordata; class Aves; order Accipitriformes; family Accipitridae; genus Aquila; species Aquila spilogaster. Next base: position 19,405,232 of record JANHGO010000063.1, on the reverse strand, counting down.
CTTGAATCAAAATCAGATTTTGGCTTAGGAAGGGGAAAAAAGGAAGAGTCTCTCCCTATGATCTGCCTTTACTGTCTGTTATTTCAGTAAGCTCTTTAACAAAATCTGTACTGTGTTGGGTTGCCAGCAGACCTACTCCTATAGAGGAAGAGCCACTTAAGAAAATACACTGCACAGCCCCAAACAGGTGTTTTAGTTGGTCAAGAGCACTGCGAGTCCAAAATGTGCCATCTTCAAAAGCTGTGCCTAGATGGAGCGGTGTTCTGCTCGTCTACTTTCTTAGGCAGACAGAACGCTATGGATATCAACTCTCCTGTTGACAATCATGTAACATCTCCATATCGAGAATGAAATAGTATTAGGAATATATTTAATACCATTCAGCAGCTAGCATGTAGAGAAGAGTCAACCTTGATGTTGTCATTCAGCACACTAGAAATTTAAGTGCAGAGCAGACTAAACATTATTAAAAAAAAGTAGTCCTCATTCTGTTCATTACTTGCCTACATTCATTACGCAGCTCCTGGAGGTACACCTTTCCCGCCAACACGGTTTGCTGTTTGGATGCAACCTAACAGACAGTATCACCTCCGAAATTCATGCTGTCCCTGCTGCTCTGCAGTACTCCAGCAGCAAGTTCTGCTGGAACCGAAACATTACTCTTCCAGCATCCAAGAAACTCCAGATGCTGTAAAATGCGGTGATCTTCCTCCCTGTAGCAAACGGGCCCTCTGTAAGCATAAACCAATTTCCCCTTGGCTTCATTTTCAGTGTTCCACGCACACAACGTGGCATTCCATATCAAAAGACAGCCAAAGCTTCAGGAAGAAAAATTGTGGTCAGTGACCAAGTACTTCTTTGGTCATAAGGAACAGGCTAAACTATAGGCAAAGCATGTTGTGCAGAAAAACTCTTTCTGGAAGGTAGCTGAAGACTGCGAGATAAACTCCCACAGGACATAAAAAATGACCAATAAAAATCTCACCACCTCCTCATTCCTCCAAGATGCATCTTCTAATAATATTTTTCTTCTCTCTAACAGGACTACAGTATGCATGCACATGTATTTGGTACCTGCACTGCTTTCTCTGAAGAGTTGTGTTTTTCTAATGTCATTTGGCTCTGGAATAAGTTTCATTTTGCTTACCACCACCACAGTAACTTCAGTGGGTATATTCACCTAAAAAGGTAAGGGAACTGCAGGCCTGCATAGACATGCATTCAGCAAAACCTCCCCATTCATTTTTTATGGTATATACACTCCACGTTCTAGAAAAGGCTTTCAGAAGAACCCCACAATCTATTACAGAAGTAATAAACAGCTCAAGCCACTGGCTTTTTTACATCCCTCAAAGAAAGAATGAATTCTACACGAACAATTCCCTTTTTCTGAACTAAGGCTGGCATCCCCTCATTCATCAAGCTGTGTAAGGATGGATTACCTGTTTCACCAGTCATTTACTGACAGCGTGCCATTCGTGGGAGCTCTGTCACCATAATCATTCGCTGCTCTTACGGCACGGAATTCAAGTGCTGCAACTTTCAGAGTGAGATACTTCATTTCAGTAAACAATGTACTGTTTCCATGAGATGTAAATAATCATTAAAAATGTATCAATTCTTTAATGATAGTATTAAAACAAATGTAATTAACAAATACCAGATCATACAACACAGAGTACAGGTGGTATTAACAATATAATATCTATTCTTAGCTGTTTCAAATACAGTAATTTTTATAATCTTTCCAAATAAATTTTGCTAACACTCGTCAAAAACATTCTGTATAGAAGGGTTGACTGAAATGCACAGATGCTTCCATGTTAGAATTTTTTTTCAAGGAGGAGAGACATTCCTGATGGCACTTCTTCTTCTTTTATTGTTATTACTTCCTTCGAAAATCTTTAGGTCTGGGGGAAAAAAAAAAAAAAAATGCACTTTAAGAAATGTATGGGACCTACAGTGGCTTTGCTTTAAGGATGCAGTAACAGCCATATCTACTTTTATTTCCTTATTCTGGTGCTTGAAGGTTTTGTGCTAAAGAAGAGTATTTTCTGGATTACGTAAAAAAGACAGAACAAATCAAAGAAGTTTACTAAGACCTCTAAGAATTTACAGACACCAGGACTAGTTGGTCAAGGTGTTTCTTACGAGCCACTCCTACTTTCCTAAGCAAAACAAAAAGCATCTTTAACTGAATGCAGTCTCACAATGACTTTAAACACTAGTATTAATTTGTCTCCACTTTTAAAAAAATGAATAATTCATGCATAAGATGGCAGGTTTTAAGTTAACAGCATAGTCCACCACCACAACACCACTACAGTAATTAAACCCGATGATTTAAAGAAAAACCTACTTTGAATCTTAAAAGGGTCTGCAATCCTTTCTGCTTGGATAACAAATGTGGAAAGCACTCAGACAACAGACTGGTCTTTGTAATCCTCTGCAACTTCCTATTCAAGCATATGTCACTACCTCTGCCTGCCACACATCCACCGGCTACAGAAACCACGTTCTCCCTGAACCTACAAGGTTCAGACCAGATCATGATTTTTAGAAGAATGCTAAGTCTGAAGGCTAGATGCAAGTCTACATCCCTAACAGGTCCTGGAGAGAAGTCAGGGCTCTGCCCAGTCACTTCTAAGAAAACAAACAGTGCAGGCCGATGGTCTCTGATGGGCCCGGGATGCACACCGCGTGTGCACAGCATGAAAGGGCTGCTCTGCACAGCACACTGCACCCACACACAAACACAGTGCCTGTGACAATACAACCTGTTATAAATACAGCAGCCCTTTATTCTTGACTCTTCTGATTGCTTCTCTCATATACCAATCAAAACAGGTAATGTGAACTGTGTCTCACTAGAATTGAACAAGAGATCTAATAACAAAGGTTTTGTAAACATGTAATTGGATACAGGGTCAGTGGATTTGCTGTGAAGTCGAACAAAACCAGCCTGGAATACAGGAAAAGCTGCAATCCACAACAGTAAACCAAGTTAAATTTACAACAGTGGTAAATTTTATCATTAATTTCGTTCATCAGTGCAAATTATTAAAAGCAGATAGCAATGGAAACAGGGAGCTTACTTTGGAGACAGAGAGTTTAGATGGCTGCAGAGATGCCATACAGAAACCTAGTATTAGTCATTAAAATTGTATGTTGCAGATCTAGCATTTTTCAACCAATAGCACTGCACAGTGAAGTCATTCATGCAATTCTTGTACGAGCCTGTAGGTTCTTATGTGAAAGCAACTCTCGAATTCAGGCTGTCCTATTTCAAGTGTATCATATAAAATTTGATGATTATATGAATTTTAAAGAACAACTATAAAGACAAGCTAGTGTTCATACTGTAAGGAATCATAAAGCCTCTTTGTTTTCCATTTAAATGGCGTATTCTGTATTAACATTTGGACTTGTATCTTTTGTGCATGAAAGAACTGCTGTAAGCACCATATCCATTGTTTACATACTTGCTTAATGTTGGACTTGAACATACGCAACATTTGATGGCAAGTTTGTGCTGGAAAGACAAGTCGTATTTCCTAGAATCCTGGATTTCAGCACTTGGACATATTCCACATTTTATAACTCAGATCTCATCTCTGCATACCAGAATATATATTTCATTATATTACACTGTTTGTGGTGTATTAAGAGAGCGGGATTTTGAAAAATTCTCAGCAGTGACTTAGAAGTTTTATCACTGCATCCATCCTAGACAGGTGGACCAGTGTCAAAGGATTTTAGAGATGCGGCATGGTAAAGACGTCATTGTCTTGCAGCTTATAGCTATTACTCTTTTTTTAAAGGCCAATTCATCCTCTTGCACATTGCTCAAAGGATTTTGCATTTTTCTTCAAACAGCACATTTAAAACGTCAATCTAGGGTTATGTTGGAGTGCTGCAGAGCTAGGGGTCTCACAGTACTTTGTTCTGGAGTAAAAATCCAATTTTTTTTTTTTTTCTTGCTTTTTATCTGCATTTCAACCTTAATGCTCATTGTCTTAAAAGTTAAATGCATAAAACATTGGACTCTTAGTTTGCAGTCTTACAAAGTTAATGAAGCTTAACGGCAGGATTTTCTACACTGAAACACTTGTGTGAACAAATACAAAAGTTCTTAAAGCCTTTTCTATTGCCACAGTGGGCTTTTATGCCTACTAGTACTTGGCTCTTGGAGGCCACAATACCTGCTTTTAAAGAGTCCTTGGCACTAGGAAAGCTAAGCCTTGAAAAACACTGCCTTTGGCAAAAGTGTTATAAATATTTTGTCAGACGAAGAATATGAACCCACAAAACCCTTGTCTACTCAGAGAGAATTATGAACTACTTGTGAACACCAATGGATAACTGCTCATTGATAAATGACATAAATCCATGCAAGAGTGTTCTTCGATGGCAGCGCTTTTGCCCTTCCTCAGCAAAGCACTGAGATTATGCATTTGGAACAAAGGAAATGATATCTCCTCAGAAATTCACCCAAAGGCAAGACTTCACATAGCTGCTGCTTCTTTTTTTTTTTTTTTAAAAAAAAGGTAACATTCTTGGGAAAAAAAATTTTGCTGTATATTGACAGCAGGCTCCAAGACAAGGGGAAATAGGAGGCAGAATGTGGGAACTAGCATCTCTGAAATCTATGCTGAAAGGCAAAGTATTATGGGTTCACTGAAAATATGCAACATTAGTCTGTGCAGCAGATGTCTGCCACCAAAACACGTAAAAAAAATATTTGTCCCACTAGCATTTTATACTGCATATAAAAAGCATTAAGACACAGTCCAGTGAATTCTACGCAAAATACTCAGCAAATTAAATTAACAACCATTTATGCTATGTCTCTCAGTGCTTCTCTCTCTTAACAAATACTTTACCATTGAGTAAAAGAAACTGAAGAGCTGGTCCTAAACTCTGATTACAGATTTAAAATCTCTTAAGTTCTCCCAACTTCTTTCCATACTCACAGCTATCAGAAGAGGAATACAGTTGATGTAAAATTCTGACAATCCACAGTCACTGAACCTTACAAAATAGGTAAACCTGAACATATGTGCAGTTCATAGGATGATTTTTTGCTATGGAAAACAAAAGGTTCTTGGTTGTCCCCACTGTAACTGGTAGTGCTTCCCAAAACTCTGCAGAACTAAGGTATTCCACATAAGCATTATCTTTTGATAGGGATGCCAGCCCTACACTCTTGAATGCTGAAGAAATCAAATGGACCAAGAGAGTTTTCCTATTTACAGGGAAATGGTAACTTTTTTGTTCCGTACCCCACTTCAACAAATAAGACTAAGGTCAAACTAAACCATAGAACACGGGCTAAGATTTCCTCTAGAGGCGCAGCAGGTCTGGTTCAGACTATTTTATAATCTGATTTCTCTCACACATATACCTCTTTGCAAACCAATACTCTACAACGCTTTTCTACTCAGATATCTCAAATTTCTAAGTAGCCTTGAACTTGCCTTAATTTTGAAAATAATTGCTATTCTTATCTCTTGATCAGTGACAGCTGTTAATGGTAAATAATTTCAGCAAGTGTTAATCCAGTCTACAATACAGAGAAACAGTACAACATCAGGAATGAATGTGCATGTATTTAAAAAAAACATTTCTGAAACTAAGTTCCATTATGTAACAAAATAAGCCAAATGCCTCCTTGAAACATCAAAAATCACAGCTACATGCACCTACAGTTTGTGTCTTCCTAGCCTCCACCATAACTCCCACGTGAAAGAAGCTCCATCACTGATAACAGTAATACTACTGTTGCATATGCCGTATTATAAAACACAGTTAAAAATACTGCGGTCCTGCGACATCACCACTTTATGATTCTGTAGAAAGCACAATAAAACTTTGATTGCATTTACTCAGGAAACAAGTTATTCAAAGTGTAAAAGAAAACAGAACTGAAGGCAGATGAACAAGACTGAACTGTTGGTATTAAATGAAAAATGGAAAGTGAGATAATAAAGACAATCTTCACTGAAAAATCCTTTAATGTATTACATCACTCTCTCAAAAAGATGTCAAGATTAGAAAACAAAAGTTCAAATTCCTGATCTGCCACTTTATAACTTATTCACGATATCTACAGATTCTGAATAAAATATTAAGAGGAAAATGGTGGGAAGCCAGTTCTGCCTGGCTCACTACTACAAACTATTTTCAGCATGCTAGTGTGCAAATAGAGTGATCTCCAAGAAAGGCATCATAGAATCGTAGAATCATTTAGGTTGGAAAAGACCTTCAAGATCATCGAGTCCAACCATCAACCATGCCCACTAAACCATGTTCTGGATCTGTGAACTACCTGTGGCCCGTGAAGACTCTATAGGCAGCCTGCAGAATTACATGCTCAGCAGAGCAGAGGAACAGGACAACTGGTTTATAAAATTAAGAGAAGTTTGTTTCATATTCTAAAGATAAAGGACCTGAACATCCTTATTATAAGGCTTTGTGAATCTGGATATTCTTTTCATACCACTTATTTGAATGTAATGAAAATCATGAGCTAACTGTACACTGAGTATAAAGGATAAAACGTCCACTTGTGAACAAAATGTAAAGGTTGGATCTGCAACACTCAACAGAATATGCAAAATGTTGGTGGAATTAAGGATCAAATGCAACAGTTAATTAAACTCTCAGAAATAATGTGCTAGCTATACTTAAGGGATTCTGAAGACACCCTATACATCCAAGTTATTTTTAGTGATTAAAAAATCAGAGCAGTTTGTAAAATCTCACTGATACACAAAACTGACTTATTCTTTCTCAAAATTAGAGCCATTCAGATATATTAACAAACTCAAAAGATTAGTTGGAGGGGCTAATTGAGATGTGCAGATGCTTCAGATACCACTCACCTACAAAGGTTTCAGGAGTCTTGGTGGACACCAAGTTGAACATGAGCCAGCGATGTCCCCTTGCTACAAAGAAGGCATGTGGTATCCTGGGCTGCATTAGGCAAAGGATTGCCAGCAGGTCGAGGGAGGTGATATTTCCCCTCTACTCAGTGCTGGTGAGGCCACACCTGGAGTACTGTGTCCAGTGCTGGGTTCCCCAGTACAAGAGAGACATGGACATACTAGAGAGTCCAATGAAGGGCCACAAAGATGATTATGGGACTGGAGTACCTCACGTATGAGGACAGGCTGAGAGAGCTGTGACTATTCAGGCTGGAGAACAGAAGGCTCAGAGGGATCTCATCAAAGTATATACATACTTGAAGGGAAGATGCAAAGAGGACAGAGCCAAACTCTTTTCAGTGGAGGCCAGTGACAGGACCAGAGGTGACGGGCACAAACTGAAACACGGGACATACCGTCTGAGCATCAGGAAACACTTTTTTAACGTGAGGGTAACCAAGCACTGGAGGAGGCTACCCAGAAAGGTTGTGAAGTCTCCATCCTTGGAAATATTCAAAAGCTGTCAGGACACGGTCCTGGGCAACTGTCTCTAGGTGGCCCTAGTTGAGCCAAGGGGTTGGACCAGATGACCTCCAGAGGTCCTTTCCAACCAACTGGTCTACAGTAATACAATGACACAGTTAGAACTGCTTTTCAGACAAAACTGTAACTGTGTGAAATCTGCACAGACACTCAAGACAGAATTCACGATGGCAAGCTTTAGCCTACGGAGCAAGTCTCTTCAAGTCATCTCTAAAATCAGCAAAGAAAGGCAGGGCTTCCCCAGAGTACTTTAAGGAAAGAACCATTTTATTTATTCCAAATGGAGCTTAAACTACCTGTGCTAACTTAATACTGAAGTTTGGTGATCAAACATGTTAGAAGAATAATAACTTAAGCAGCTTCCCTAACAACCCCCACCAATTCTAACACACACCACCTTGTGCAGCTGCATAAAACAAGGTTATCTTCAACCTAGGTCAGTTCCCTGATTCTCTTTATTCTGTTGCTACACAAGCAGAATGGAAAGGCAGGAAAAGTGATGGATGATACTTAAAAAACAGCCTTTTTGCCAGAAGAAATGCTCATGAAGCTATGACCTCAGCCTCTGAATATCTCACATGGCAAACAGAAACTAACAGTACAAAAAGACTTACTTGCATAGTTGCAACTATGATGGGACCACCCTCTCCCCATAATATTTAATATTCTTTTTCAGTATGATGTGAAATGTGCTCTTCCTAGGGTATTTTTCCTGTCAAAGTGGACAGAACAGAGACCCTTTCCAAAAGTTAAATGTGTTCAATTTTCAACTCCTGGAGTGAATATTTATTTCCATCAACTCTGAACAGACTTGCTGCACAGTTCCATCTTTATTAAATTCTTGTCAGCACATTCCAGCAAAGATGTTTCCCCTTGCCTAGCAATGTTTTGTGGAGGTAAAACAGCCTCAGAAAAAATAAAATAAAATAAGGGGGGTGGGGGGTGGGGGTGTGTGTGTGTTACTCTGTGAAGGCCAAATCTAAGTAACCACCAGTTTGTGTTATACTGCAACTATCTTGATTTCAAAAATATATAAGCCAACTTCACCGCCTTATTTCTAGGCAAGCAAGAGAACACCTTGTAATACAGTCCTTACAGCAGACAGATGAAAAATAGCCTTACTTACCTCAAAGAAATAATAAGGTTAAGGCTCTAGAGTAATACACGACACTATTTTATATGTAAAGAAGTTATTTTACAACACTTTACAGCATTTTTATTTTCAGACAATCCTTTAAAAAAATATTTTCTTTTCATTTTTAATAGCTCAGAATACTTCTTCAAAAATACATATTTTAACCCAAATTATTCTGTTTCTTAGAACCTCTAAATGCATTGGGATTAGCTATAACAATATAATTTATAATAGACATTGCTCTTCCTTCTTCTTCCAAAAGAAGTTACACACCAGCCTAGTTTTTTCAACCACATGTTGCTGATAAAATAGCATTTGATGACATGACCTTATCTTCTTTCAACCTCAAAAAACCTGGATAGTCATCTCTCCTTAAACAACCTCTACTCAGAATAGTTTTGTTGTTACGTTGCATTGTCCGAAGCATTTCAAAAGAAGTTATACAAAGCCAGATTTCACGGAGTTACTACAGTCATTTGTGTGCTTGAAGCATGTATTCATGACTGCTAACTAACAGTTTCAAAGCTGCCTCTGCTAAGGAGTAAGATTGTCAATGCTGCAGAAGAAGTGACCTGTCAATACCTGCTCTTGACTCAGCAATGCACACCTGGTTTGGAAGCTTTGAAGATCTCAAATTGCATTTTTCTCTTCACCTGCAGGCAATTATCTCACCATTGGAGAATGTGACCCAGAAAGCCAGAGTTCCCTGTACTTTCTGCAATCTCACCAGCAATAACAATGAGTGTTCAGAAAGGATTTAACCTTGCATCAGCACTGTAAAAGGTCAGTGCCTTACGGCTAACTAATGCTGCACACTAATAAACTGACAAAGAGATGAAAGCAGTGGTACAAGAGCAAAAGTTGAAAAGGATAGGCTTAGAATTCTGTTAAGACTTCACTGCTTCCATGAATGAGAAAAAACACTCCAGATGCATTAAAAACCCCATAAAAATTAATAACCATCCTGTATAAAAGGCACATCCATCTCTTCCATTCACAGTCTGTGCAACATTCCCTATTACTTGAAAAATGTCATGTCTGGTAGGATTCCCATTTGCATGGGTTATCCATTAAAAAAAAAAAAGTATCAGTCTTAACTCACAGTTATCAAAATGTTTTAAGAGTAACTCATGCCAGAGGATTTCAGGTCTGTGGCAGCTATGATAAGACTTTTTTGCACTAGCTTTTTTTTTTTTTCTTTTTTTCCCCCGTTTCCTGCAGAACAGTGGAAAGTTCCCCAAACAGCTGAATGAAGTCTTCAGGATGACTGTGTAGTTTTACAGAAGCTCTGTGTGATTTTCCTTAACAGACTTCAAGAATTCTAAGTAACAACAGGGATAAAATCTCTCCAAACTTGGCTGAAAAACTAAAACATACAAAGAAATATAGTTTAATTAGTGTTAGAGTACTTCTAAATTACTCCCAAATTTGTTAAGTAGTTAACCAATGATATCCACTGGCTCATAAATGTGTCTTTTAGGAGAGTTTATAAACAACAGTTTCTAACAAAAGATGACAGAGAGGGGAAGACCAATTAGTGAAAAGATCTTGTGGACTGATCACACCACTTAGTATCTAGCCCTCAGCCAGTCTGTGATCCAATTACTCTGAGGTAGCAGGCACACTAGATCTCTATTACTGTAATGCTCTTCTTCATATTTATGGAAATCACAATCACAGGAATGTGGGATTATTGCTAACTGATGACAGTCGGCTGCTTACACAGGATAAGTCTATGGCTCATCTTTCGTGTCCGCTTATTAACAACAATAGGTGTTTTTAAGCCTTTTCTTACAACAAAAGGTTCCAAATACTTTGTTTTTGTATAAAACTGTTGCACAATACACATAGCATGAAATTTGTGGTCTATCTGGCATACTTTTAAAGGTTAATTTATGAATACAACTATAAAATTTTGCGTATCTTAAGATTCATTTTTATGGACAAACTTAAAAGACAGACTTCAACAAAGAGTCAAAATTTACTGTAAACTCCAAAACAAGAGGAATATATATATATATATTTTTCAGGTACACTTTGCAAGTTGTGCCAAAGTCAATAGCTATTAGGTAAGTGCACTACAGCTGAAGAGGATTTCTGAACACGTTTCATCTGTTTCACTAATCACACTAGTAAATCAAAAACCAAGGACTAGGCATGGCTATCATTCTCTGTAAAACCAAATTATGTGATTACACTCAAATATCAACAGAGTTTGGAATGGGGGCGGGGGGGGGCTGGGGGGATTTGCATCATTTTTCTACTCAAGATGTACCTACTATCCCAGGGTAGCTCTGTGCCTCTGGTAAAATAATCAGTGAAACAGCTAATGATACTTAAACTATCATTAAATTTGCAATAACCACCTTGGCCTATTGTAAACCATGAACTTCTTGCTCTGCTTGGGGGCAAAAGAACCTTTTCCATATTGGCGTAGTTCTGATGCAGCCTATCATGTCGGCTAAAAAGCATTTCTACAAGTGTAACTTATTTCACTTGGAAAATAAACCACAGTAACAGAAGCTGCATTTAGTAACAAAACAGAGTCAGAAAACGTGGCTTTACTGACACTGTTATGCCAGTACAGCTATAGTGACTAACCCTTTCCTGTGTACACAAAGTTTAAGATAAATCTTTTGTGGTCCTCGACTGCAGCTTGGGGTTTTTTCTACATAAAACTAGCACCTGTTTTAATTTTTAAAAAGTGTCCATAAATCAAATTATCTAAACCAATGCTCATATGCATTTAGGTACTCTTAGTGAAACTAATAACGGCTTATTTAAAATAAACTGGTTACAACCCCAGTTTCCCTAAAACCAAATTAAGCAAAACTGAACTAAGCTCTTTAAAAATTACTGTCAATCCCAGGTTTTGACCTGAATTATATGAATTCTGTCTGTAAAATGATTTAAGTTAAACCAATGCAAAGTACATGTAAACTTCATCTCAGCAAGATGATGCTTGTTGCAAATGAAAAGGTTTTCTTTAAATGATGTATTCTGCTAAGAACTGTAGGACTGTAGAAAGAACACCACTGTACACTTGGCTTTGTCCAAAGAATTACGTTATTCTTCAAATAAACAGAGAAGTGGGTAAAAGAACGGTGAAATGCTTTCCAGACTTAGTGTCAGCACCAAAAGTGAAAAAAGCAAATCTAGACATTTATGAAAGAACAATTAAAAAATAATCTAATTCTCATTTCATCCGGGCAAGTAGTTCAACAGTAAGATATACAACCATTCTCATATTACTTCTCAAATTCCCATTAATGTAGTTTCTATTCTCTCATATGAGATCAACAGATTTTAGGGGAAAGGAAAAGTAGCTTTGGAACTTTCTTTTTGAGAGCCTCTTCAGACAGCTGAAGTAAAAGTACCCAGTTACCCATTTATTAAATCTCTACCTTCAACTCTAGTTTTAGCTACAGTGTAAACTAAAGAGAATCAGTAGCATTGGTGTGTTTCATGAATGCTAGAGAAAAGCCAGTACTTCATTTTAATAGGCTAAACAATCTAAACATGAATTTGTCAGATTTCTAAGATGTTTAAGCTACTGACCCTTGTCGATTAGCACCCAGTTGCTGCCTGCTGTTAAAACCTAATGTAGAGAAGAGCAATTTTCTTCTCAAGTATCTAACTGTGTGGCTTTTTGTCCACAAGAATTTAGATTCAGCTACGGTAGCCTGAAATGTGAGACCCAATTACCTTCAAGACTTCTGTTAAGTTAAATTCTACAAAAAACCATGAGATTTTTTTATGCCTTTACTATAAAATAAAGTTACCAATGATAGCTCCCAGATTTTAATGGAGGTTAATGATCTCCAGTTAGTTACTGGAATTCCTACTGAGAACCAGAAAAGCCACAGAAAATGAACTTCCAGAGGGATTCCTTGAAGAGTACATTGGAACAGGATTGGGCTGTATTGGCAGGATAGTGTTTTCCTGGTTTATAGAGTTTCTGTTTTTAGGAAAAAGTAAGACTGGCTCAAGTCTTTCACAGAAGTTTGTGTTGGCTACCTCTTCTCTGAACACTGATACATGCCAGCCCTGCTTTGTGAGAGAAGATGAGCACTCAAGTTGGAGGGGCAGTACTTATTCCTAGTACAGAAACACCCCACAGCCCAAGATCAGAACCAAACACTACGACATGAGGCACGCTACAAACACAATTCAAAACTGAAAAAGCTGCAGACACACTCTTCAACTAAGCTGAAATCAAGAGGATGGCTAGAGTATGTTTATTTCAGTGCAGAATTTTTAAAGGCTCATGAATAAACTTGAGATGGTCCTTACAAAAAATGCTCAAGACCTCACCATCTTTGGAGGAAATCTTTATGGTTTTCTTTCTGAGCTTCTCCATATAGCTGGAGTAACCACCCCCCAAGTTTTCATTTATTATACGTTATATTTCATTGTAGAACAAAAAGCATTTTACAAATTTGGTATTAGCTACAAGTTAGAATCTTTGTAACACACCACATCACTGGAAATACTCCAAAGATCATTTTTGTATCCAATATAATGCGAGGTGTCTTTTGGTGTTGGTTCCCTGTAATCTGAGTAAGTTAACAGACAAAAAAACTTCATAAAGTGAAACTGCCAGCATCTTACATTTATAGAAGTACTGTTTATAACATCATTTCAGCCACATATCCAGGATATCTCTGGCGGCTTCCTCAGAGCTGTTACTGCTACATCCCAGAAATAATTTGACTAAAAATAGGAGCTTACACTAGAAACTGTAGAATTGGGCAAGACAACTACTATTGCAGTTATCTTGTAAAACAACAGAAAGGGCACTGTAGCTGAGAGGATCTCTTAATCCAAAAGCCTGTTTACCAATGCCTACAAATTTCTTTGCTAGGAACATCAGCAGTAGGCTTCAGGTTGCCTGAGGTTGGCAAGGATGGCTTTAAGGAACACAAAGCTAGGGAGGAACTGGAAGTGGAAGTTACAACCACCATATCATTAGCCCAGGATGTATAAGAGGATTATCAGAGCCACCTGCGGTTCCTAGGTGTCCGACATGCTTGTGTTTCATCACCTACAAACTTTTCTTTCTGAGAACATTGTGACTCTCTGCTTTCAAAGCCATGAAGCACTGCTCATGAACTACCAAGAACCTGTGTGCCATGCCATGGGAGTGACACGCAGTGTCAATACTGGGACCCTGCCCAGCCCATGCTGTTCAGCTGTAACAAAATGACGGCTTCAGACCAGGTTCTGCAAGCCCCTGTCTCAAAGCAGGGTGTACAAATGGGGGCCAGAAACCTGGCAAGTTACTCAGAAAAATCAAACATTAAAAAGGTGTTTGGTTTTCTTAAAACGAATGTCAGAGTTTACAATACATCAAGTTTTAAAAACCTCAAAAGTTTTCAAGGACTTTTTCCCCAGAAAGACAAGTGAGAGGCTGTCTGGCTCGAGGAGAGTTCCTATTGAGGCTGGCAGTGGAACAGGCGTTCAGTATGCACACCAGCACCAGCCCGAGTGCACTCCTGGACATCAGACAGCTCTGCTTTCTTAAGGGAAACTCTCAGGAATGCATCCATCTAACTGGAACAACACAGAGCTGCTGTTCCATATATTTGGTAACATTCTTATTTAAATACTTCTTCAAAAACAATTTCCTGCCTTTAAAACTGTCTAAAAACATATATATACCCAGACAGTTAAACAACTTTAAAATGGTATATAAGAGGAAAAATTACACATGAATCTGATGTATCCTTGCTTTTACAGAACAGATTTGTTTGCTTAGTCATATGTGACTGGCAAATTCTGTGATGATTTCTGTTTAAAACTCATTCAAAAGACATACAACCTGAAACTTCAAACACACTTGAAATAATGGTTTCATTCATGGTAAGAAGCTACAAAATCAAACGCAGTCAAAGGAACTAGTTTTTGATCTTTCTCCCCTCTAAAAGTGACTGGAAAAGACATAATTTAACTTTCCTGTATCTACACAGTTTTCCACCACACTTCTTTCAAACCTCTCCATCAAGGGTCTAAGAGAGAAGCTCTGCACAATTTGGGAAGGCAGTTGGTTCAGGTTAGGGATAAAAGGAAAGAATGCTCAAAGAAACTCTCTCACACTGGAACTATGCTGACATTTAATTCTCCACTTTCATAGAGCAGGATCCCACTTGATGTCGGCTGTGTTGGAAGGAGGGGTGACGGGAAAAGTTCTTTCTGAAAAACAAACTATTTGCTAGGTTTCCACACCAGACCTGTGCTTTCCTTAAAAACCTTTTTTCTGTTTTAGTGTTCCACTTGGGTATCGTATATTTGTCTATGGTGTGTCAGTCTCCAATTAACAGCAAAACAGCCTTTGAAAGAACATCTATAGCAAGACATTTTGATACAAAATATAGGTAAAAAGTCCAATGAGATCATTAGCAGCACTGAGCATGTTCTCTTCACGTTCTGAATGAAAGTTATTTACATATTACTTCAGATTAAAGAGAAAAAGGCTCTTTTCCTCCTAATATGAGTAACTTCTCATATAAATTCAGTAATTTATATTCATTCCCCATTATCTGTCTTATGGCTATTCTATATACAGTGAGGTACATTTCTTGAGTGTAAGTTTTACTTTAAAACCTTAAAGATTAATTTTCTTGTTGTAATTGTATTTACCTCTATTTTATAGCCTTACATACATTTACACAAGCTATGCTTTTCATTTGCTCTTTCCATTAAAGGATACAGCTACTTTTAACGGGCTAGTATCAACTAAATATTTTTTTCCCCATAGAAGGAAGATGTTCCACAAAGAGTGCCTCCCTCTAACTCCTTTTTTTAAAAATCACTCTCAGAGGAATTTAACTCCTTTTGAACCTCTATCCTTTGTTAAACAGAGTGGTCACCAGGCTTAGAACCTCATGGAAGATAAACAGTAATTAAAACCAAAAGTCATGTAAGGCAGGAAGACTTATTAAAACCATCTGAAGAAAAAAATAATTGAGTTTATAGTTTTTCTACATCCTTCATTTTCTCTTTTGTTGTAGGGACTACTCTTACTGCTTGGAAGCTATCTACAGGTTCTACAGAAGCTCACAGACCAAAGTACAGAACAGTAAACATATAGGCCTTTTGTATCCTAAAATGCAGGACACAAAAGACAAGAAAAGGCTACTCATTTTAGCACTGTGTGCTCTCACCTAGAATTCTAAGACCCTAGTACAGGGTAACAAACAATAGCTCAAGGAAAAGTCAAACAGGACTAACAGTACTAGCAAACTATGCATTGGGGTTCTTAAACACAATTTATTAAAATATTCATCTATTTTACTATCTATGTTTGTTTACTTTCATCATATATAAACAACCATAAAAAAATTTGCATCAGAAGGGACCCCAAAAAGTTATCTGCACCACTCCCCCACTGAAAGCAGGAGTAACTTCAGCATTACATCAGGTTGCTTAGGAACTTGTGCAGTCAAGTTCTGAGCATCCCAAGGCTGGAGATTCCACAACCTGTCTGGACAGCCTGTCAGCTGGAAAAGAATAAAATGACGAGGAACCCAAATAGAAAGTCAGTTTTGCATTCCGAGACACACATGTATTCCTACAATATTTGGATTTCCAAACACCAACTAATGTTCCCTTTACATTTAAAACTCTTCTGAAACAATTTTCCTGTCAGGTAGCTGTTTTTTCAGTACACCACAAACTGTAAAGAGTATCAGGTTTATACAATTATATTTTAACTAACCTGTCTTTGGTTTGTTGAACAAAGCTGTCTACAGTATTTTGTACCTTTTTTTGACTCATTTTTAAAAGAACCTTTTTGCGATACACCTCTAAAAAAGTGACATCATTAAATAATATGTAAACATTTAAATCTTTGTTGCTTCTACAGTCTTTGAAAGGAGTAATGCAAACACCACTTCTTCCATGGACTCACACACACTGAAAGAGTTCAGAACATAGAGTCTATTACAGCTGGATATTCATACAGCCTTTCTTTTAGTGCCTTTGGTGCAAAGCTGTCTATTCTCAGACACTCATTTGGCATTTTAATCAGAACAGTGACCACTACAATTCACTTTAATCCCCCTTTTACAGACTTCTGTGTTTTACTTATCACCTCAGAAAGTTACTTTACCAAATTTGCTCAATTCTGTATCTTTTATTTCACAACTAAGCCCTTCCCCTCCCCCCATAGTACTCTGAGTGCTAGAGAATCACCATAATGCATTTATTCTCTCAGTCAGGAAGAAAAGCATTATTATTTTTCCCATTACTTCAAATTGGAAACTCTGCCCAACATCAAAACTGCCAGAGAAGTGAGATGAAGGTTAAACTAAAACTCATCTATTTGACACTAATATCTGACATCCACAATGGTCTGGTTGCAGGCCAGGACAAGAAGCTGAAATTACAACAGCGACTACAGCAATAAGCCCTGCAGCTAGTGGAGAGATGGTAGATAACCACCTTCATTCTTGATCCGTCTGCTAGGACTTAACCAGTTCCTGAGAGCAGAAAAGAAGACAGGACTAAAGTCCAACACAGCAAAGGTATGGTAGTAGTGTTAGGTATTTCCTCCTGCCTTTAAAAGTGGCTCTAGCTAGAGTAGCTGACTGAAGGGAAACTTCTGGCCTAGTCTCTCTACTCAGAATGTTAAAGTTCTCCCTAACTCCCCTTTGTTTCCCCCTACCCCACCCAGAGCCCACTAACTCCACTCCTCTCTAGCATTCTCTCACATTCATTTCAGACCCTCTATTCCATTCCTCTCAGGTCCATCCATTGCCCTGGTTCTTCTCACCAGAATACGCACTTGAGTTACCCACCCAACCCACAGGAGAAGCACTATGATCCTCTCAGTTGAAAGCCTCCAAATCAGCTGCAGGGCTTCTAAGGCAGCAGCACTCCCCAACCTCTGTAACTGGCATGGAGTAAAAAGACTGTATACAGATTGCACTCACTGAAAACTGATCAGGATGAGATTGTGGAGGAGAGAAATATAAAAAATGGAATGCATACATGTTCTGTGAGCTTGGAATTCCTCCAGAGGGAATGATTCCAGGAAATGATGGGAGGGGAATTCTAGCTTCAAATCTATCTTCAAAATAGTGTTCTTACCTGCAGATTTTCCCCAAGAATCAACACGCTCAAGTAGTTTTCTCAATGCTAACATGAAGCTTTTAGGAAACTTAGTTTGACAGCAATGACTAAATTAGATAGCATCAAGTTTACTTGTCCTCTGCCACACACACCTACACGTCAACACAGTTAAGGTGGCCCAGTGCTGAGGAAATGAACTCAAGCAAGACTATAGTATTAGTACTGAAGACAGTTATACAAGAGTATAATATACCATACTCCATGAGAGGCTTATCAGCTTTACTCTAATGCACTGTAGAATTCTGGTCATTGGTGCAGAGTCTAAATTTCTTCAGGGGTAATATCCAGTGAAATCTCTAAGAACCAGGAGATCTCAGCATTTTAAACTCCATCCAGTAGTGAGGATAAAAACAAACATAGCAATGTGTATAACTGATACAGATTAGAAAAAGTAAAAAATCAGTCTACCTATTTCCACTCTGAAGAGGGCTTAAAGCATTGCTGAACTTTCTTCCCTTTCAACACAGACTGTAATACCGAGGTACCTCAGATTACACAGAACAGACACACAGACTTTATTTTACTATCATCTAGGATCAGGAGCCTAATTACAACTGATTTTTTAATAAGCTTTTGAAAGTATTAACCACATTCATGAGAACACAGGAGAAATACGACAAAACCCAAGTAATTTCCAAAATGCTCTTCTTTTTATGCTGTCAATGCCCTTCCCCTATTTTAGAATAAAGGCCTAAGTCAACCCATATTAAGCAAGCACTATCACAAAGGAGTGTCTAGATACTGATACATAAACACACTTTTTTGTGTGTGTAGAACACGCTTCTTTTACATGTTATCTAAATAACATTCACCCGATATTTAAATTTTTCCTACCAAAAACCACATTAAACTCTACATACTGAAAATCAGCAGAAGAGCACAAGTTGGTACCAACCATCTGGAAGACTCCAGATCATACTCTACCCTACTTGCTTAATTCCTACAGCTCTTTGCCTTTGGCACTTAAAAGAAGCCCAGCATTAAGAATTCAATAAATTTCAAATTTTATCATAAGACAGGCTGTTTAGCAACTGCTCATTTATTTACTATACACATAGAAGATCTGCCCTTCTAGGTCACATCAAAGCTCCATCATCTCAGTGGCAGATGCACAGAGAAAAAGAAACAAGATAAATATACAGCAATATTTACAACTTCCCAAGCCATGAGTCACATCTGGAGAATCATATTTAATAGCCACTGATGACCAAACACTTCACTTTTTTGAATCCACTTAAAACTTTTACTCAGAACCTACACGTTAACTGCAAAACAGGGAAAACACACAAAAAGACAAAAGCAAAATGGTGTGCATCTTTAGTAGTCATGTGATACAATCAACCCTCATGATATCGTATGCTTCACCAAGTTCAATCACTAAAAGCAAAGGAAAAACATTCCACAAATGGAAGGTCTCATCCCATCTCTGACCTAAAAAATCAGTGCAACTCTGTATGACTACTATGTGTGTGGATGTGCAAGCACAAATACACATTATACATAAATAGAGTTCTACACATGCTTTTTCACTTAAGACTAGATAAATGTCACAGACTAACTTTCTCCTATTACTATTAGGATTTGCAAGCAAAAGCCCACTAACGTTAAGAAGTTTCACTAAAAAAATATTTTGGTTTTTGTTAAACATGTGACAGAACAATGGACCATTACTCAGTTTTCCCCTCAAACGAATACAAATCCTATAAATATATGCAAAATGGATACAGACATTTGTCCTACATAATTCCTGGGATTTCTTAATTGCATTTGTCTGGCTTAAGCAGTGAGAGCTGCTGGCCCATAAAAGGAATTAGGAGCACACTCTTGTGCTTTTGAATTGCAAGAAGGTCCTTCTCAAGTGTTCATTTATGTTATCGTACTACCACCATTCTTCTGGAAAGGTTACATCTCTTGTCCACATATCTCTGCTGCCTATGAAGGGTAAATACCCTTATTTGCATGTGCCTTATAATGCAGAGAAAATACATGCTGTAACTTAAAATGTTTAATTTACTTAACTCCCCTCTCTCCCCCCCCTCCCCAATCCTTTAATATTAATTTTAGCAAGCAAAAAGCATCAGGCCCCCTTTAAAGGTATACCAGCAGCTTTGGCCATGCACTAAAAATTATTTGCTTTGTCCTTCTACTGATAGACCACTTAAGAGTATTATTCTTATGTGAATTTCCCTTTCTCTTCATTAATTCAAATTCTGTTTTGTTCCTCCAGACTAACTTTACCTTCCTACTTAAAACACCCCCTCTCTTTGTATTTAAAGGCTTCCTTTGTTTGAAAGGCTACTGGTTTTGCTATTGTACAATGATTTCTTCTACTGTACAAGGCTTCCTACTATCCAGTCACTACTAGCTACAAATCTAAACCACATAGTTGCTGCAGATAATTTTCTAATGGTGTTCTGCAATCTGCTGGACATGAAAATGTACACTAAACCTATTAAATGCTCCTGTAAAAACATGAAGTGTCCAGTCCTGTTGATTTGAACAAGACTAAGTGAAACAAAGGAGGTTCCATCTGAACATCAGGAAACACTTTTTTACTATGAGAGTGACTGAGCACTGGGACAATTTGCCCAGAAAGGATGTGGACTCTCCATCCTTGGAGATATTCAAAAGCAGTGTGGAGATGGTCCTGGGCAACTGGCTCTACAGGGTCCTGCTTGAGCAGAGGGGTTGGACCAGATGACCTCCAGAGGTCCCTTCCAACCTCAACCATTCTGTGATCATTCAGCTGTCAAGACACCTGAGAGATCGTATCTTAAGCAGACTCATGAGAAATAAGCTGCTACTACCATTTCAACAGCTGACCTCTGTCCACACGCAGCTAACATCTGGTTCAGTGGAACTACTCAACAGGATGACATACGATTGGAGCCTTATATCAGGTCTATTTTCAAGGATTAGTGTGTAAGTACACAGGAACACTTTTTTACAGGACAAATTGAAGCATAACCTTTTAAACACTACTATCGAAATAGAAATACCAGTAATCTAACTGGAGATAGACCACCAAGTTGGTCCTGGTGCTAGTTTATTTACACCTTTCCTCACCTCCCTATGTGTTACATTTCTTCTTGAATTTCATTAGAATACTCAGGAAAGGGACCATCTTTCAAAATTAATTTCTTTGTTGACTACTGTAATGGGATCCTAAGCATGAATAGGACTCTCAAAATAAACACAGGAAAAATCATACTGGTACTAATCAGAAAATGTCCCGAACGTAACACATTATTTTCACAAGCAGGTTGACTCAATGCTGCATGTGGTGGTGTAAAGCAAACCACAAATACTCACTCATATGCCACACAACTACTGTGGAAATGATTTTGCACAAGGAAAAGAAACTATTTATCAAAATAAACATGTGGTATGTTCCCTGCCAAAGATCTACTCTCCAAGGGCTAATTTAGCAGAATTCTTTCCCTTCCTCTGGAGAAAATCTGAAGCATTCCCCCCCTTACAATGAATCGTTCCCTCACAGAGCCACATGGTGTTTCCTTTGGCTATGGCTAACAGTTACGTATTACAGAGTACATACAACTCAAAGAGGTTAATGAAGTTTTTTACTTAAGTTTTACTCAACTCATTTTGATGAAGGAAAAAGTTGAAAATATTTTAAGTAAAGCTTTTCTCATTAAAAGAAAGGTCAGAAATACAAAAAACTTAGCAACGACTCCCTTCTAATATGACCATTCTTTGGTTTAGTAACCTCTTCTCCCCCCGCAAAAGATGACATGAAGAGAAAAATAATTCCTTTTTTTTTCCTTACTGATAATGTGAGAGTCTATATAGTACATATTCAGTCAAAGTACCCTTTTAAAAAAATCTAAGATACTTACGGAGTCCAAACCTTCGGAAAGGCAGCAATTTCTTCTGGTGTATATTCATCTAACCTCTTGGGGACTGCACGTGGCTGAGGAATCTCTTGTAGAAGATTCTTCTGTATATCGTCTGGAATAACCTGAGGCAGGTGGAAACAGTCTTAGCTATCTGATTGTTTAAAAAACACTACCACTCCCCCCCTAATCCAGACCAAAATTTGTCAACAATACTGCATTCCTCGTGCTAAGTGTTTGACCGAAATACAGAAGACAATCTCACGCATATCTTAGACAATCACGCATATCACGCGATATCATGAGGGTTGATTGTATCACATGACTACTAAAGATACACATCATTTTGCTTTTGTCTTTTCCCTGTCTTGCAGTTAACCTGTAGGTTCTGAGTAAAAGTTTTAAGTGGATTCAAAAAAGTGAAGTGTTTGGTCATCAGTGGCTATTAAATATGATTCTCCATATATAAATGAAAAGCAGCTTGATTTGTCTTAATTTATCTTCTTACAACAAGAGTTTTGCTATTGCTAACACTCCTTCTTCACCTCCAAATCACACAGAAATGAAAATGTAACTGCATGACAACTCACATCTTCTGGGAACAGATGCAGCCTCTGCATCATAGTTCTTCTCTGAAGGTTTTTTGGAAGCATTCTATAAACAGTCAGTTTAACAATCTGAGGAAAGATAACATGGCAACAAATAATCAGACAGGCTATAAATAAAATGAAAAAAGGTAAGCTGGGTTTCCCTCTGTCCATTTCACTAGTCATTGAACCTCTTTTCAGTCAACTTCTTCTGTGCTGAACAACTCTGGCACCACATTTAGAAGGTGCTCTAGACTTACTGTTTTGGAAGAAGGAATACTTACTATAACAGCCATATAGATAATTTCAGCTTAGAAAGTTAAGAGCTATATTTAGCATTGTGGATAATTGCATATGATCATTCAACTTTGAAAAGAATTGAGAAGCTTATGTTAACTCCATATTGTATGGCACACTTATATACACCCGTTATTGAGGAAAAAAATTAGGCTCTAACAAATTTACCAAGTGTTCTCAGCATCTAGTTTAACACTGTAATTTGCTGTGTTTGAAACTTCTATATAGCTAATGCATCTTAAGCAAAGCTGACATACCAAGACACTGCATCATGAACATACTATACACATGTATAATTTATTCCCTTGGTATTAGTTCCAGATGAACAATCTCACTTCTGAGCATCAGGAACTAATAGAATTTGTACATCTACGCTAGATGATGCTTATTGAAAAGTAACAATATTCAACAGGATTTCTCTTGGACTCTAGTAAGATGACTGTCATTTAAATACAAAACACATTGTTATGAACTTCACCCAGAAAGGGAACATTTGTAAATGTAAAACAAGGCATGCAACTGTAGGAGACAAAAAGGGTTTTATAAAGGACATCAAAGCATTTAGCGGTAGACGTATGTGCAGTTTTGGCTGCAAGCCACCCAGACATAAACAAGCTCCAAATCAGAAACTACCCAGGCATGCTTAGCGCAATGTTAAACTGAAGTCAATAAGCCACGCTGAAATGCAGTGCACTAAGCACACACAAATCTCCCCGGCATCCAGATATTTTGAAAAGTGTACTGAGCAAACTTGCTTCTTTTTATAAAATTAATTAGAGGAATTCAATCAAAATTTTAGAGACAATCACTAAGTTCCCAGACGGAACCACATAGTTAAGACAGAATGATTAATTGTTACAAGTTAAATTAATGAGAAGTGCTAGTTTTTAAACTTGCAGGCATTTCTACTCAGATACTGAAGTTGAACACTCAAGATAGTTTGGCCCCAGTATTATTTTCATTTTGCCACATAACAGACAGTAACATTGTCTTAGGATCCTCATAAACATATACTATATGCCTTGAGAAACTCTGAAAGCATTTAGAGAAGCCTCAACATCATTAAGATTTTCAGATGTTATGCAGCCAGTACCATAGATATGTGGACAAATCTAATAAACCAAGATGACAGAAAAAATACACCAGGTTGGGCAGAGTAATCTGTAGCATTGATACCTTCTCTAATAAAAATTATTAAGCAACTATTAAAAAACAAAGATGAAAACTAATGCTTTTAGGGATAAGAACTATTCATGCTCGTACAGCAAACTACACTTTATTTAGGTCACTATATCATGTGCTTAGACAAAGGCAAGAGGAAGATAGAAAACAAACCTTCACTAGTTTACTGAATACTGAAAGTCAAGTGAGACACCATAACAATGTAAGAAAACACATGGATGTTAACAACAGCTCATGTGAACAGCCCTTTTACCATCAACAATTTTAATTTTGTACACTTATTTTCCTTTCTACCCAATATTTTTCCTTATAGACAATGAAAGATCAAAATATATCAGACCTAAAGCAACAGATCCAGAGACTTCACAACATACTGCCTAACTGTGGGGATTTTTTTCTTTATTTAAAAATTACTTTTAACTTCAGGTTGTGAGGGAAGCAGTGTTAATTCCTCAGATTAATAAATTGTACATACACGTGGTCCAACATATGACCTATGACCTACAGATACACAGAGCTAGTTATTTAATGATTTCACTCCAATAAAAAGAGATACTTTAAAATACTTTAATGAACATTGTTAAATATTTTACTTCTTCAAACAGCCGATGTTTGTGTCCGATTTTTCATCTTCCTCTGCAGCATGTGGCACAGATATCTGTTGAAACAAATCAGTGAGCTAGACAAACAGCTGGTCTATTCTGGTTGTAGATACTTCTGCCTGCTGAATCTGATTCGATTTTTTTAGCCACATACAAAGAGAACAGTTCAGTTGTAAAAATGTGCTTATTAAAAAGTCACGCTGGAAAAGAATGATTTATATGCTCAAGTTAAACAGCGAAGAAATACTTTCAACGTTGCATACAGTCACTGCACAACTGACAACCTCTGGGGACGACAGACTAACATGAAAGCAGGACTTGGAGAATGGTAATGGATGATGAATGATCATGGATAATTATATATTCAATAATAGTTTCTCTAGATAAGTATGCTCAGTGCAATAAGCATAATCCAAGGTATGCTTTGGTACCTCTGCCAATCTCCACACTGTTCGGTAACTTGTTTGGCTTTCCGTGCCCTCTCACACATGCAAGAAGTGCATTACTGCAAGATCTGCAATAGAAAAATCACCCTCATATGAAGCACAAACCATTTTTTCACTGCCAGGCAGATCATAGAATCATAGACTGGTTTGGGTTGGGAGGGACCTTCAAAGATCATCTAGCCCAACCACCCTGCCATGGGCAGGGACATCTTCAACTAGATCAAGTTGCTCAAAGCCCCATCCAACCTGGTCTTGAACACTTCCAGGTATGGGACATCCACAACTTCTCTGGGCAACTCATTCTAGTGTCTCACCACCCTCATTGTAAAAAAATTTCTTCCTCATGTCCAATCTAAACCTATGTCCTTTCAGTTTAAAACTGTTGTCCCTCATCCTGTCACTCACTATAGGCCTTGAAAAAAAGTCATTCTCCATATTTCTTATAAGCCCCCTTTAAATAAAAAAAGCCAAATAAGTGTATTACTAAGCAAAGCCCTGTACTGTACTTTTATTATTAACTTCAAGGTAGTTAGTCCAACTGTAGAACAGAAGGCCATACAGGGAGCTAAGACAGAGAAGGTAGAGCTGGAAAACCTCTAGCTTCCTTCATTGTAACTTCTGCCTTAAAGATTTTTCTACGAGCCAAAGCAAATCCAAACCCAGCTCCTGGAAAGACTAAGTTTACATCCAGCTCCTTGCCCAAAATTCTGCCTACAGCCAGAACCTCACTCTGCTTGGTGTGATGACAAGTCAATAACTTAGTGAAGTACAGGCTTAACTGAAGCTGTACAGACTGCTTTTGCAACTTTAGTAAGGTTGGGTAACAGAAAAGGCAGATTCAACCAGCAATATTTACAGGGTGTTACGTAAGGGCTCTCCTGTTACCTGAACATGCTCAAGTTCTACTAAAAATACACCAACCCTAAATAATAAGCTATGGAATTGCAAGAAAAAGTCTTTTGCTGAGCTTATGCAAAACCCCAAACGCAGATTCAATGCTCCCTGAAAACACACAATAGAACATGCTGTTCCTTTAAGGAATAAAAATAGAAATCCTTCTATCTGTTTGTAATACACTTCTAATAAAAGACAATTCTTTCTTATGTTTTCTATGTGATTATTTTTATTTTGAACTATTAAAATAACAAGAGCTTAATTTTACATGAGAGGTAGATTTCAGTTGGATTTCAAATTGGCAAAGTTGTCTACCTACCCACAGTTCTCACTGCAACCTGGATCTCAGTTTAAAACTAATTAGTACAGTTTAAAAGTTTGTTAATCATAACAGTTCGTTAACATAATCAGTTAGTTATGTATTCCCACTGCCTCCTCTCCCCAGTCCTTTACCTCTAGTAGTAGCAACCTGCAAAATTCCACTTCTTCACAAATACTCACTCCTAAAGGCCATGACACTTTCTCCAGCAGGTAAAGACATTCACCATCAGACGTGTAAACCCTTAATGGCCACCAGAGCATTAATATTTAGGGGATTTTTAAGTACTAGAATGCTGTCTGCCCTAATTTCTTTTGAATGGCGAAATTCCTATTGGCTGTAGTTACAATTGTCTTCTTGAATATTGCAATACCTTTTTTCCAAGTTGGCTAATTTATATACTGACAACATAGACATGCTCTTAATCACAGTTTTATGACACTACTTTTTTATTTTCCAATTTAAAGGGCTAATATAGAAGACAACTACCCACTCTAACATTTTATGAGTATGAACAAATTAAAAAATATATTTATCTGAAACACTGTATGAAGCTTGAACATTTCAATTTTTGTGGTAGGCTTTGGCTCATATGCAAGTTGCAGACTATGCTTGATGGAGACCAAGTTCTGAAAGAGATTCTTTGCCAGATAAAACATACTTTAAAGACGGAAATCAACAGAGCAATACCACTTCTTGTCCCAAGAAGCACAAAATAATTGGCCAAATTTCCAGAAGAAAGTCTACCCTAATGGCTGAATTAAGTCCAATAATCACCAGGAAGCAACTCTAGAACATGGGAAAGACACAGAGCCCCAGAGAAAACAAATGGATTAATTACAGGGCATACTTAAAAAAACCTAGAAGAGTTTCAGGAGACACACCACTTACTCAGAGGTACAGCCTGATACTACATCTTCCTTTTACCAGTTCTTGGTTTTCTGTCCTGTATACGATACTGTTCTTTTCACCGCACGTGTTATAAAAGCATTCTAAGAGCTTCACACCTTTCTACCTCTGACAGTTGTACGTGTAGTACAGCAAAAATGGATGTACTTAATACTGCCATAGGAATCATTTGTACATAAACTTCCATTGCATGCCATTTTGTTTTCCACTACTGTTCAGCACTTAAAAACTTAGAATTTTAATGTGTTCTTTAAATTAGTATCAGTGCCTTGCAAATTCAAGTAAGAAATGGATTAACATTTTTTTAAACAGGGAAGTATTTATTTTTGTCTACTACAAAGCAAAAGACCCAGTCAGCTCTAAGACTTATTTAGAGCACCTAGAGGTTTTAAGACAGCAGGTTCCATAAAAATATTCTCCTCTCCATGCTATACTAACTTCTGTGTGCCTACTAATCCAGACTTTGAAGTTGTGCTCTACTTAATCAAAAAACATTACTCCATAGCAATAAAAGAAAATGCTGTATCTGGTGTTTCAGTAACCAACTTTTAGTATGTACGTATTATTATATCAACTATCCCATAGTGATGCAAAGAAAATAGGCTTTCAAATACCAACAGCAAGACTTAACCATGTTTTCTGTCCGAGCTTTTCTTCAAGAGATCATTCTTATGCAGATACAATGGCAAGTCTATACATGCAAGCGGTTGCTAAAGAGCATTCAAAAGGAGAATTAGAACATTTTAAGCCCCTTCATATCAGTGCCAGCAGCTGAACAAACCAGAACCCTGACAGCCCTGGAGGCTTCCTCACAGCGTATTTCCATAGAGCCACCCTGCCTCGCTTTATAATCTCCCCTAGCAGGTAATATTCATTCTGAACAATTATTGCCCATTATTTCTTTGTCAGAGGCAATACAGCCTCTGAATACCTAAAGGTCAATCCTCTCACTGAGCATTTGGTATTAGCCAAACATGATTTCTTCTTTTTCTTTTTTGGGGGGGAGTTTCTGATGCAGCTGAAAAAAAAAAGTAAGCCAAGTCTTGCCTACTTTTAAAATTAGAAATAGAATAAAAATTGATTGAAAACTTTGTCCTTACGGGATTACTACCTGGTTCTACAGATAAGATCTGTCAACATATTTTGCAGGCATTTTAATTAAAAGCTGTAAGATTTTTCCAGAAAGTTTTTTCCAAGTAATCTTTGCTCCCTCTCAAATCTGTGAGATTTAAAAGCACATCTTTTAGTCTTCCCACACCAAGTACTTCAAATCCTAATTTTGAAAGTGTTGGTCTCATGCCTATCAGCATTTTTCCAACTAAACAAAACTTCTGCAAATTTTAGTAAAAACAAACATGAAAACCCCAAACTTCTATTCATTCCAAACACCTGCATCTCAAATAAAAAGGTTTACCTGTTTCCTTCATTTTCAAAAGACTCCCTTGGCAAAGAATACACACGAAACCTTTCAAACAGATTTTTCTTAGCAACCTACAATAGAAATTAATGTTGTCCACTAATATATATCCTAAGGGAGTAGTAATAGCATACAGAGTATTAGTATTATATTAACCTGAAGAACAGAGAGGCTGTTTCAAACTACAGCAACGAGCTGCTATGCTGCACCTAAAGAACATATTTAATACTCTCGTCTATGGGTGGTCCAAGAATTTACACTAAATCTAAGTCAGAGAAAGAAAAGGCTGAAATGTGAAGAAGCTCTTTTTTTCTTCAATAAGCACTTCCTAAAGTAGCCTGGCCAAGTCCAACACACGAGAGCTATTCTCTGCTATTCTCCAGAAGAGCAGACAAATTAAAATACTAGAAATTTTAAACAGATTCACAGACACTGCCTTCCCCATGCCTCCCAAAGGAACTCAAAGGTGCTAAAGGTAAAAATGTGCTAGACTATTTACTATTGCTATCTTTTTGGCAACACACTGTAATTTTTACCCTTCCATAAAAGCAATTTTTTCCAAAGTGCTGAAAAACTTGGCACAATGAACATGGAACTTCTATGAAGTTCTATACAAAACATCAACTATGCAGACCTCTTTTTGTATTCACTGCCCTGTATTAACATAAAAGATACTCAGAAGTGGAAAAAAAGAGTAATATTTTGTCAATCTCAGGCACAAAATTATACATCTGAGATTAAAAACTTATAATAGGCACAGTTTTTTGTTTTGTTTTGTTTTTTTTTTCTTTTCAACTAAGAAGTCAAGGATTGGAAATTGTTGCCATGGGAGGTTTTCAAGACCAGTCTGGATAAGCCGCCAGCAGCCTTATCTGACCTAATAGCTGACACTGCTTTGAGTAGGTGGGTGGACTAGAAATCTCCTGAGGTTCTCTCCAACCTAATCATCCTATAATCCTATGAAAAAATGCATGCGCACGTTCAAAATTCAGCACAAATCCATCCAAAGCACTAACTCCTACCTGCAAGGAATATAAAGGTCCAAGTTAGTATAGATAAATGATGTCAACCTCCATAAGTGAGAATATCAGATCACCATCCATCCCTGTCTTGGTACCTTATGAAGAAACTAGAAATGATCAAGGAGGATTATCTAACCATACTGCAGTAAACACGTCTAAATTCTGACAACTATACTTACAATTTTCAGCCTCCCATGTAAACATAAATGATACCATTTTGCATCAAATTACTCATTATAACCTTTTTAATTAGCTTTTAGCTGTGTACCATTTTTTCCTAAAACCAGTCTCTCTGTACACTAGAAACTATGTTTAAACAAAACTGTAATGGAAAAATATTTATCTTAGGGATTTTTATGTTTGAGTTTAGACATATGTAAGTAAAGACAGTGCTAAGCAGTACTGGAGTCCTACTATATACACACACTCATGCAATCTTACAAGCTTTAATCTGTTTCTTACATATACTGAAAATAGTCATATTCATTGCAAAATCTTGTGTGTAACACCACACAAATTTATAAGATGTTATGTCAACATCCTTTTCCTTGGAAGTAGTCTCTTCCATTAATTTAATGCCTCAATTTCTGTAACAGCACTATTTCCAAAAATAATGTTGACTCATCTAATGAAGCACTACCAGGATGAGCTAGCAGGAGACAACAGGACCATGGGCAGAGAAAAAGGAGTAGCCTCCAGGATGAAAACAATGCTTTACAGAATGAAGATTTTGATTCCACAGAAAGATACAGTCTGCTTCCTACAACCTACCTAATTCCACTGGCTTCACAGGATTTGAATTTAATACAATTAAAAGAGAAAAGGTCCCTTTTTGATTCAAAGAAGTCAAATAAAGCAATTTATAAAAGTCTCCACAAGAACTATGTGTCATTTAGACAGTATTTTGAAGATCCAGATGCTACTTAGGCTATGCATTGCTCTCTTTACAGTAATTGTTTTTCAGGTTTTAATAACTAGTTCTAAAAATAAAACATGTTAATAAAACACCATCATAATTTTCATCTTTGTCATACCCCAATGTCTTTCACACCAAAACAATTCAACTAGTACATACATGTTTCTAGCCATAAAAATCACTTGCAAGTCAAAACCTGTAAGAGCTACACATACAGAATATATTATGCCAAGCTACCATCCACAACTATTGATTATGACAAAAATACATGAGTCATCTTTATGAGAGGGCCATCCAAACACCTCATCTTCAATAGAATGAAAGAGTTAATTGCTGAAGGCTCTCCACAATTCTGTTTAAAAAACCCCTTCTCTCTCTAAATTAGACCAAGCCTTGAGCCACATCACCACTTGCTGAGCCTCTGTCCAAAATGCTTTAGTTATTGGCAATGCATTTAATCCTCCCCTGTTTGCACAGAAATTCATCTATGAGTCTGGCAAGAAAAGAGGTATTTCAGAATGAATGCCAGAAGGTAGTTTATAGAACATCCAGTTCTCAGGCCCTAACAAACAAATTGTGTTATACTGCCTCCCAGTGCACAACGTCTGCCTGAAGCTCAGATGAAAAAGGTTGAAGAATCCATTTTAGACATGGAACTACCAATAATTCCCAAAGGAATTACAACTATCTTAGAGCCTGTTCTCAAAAGCATTTAGCATTTAAGTGGTTTTGAAAAATTCTAGACAGAAAATAATATTGAACTCTGGGATTTCATTTCACTTTAAATAAAGGAAAAAATTGCAGAAGTTAAAATGAAAACCAGGCAAATTCATGTGGTGGACTGCTTTTTTATTGAGTACTTGTACAACATCTTGCATAAAAAAGTCTTGGGACAAACCAGGACTTCTAAATCATAGATTAAAAGTCATTGACAAAACCCAAGAATTTTACAGCAGATAAAATTTCTCTAGGAAAAGAAAGAAGCATTTTTATATTTTATACATAAGGTGACCCCAGCCAAAGCATTTCGAAGTCAAAAATAAACATAGATAACTGTTAATCTCTGTGGGCCTCATATCGTGTTCTGAAACACTAATACTTAGAGAATTCAGTCCTCCAAGGCTGACCATTCAAAACCCCAGTAGAAGTAATTTTGTAACGGTGTAAGTCAATATCCCAAAATGTTCATATATAGCACCCTGGTTTTTTAATTAGTAACAAACCTATCAACACTGACGTTCAGCAGAATTAATAACAGTATTAACAGAAAATAATAATAATAATAAATAATAAATAATAATTTTCTGTATTAACAGAAATTTAGTAAAGAGGCTTAAGTTCAATGTAATCACCATTTCCAATTCTTTCACAGACCATGAACACACAGCATTGCAGAAAAGTTTAAAAAAAAAAAAAATTAAAAATCATTTAACAAACCCTACAGTTGAATTTTACCGGGAGAAAGAGGCAGGTGTAGTTTCTAACATATTTAAGATTAGCATTTTTCTTGCTGGGTCTTAAAAAAGTAGTAGGGTTGGTAAGCTGAAGTACAACTTAGCTAAGTCTAACTTCAGGCACTCCCCTTGTGAGAAAGGTCAGACCTCTGAAACAAAAAGCAAGTAAATCAGTCAAAAATGAGTGAAGCAAGTGAACTTGATTTGCTCATTTGGACAGCATGGAAGAATCACGAACCTAAGATCTAACTCTCAAAACGTGCTGTTTACAAAAACACTGTCACAAGCCAAGCTTCTAAGAGCTGTTATCAGAACATTTGTAATTTAGCTTTAGACCTGCAGGTAACTTTTGTTTAGGGGAACTAATTAAATGAAAACAAATTAGATTTACAGATGAAAAGGAAGAAGGGGAAACACTTACAGCAGTTGGATCCTTTAAATGGAGCTGAGTTGCTGTCACTTGTTTGAAACCACCAGGATAGCTAGAAAAACAGAACAAACATACAGGCTTAACGTTATGTGCTCAAGCACGATATTAACACCAATATCAATACATCTTAAACATCAGTGTATTGGTATTATAAGCCTTCAAAAAAGGAAGTTTTTCTCACAAGACCAACGACTACATCGTATTAGAAAGATTCTATTCTGTCAAGTACGTAAGTTTAATGCCATTTGTACTTTCTTATTTATTCACTTGAGTATTGAAAAGTTTGTGTTTCACAAGCAGATAGATATAAAACTGCTTATTAAATACACCATCACAGCTACACAATACAATGGGAGTAAGATGTGCAAAACTGGTAATATTTGAAGATGATCAAAACACATAACCAGTCTGGCTGACATACAAGACAACCACTTTGAACAGTATTTATTTTCTTACTATTTTAAATAAACTTTGGCATGATTTGGCATATCTACAGTGATAAAATTTGACTTACACTGCAATGCATCCATCTTTTTAAAGTCTATGTGATATGGTGAAGTTGCACCAACTCATAACACACATACTTTAAATGAATGATACAGTGGTGCAAGAAATTACATGGATGTCAGCTAAAGCTGGGTTTCATTTTGATTTAATTGCATTACTAGGTATCAGCCTAAGTGAAATAAAAATAAACCCAACATCATTAAAACACGTCCACTTAAGGAGCTGCAGAGATTTAAGTATTTGTTTTAATTGTACAATTCTTTTCACTTGCTCAAAACCAACTCAGCTACTTAATCAAGTGCTTAAACTTACACAGAAGTTTCTAGTGAAAATTTTTTAAGAAGTTATAGGGGTGGAGGGAGAGAAAAAAAGCACATTCATTTCCATCAGCTCTGAACAAGAACCTCTCAGAAATTCAGCGATGGAATTTCAGGACTGAAACATTAGTACTAGCAAAATTAGCTTTCTCAATGTGACTTATTAATCTCCCAAGTGGATACATTTTAACACTTAGAGATTATTATCTAGTGTTGTCACTGTATAAAATAGGAGCAACTGTTCTTATTTGACTGAACTGATTATTGCCACAGCGTCTGTAATTGGTTATTGCACTTCCATCTGTAAACGTTATGTCTGCCAGAATAATATATTATACACTATTGTATACATCAGTGTATCTTAAGAGCATCTCATTTCTCACTCATTTTTCCAATTTCTTTTTTTTTAATCCTCTGATTCAATAATATATCAATCATGATATTTACTGTTATGTAAATAGGCACTGGTAGGATAACGTAATTGAAGTTGGCAGCTGTATATATCTTAAATGTGCAGTGCCAATAGGAATGTCTTCTACTGCTTAGTAAATAGAATAGTTCTGATCATTAGGTTCATGGGTTCACACAAAACAACCTGGCTCACCAAATCTGTTAACTTACTCAATTGCTCTGACTACTTTTAAGTTAGATTATTTCCCTAACAACATACACCATGGGGAAAAAAAAACGAAAGAAAACAAAAAAGAAAAAGGTTTGCATCATTTTAAACATCGTAACACATGCAAACAAAACCCAAAACATGTAAGTAGGAATTCCCTTCTGAATCAATATACTAAAAAAGACTTCAGCTATTAAGAAAATATGACATTAAATTTACCACTAGCTCATTTGAATATTTATTACAAAGCTTACCCAGTATGTGAAGAATATACTTTCTGTTCCCATTTGTTACCAGAGAAGGCAATATGTCTTGTATTAATTATGACAACATGATCTCCGCAGTCACCTACAAGGTAGAAATTAGTGTAAAATATTAAAAGAACGATAGGAGTAATCAACCAAAATAACTATAAAGTGTGCGATACATATGTAGTAGCACGTACATACATATTTCATAAAGCTCATATTTAAAAATCTGAGCTTTTTGAGTCATACCATCCAAATCGGCACTTAAATACCAACCTTAATTATTATTTTTGTTAGTACTGTCAGGTTAGAAGGCAGGTGAGAAGGTAAAATACCATCAGAATAGATAATTAAACCACTGCAATTATTCAGCTAAGATCTGGAAATCTGGCTTACAGGCAAGTGTATTACTTTATTCAACACATTATGCTGCATATGCACCTGTATTTCTAAAAACCCAGAATAAAAAAAGGTTAGTTCTAAACAGCAATCCTACATATTTTTTTAATTTTAGTTTTCTCATAAAAATTGTACCAACATTTACTGGAGGACTGAATATTTTGGATAAGTAAAATAATTCTGTTAAATAATTAGAGCCTCGGGCTAAATATATAAAAGAAACAGAAAGATTGGGGTGTGTGGGGGAGAAAAACCCCACAAAAAACCTAACACAGCTCTGTTGGGAAAAACAACACATTTTCATCAATCAAGCAGAAGTGAATGTTACAGCACATACAGATTATGTTTAGTGTTATAGCAGCAACTTTCATATCAAAAGTTTTTTTAAGTGCAAAGTCTATAATCTATCACCAATACCTTGCCAAAACCAGTTACTTTAATAGATCTTCTTTACTAATGAAGTGCTAATAAAACCCAGGCTATCTGAAAAATATGACGAAAATATGAAAAAAAGATGTAATTTTTCATTTCAGAAGTAATGATCTTGATAAGCTGTGTAAACTATAACCACCCATTCAATCAATTGAAACATGATTTGTCCAAAGTTCACTCTCATATGCATTACCATATTAGAATAATGTAAGTGTTTGAACAGGCTCATTTTATTAAAACATTTTTGAGTAGGTAACAAAGCAGCTACACTAAAAAAGACTTAAATTGAGCATGCATTTTTTATAGGAGCATATAAATTAATCAAGGCAAGTTTCACACCCTATTTAAGTTTTCTTCCATTTTTTAACCTTGTGTTCCTTTATAGCTCTACTTTCAAGTACAGCTAAAGTGCAAACATGATTTAAACATCTTCACTGATGCAGCCTATCAGCACTGACAGATCAGTTCTAAAATCACTGTATGTCTAAATAAATGTCACAGAACTGACACTGGACTTTGTGCCTTTTTTTTTTCCAGTTGGGAAGATTACAGAATAAGCTCATCTAAGGAAATCTTTGCCAACAGTTCTCCACTTGAATAAACACTGAATTAACAATTTCATACACCATAGATCAATTATGAATAATAAAGAGCCAGGAGAAAAACTAACCAAGATACTTACACGCTACCTGAATAATGACTGCAACCTGTTCTTTTTAAAGTAGATTGAATTTATGGATAGCTAATGTCTCCTTCAAAATTCCAAATTAGTACATTATTTTCCATTGATCCTTAAACAGTGTTGTTCCCAACACCTCAGGGATAGCTGCACTTAATAGGAAGAAAGCAAAAATATTCACCATCTCCACAAACACAGTTCAATTGCCTCCTACTTTTGAAAAATATTCACAAAATACTATACAAGAAAACTCTTCCTTTAGGCTATTTTCATGCTATAATATCGAAGTATTCCTTTATGAATTATATAAGTGTGTTTTCCTCAAGAAATGCACAAAAACAAGGCTAGTATATTCTATTACATTATGGTATATGCAATTTGTTACATACAGCATATACATTGCACATCTTCAGATAAAACTAAGCTGCCACTGTAAATCCATTTTACATCTCTGTACATTTATAACTTCATTAATTCCCATCACACAGTAAAAACACATGCTTCAGGTGCATGCATTTTTCCTCATACATTTTAATTAAGCGCTAAACGGTAATTAAAGGTAGGCATTGTACTGTCAACTGTTAGCTCACAAGACTGACAAACTACTTGCCAAATCTTTCATTAGAAGACAAGTCTTAGCTGCTGCTTCTAGCCATTATAAACTAACATTGCAATCTAGAGTAACACCTGGGACAGATCCGGTTTGCAGGACACTTCCATCTAGCCCAGCCTTTGAGGATGCAGAGAACAGCAGCAAATCCTACCCAAGCAACAGAAGTGGCTCACCTACACCTGCTCACAATCCAACATAAAGAACGGGATTGCCCAACTTTTTAAAAACCTGGCCCGCTATTTTTGGTTCTGTATTGTGAAGCTGCTCACAAAGATAGGACGCAAGGGGATTAGGGTAGAGAGAAGGGGAGGTGCAGAAGAAACCTAAAAATCCAGATTCAAACCTCCTGAACAAGGTGGTATCCCCATATTTAAGGCATATGGTCTGACAGCATCTAAAAATATAAGACTCTGAAGAATAATGAAAGATTATCCCTAAAAGAGAAAATAAATATACAGGAAATCAAATTTCTTTCCTCCCCTAACCATGGCTTAAATTCAGCTCCAGATACTTTTCAACACAATAAATAAATAATGATTTTATGGAAGGGTATCTGGATACCAAATTAAAAACAAAACAAAAAAATCCCCACAGTGTTATTCTGTCTAAGGAACTGTCCTCTCACAGACACTAAAATATTTCTTGTTAGCTCAGGGGAAAAAAAAAAAAAAAAAAAAAAGAAGCTTTAAGTACACCGACTACAAACTCATGCATACTTTGCTCTCTTAGAGAGTATCAAATGTCTCGGTAGTAGTAACCTATCGATGTCAATTTCAGGTGTAATGCATTTGGTACTGATTTATAGAATACTTTGGACAAAATAAAGTTATCCTTGAAATGACTTTCCAGGATTTTATAACTTCATGGACATAAAAGTATCAAAGATCTTTCCCACAGGACAACCAAAAACATTTACTCTCAGTGTCTGCTTTATTTTTCAGACAGCCTTAGTCTCCAGTGACATCTTGTGGATAAGACATAATTTGCAACAGCAGAACTCTGGTGCTTAAAACATCTTTAGAATACTACAAATACTACCTTCTATTACGAAAAACAGATCAAGTACAATTTTAGTATCTACACTCTACATGTATGAGCAAAGTTTAATGCTTCCTTTATGTTTCAGTAATGTCTCTTGAAAAATTTGCATGAGTATTACACGAGACACTGTACCATCAATACGAGGGATCACCTTTTTATTATCTACAAAATGCTTATCACCATGAGACAGGCAGTGCAGTATTACAAATAATGAGCAAGATCACAGATACATCTTTACTGCTGAATCTTCTAATTTGCAGAAAAGCAAAATGATTTTTTCATTTGAAGGTATCTTTCAACAATGATTATGTCTCCCATTTAAGAATCAGACAGGTTCCAGCCTCATTATCACAGAATATCTGAGGTTGGAAGGGACCTCTGCAGGTCATGTTGTCCAAACCCCTGCTCAAGCAGGAGCAGCTTTTGAATATCTCCAAGGATGGAGACCTCTTGGTCACCCTTGCAGTAAAAAAAAAAAAAAAAAAAAAAAATTTCCTGATGTTCGGAGGGAACCTCCTGTGTTTCAGTTTGTGCCCACTGGCTCATGAAGACAGGACTTCTCTGCACCTTATTCAGAATAAAGAACCACTCCAAGAGTCTGTGGTGCTGTGTAGCTGCTGAAAGGCAGCATTCAGAAAATCTAATCAAGAATCACATCAGTGTTTCATTATGTGCACTGCAAATTAAATCTTTACATCTAAATGCAATGAAACACAGTTCAAGGTTTTTAAAAAAAAAGAAAGCACAACCCACTGTAATTCAGCTACTAAATTACGAATTCATAACGAGCTTTATATGGATTGGTAAAGACAATGACATAAGGTTGTAGAGGGGTACGAAAGAAAAAGATGAGAAGGAAAACAAAGGCATTTATAATATACAAATAATTGAAAAATGTAAACTTATGTATCAGGCTTGATTTTAAAACTGAAATCAGAAGAAAAATACAAGTGAAGGAAAGCAAATTTGCTTTTATCTACTGCATACTCACTTAGTGCATGATAAATAGGTTTATGTTTGCCTTCAAGTCTGATTACAGTTGCAGCTGCTATTTTTCCTGGCGGCTGCATCTTCGCATCAAGGAGATACCAGGCTCTGGCAAAAGTAGCCCATTGCTAAAGAGAAAGAGAGGTAGTACTTAACACAATAAAAGAACACACTACAATACATAAATCTAGCTTCTCTAATTAGATCAACACTTTTTTTTACACCCCAAAATACTAGAGAAAACATTAATATTCAACCACACCAGCACCCCCCAAATAACTTTTAAATAGATGGAGAACGCCGCTACACACTGCGATACACCCAGTGCTGTACGTGCTTCCAACGTACGTAGTGGTAATAACACAACACTGCCAGGTTACCAGCTCCGAGGGTTTTGTTTCGAAAAAGATCTCCTGCTACAAGCTTCCTTTACTGCTAACTGAACTGCAAAACCGCTGCAGGCCGTTTAACGCCCAACATCTCTTTCCCTCGACGGCGAAGGGCACAACTCACCCAAACGCCGTTTTAGGAACACGAACGGCCTGAGCCGCCTGCAGCAGGCAGCCTGGTCCCTCAGTCAGTCAGTCAGTCACACGCCGACTGACCGACACCGGTTCCTGCCAGCCGGCCCCTCGGGGCCAACACCGCAGCGCACGGGCGCTCCGCGACGAAGGGAGGGAAAGAGGGAAGGAGAGAGGGAAGGAGAGAGGGAAGGAAGGAGGGAGAGAGGGAGGGAAGGAGGCCGCCCGCCGCCCCGGCCCTCCCCTGGGGGCCCACCGTCCTTTCGTCCCGGCGCCCGCCCGCTCCCTCACGGCCGCGCTCTGCGCCATGGCGGCCGCCGGCGTCGCGCCGGGGCGACGCCGCCGCCTACCCTCGGAGGTAGCGGCCGCCCCGGCACAGCCTGGCCCGAGGGGGAGAGGGCCGCGCTCACCTGGGCCGCCTTGGTGTAACTGGCCATGGCCGCCCTCCCGCCGCGGCTGAGGGGAAGGGGAAGGGAAGCGGAGCCCCTTGGCCGCCGCACCGGCGGGAAGCGGAAGCGCTGCCCTGCGAGGGGCGGCGCAAGGGCGGCAGCGCGGGCCGTTCGGAGCGGCGGCGGCGGCGGCTCCCTCCCGTCCCCGTCCCCGTCCGGCCATGGACCGCTACGTCCTGCTCCTGAGCTGGGGGGAGCGCAGGGCCGAGGGTGCTGCGGCGGGCGGACCCGGGCCCGGAGCAGGTACCGCCGCGGGGAGGAGGGGGCTCGGGGGGTCCGGAGGCCGCGGCGTGTGGGGAGCCGCCTGCCGCGGGGCCCGACCGAGCTTGCTTAACGAGGGCTTTTCTTTACGGTCGCTGGTCTGGGATCTGCGGCCCTGCCGGCTTTTCTGGATCCCTACCTCGTTAAATCCCCCTTTTTTTACTTTCAGACTAAAAGTCTTTAATGGCTTAAATTCTCAGAAGTTTAGGGCGTTTTGTGTTTTACTGTGACGCTGCTATATAACTCGGTAGAGCGTTGCTGAGACGTGCACTACTTTAATGAGAACTTTACAAAATTCGTCTTCTTAAACTCCTGCAAATCTGTAGTCGACAGGTTTCTTTTAAAACTAAACTTTAACTGAACTTTATACTGTATTTGCAAGAAAGCAGGACTTCTGTAATTCACTAGCTTTAAGAAAAACTTTTTTTTTTTTTTTTTCCAGCTGGGGCTGCTGCAACTCTTTATCAGTTCCTGAAAGCAAGCTGTAAATCATCTATAAATGCAGATGTGAGCACATTCCCAGGTAAATAGAGTGATGTGCAGTAAGGTCAGGCAAATTTTATCAAGGAATTGGCCTAGGTACGTGTTATGATCTAGGTGAAACAAGTCAGAAACTTAAGGAAACCCAATTTCTGCAGTGTGCCTAAACGTGCAGGTGGGACTGCTCCTGCTGCTACTGGTTCTGTGGAGAACTGATGTCATTTTAGCAGCTGAGGTGTTAGGAGGCGATTAAATAGATTGGACACAAGAAATGAAAGAGAGGAGTTTTGAAAGGTTGACAAATTTGAATACAACTTAGCAAGGAAGAGTAGGAAAGGGCTTGTTTCTCATGTCAGTGGGCAGCTTGATATTTTCATTACTCCTGTGATGTCTTCGAATTTTTTCAGTGGAAGCAATATTTGTCTGTTGGGTATTAATTCAGAACCCTAATCCATGAATACTTATTCAAGGATTTTATCATCTTAAAATAGATTTCTGAAGATCTGCTTTACTACTTTTAGGGGCTGGGTGTTTGGGTTTTTTTGTTAAAAAATGCTTAGTTCTTTACTTGGTTTGGTATCTAGTGTTGAGCTGTTAAGGCTCATCTTGTCACAGCTGTCATATAAATGTGATTCACGTGGGGAAACCACTATAAGTTGTTAAAATTCATGAAGATGGGAATGTTAAGCTCTTTTCAACTTCTGTGCTTTTTATTGCATAGAAATGTCGAGAGAGCATCTCATTTTGTGAACTGCATAAACCGTATTTATGAAAGTTGTGATTTAGTTCAGGTTTGATACAACTGCTGCAAATGGAGAGCAATATTGCCCAGAATGGAGAAGAGGTCAAAGATTTTCATACTTATTAACAGTCAGAGGATCAGTAATAGTTAGACACTTGCCAAGACACTTAACCTACACCTTAACATGTTTAGAACTTAATTATAATGCCAGAGAAAAGTAGAACTCGAGTCATTGTGGCACATTAAATGACTCAGAGTCTTTTAACAGAGTTGTTCATTATAATAGGAAGAATAGATTGTAGTGGATCGATTATTTTAAATAATTGTTTTATCTCTTTGCAGCGTGTTCAGTGGCTGGTATTCCAGGTGTAAAGAAATGGTATTTTGCAAGTCATGTTATATGCAGTTATTATCAGGTAAGACTTTTTTTTTTTTTTTTTTTTTAGAATGTCAGTTCCTCAGCTGTCTGCCTGTCTCTAGTGCAAGTTAAAACTGTGATGTTCAAAATTCTTTTTGCTTAATTAATTATTTTTGCTTGATTAGTTCTGCAGTTCTGACTGGGAGGAAATAAATTTTGACACACAGAAAAATGAAGACTGTCTCCAAACAAGTATTGACGAATGCCTGGGAGCCATACAAAATTTTGAGGAGGATGACAATAACAGTAGAGAGTCACTGTCTATGACTGAGTATGCATATTATTATTATTTTTATTGAAAGTATAGTGATCTGACATTTAATGGTAATAACCCAAGGGATCAAGAAAGCTTAAGAAGTAAAAGTTATTACCAAAGCAACAGTTAACTGTGAACAGTCCCCTACTACTACTGAAAATAATTCTATTTTGTTTAACATAGCTTTAATTTTTTTAGCTACAGATTTTTTTTATAGAATAACTGAACAGTTTCCTAAAAGCTGATGGTTATATGTACAAAAAGAAGTTTCTTGCTAATCTGTCTTGAATCTTACTTCCAGTTTTACTGCAGATTGTTTTGAAGTCATTTAGCCTACTTCTGC
This sequence comes from Aquila spilogaster, assembly GCA_024606505.1. Taxonomy (NCBI): domain Eukaryota; kingdom Metazoa; phylum Chordata; class Aves; order Accipitriformes; family Accipitridae; genus Aquila; species Aquila spilogaster. The sequence continues at coordinate 19,363,855 of JANHGO010000063.1, read as the reverse complement.
CTCAGTAAAAGGGGAGATAAGTATATCTCATTGCCTAGGTATGTTTGTGCAGAATTTTAAAGATTTAAGATACTTACACCAGGTAGTATTCATTAGTTATAACTTTTTGTTTTGAAATGACTGTTTATATTTTTTTCCAACCATGTTGCTCTTTATTTTCAGTATCTATGATGAAGCTGCAGAAAGTCTGCATCAGTTAGCTGATAAACTGCCTGCCCCAGGTAATCTCTCTTAAAAAAGCAATCTTATTTGAGTTTTTCTTGTTAGCTATTACTCTAAAAACTCAGCTGGTAAAATCATAGTCAAATGGAAAAATTCAGAGGATGTTAGTCTGTTAGCTGAATTAACTTGTATGCAGCTCCTGCAAGTAGTTTAAGGAACCTGAGCATGATTGGCCTTGCAGATCAGCTTATGGACTAGTTTGCTGCTTGTTTCTCTGGAAGGCTGTATTTCTGTAGAGTTTAAGGTAGCTATTTATATAATTATTTTTTCCATCTCAAATGGCGCCAAAGTAGTAGTAGACAGCAATATGAAACTCAACATACAACCACAGGAAGTTTTTATGGAAAAAAATGGAAGGTGTTGACATCAGGCTTACATCTGATTTGCCAGCTGATTGCTTGTGGGTGGGAGCCACGAAGCTGCGAAGGAACATAGATCAGAACTGTTGGATTCAGGTTTCGTCAACTGGAGACACATATCACCTTGCATGTTGGGGTTACATAACGTTGCAGTAGTTGATTTGGGATAGCAAAGGAACTGAATGCAGAAAGAATGAGAAACAGTAGTTCAGAGGTGTTGGAAGGAGGAAAATGACATAGCATAGTTGTACTGGAGAGAACTCTGATCTGTCAAATACAGTGTTGAGTGAGAGGAGGAACGTATAGAACCACTGTAACTGAGTGAATGGCAAAATATTTTGTGTTAATCTAAGAGGAGCAGCAAGAGATGAGCTAAAATGTGGGAAAATGGTTTTAGATCTTGCTGAAGTTACTTGAAGTTGATCTCTAAGGCCATTTTAGTGCAGTCAGTGATAATCAGTACTTTTCTATCTTTAAATAACTGAATTATTTACTGAATAATGGCACCTTGAGTATATATAACTGTTTTTACAGGCAGAGCAATGGTTGATGTAATACTGCAGGCTGTTGAACGAGATGGACCCAAGTTAAAAGACTGCTTACCTGCTATTGGTGCACTGAAACACCTGGGAGAATGGCACTCTGCACAAATCACTATTACAGCAAATGATTCTAAAGGGTATGCCATTTATTTTAGGTCTACAAACAAGGTCACTCTTGTTTTGTGTTAGTATATGTTAGTGGTTTACAATAAAACAGTGTCTTGAGTACTTTACATGTATACTTTGAAAATACATAGATTTGCCTTCTATTATCATTTGAGGGGAGGAATTACTCATGCTGATTTATTGTAAATACATGCCCTAACCAGAGGGGCAGGCAAATAAGCAAGTCCTCTGAAGTTCCTATTTCTATGAGAGCAGAAGGTAAAATACTTTCTCTTTCCTTGCCATTGCTAGTGGCTTCAGTGTACATACGATGTTTCAAAGTTGTACTATGCTACATAATAACTTGTATTGATTGTAGTTTTGCAGGTTTTGTAAAACTAATACATAACTCTGCTGGTTTTACTTTAAATTTTATATTACCTTTGGTATTGCATTTCAGGGAGGAAAAAAAGAGTGTCTTATTTGTCCCTTTTGAAAATAGGAGTATAAATGCTCAATTACTTCCTGTATGCTTCTGAAGAGTCTTAACACTGAAACTATTAATTCAATTTGAAATTAAGTCCAGTAATTTCCTTACTGTCCTCCTCTAACTGACATAAGTAGGCCATGATATGTCTCAATGTAAACCAGAGTGGTTTGGGTTTTTTTTTTTCCCGTGCAGTAAATTATTGTATGGATATTGAATAACTTGGCACGGTCTCCTCCACTTCCCCTCCCCTCCAAGATTCCCAAAAGATTCAAGTTTCCTTCATAGAATATGTGGTTAAGCTTAATCCTAAGTTAATAAAACTGTTTAAATTTAAAATGTTGAATGGTCAGTCCTTGGATAGACTAAGCAATATACTGACTATATGGTACTTAAGGTATACGGAGGAAGATAAAACTTATTGCAGTGACTTCCATGAGCACTTGATCTCAATGCTCCTTGATGTCTTCCTGTGCAGACAGCTTTTGACTGAATACATTTTTCTGCTGCTTTTTATGTAAAATGTGGCCATTTGGGCATACAGTTTCTCTGATGAAAATTCTCTCACTTATTCTTCCTGTTCTGTTGATGGTGCTGATTTCTTTCAGAAAACAGACGGCCAGTAGGACCCACAAATACTGGCTGTTCTCTCTCTGTTGTTGTTGAATTTGGGTAATACTTGTGCTGCAGTCATGTAGTTACAAGGCTAACTACAAACCATCTAGATGGGCCAGTGATGGCTACCTGGCTTTGCTCCGGCTTCTAGCACCCAACCTTACTATGGTATGTCTGCAGCTTGCCATTGCCGGTCTTATTTGATGTCTGACAAAGTTCTTTGCTGTCACGTTCATGGAGCATATGAACAACTTCCTTTACAGAGCCTGAACTAGCAATTCTGTAATATTTTTCACTTTGTGGAATATAAAGCTGTACATGTTTTTCTTAACATACACAAGACCATACAGTGCTAAGAGGAAGTAGGTAAATTCAGTCAATTTGCACTGCATGTTAATTTGTAATAGTAAATTCGGTAAGATTAATTCTTCCTTATTTTTACAGTAGCTGGCAAAAGATTGCAGACTATCTATCAGCAGACTTTGTATCTTCAGATAATGTTATGAATATTATTGATTTAAAAGAGCTCTGGAGAGGAAAGATTCAGATATGTGAAAGAAAGGTAAAGTAACTTTTTTCAGCTATGGTTATTTTTTAAAAGCATCTGTGTACATAATTTAAAGCATGTATTGTACAGTGCATTTTATGCTTTAAGCCAAATTTGTTTTTGACAACGTAATGACAGAGGTAATGTGCAACATATCTGGGTGGGTGGGAGAACAACTTGCTTTTAGCATGATAAAAGGATAAATGAGATCAAGGCATCAGGATTTGAATTTCAGAAATCCAGATGCTCTCCTCGAAATATTTGCCTTAGAACTTCTTTTTCAAAATTAAATTGTTTTCTATCTATCGAAAATCATTATGTAACTCTAAGTCATTGTTGCAAGCACATGTCTAATGTTTCTGCCAAGACTGATAGCTTTGTGATTGTGAAAGACATTGTTTACATTTTCAGTATTAAGTTTTTGGATAGTAGTTGGTTATCTAAGTCTAATATTTCTGCCTAGTTTTACAGATCTGCTGGAAACAAAAATAATAATAATTATTTAAAATAGTAGTACATGTAACTGGCTGAAGAGAAATAAATTTTCTCTCTCTTTTGACACGTGTATTGTCTCTTCCCTCCCCCACCAGTTTGGATCAGAAGTTAGGTTTCCAAAATTTTGTATGAAGAGCACTTCAGCAAAGACATTCAGCACTTCACATTTAAGTTCTTGCTTTGCCGCTAAAAAAGAGCGACAATCGAGGAATACTGATGCTTTGCCAGAGGCAAGTATTATTCCTGATCTTTCTTTGAGCCACTTGAATTCATCTGTTTTACTTTCCTGAGAAAATTAGTAATTGGCGAAACTGTAGAACTGAAAGTTAAACATAAAAGTAATGATTGCATAAGATTGAGGAATGCTTCCTTTGTTCTTGTGTGTTCTCAAAACAGGTCCTTAAAACTTCATCTGTTTGTTCTTAGGAATGTGATACCAAAGTTTTTTTCAAATAGAAATTGAGACTTTATTCAATCTTAATACTCAAAGTATGTAATTTATTTATGAATTCTGTATTTATCTAACTTTTTCTACTTAAAAGGTTTGTTTGTTTGTTCGTTTTAATTACTGTTGCTGTTTCATGTTTTCCACTGGAAGTAGATATTTGATGGGAACTCCAGAATTATATTTATTGATGAAAACAAAAATGAGTGCTTATGAAAACCAGTATCAGTTAAGAGATTATTATTTTCATTGTTAAAATATGTACATTTTGGATTGCATTTGTCTGTTCCTGGTAGATCTTATTTTTCTTTGTCTTTGAATAAGAGTTACAACCCATTTGATGCACATGGTTGACGTTCTAGAAAGTAAGCTTTATTAAACAGAATTAAATACCTTCCTTGTTTTTTATACAATTATGTTTAATATGGTATTGTGAAATGTTTTTATATTCCTTTATACCTCTTTCAGATGTACTTGTAAGGCAAATGCCTCCAGCAAAACACTTGAGGAAGTTCTACTGAGATAACATCGTATACAGTGTCACAGATTTTTTGATTTGATCTCTTTTCAGGTTTTTCATTACTATGGTCCTGCACTAGAATTTTTACAGATGGTGGTGCTCTCTGATCTACCTTCCTTTTTTATATCAGATCTGGAATTCGAGCTGTATCCTTTTTTAAGGATCTAAACTATTACTGATAATGGTCTATAGCAGAAAGAAAACAATCAGGATCTACCCATGCAAGCAACACATGAGGATTGGCAAGGGGTCATTCCATTCTAGCCTACCAAAATAGTCATAGTGATTCTTCACAACTGGATTTTTTTCACGTTGAAATTTAAATTACACTAACAGTAACCAGCTATTTTTTATATTATTGCACATACACTTTGTCGACGTGTATGCTATTTGTGGGGAAAGAATAGAGAAATATTAACTACTGTGTAAGTTTAAAAAAAAACAAGCCTTACTCATTAATGCATATAGCGTGCTACACAATATAGAAACATTTTTCCACAAATCATGTTTTCATTGGGTAGTGCAAAATCTGTGGCAAGGTATAGCAGAGGAGTTGTGTATGCTGCAGAGATCTCAAGGTATATTCCTATTGGTTTTAAATGTATGTACTTTTGGTACTAATCTTGGTGTAACAATAGTAGCTTAGGCTGTATAAGTCTGCCAAGATTTTGAATATATAAATATCTGTTTATGCCTGCCTATATTAAAGATATCAGTGGTGTATTTCTTCATACAACATTTCCAAGTGTACCACTTTGCCTGGAAAGGTGAGTTTCATATATTTGTGGTACTGGAGTATCAAATATTAGACACTTGCAGTCCTGATTTGAAATATGATTGTAACATGATTTGTAAAATAGAGATGCATACAGTTCTTTGGAAAGGTGAGGTTCCTTAAGTTGTTCTGTTCAGGAGCCTGGCAGGAAAGAGTATCAAGGAGACATCTACACTGCTTTTGGACCAGATATCTTCTCTCTCTGGGAAGGTAAAAACTTCTTTATATTTAGGTATAGCAGAAAAATGAAGATACATACATTTCTCACAAAAGACACAAGAATAATATTTTGAAACCTAGTCTTTGTGTAAGCTGCTTCAATTCTAAAAGCAAAAGTTCTAAAGCAAATTTGGCTTTTAAAGGTTCATGCTACACAGGTCCTGACAATTTGTAAGCCCACTGAACGTTTTTCTCTTTACCTTAGCTAAGCTTCCATCTCCTAAAACATTTTGTAACTTTTAATCCTATCCTGACAGATAATTTCTGTGCTATCGTAATTCAGCTATTTTTTTAGCAAAAGGCAGGCATGTGTGCAGCCTACAAAATGTATCTAGCTAGTCTGAAGTGGTAAGCTTTTTTATTTTGCATGTGCATATTCTGCTTTTCCATTCTGATTTTGGATAAAAGGAGTTCTTGGAACATTTACAAGCCTACTTCCACCTACCCACCCGCCCCACCCCACTTGGAATAACAGTATGATTATTCATTAGTTTGAAGATGTTTTTCCTGAATGTTTAAGGTAATGTATGCTTGTTTAGGAAAGGTTTTTTTAGTGTTTATAAAATAAATCTGTGCTAATCAAAACAACTTGCAATGTAAAAGTGCTGATACAGTTATAATGAATAACTTCTTTATTTACTATGGAGACAGTGTTCCATTATCAGGCTGTATGTTTCATCTTCAGCTTGTTATTTAGGTTTTTTAGTAACTTTTTTCTCCCCTGCCACTCCATTCTCCATTATGCTTAGCCAGAAAAGAAAGAAGTCCTTTTTCTAATGTTGCACCAAAAATATTTTTTGGAATAGTTTTATATTGGTAAATATCACAGGTAATTTTCATTTTACATGAGGATACTGAACATTTGGTCAAATACCTTTTACAGTCTAAAAGCTTGGATTTCTACTAGCTCTTTTAAAGAAAAAGCCAAAACAGTTAAAACACATTCTCAGGCTACTTTTTAGTGTCTGCACATGTTGAATTGAATATGTTTTCAAGATAACAATTTCTTGTAGGGATTTTTTTTCAGTCTACTACTGGAAATATTATGCATTTGTAGGCTTTTCTAATGGCCGTAAAAGCATTGTTTTATTGCTTGAGTATTCAAATACTTATGCATTTTTTTCTATTAGTGCTTATTGGCCTGAAATTTACTTACAGATATAAAAGTAGTCCAGTATCTGATTAACTGAAGAGTATAACATGTAGGGAGGAAAAAAATTACATGTTTTTCAGAGGAATGCAGAGTCACTGATGCCAACTCTATCTTTGAATTCTCTTTTCATTCTGGATACTACTTTACCGAAGTGTGTTTAGCCAGATTATTGAAAGACTTGTAATAGGTAACAGATACCTTTTTATGTATGAAATAGAAATTCAGCAGTTAATGATCTCTTAACTGGAGCAAAAAATAAGCGCAATTTTTACAGCTTCTGTGTCAAATGCTGTTCCATCTCAATTGATGTGAATGACAGAATTGTTAAGTAAAGATGTTTTTCTTCAGTATCGTATTGTACTTGCATTTGAAATAATGCCAAATCAGTAGCTCAAGAATGAAATGTAAAACAGGTTTCAGTAATATTGCATGTATTGTATCTGCTCTCATTATTTAGGTGGGAGCTTTGTTTACATTGCCATGTAATGTAAGCAGTGTAGTGATCCCATCCCCTGCCCAGCTGAGTACCAAGAAATGGAAAGAATATATGGCTAGGAAACCCAAGGTCATTACTGGTAGGTAAAAGGAAGATGACTACAGGTATATTTTGTTGTAGTTATATGTGTATGTGTATATATGTATATATGTGGTGAGGTTTTTTCTATACATTTGGGATGCCCTTTTTTTCTCCAATGAAATTAAGTCAGTGACGGTAATCTTCATTGACACAAAAGGTTCTGGTGAATGCGAGTTCAGCTACACAGACTTGTTGTAGAGGAAGGTTGATAATAACATCATGGCAAGCTTTAGGGAAACAATGCATTTCCTCTAACGCATTTCTGTGTCCTGTCTGTCAGCTAAGATTCAGCTTTCCCACACCTTTCTAAGGTGATTGTACAATCCATGGGCAAAGAGGTTTGTTTCTACAGATGGAAATTCAGTGTGCTTCACTTAGGTGCTTCCCTTCTCACTTAAGCATTTCCAGAGGTTCTTCAGTGCACTTGCATTTAATGTCAACCTCTTCTTGGGAAAATACAGAACATCAGGAAATGCTTGATGCTTCCATTCACCTGAGAGCCAGTGTGCTTAACTAGTGGTTGAGAATTGTGCTCCTTCTTCCTTATGGGGCTGTACTGATGGCAGGCGACCCCTCTTACGCTGTGTGCCAATGCTTAGAAATTCTGGTCAGAAAGTGAGAGAACAGAATCAGTGCAGATCAAGACCGGGTGGAATTTCTCAGTCAGCCAGTATATATGCCCTGTGAGTGGAGGCACTGTGCAAATAGTGACTGAGGTTTGTAGGGACTTGAAAACATCAGGCTAAATGGAGCTTGGTGATAGCCCAGTGCTTAACGTACTTATCTAGGACAGGACAAGATGTAGGATTCTGCCGCTTTATGTGATTCTGTTGTGTATGCAGAGGTCTAATATATAATTCATGCAGATTCCAAGGAACAGTGACTTCTGTTGCCAACTGAAGATAGCGTTTGTAAAGAACTATGCAGATGAGGATGGCTGACAGACTGATATTTTTTTAGGTTTTGGAACAGGCAAAAAATTGAGAGGAATTAGGAAGAGCTGTGTAACAGGGCAAGAAGCTTAATTCTGTGGAGTGGGTGCTGGCAGTTAAGGGATAAGCTGCTGCCCGAGCATTCACACACCAATCAAGGAGTCGCGCGCACACCACTCGAGACTTTAAGTGCTAGGACCAGAGTCCCTTCGCAGCAGGTGACTCCAGGGAGCTGACGGGTGCCCCTTCCAACTCCTCACACACTCACCCTTGGGCACTGCTTCTCCCCTTAGGCTCAACCCTAGGTTCCCTGAAGCAGAATCTCTAATCAAGTCCTACGAAATAGAAAGCGTGATTTATTCTATCTATGATGCACAAATTAGGACAGCTCAAGCTGTCCAAATTACAGCCTCATAATCTTATCCCAGTATTGCCACGTGCTGTTTACATCTTGTTTGGGTGTGGTCCTCGTTCTCATGTGGCTTAGTTTGCCACCTTTCGTAACACAGTATATAGATTTAAAATGATCTCTGCCTGTTTGGAGGTGGTAGAGCAGAGAGGGTGTGATTATAAAGCTGATCACAGCAGCAGCATTTATAATGGAGAGATTCTGCTGATGCAGTCAAATGAGCACAAGATCCCCAGTGTCTGCACGACCTTTGTCTTGTGCTCCAGTGGAAGGGTTTTGTAAAAGTATTAACTATAATGTGATCAGTAGTACACAATAGGTTCTTATTAGGCCTCTTGAGCAAAATTTAGAATAGGAGGAGAAACATGGCCATTTAAACGTATTTGCTCATGTAGTTGAAAACTCTTTATTTTTTAGTGGCTACCATTAATCTGACTATATTAAGGATTTGCAAATCCTTAAACTCTTCAGTCTGGGGGAAGGTGTAATTCTTTGAATTGCTTGTTCTCAAACACTAATTAAGATTAAAATGAGAAATAAAAGCTTTCCCCTGAGGTATCAGCTTTGAGATGCCAAGATAAACTGGAAAAGGAAAATATTTCAAATTACTAGGGGAACAGGGAACAGGACAATAGTGAAAATGTGTCTGGAATCTTTTTTTCTTTCTTGTTCTTGTCTTTCTCCTTTTTTCCCTGTATTTATATACTGAGGTAGTGGGATTTTGCCTCTTCCCTTCCCCCTCCAACTTAAACTTTTCAAGAAACACTGGAATACTTCATATTTGTTACTAACAAAAATTTGTAATATTAATAAAAATGTTGTGGTTTAAGCTGAGCCAGCAACAAAGCACCACAAAGCCGCTCGCTCCTCCCCCCAAGCCCCGGTGGGATGGGGAGGAGAAAATATAAAGAAAAGCTCGTGGGTTGAGGCAAGGACAGGGAGGCGTCACTTACCACTTCTGGTCACAGGCAAAAGACAGACTCAACTTGGAGTAGAAACAAAATCAATTCGATTTACTACAAATCAAATCAAAACAAGGATACTGAGAAGTAAAACCCAAACCTTAGAACACCTTCCCCCACCCCTCCTTCCTTGCCGGCTCAACTCCACTCCCAGTTTTCTCTACCTCCTCCCCTGCAGCGGCGCAGAGGGATGGGGAATGGGGGTTGCTGTCAGTTTGTTACCTGATCAGAAAGTAACTCCCAAAACACACGAAGTACGTTTAGAGAGGAGACATCGCTTTATTCTGTGCAGGTGCAAGGTGGAAGATTTCCACAAATCGAGCACACCTACTGAAGTTGTCAGTCCATACTTATACACTGCAGTTAAAGCACCATGCCTATCTAATACACATGTTCTGCCTAACTATTGCATATTCATTAAGTTGAGCAAGCATGACATGTTCTCTTGAGCAATCATCGCAGAGTCTCCTATGCCAGCACGGGGGTCCGTGGTGGTCTTTGGTGGTCCTTTGGGGAAGAATGCCCCTACTCCTTTTGTCCTTTTATGGTCATGCATCGTCTGAGGACACCAGGGTCTTTGTTTCTCTTGCCAACTCCTCCTTTCTCTATGGGGAAGAAGGATGTATGTCCTTAATTAGCAAGTCTGTGACTCTGAAATGTGCATTATCTGGTGCCTTGACTATTATCCAAACACTCCTTAAGCATCCTCTATTGTAAGCAGAATCTTAAACTAGATAAGCTTTACCTTAAGTACACTGTAATCTGAACAGTCCTTGAATAGCAAGCATACCACACTTCTCATGTTTTAGTTTTTTTCTTTAAGCTATCACCACCTTCTTATTTGTTAATCAGTCTTTTGAATGCTTGAGGCAACAAGTTCATCACATGCTGTCTCTGCCGCTCCTTCCTCCTCGGGGGGAGGACTACTCACTTGTCCCCTGCTCCAGCGTGGGACCCTGCGGGAGACAGCCCTTCAGGAACTTCTCCAATGTCCTTTCCGCAGGCTGCAGTTCCTCACAAACTTCCCTGGCGTGGGTTCTTTCCGCGGGCCGATCTTCAGTCACAGCCTGCTCCAGTGCGGGCTTTACCACAGAGTCACGGCCATCTTGGGGGGCCTCTGCTCCCCCGCTCCCCTCCATGGGCTGGGGGGGACAGCTGCCGTCTCACCGCGGGCTGCGGGGGCATCTCCTCCTCCTCCTCTCCTTCCTCACTGACCATGGTGTCTGCAGAGGGGTTCCTCTCACATTCCAATGCCCCACTCACTGCAGGTTCCCCTTCTTAAATCTGTTCTCCCAGAGGCGCTGCCACCGTCGCTGACGGGCTCGGCCTGGGCCAGCGGCGGGTCTGACTCGGAGCCGGGGAACCTTCCAGCAGCTTCTCACAGGAGCCGGCCCTGCGGCCCCCTCCCCGCTACCAAAAAACCCCACCACACAAACCCAATAGAAAACGTCAAGCTCTTCTTGAGTTATTTATTGAGACAGTACTGCAAATATCTTATGAAATTAAGTGATTTGACTTTTAAAACTTAGTACATCAAGAAGTATTCATTCTTTCCATTTCTACATCTACCAAAGTACTATAAAATGTTTTCTGTGTAAAAAGATAGCAAACCCATCCTTTCACTGTTATTATCAAGTCCTACATGAACTTATTTTCAAAACTGCATACTCTATGCCAGTGTTTAAAAATAGAATGTGTTTGTCTCTCACCCAGGCTATGCACAAGTGTAAAGCAGCGAGTGAAACTTACTAATGAATAATGCAGCTTCCCTGGGAAGAGTGTGTACAGTATTTCCTTTTCTTCTACAGATGTATGTTCTTGCAGTGAACACTTTACCATTATTTCAATCCACATATACAAAAATGCCTGTGTTTACCTAGCAGAACAGAACCTTCTATAATCAATATATGTATCGGACACTGTTTGCCTAACTCTTCATTGTTTCTTGGTAGAAATGTAACTTTGCCGGTTAAAGGCTTGCCTTTTAGTAAGACCAATTAAAGAACTTCTCTTAGTTGGCGGTTGGAGTTTCCAGATCTACTTTGTAGCCTTCATTAGAAAGGCGGCCCTTGCTACAGTCACAGGAGTTCAGTGCTGGTAACATGCTAGCTTTAAGCCAGCAGCATAGTCCAGCTCATCTTTGCTGCTGTAGCTCATTTTTTTTGCATGCTCTTCAGCTTGTAGCTCTTTAAGGGGTAAATACCAGCTGTAGTTAGTGTGTCTCCTAAAAAGATGTTAGTAAGAGTAAGGTTTCTCACAGAACAGAAGAGAGCAAGTGATAGAATTTTGATGGTGGATTATAGCTTGTTCTAAAGCTGTTTTCTTGAGGCTGTTTCACAGTTATGTCCTGATGTTTTTTTAAGTTCCAGAAATTGAACTGAAAGGAGAATCTTGCCGATATTATTTCTTGCTACAAGGCAATGGCTCCGGAGGATGTAAAGCAACCTTGATTCATTCAGCTAGCCAGATCAATGGTACGGCCACTCTTGCTGCAATAAATGGAAAGCTAAAGACAAAAGCAGAAGAAACAGAGTCAAGTAAGAGTTATCACTTATTTATTTAAGAGTACCTGAATGCACACAAATGCTACTAAAATTTATTTGTTCCTTTTATTCATTCTAGTCTGTGTTAAAAAGGAGAAAACAAGGAGGAATATTACATTTTAATGAGTGTATCTATTCTTTAACCAATATTTTGTCAAATTGATAAAAAATATAGTAAGAGTTTGTTTATTCACACAATTTACTACTACCATATTTTTTAAATTGACTATGTAAAGTTGTAGTCAGTCATTTCTCATGACTGTGATTAGTTGTAAATGTTTTAAACTACAGGGACATCCAAGTAATATTAATGCAAATCAAATTTGAAAAAACGTAAAGTTTAAAAAGTGTGTATTGTTGGTGTAAGGACTGAACAGCCCATGCCTAAAATCTAAGGAACTGTCTGTTGACAAGCCTATTTCACTGATGATTTAAAATAAAAACCGCAAGGCCAGCAGACGAGTTGAATTTCATTATAATGTCTTCAGTTACTTCGCAGATGTCCATATTACTGCAGAGTGGTTAGGGTATGAGCTAGCATGCATATCATAGCTGTTCCAGTAGGTAAGAGCATGTATGTAGATATTTATTAAGAGTAGTTGTCCTGTTACAACTACACGTACTAGATAACTGCTAATTTGTGTATTTGCTCTCAATAACACTGACAAAGCAAAAGCGCACAGTGACCTGCATGTTACCCGCTTATTTCCTTATTATCAAACTAAATCCATGTGCGATATGACTGACTGCTTACCATTTGTCCTAATTAAAATCCCATTAGTATGGTGTCAGAAGACTGAAAGTCCTTGACCATATGTTGGGAGAAAACTTTTCTTTCCTGGTATCAAACTTAGGATCTTTTTATCTTCTTCAAATGTCAGTCATGTTAATTGTGTTGTCATTATATTGGTTTTGTACAGAAATTCAGACCCCTATTGCATGTTATCCCCCTGGTGTTCAATTGTAATTAATTTCTTTTTTTTTTTTTTTTTTATGATTAGCCATATTCGAAGTCTGGTTGTTTCCTTTGAATATGAAATTTGTTTATCTGCTGTGTTTATGTCTTCTTTTAAGATGTAATGACCTGGTGTCTCCAAAGTCCTATGAGGGAATCTTAATAATAAATTTATCCTAATCTGTGCAGGCTTCTGTATTGCTGACTTTATCAAGTCTCTGCCACATTTTTGTGGAGAGGAGATTGTACAGAGAGAAAAGAAACTGTCTCGTCTCCAAGTGTTTGCCTTGAAGGAATATCTCAGTAAGTAATGGGGAGAGCACTGGTAGGTCTCAAACTAGTATTTAAAAGGTCTTTATTTCAATGTGACAGCTCACCTTACAAAACCGAGGTACGTTGATCACTTTGTGAAGAAAACGTGGAGCTTTAAAAACAAACTTTTTGTAGTATATCCATGATTGTATGTCAGATAATGACTTTTAAGTATTGAGGAAAAGAGAACACTGAACTTAAAATAAAGTTAGTGGGTGTTTGTTACACTAATACTCTGAATGTTTGAGCATAGTTTTGGAATAATTCTGTGGTACTTGGCTTTTTCTCTGCTTTGGTTTTTTAATGCTTTTTTTCCTCTAAAACCCTTACTGCTGGATGTGCCTTCTACAAAAATAAGAATTCTGTTTTGGGGTTTTCAGGGATTTTTATTTTATGCTTTCTTGCAAAAGCCTTAAACAGCAGAGAAGTATGCATTGGAGATTTATTACACTTATCATATCATTCATAATAATAACTGAAAGGTCATCCTCTGTAGATTTTCATGACTTTGCAGAGAAGTACATTTGACCGTCCTGATGATTTCTGCCTAAGTCCATTGCTCAGAGACTCAATTAAAACAAAAAATGCTTCTGAGTGATTGGCTAGATTATTGAAAATGGCATACTGTGAAGATAATTTAAGTGTATTATCATTAACAGAATACCAGCTTAAGGAAAATAAGATTTCTGCTGATAGTCTTGTCTTCTACCCCCCACCCATCTTGCAGTCATTCTCAGATTCCTGTCTACTTTAACCTTGAGCTTGGGGCTGCTTTAGAGCTTGTATTTTAGTTTGTTTTGAGTGAGTTGCCCATTTCCATTAGGATAAAGACTGAATAGGAGCAGTTGGGATTTGCTAGTCATCCTAAATCATATCAGAATTACCTGACCCTTGATATTCTGACCAAAGGGACCGGAACAGGCTATCAGTTATATTGGAGCCACACTCCTGCAACAGCTGTAAAAATAGGCGGGTAGGAGGTTCTGCAGACTGGAGCTTGTCATGTTTAGGCTCAGCAAGCCCAGATGTTTGTCTCTTGGGGATTCAAACCTAGATATACTCAGTAATGCACATATACAGAAATTAAAGGACTGTAAAAAGGTGATTCACATGTGATTTCAGCTATTCTCACTGCTAAGTTTTTTCACTTGCCTATGGAATAAACCACCCATGCCTTGCTTAAGGGTACAATAGTAAGTCTCAGATTAACTTACTTGTGTTATTGTTTTGGGGTGGGGAATTTTCTTGTTTGGTTGGTTTTTAGCAGGCTTCAGTTATTCTTTGTTACTTAGCAGGTGCAGTAGCTTTTCTTTCTTTCTCTTTCCTTTTATAGAGAGAAAGGAATTGACCAAGCAGCCTCCAGTTATTTCTACTGATGAGTTTAAAAACTTGTTAGAACTTACAAGAGAAAGTTTTTTGGACCTGTGCAACACTAGTCTACCTAAACCTGTTCTACAGAAGGTTGCAAATAAGACTAGGTCATGCACTGTGACTTCTGGTAAGTATCGTTATTTGGAAAATAAACCGGTTATTCTCCTTTGATGTATTTTCATACCTGTTGTCAATTTCTTACTAAAAGAAGGAGAGTCTTTTACCAAAAGAGGGTAAAATAGAAGGAAAAGTAAAGTAGCTTTTTTAGGCCTTTTTGCAAACCAAAATTAATCTCGCATTAACTATTACCTTTCTTTTCCTTGCCAAAAAATTATGCAGAAAAGGTTTCTGATCACAGCACCAGGCAGTTTTTCCTTATATTTATATACTTCTATATATGTATAAAGGAGTTTATATACATATATATATTTCTTTAAAGAATAAGATTCTTTATTTCTATTAAGGGTTATCCACCATGTATTTCTTGCAGAATCTGATTTAATGGAGCCAAATCCATTGGAGTGGCCAGAAAGACATGTTCTTCAGAATTTGGAAAACTTTGAAAAAAACAAACAAAAAATGAGGTAATGGTTAAATACTGGAGATTTTCTTTGCAGTGACCGTTGAACATCACTCTAGAGGAACTGTATAAGTTGATAGCCATTCTGTAAACTGTTTTCAAATATATTGATAGTCTTTCAGAGGAAACATTGCTTAAGGCTAAAACTAAGTTTCTGTCAATTTCCAAAGGTGTATTTTCTTGGTATTTAAAGTAGTATTGTTTTGATTTTTATTGACAAAACGCAACTGAAATTAGCTAAAAGTACCATAGTTCCAAAACTAAGTTACCAAAATGGCACTACTAGAAAATAGTAGCCATAGTAGAAAAACACAAAAGCTTTTTTTTCTGCCAACATGCCCTGGGGAATAAATAATAAAGATAGAGCAGCAGGTTTTGTCAGCATCTATCAATGTGTTTCTAATCTCCTTATATTTCCTAAATAGTCAGTATTTAGTATCAGGTCTCAGGTAATTTTAAAGTAGAATATCCTATTGGTTTTATGTTTGAAATTTATGTTTAGTTTTGTTTTTCCTTCAGTGCTGTTTAAGTAAAACCTATAGACCTGTGTGTCACAGTACAGCCTATTGATTTCAGTTTAGCTCTCACTTAATATTAAGACTTAATGATCTTTGCTAGGTCTTAACATGCTTGCTGACAGACCTTTGAAGCCAGGTGTCCAACTGCGTTTTTCTTAGTCACTTCCATCCAATTTTTGTCTTTAAAATACCATAGTTGACCATGGCCTAGATTGGACTTCTGTGTGTCAGAAATTCTCACATTAGATCTCTGCTTTCTCATAGGTATTATTATTATTGGCTTTTGTCTCAAACAGGTAAAGTTCTTCCTTCTGATTAGCTTTTGAAAAGCTTCCTGAAGGACATTTCTGTTTCATAGTCAGTTCATGTTTATTTCATTGTATTCTGAACTGGTCAGCATGTTGCTTAACAGTAGAAAGAGAGAACTTTGCTATGACTGAGGACATTAAAAAAAAAATAGAGTGGAGAGTTGCATGCAGTAGTGGTTTTATGGTTCCTCTGCTGCATATTCTAAGTCTGTTTGGTTTGGTTTTTTTTTTTTTTTAATTGGAATTAATTTTTGATTCTACAGGTCCATAAATGGAAAAATGAGATGAATAATATTCTTCCCATGTTTTATTTCATAGCTAAGCTCTCAAATCTGGAAGAAATTACTTCCTTCAGTAGGATGGTAGAAAATTTGCATCAATATACTTTATCATGAACATTCATGCAAATGTTCTTAAGGAGCAACCTTGTTCATTCTACTTTGGAAATACATTTAATTGCTCCATACTAGCAATGATTTATTTTTTCTTTTTTTTAATACAACAAGATTACTACATTGAAAAGAAAAAAAATAATCTTAGATTGGTCTTTCTTTTCTTTTCCTTTTTTCAGAGTTTCTATGTTTGCACATTCATCTGAGCAATTGCTGGGGCATAAAGATAGCCAGCGGGAGTCATTGACGTTACTCGATGCTAAAGAATTACTGAAATATTTCACACCCGAAGGGCTACCAGTTGGTGATCTTCAGCCACTACAAATTCCCAAACGGTATGAATCAAGCATGTTAAAACCACTGAAGACCATACTCAGAACTGATGTAGGGGAATGTGAGTAACGACAAGTGAAGTCTCAGAATGGCCTAACTGGATTTGAGTTTGTAACTTGCAACATCCTTGCATCACGTGCCTGCCAGTGAAATCAACTGTTACGGTCCTCCAGTCAGTTTTGCTATTTAGTTCTTTCAGAATCTGAAATGGCTGGAGATGATGATGTTGGTCCTATGCATTTAAATAACAAAATAATCACCTGATACACAAAAGTGTGCCAGTAGACCTTTGCCATGGCTATGTTACAAGCTGCTTCTACCATACGTGTCCATTTCCAAAGAAGTATTTCTAGCAAAGCAGAAGTTACTGTGGCAGAACTTTAATTTTACTGGTGTGATTTCTTTCATTCAGTGGAGGGGATACTAGGTGGGAAGATGGAAGTGTAAAAAAGGCAATAGCTGAGCCTGTTTAACTGTTTGTGTCTCATGTCATGCTGGCCCAGCATTCCTGTCTATATTCTTATGTGGTAAAGTGCTTAAAGGAAACTTGTCTACTCTGACTGCTTTGGAAGTATTCACCCTTAGTGTGTCTGCTTGTTAAGTCTTAGTGTATTAACCACTACTTCTTCAGCAGGAAGATTGATACAAGGAGTTAATGGAATAATTTTCAGGATCTGAACATCTGTTAGAGTTAAGGCCAACCTATATAAGAATCAGATAGTGTTTGTAGAAGCAGAGCCTGTGCTATTTGTGCAGTCTGTCATAGACTGCTAGGTAAGCAAGACAATCATTGTAGTCACTAGAGTTATATTTGTTGACCTTTTTAATGTTGAATAATAGAATATATAATGGAATCATTGGATACAGCCCTCAGTCCTTTTTTTAAACTTCATTATATGTAATAAATTAAGAGTGCTTGTGAGAGGGAAAGGTTCTGTAGCATTTTGGAGATTTCTCTAAAATACTTATTGGAGTTTTGAAACTAACCTAAATATGTTCTGAGCAGAGAATTCAAGCAAGTTAGAAAATAGGCAGTGAAGGTTGAGAGTCTCCTACAGCGTTCTTACAGATGATTTAGGATTTTGGCTATAATGTAAAATATTTTTATTCCAATTAGTTGTGTGGGAAAGAAGTGAATAATTTTTCACTACAAAAATGTTTTTTTAATCCCTGATTTTTCAAAAGCCTCCAGAGAAGGTTTATAGCATAGAATACTTTGATTCTCTTGAATGATTTGCCTGGATTTCTGCCACTTATCATGAGAATGTATGATGATGAAACCTTTGCTTTGTAGTACATTAATGTGAGTCACTCTCATAATACTTAGACATCTTGGATATCTAAGGGAAGTATAAAGCCAAAATCAAGATACTAGATAATAAAGCAGACTAAATGTTTTTTGCTTGAAGGCTACAAGGTCTGCCAATGACTTGTACTGTACGTATGTATTCTGCTTAGTCCAAAAAGAAACCAGAAAACCTCTGAAAATCCATAGCTAGATTGTTGTCTGGGAGATGGTGAACCATTCCCTTTCTGACATACCAGGTTGCTGCTACTGTTGTGTCCAGCAGAACGCTGGACTCCTAGCTGCTCGCCCCTGCTGGGAGGTGCTCTGACTAGATTCTCTGCAATGTTTAGCAGCTTTGCACAGTAGATGTTCAAGTACAGTGACTACAGACCCAAAGATTTTCCTGACCAACAGAAGGAAAAAAGAGATTTTATGACAGACTGGTGAATTAAAGGTGTTTTCACTTGTTTTCCATGTTTGAGCTTAGAGGCGTGGTAGATTAGAGTTTTGGCTGACGGTCTTTCTAAACTACCATCTTGCTAGACTCAGTATCACATCTTTCCTGGGTGTTTTTCCCCAGATAATTTTTCTAGTGGTAATGGTGCAGAGACAGTCAATGTGAATAAAACTTCAAGCAATGTTTAAGTTTCAGATACTGCTATATCTTGCCTTCATCTCTTCCCTTCTTTAGAGATAAATGTTATGTGACTTTACAGGGTATGCTAGGATCTGGCAGCAAGCTCCTTCTGTCTGTCTTTCTACGGCTTATTCTGTTGAAATACTTTTAAATACATTCATATGATTTAGTTGCAGACAGTTACTGGCTGGAATTCAAACCTCACAGGAGGCAAGTGGTTAGTTACAAAGCCTGGGAAAGGTAGAGACAACAACTGTTGTTGTTAGGCGAGACAACTTGAAGCTAAAGGGAAGAAATTCACTGATTATAGCACTGGATTGAGAAATGGGACGTCAGTTCGCAGTTCCTCACAGTTCCTTCTACTACTCAGGTGTCCCATTGTGAAATGGGGTGACAGTTGCCTGGTTTTATTAATAAATTATTCGGAGTAGTGACCTCTAAACTGCTTGAAATGTCTAGGAGCTTCCGTAATAATAATAATAGCTCAGCAGGTATTAGTTAGTTGAACTTAATTCTCACTTCAATAAAGATTTAATTTTCTATCGATGCTGTACCCCAGGGGCTTAGCTACAAGGCATGCTGTTTTGGTCTTCCTATGTCAACACATTTGTTTCTGACTTCTGGAAGTATAATTTATCCTGATTGTAACTCGTTAAAATAGATCTGTATTTTTTTTCCTTTCAGTGAAAACGCATTCCTTTTGACACCAGAGCTTACTCCTCGGAAACTCAGAGGTTTGCCTTTTGAAAAAGCAGCTGGATGCCATTATCATGGACTTGAGTAAGTTTCCTGGCTTCTGTTCCCAAAATTATTTTTCAGCTTCCAGTCAAGGTATAATTAGAAACATTTCAAGCAAGATGAACATTAATTATGGAAAACTTTATGTATCCTCTTCCTTCATTGGAACAACTTTGCACATGCCACCTCTCCCTTTCTTACCTTTATTTTATTCACTGGTTTAAATTGCAACACTCCTGCCCTGATGGTAATGTAAAAACCTGTAAGGTTTTTTTCTAAGTTGTACTGCTGTAGCTATTCTCAGTGTGTCTGAAAATTTTAATTCAGAATTAGAAGTGGCAAGGGGAAGAGGGTTCATTAGTACATATCAAGTCCCTGGAGCAGCACATGTGTGAACTACATACATAGTTTCTACTTTGATATTAAATTGTAGGCACTTTCAGACTGATAGTCACGAGGTTTATGAGACCTGCTGTGAAGCTACCTGTATGTTCAAGGAACCTGAAAACAACACCAGCAGGCAAGTGTTAGTGGTAAGAATCTTCAAAAGGATTGATATGTTTAGGACTGTATTTAGTTCCAGACAGCCAGTGTTATGTATTTGTTATTGAGGAGAAGAGGAAAAGGACATAAACAAACACTAGAGTAGATAATTCAGCATAACTCTTCCATGCAGACAGACTCTTAGTCTTAACACAGTATATATTAAGAAATGCAGTGGATACCAAGTGTAGGCAGTTCAGCCTTCATGCAAATTTCTGCCACTTCCTAAAATCACATTTTCAGATTATCAGAATGCTAATCAACTGCACAAATAGTTTGGTTAAGCCTGTGTTTTAGGTAATTTTAGCCACATTCTCTAGGGAAGCGAAGCAGTCATTCTATCTGTTCAGCTATCTCTTTCTTCTCTTTTTCTAAGTGATAACTCATGAACCTGCTAGCCTTTTTAGGTTTGTAATGAAAGGCACAGAGAGGCAACTAGGTAGATTGGAGAAATGCAGATTTGTACTCCCAGGTGTGGGAAGGAAGCACTTGGCCATTGTCTGTTGGTATGTGGTAGCTTGCTGACCTGCCTGACTTCAGCAGGGAGTGTGGATGGGGATTCAAATTGGGCACCGCACAGCTTGTGCTGTCTCTTCTCATAGCAAAATATGACGGGTAGAGACCACAGGGAAGCCTGGATATTGTGGAGAGGAGAGAAACCCTGGCATGTTAATATTACAAGGGGAATGTGCTAGCAATAAGGGAGGGAAGCGGTAGAGTGAGATGGTAGAAACTAGTGTGAAAGGGAGGAACCCATAGCTGTACAACCAGAATATATTGTAGCAAGAGTATCATATGGTCTTTTGGAGCAGATGTGTTTTGTACCATGCAGTTGTGATTGCGGTTTCCATCTGCATAGCTGTATTTATATTTGGAAGTAAAGTCTTGTCAACAAAACCAGGAGTAGCAGTTATGATTAAATCAAATTTCTGGTGTAATGAACCTGCACCAAACACTTGAATCCTGTGTTGCAAGAAGAAAGTAATTGCCGTTAAAGCAGAGTGAGTAAAATGGCAATTTAACTTCTAAAGATAAAAACATTTTTATCTTTGTAGGGCATGTGATTACTCAGAGGTCTGAGAATATAAATAAGGAAAATTAAATACCTTGAAATTTGTAAGTTAAGAGAACTTACTCTTATCAGATAATGAATTTATTTCTAGTGGAAAGTCTTACTCAGCTGTAGACTGAGTAGACTCACCGGTCTGTTATTAGAAAAGTGATTTTCTCCCTGAATATGAAAATACTCCAGAAAAATCAGATCTAGCAATTTAACGTGTCTCTGTGTTAAGAGATAAAAGTAGAGAATATGTCTAGAGTTTCTAAGAGTAGGAAACATTGCTAAGTAGTTTGGAGGGTGGGCTGAGAGATAGCTCACTTTATTCAGAAAGTTTGTTAAGAAAAGGATGGAATAATACTGGATAATACTGTTGTCTTTCCCTGTGTAGAGGTAGTGTAAGTTACTGGGCGATGAAACATTGGTCTGTTGCAGGGAATCTTGGAAATCATTTACACAAGAGAAAAGTTAGTTAAGATGCATTTTGTATTGTAATCTCATGAGTATGTTTCACTGAGTTAGCACTGTTCATTTGTTCTCTTCCAGCTCCACTGCATTTAATACAGTTTCTTCTTTTGATTTGGTTGATTCTTTGTAATCAACAGGAAGCTGGATGCTTGTTCAGTGACACTTTTGTATTTTTAGCATTTAAAAAATGTGACTCTCTCATATAACAGTGCTTATCTCAGACAAAGCTAAAAGTTGTATTTCCAGAAGAGTGCAATTAGCAAAGAATCTGTACTAAATAGCATTTAAAACACTTACCATGCCCTGTCTTCCTCATACTTACACTCAGTTAATACAATCTCACAGCAACCTAGTTTTTGGCACAACCTGGCCCTTCCTAAAATTATGTCAGTATCGTTGCATTTGGGGATTCCTGAAGTACTCATAACTTGCAAATTATGTGTATTGTACTTCGGGATGTTTTCTTCAGGAGTTTCCTATGTGATTCTCTTACGGCATATGCACTGAAGAAATCTTGAGTTGTTTGGTTGGTTTGGTTTGGTTGGGGATTTTTTGACTAGGAATGTTGCATTGTCCCAGGAAGAAATGGAGGCATATTGTATGATCATATTATCATATTAGACTTTATAATTTTATGTAATATAACCTGATATTTTCTGAGTCTCAAAGTTTTGGTGGATGCTTGCAACATCTGAGGTCTGAAGATACTGTATCCATTATGGTGTGCTGGGTTCATCATGTATTTGGGTTCTGAGTTATCCTCATTGCTGTTTTATTGGAGTTTCACACTGGTTAGAATGTTAACAGGGGTAATATCTGTTAAGTACAGACTGAATCTGAAAAACGGTAAAATCTAAAATAGACAGACTGGTAATACAAATGTAACAGAGCTGACTATAAGGAGCAAAAAGTCCATTGTCAGCATCCTAATCCATCACTGAATTGTTCAAGGGAAAAATTCTGCTAATGTCCATAGAAATCTTATTTGTAAGACCACGGGGTAAAGACTTACAAATAGCGTATGATTCAGCTTCTTCATTGGAGTTAGACTTAAATATAGCTAAATCCATCAGGCATGTGTTAATTTACTGGGCTGTTTTAAGGTATCTTTCAGAACAATACACCAGTCCAAACAAAAAGAGTTTTGGAGCTTATATGATTGTCAAAAGTAAGTTGTTCTGGTTTTTTTTTCTGATTGTAATAAAGCAGAGACTTCCTCTCACAGATTTTTCACCAATTACAATTTCAGATATTGTCTAGATAACAGAAGAGCCTTAGAGAGAGATGTGGGATACGCTGAACTTCAAACTCGTCTTATTCGCTATGAAACTCAGACTACTTGCACCAAAGAGTGCTGCCCTGTGCCGATTGTCTTGAGCCCTCTCCCATCCCCTGCAGTCTTGTCAGAGCCTGGAAGTGTCCCTGATGGAGAGTCTTTACAAAGTGAATTCAAAACAGAGGCATCAAGGCTAAAACGCAGATCAAAAGACTTGGATTGCTTTTATCCCAAGAAAAGGTAATGCACTGAATAAAATAAATCCTTAGCATGAAATATTTCAGTAGTCTCTTGTGAAATGCATCTTTTCTTTCATCTTGAAATGTTTTTAGTGAAGCTATCTAGACAAATGTTCTAGTTGTTTAATCCTCTTCTGTAGGTTCTTTTTTTTTTTTTTCTCAAGTGTGACCTTTCATTGATAGCATTAGATTAATCAAAACCATGCAGCACAGGCAACTTTTATTTAAGAGATTTGGGGTTGTATCTTGCAAAGTCTCAAGTGCCTTTGAAAAGATGACAGATAGCCTCATCTAGAACCAAAGCTGTCAGTGCTGTTGCAGTACAAATAAACAACTAAAGGTTTAGAAAGCCAAGCACTGTACAAACAGATAATTGAATTCCTAATCCAAAGGACTGCTGGTGTAAGATGACCTACCAAAATTCAAACTTATTGTCAGCCTTGTTTATTAAAGTCTTTTCTGGAAGTCTAGTTTTTAAGACTTCCCTTTGTACCTTGTCCTCACTCTGAAGATGCAAACTCTTTGCGTCAATAAAAAATAACTGCTGTGTAACACTACTTCTGAATTCACTTTTTACTGTAATACTTCACTTCTTCCTTCCTTCCAGTTTCATACCCTTTGCAGTCTAATCACAGTAAGCCTTTAACAGAGGTGTGGTTTCAGGAATATTCATGTCTTTTTGCAGCTTACTGAATAGTTGGAAAAGAAGATGCAATTGTACTTAGCACTTCATAAATTGGAGTTTCGGAATTACCAACGCTCTTACAGTTGAAGGATCAAGCAATACAATGTTCCAATAGAATTGTAACGTTCAACTTCTCATAGTTAAAGATGAGTTGTGACATTCCTGTAGGGCAAAAAGAAATTAGATAGTTTCAAGAAGCTTTGTCTTATCCTGAGACTGGAGGCCATCAAAGTCTACTCTTCCTAGCTATCTAGGTGAAGGGTCCATATGCAAACTACCCCTTCTTCCAAAGAGTTTTGCTTCTTAGTTATCTTCTTGCTTCAGTTTGTTTCTAGATTTTTTTTAATCAGAGGTGCAATGGGTCTACATATCAGAGACCAAATCAGTCAGTAAAGTGTTCTTCTAATACAAAAAAATGTTACATAATAGAATCCTGTCTGCTGTTTTCAGATTCTGTTTGTAAGAATGTACAGTACTTAATACTCTTAGCAGCAGCCTCTATGGCAGAAAGAAAGGCACCAAAAGAGTCAGTACAAAATCTAATAGTTCTTTTTATCTTTTCTAATAGTTCTTTTTATCTTTTTTTTTTTTTTTTTTTTTTTTTTTTCCCCAGGCTAACCAAATCTGAGAGTACAGATTCCCTCCTCTCTCAGACAAGCGGAAGTAGTGGGAATCACTATACAGCTGCTGTAGCGAGGAAGCGTTCTGAAAGATCAGTTTCTTTAGCTTCGATGGCTTTGAAACAGCCTGGTCAACCCCACAAAGTAACCACTAAGGTTGTCTCAGCGAGTTGCATAAGTGCAACCGAATCTGAGACTTCAAAGCCAGCTAAGGAATCGAGATCCCAGAAACATACAAGGGTAAAGGTCTATGTTTTTTGCTTAGTGAAAAAGCATCTGCTTAACTTCTTTCCATGTGACTTTATTTTTTGAATGTTTTAACTGAAAGTGAACTGTCTTCACCTCTTTGTTATTATTAAATTTCATTCTGTTCACTTGCGTAAGTGAATCCTGAAGGCACTGAGGAGAGTGCAGCAGAAACAAGGAGTGAAAAAGTATGTAAGAAGTATTATATCATGCCCAGGGAATTAAGGCTGAAAGAGATAACTAGGAATAAAAAAGGTGGGGATGGATATAATGAGTAAGAGTTATGAAATGTAGAAAATTAATATAAAATCTAAAGGTACCAAAGAAATATCTGTGCCAGAAGGGTCAAAGCCATTGTAGAACAACAGACTATTCTGAGAATAAAAAAATATTCCAATAGTTGTTCAAATCCATGAATTGAGATGACATTTAAATACTTTGGTACAATAATATTTAATTAATAGCTGTATATATTAGGAATGCCACTTTTAAAATAAAGTACACAAAAGTGTTTCTGGCTTGGTGATACTAATTTTAAAGTTATCCCAGGGTGCTAGAGAGGACACTGCATGAATGTTGATGTTGTACTGTCAAAGGCAAGTTGGGATGACCCAAGTAAGCGTAAATTGGTGTGACTCATTCAGACCTACAGCAAAGTTTAAATATCTCTGATATAAAGAATGTCAGAGTATATTTTCTAATCTGACTGTAGTGTCTGATTTTTTTGTATTATTATTGTTTTTCAGTATGGATGTGTCAAATGAGAATATCAATGTAAAGGAAAGTTATATATATATATATGGAGAAGAGAAAACCCAAGCCATTACCAATTTTTTTCTGTCTTCCAAGCCCCATGTGAATATTCACTGATTCTTTACATTGCTTTGTCATGTAAGCATTCCCTTAATTTTTTGAGATGAAGGAAATGGAAATAGATTGTTAATAACTCTGCCCGAATTTGGTCAGTGGGTTGATGGCATTTGGCCGATGGATTAATGACAGAGGCAAGATTAAAAAAGATACAGTGTTCATTTTGGTGTTTGGTTTTTTGTTTATTTTTTTCTTCCGTTGGACAATTTTTCATGCCAATAATTGGGATGAACTTTTGAGTGTGTTTCTATTTTTCCAAGATGCTGAAGGAGGTGGTTGCTAAGACTCTTCAAAAACATGGAATTGCAGAGGATCACAAGTGCTTTGCATCATGCAGCCAGCGTCTATTTGAGATATCAAAGTTCTACTTAAAGGTAATTAGAAGACATGCTCTTACAGTTGGTTGTTCTTAGTCAAGTGAATCCATTCCTGAATAAAACTTGAGATGGACCGTGTGATATTCAGACTTGATTAAGCTAATGTTTCCTAGTGGTGTGTTAGTAGTGTGTAGAGTGTGTGGATAAACCTTTGGACTTGTTGCCAAATGCAGAAGCTAGTTTTACAGTATATTTTGGTGGGTGTTTGTTTTTAAACCTTATAAAGCGGTTGTCTTTTATGTGAGATAACATGTTAAAGCAGTGGTCATGCTTATACTATATTGCTTCCTTAGCTGTTGTAGCTATCTCCTAGCCATAGCTGTGACAGCTCAGTTTCTCACTTTTTCTAAGGCCATTGGCTCAATAGGTGGCTTACACAACTGACTCAGAAGTTCTAGTTCCCTGACATGCTCACAGAAGTCCTTGTAAATGCATTGTAGATGTGCACAACTACGTAACGCATACTGACTTGGCAGCACCCTGTAGAATTGCGTCAACCTCATTTTTAGGAGAGGATGAGAATTCTTTCCACAATACCTAGGAGACTTTGTAAGTCAATGCTTGAGCTGATGTTACTTAGGGCACAAAATCAAGTTAACTTACAGTACACAGTGTTTAAAAGTCATTGCTCACAAGCTGAGCTGCTGTTTCTGTTCACTTGCATGCGTTTAGCCCACCAGTATTTGTCAACTAACTCAGTTTAGTCAGCTTCAGTAAAGGTGATTTAGGCTAAATGAAGTTGCAGTTGAAGAGGGCTGAATGCTTACACAGACAATTAGAACATCTTGCTGATGAGCACCAACTTCTTAAGTAATTAGAACGCAGTTGCGCAGGCATTCTGTAAGCACTCCCAAAATCTCCCCAAAATATGCCCTGAAGGAAGATCTTCTAATCCAAAATCAGGAAGGGCTGTGTGTAGGGATGAGTGAGTAGGGTAAATCAGATGGGTTCACAGTTCCATTCCAAATAGAAGAGCAAAAGGAAGAGTACTGCAGTGATCCTGTTCTTCGGAAAGCTGATCTAGAGAGAGCTGTAGCAGGATTTTTTTCTCCTGAGCATCTTGCAGCCCCAAGTCTGTGGGAGCCCTTCAAATCCTTTTCTGTGCTGTGTGCTTCAGAAGCATGATCTCATAGGTATCATTTTTCTTTGGAGACAAGTAGTAAATTAATTTTCTTAGCTTTCCTTTCCTTTCCCTTGTCTCATAGGCAAAGTTATGTGCTTGCTTTGTTTAAGAGAGTGGATTAGGTTGGGGTAATTGGACTGCAAAACAGACAAGCCATTCTAGGTTTTTCCTTTCTTGCACTGATTTTCTTTCTCTGTGTCCTCTTCACTGTTCTTTGCCAGAACTCTGTATTGCAATCTAAGCAGT
This sequence comes from Aquila spilogaster, assembly GCA_024606505.1. Lineage (NCBI taxonomy): Eukaryota > Metazoa > Chordata > Aves > Accipitriformes > Accipitridae > Aquila > Aquila spilogaster. The sequence continues at coordinate 19,336,766 of JANHGO010000063.1, read as the reverse complement.
TGACTTCCATGTTTATATAGAAATAAAATTTCAATCAAGATTGTAAGAACTTTGAATATCATTTAAGAAAAATTCCATTTCTGGAAGTGTGTGGAAGGTTAGGAAAAGCGTGACTCAATCATACACTTGACTATTAGGTTTGAACTTCTGTAGGGAAATCTGCAACCCATTGGAATAGATTAGATTATTTCTTTTTTAAAAAAACCCAAACCAGTCAAGTAATTCTTCTGTGGTTCTGAACAAGGTGATAAAAGGGTAACACCCTCCCTGCTTATTAGGGCTGTTATAATCCAAATTAGAGTGAGCGTATGAGTTTGCTTATTTCTGTGGCTTTGTGTTTCATATTTAGGATCTTAAAACTTCTAGGGGACTTCTTGATGAAATGAAGAAAACGGCAAATAACAATGCTAAACCGGTAAGACCATTTGTTTACTTGTTCCTGTAACTAGCCAAGGCTAAATGTAGCTGTGGCAGCTTGGCTGTAGGATAGTTTAGTCCGCAGCTTTAAGAGATGAAGAGATGCATTCCTATGGCCGTGGGTCTCATTTCGCTCTCTGATCTCACAAAAACTTTCTCTCAATCGGTAGTCCCACGGCAAAATTTCCAGTTGCAGATATTCAGGTTTTAGATGGTATTCTAGTTATAGCTGCCAATATGATATGCCAGAGTGAGAAATGGAAATGAAGGCAATAAATGTTTCCACATCACTGGCAAAAAAAAAGAGAGACGAGATTTTTCTTCGTTTGAGAGAAGCCTGGATCATTAGGGAATTCTTTACTTGTGTTGGAGGAAATAACATTTCTTTTCAAAGGTTAGGAAGCAATAAAGGGATCTATAAAAGGAAATAAATTTCTTAAAAGAAGCAATGAAAATTAGTAATTTTAATCTTGGGAATAACTGTAAGCACAAGGGATATCAGATGAGCTTAGTTGTGCCTAAGGTGGGAGTTACATGAACAGTAGCAGAGTAAATAGCAGGAGTAAATACTCCTGTCCTCCAGAAATTAAGTAACTCTGATTTAAATAATGAAGAACAGGCTGAAGTGAGTCCCTGATTAAAAAAAAAAAAAAGTATCATGCATATTTACAGTACAGTTTTCAAAATCATAAATTAAATGGAAGGATTTGGACTGGGGTAGTTAAATAAGAAAACCCAAGCTCTTAAGGAAAACTGCTAGATCCCCACAAAATTTATTCTATGAGAGCAGTATTTATTGTGTTCTGTACTGTGTTCACTTGTGAATTGCTTCGTACAGGTCATGAGGTTTCAAAAACTACATGGGTTGTGATGTTTGGTGTTGAACTGGGATATTGTGATGATACACTGTTTCTCACCACCATCTTTGCCTGGGGAGGTGTCATGGTTTAATCCCAGAGGGCAACTAAGCACCACACAGCTGCTTGCTCACTCCCCCCCACAGTGGGATGGGGGAGAGAATCAGAAAAAAAACCTTGTGGGCTGAGATAAAGGCAGTTTAACAAGACAGGAAAGGAAGGGAAAATACTATTACTACTACTAGAATATACAAAACAAGTGATGCACAATACAATTGCTCGCCACCCGCTGACCGATACCCAGCCAATCCCCGAGCTGCAGTGTCCCTGGCCAACTCCCCCCAGTTTATATACTGGGCATGACATAGTATGGTATGGAATATTCCTTTGGCTAGTTAGGGTCAGCTGTCCTGGCTGTGTACCTCCCAGTTGCTTGTGCACCCCCAGCCTCCGCTGCCAGGGCAGTATGAAAAGCTGAAAAGTCCTTGACTTGGTATAAACACTGCGTAGCAACAACTAAAACATCAGTGTGTTATCAACATTATTCTCATCCTAAATCCAAACCACAGCACTATACCAGCTACTAAGAAGAAAATTAACTTTATTGCAGCTGAAACCAGGACAGGAGGCCAGTTGGTAGTTTTATGTGTTTGCTGTTGGCAGAGGCATTAAAATTGGGCATCTCTTAAGCTGGCCACCTCTCCCTGTATTAGAGAATACTTTGAAACTACTTTATAAAAAATATGACTGCCCAGGACTAGTCAGTGCTCTGAACAACTACCCTGTTTGGGAGACAGCAGTAATAATGGTGGCAGATACAGCAGTGTACAAATTATTCTTTATCCTTTCTTTTACAGCTTGAGGAATTTTTTGTGCTGGCTACACTAGCTGTTTAGCATTGTGTGTGCACCTTGTTGCTAGTCCATGGAGAGAGTGGGGTGAAGTAGCTCAGTTCAGGGAATCTAAAAATGCCTTTTTCTAAAGACAAAGCATTCTGTAAAATTAAATACAATTCTTGGGTAATGCTGTATCCTTTCAGTTTATTAACAACTCTTTCTCCTTTTGAATGGATTACTTTTAAAGCCTGTTTAGTAAAGACCACACAGGTGGTGATAAAAGGTGGTGATAGAGAAAGAATTGATAGAGTGTATGAGATGTTCTTAAGTTGCTTTCAAGATCTGGAGTTACGTAAATAATTTGTTTTCTTATTTATTTTCCCAGGTGATTGAATGGGTTTTGGAGAAGACTGGCAAGTAGAGGTACTGAATGGGTGCTATTCACACCTTCCTAAAAACTGCGGAGACAGAGCACTTCCGATTGTAAGAAAAGCCTTATACTGCCCAACACAGGTGCACACATATCTACACACCAGAAGGACTTTGGTCAGCATAATTATGTAGACTCAATTCCCAAGCACAGTAGCATGTTTTGAAACTTTTTATACTGAAAGTTTTAATTTTTTAAAAAATTCAAATGAAAAAAGTTTTTATATTATAAATATATACATATTTATTATGTTTCATTGTTAAAAGGAATATAGCTTGACTTGGTTTGATAAAGCTTTGTATGTTTTTCAACCCATACATTTGTTTTTTATGTGAATAAAAACCCCACCAGATTTAATTTTAATAACAAAACTACTTTGTTTTACCTTTTTTGCATTAAGACCTCTATTCTATTTATTACTACTTGCTGTTGTATAAACAGTGTTTACAGCGTTGACCGTTGACATTTTATAGAATAATTAAGAACAGTTCCTATTCTGCAGGTGAAAGCAAACATAATTAGAATTTGAGTCACAGTTATCTCTGTGTTGTAGTATAACAAAAAAAAAAAAGCATGTCTTTTGAAACTTGATGCAAGGTCCCATTAAAGAAAGGATCATTGTTTTACAAGCTGCATTTCTGGTATAATTTCATGTGTACTCTCTGTAACACTCCTTAGAAACAATTCATAACAGAGTTCTGAGATTTCTTTTCATGGGGGAGGAGAAAATCAGAATATAGCAGTAATGGTGATTGTGAGAACTGTGAAAGAGCTGGCATGCTATGATAAAATGTAATGGAAAGAATAATTTCTACCTGAGTTGCGGGCATAGTGAAATACTAAATTCAACCTCAGTTTGCTTAAGTCTCAGGCATGTACCTCCTTGTATAAGTGCAATTATTCAAGTTAGTATTATGTTGAGAGGAGGAGTTCCTACCAAAACAAATATATTTCACAGCTTTCACTGTAAGGATTTCCTGTTCATCATATAAACTAATGATTAAAATTGAGAGAGATGCAGTGTTATTGTTTGCTATATTCTCCTGGAAGAAAAAGGGATTAAGTAATACTAATATAAACAAAATGTAATATTATAAAAAAGTAATTGAACGAAGCCATGTGTAGCTTAGACTTAATACTGTAAAATCTACTCATTCTCTGAAGAGCCTTACTGATTTTGTGACATTTATTCTTTGCTTAATTCTATTTTGTGTAAAGCCAAGCCCTAAGGAGGTTTTTCACGTCTAACAGGATCTTGCATTTAACTCTTCTGTTCCTTTGTTCCAATGTGTATTGTTCTCCTGAACTCTACAAGACCTTTTCTGTGTGGGTGTGTACTTTTTTTAACTGCACTCAGAGCCTCAGCAGGAACGCTGTGTAGCTGTTTTACTGTGACAATGGGCTCTAGTGAGTACAATGGGCGTCTTAGCCCAGGACAAACACAACTACCTAGGACCGGGATTACATTTGTCTGCAAAATGCCACACGTCTATAGCATCCCGGTTCTACTGATCTGATGAAATAGAAATGCAATGAAGGTAGATATTTAAATAATTATTTAATAAGTGCATGCACGAAATTGCTCCCATGTATCTATTACTGTGTATGGTTCACATTTCTTTGCATTCAAGACAGAAAACAAGAAATTAATCAAGACATTAATCTTCATTAACATTTAATACTGAATAAAGAAAGTCTCTACTTCCAAATAGAGAGAGAAAAGCCATTACAATCTCATCTCTTCAGGCTGAATGCTGATACTTTTGTCTAAATACTAAAGCACGTCACCGAAAGTTGCATTTCCTCCTTAATTTTGGAGGGGTTTATAAACTTGTAATTACAAAAACTTTGTAGTTAATAAATTATGCAGAAGTTGATAAGCAAAAGTACAGAAACTCTACATTACATAAAATACTTGAGGCTAATTGCCGTGAACTAAGAAAATCCCTTTCAGGAAAGTAATTAATACTCTTTAATGGGCTTTCTTGATGAAAAACTATCTGCACATATCTGCAGAAGGACTTCTGTAAAAAGGTGCTTTTTAAAATTATTTTTTATTATTTTCTCATTCCTCCCTTACCTCTCTATAGTGTCCATAGTAAGCCCTGGATGTAGATACTAACTATCTTACTTCAAGTAGAAGCCAGTGGTTATTGTTTTAATTAATTCTGTAGATTCAAAGGCTGGCCTGAAATAATCAGCAGGAAAGCAGTTAGGGAAACATAAGCATTTTGATGTATTATTTGTTTGAACGATTCCCAGTGCTGAACTAATACAATCCTGCCCATGTCTCATTTGCTCTTTGTTACTACGTTGCAGGGTTTTTTAGGGTAAGTGATAGCTCGTTTATTATCATGGCTTAACACTGTGCCCCATTTGAGCTGTGATAACTGTCCTTGTCCATGCTCTTAACCTACAAAAAAGCATGCAAAATAATTTCACCTGGTCTACCGTAACAGCGCAAAACCAAATCATCTTACACGTGTCGTAGTTCAAAAACCCCACACTAAGAGTTCCCACAGCTCATGTAACATGTTATAACTTACATGATACAGAATGTAACATCACCCTTTGCCTCTGAATTTCAAATTATTTTCTTGTTTGAGGGTGCTGAACCCCAAATCCAGTCAGCCCTATGCATACTTTGGGCGCTTGCTTTCATGTTTTTTAGAAGTCAGGATATAAGTCATATTCACCAATATACAGTTATGGTTTGCCCATAATCCATGTTATATGCTTATACAAGATTGGGTAAGACAACACTGATGTGGTTGCGATTACTTGGTGATATGATTACTTGTAATATTACAGCAATTGCATGATGAATATCACCGGGCTACCACAGAACTTAACTTGGGTACAAATGCTTTTCCAAATTCACAAACTCCCTTTTCCATATTCACAGTTCTCCCTGGGGATTTGTTTTCTAATGCCTCTAATTCAAGCACAGAAATTCTGACAAAGGAAACAAACTGAAAAGCTAATCCCTTCTGGAAAAAGTAGCTGGTATGTTCACAAGAGGTTGTTATCTTTGTTACTTAAATATTTAATGTTTTTCCCTCATGCTTTTAAACTAAACTTTTGCCCTAGTTAACCTAGGGGTTTGGTTATGTCAAGCAGGCTGAGTTTCTCGAAATTTTGCTAGTATATTATTATCTGCTCTTTAAAATCAAAGTCACCACTGAATTCAGAAGCGTCCATTTTAGATACAATTCCCAATTGCTTTATAGTAATAGTATATACAGTAATAGTGTGTGTGTATATATATATAGTAATATATAATACATACTATAGTAATAGTCTATATATATATAGTAAATAGTCCCAGTAAACAGCTAGTTATAAACCTACCAGTTTGACTCTTACGAAAAATAAGATAAATTTACCAATCAATGATAGTATAACAATCTGGGGCACATCATTTGTTTAGGCCCTGATTCTGCTTCCACTGAAACTGAAGAAGCTCCAATTAACTTTTAAACATGGGTAAGAGGACATTGAGAAGTCTTGCAGATGGAAATCAAATCAACTTCTACTTCAAATCAGCTGTGCTTCTGAATGTGAAGAGCTGGATGGAGCGTGCCTCCATGTCCTGTGACAAGAAAGAATACTTACCTTCCGCAGAAGGAGAAAGCACTTGTTTCGTTATTTGGAAATGACCAATTCTAATGATGTTCGTGGTAGCCATTTACTTGGTAGCACATAAAGAGTTGTGTTCCGATTTATAAAGTACCTTAAGAGATGCTAGTTCCATTTAAAGAGCAAGACTCTTAGGAAACACAGTATGTTTCCCTGAACACACTCAGATCAGCTTTATTTTCTTTTATTTTTTTTTAACAAACACCTTGTATCACATTTTTCCAATAACATATATGTTCCAATATGTATCCAAGTCTTTTTAACGGTGAAGCTGCTATACAAACTTTCTGATCAGACCGTTCCATTTACAGTCAGTATTTTGTGAAAAGAGTGAAACTCGGGAATATCCCTTTTTAGGGTTTCCATGCAGCTGGTCTGCCATACCTCAGATCAGACTGAAAGAAGAGGCTTAAATTCCCACAGTTAGCTTTTCTATTTGGGCCACTAAATTAAGAATTAAAGTAGAAGGGAAGAAAACCATCTTTTTTTCCATAACCATTCATAAGATAAGCAAGGCACATGTTGGCCTCACTCCTTGAATGCAGAAGCTCGAGCAGAAATTTCTGCTCTTTTTTTTTTTTTTTAATGACTTCTATAACCACCCAGTTAAGTATAAGCAAGAGAGAAAGCATTGTAACTTCAGCAGGTGAGTCTGAGCGACCTTGCCCAGAACATCCCTGTGGCCTTTCAGTAAATGCCAGCAGCAAAAAAAAAATGCTGCGTACTTATGCTTTCAGCCTGTCATCAACAGTGCCACTATCACATGAACACCAAGCTTACTTGATAGAAAGCACCAATGCACCATTGACAGTACATTAATACTTTTTTATTTTAATTTTTTAAAAGTCATTCCATCAATACGATGAATAATTCTCTCAAGTAACTGAATTTTTAACAGAATGACTGAGGTTTAAAGTGTAATTTTCCCCAGCCCAAAACCAAAGGACAGCCTTTGCAACAGCTTATTTGGGTACAAAGTAACCTCACCTCACAAAAATCCAATAAATGACTTTATTAAATATATTCTTTTCCTCTAAAATATAAATATTCACTATACTCTTATAAATGTGGAGTAGGTTCATATTTCATTTGTCTATCCCATCCAAATATGAATCAGTCCAAAATCTGAAAATGAAGAAATAGCATCTGTAATTATCATTATTTTTTCTATAAATATATATAATATGAATTTTCTTTGCAAACTGTTTAGTTATTCATTTATACTTCATATAGTACTGAGCACCTTAGATTACATATTGTGTCATTTAATTGTTGGTACTAATATAGGAATTTGTAATATTTACAATGCACATACATGTTAGGTATAACATTCCAGTGATTTGTAAGTGTTAAAGGAACAAGGAAATAGTGCAGTATAGTTTACATATGTATTTAACCTACCCCACTGTATGCAAGTTTTCACTTCAACCTCTGAACTTTTATAGGAGCCTGTGTCCAAATTTTTAAGTTATACTTTGGAACAGCAATAAAAATGTCCTGAATTGCTTTTTAAAAACTTCACACAACTGTTTACTTGACGATGTGATGTGAGTCCGTACTCAAAGCCCCAGTCCCCCCAGCGTACCGACTGCTCTCAGCTTCTCAGAAGACGTTCTCCTAGAAGCTTCCAAGCCAAAGGACACCCAAGTAACCGCCACAGAAAGTTAAGTGAACGGCAGTGGTTGCTAAATGAGAAAAGTCCATTTGGAAATTATTGGAGAGTTATGCAACATGTTATCTCCTACCTTGTGAATTTACACGAGGAATTAATTTTTAAGTGCAAGTACCATGACAGTAAAAACAAAGTTCACAGCTGGGTGAATCCCCTCTCAGGCTTGCTTTTGACTGGTGGGAGGTTCTGGGAGTGGGGCTGCTCTTCCAAATGGCGATTTAGCTGTTGTTCTTCAATGATCATTTTCTGTATTTGTGGATTCAGCCCATCATCTTAATTTTTTAATTAGTTTTGATGATTAAGATAGCTATGGAAACCACCACAAATTAATTCCTATACTGTGAATAAACAGCATGACTTACACTTAACTTTCAAGACTTAGCTTAAAAGCAACATGGAACCAAACTGTGTTTCTAATTTTCCTCTTTGCCAGCCAAGTGACGCTAAGTTGAAACTTAATGTGCTTTCTCAAGAATAAAAATGTTGTAATATGACAAGTGAACTTCCACAAACTTTGGATTTATTACTTCCTGTACAGTTCCTGTCCTTCAAAGTATGAATTGAGGGCAAAACTCTAAAAGCAAACAAAATCTCACCCCTATATGAAGCAGTTCTGTTTGCAAAGTAAGAGCAACATAAATGCCATCTCTGTTCTGCTTCCCAACCTGACCACGTTAAGCCAATTTAGTAGTTCCCTGTTCCCACCTGACCACATTAAGCCAATTTAGTAGTTCCCTGTTCCCACCTGACCACATTAAGACAATTTAGTAGTTCCAGGTGCAAGCTGTGTGCATCATCTCTGATGATGAAGGTCAGTGTTCCTGCCTGCTTTGCACCCAGTGTAACTGTGAACAAGGCTGAAACTCAGTGATTCGCATGTTTTGACTTAAAACAGTAAGCTGTGCTGCAAAACAGGAACTAGTAAGTTACGGGTACGGAGGTGAACGTCTTGCGTTTCACCAGGAAGGAATAAAGCTGAACTTGCCAAGCATGCTCACAGGAGCAGTTCCGTATTAAGGCTTTTCTGGCAGCGCAGCTCGTGTTCCTGCCCTGTGTGTTTCCTCACTGTTGTGGAGCTTCTTGAATAACTTCTCTGATCTAATCTAGAAAAGTCTCAAAAAAATCAAGTCTTCCTCCTTCCCCACATTTGTTCTTCTATGAAGACCACACAACCAGCCTCGTCAGAGTTGAGGGGGTGACACAGTAGGGGTAGGAGGACAGGAAGCTCAGCACGGCTTTCTGTTGGAAAACCACTGTGGAAATGTGCTCGCACAAGCTTAGGACATGCTTCAGCATGGATTTAGGTAACTTTCACCTGAGCTGGGGATCCTGGGTAGCTGAAACTCATTAAGCCGTTCTGGGAAGTCACTGTAAAAATACATCCTGTGCGTTCATTAACAAAGGACACTCCTACCTACGCCCCACTGACAGCCGGCTCCCAATACATCGCTATAGCTAGTCTTGCTTTGGGTCCATCGCTAGGAATGTACACAAGATGTCTTCGTCGTTTAACTTGAAAGTGCCCCTCGGCAGGGACCCTCCGGCTGTTCACTGACCACAGCTCTATTGCTTTAGAGCATCTGACTCAAAGGTGCGTATTGGCATGCTCTGCTGGGTATTCAAGCAAGAGGTTCTGACAGCACTCCAAGAGAAAAATCTTCTGTAAGCGGTGCACAGGTTAGAACACAAAAAATATTTTACGTTTGGGTGGTGGGACAATCTTGTTTGGAGAACCTCTACTCAAACAACTTTAAGCTTGCATCACAACCAACACCCACTCTTGTCTGCTTAGCCCTTTACTTATTCTATATAAACAAGTACATTGAAATAGGCACAATTTATGATTCTGAAACATTTACATGTATGGTACTACACGCTTTTACTGTCTCATGGGATTTTAAAATCCCGTTATTTACAATGAAATCCACTGTTTTCCTTGTCATGTCACCTCTTTAGCTGATCAAAATGAAACCTGGGCCTTGGAAGACTGCAGAAATGACCAACGCCCAGTACTGAACCCCAAGCTGGTGTACGCTGCTAGCTGGTATGGGCTGCTGCTGTTCACTGTACTTCAGATTAGCATGGTCGCTTTGTCCTTCTTTGAAGAAACAGATGTATCCTGCTTATGCCACCAAGCCAAGTCTTGTAATCTTTGCTGACAGGAAGGAATGAATGATGAACACAATTGGTTTTGGACAGGAATGAAGGTCCAGTTGCTGAAAAGTACAGAAAGAAGCCAAGTCGAGAATTATTAGATTACAGCTCAAATAAGCAATCATTTACGGAGTACTTGATTAACTGCTGCCTGGTATTTTGAACTGGCTTCTATTAATAACAAGCCTTTATTACAACATACTGTCTTTCCTTTGCATACAGCTGCAAATATTTAGGTTACTGAAAGTAAGTAATAAGCATCTTGAGAGCAGATGGGATCCTGGTGCCTCTGGGCTTGCATCCACCTGGGTAAGCTGCAGAAAATGGAGTCAGATGCTGCAAGCAGTTTCCCAAGAGGTTCAACCCCTCCATCTTTTCAGGCTCTGTTTCTGACCAGGGATGGTGGTCAGATGGTCTATGTCCAATACGTAGTGCATCTGCTGTTGGTCATAGCTGAAGCCAGGATACTGCACTTTCAGCTGATGCTGCATGGTTGCTCCTCTGTTCACACAGCTGGCAGCGAGACTGAACTGAGACTTTTTTTTCCACAGCCACAGTTCAGATGATCTCACCACATGCTTGCTAAGCATGACAGACTTGTCAGTGTGACCAGCAGGTTCAACAGTAGGTTCACATCAAAACAAACCAGATTTGCCTTTCCACCAGTCGACTTTATTGAGAGCTAGTAACAAATTCCCTTCTGAACGCCCGACAATAAGCAGTTCACAGAGTATATGTTATCAAAGGTGACGTGAAGAATTAGGCACCCAACGTGCTCAGGAACTGCTGAAAAAATTTGGCAGGAAAGACCATGTTTACATGCATAATTTATGGTATCTAAACTGCTTGTAGGAATAAGCATCTTATTTTAGGCATTGTGACAGCTAACTTAGAGGCCTAAGCAGACAGTTTGCACTACATCTGTAGTCTTAAATTTTTTTCAGCAACTAGATGTTGAAAAATAAAACGTAGCTTGTTGTCATAACAAAAAGTCCCTATGTGTACATTGGAATTAATAATATCTCATTCTTAAGTTCTTCCACCCACAATCATTTAAAAAGTTAAATGGATACATGCAAAAATTCTAACATCTGGCTATTTAGAGATACAATTTGTTCTTAAATGTAAGAAATCTTTAATCGCTCCTTGCATGGTTTTACCGTTTTCTCTCTCTTTTTAGTTTATTTCCTTCTAAAGCCAGATTGTCATGCTGTACTAGAAAACAGTGTCTAAATACTGGTACTGGAACCTGGTACTGGCCAGCTATTTAGAATAGAATAGAACAGAACAGAATAGAATATTCAGTAGGAAGGGACCTACAACGATCATCTAGTCCAACTTCCATTAGTGCTTCTCCACCCCCACGGCCTGAAGGACACCAAAGGGATGGTAACCTGCATCCCTTTGCTAAACACAGTACTTACAATTTCTCCATCCTTTCCTCCAAAGTCTAAATAAAGCATCCTTATCCCATCATCTGAGGACATTTTCAGTTTTTCGTAGGGATATTGTGCAATTGTCTTAGAGAAGGCACCATCTTGCGGTTCAGTTGTAAGAGAGAATCCATGTTCATAATGGATGGTCAAACGGCACTCCTGGCTTTTATATGTGCAAGCTGAAGAAGGAAACAAAATTTAGTCTGTAATGTTCTTAAAAGCAACAAATTCTATTTGGCTGCAGATATCTGCATTTTACATTTGATCTCAACACTACTTGCGGAAACTAGCCTTTCCTAAAACTGGGCTAATCATGCTCTAACTGTAAACCTGCAGATTTGGGAAAACAACAGAAATCTTTCTGTTGTGCAAGGTCCAAGCAAGGTTTGTTAGTTACGGTGTAAACACACAGACTAAAATTGTGCTCGGCAGTAGCAGTAGTGGTGTCAGGCCTTTCAGTTATTCGCTGCATTCTTCATGTTGCAGCATACATCTACATGCTGACACAAAAACAATCTACTGAAGTTTAAGAAGGCTCAGGCTGGCATTTCCTCCTTCCAAACCTTGACAAAGTCACAGCTGCTCTTCTCCTCATGGCTGACAGACATAGCCAGAATCAATAAATGCGGCGCACAACACACGAGAAAATTAGAAGCTGTAAAGGGTTTCCCTAAAGTATTTTGACAAAGATGAAGACACTCCTGAGTCCTCATTAGTGTCGTGGTAATTGAAAAAGGGCCCAGATAATTGTATATAATAGCTACTGCAAGCAGAAAGTCTGCATCTTCCCCTCAGCTCAGAAACATAGGCCGTGATCCAAATTAAAAAATGAAGCGTTCAGGTGTTCACATCCCAAATTCTCTGTTCCACTACTTTCCCCTGAACAGTTCTGCCAAGAAGGGTCCTTGGCACTGGGATAAAAGCACCACGATAAACGAAGGGGCTGATGCCCTCCTCCTGTTTTGGAAAGAAAGGCACCCATGTCCCTGGGCCGAGGAGATGGAGATGCCCTCGAGGTGGTCCCCACTGAACCGTCCGGCTGGTTTCCACAGCGGAGGCCCTCGCAAAGCCGCCTGGGCTCCCCGCGAGGCACGGGGCCTGGCAGGCTACGGCCCGGCGTCCCTCAGCTCAGCAGCACGTGGCTGCACCTGATGGCTTCAGGAAATCGGAGCTGCCCTTGGTCATGGAGCGGATTTGTGCTTTGGCTCTTGCTCTCACGTTTTTAGGCAACGAGGGGAGACAACGTTCAACTTTAACAGCCCCACCAGCTGTAGGGCTAGCGGGGGAAGGACTCCCAAATCCCGGGGGCACTCAAGAGAAAGGCACAGCCTCAAAGCCTCCCCAGGCTAGCAGCTACCTCGCTGAACCGGGCATCACCCCAGAGCATCTGCAGCCGATTACTTTCATTCCAGTTGATTTTGCATGTACAGAAGTGCTAAGAAGTGACACCCTGATGCTCAGGGAGGGAAATGACTAGCCATCAAAATGTGGCTGTTGGACTGGTTTGTATTTTTTTCACTCTTCTCAAGTGTGCAGAGCTGGGTGAATAAATGACCAATTCACACTTGTGAATGTGCTAGTCCTCGTCTGCCTCCTCCCTCTGCAGGAGAAACTCCCGCCAGGCTCTCAGGAGTCTCCTCAATCTCGGAAAAATGCTCTTTTCTGTGGGTTTCTGGACAAACCTCTGACGATCACTCC
>JANHGO010000063.1:19252429-19323527 GCA_024606505.1 Aquila spilogaster | reverse complement strand
ATATGTCATAGGGAGGCGACGACTAGCCTTCTACCTTTCCGTGACATCGCGAGATCTTCCGAACGGTGTTCCCTACAGTGCCCAGTGACAGGACCAGAGGCAATGGGCTCAAACTGAAACATGGGATGTTCCCTCTGAATATCAGCAAACACTTTTTCACTGTGAGGGTGACCAAGTGCTGGCACAAGTTGCCCAGGGAGGTTGTATGTAAAGTCTCCATCCTTGGAGATCTTCAGAAGCCACCTGGACATGGTCCTGGGCAACTGGCTCTAGGCGGCCCTGCTTCCTTTCCCCAAAACTTCCCTAGTGTGATTACTATTATCACTGATTTCTGTGCCTTGTTCTGCCAAAAAGGTGGTAAGAACATTAGCAAGGATGTGGGAATTTATATTGGTGACTGAGCAGAAATGACAAGAGAAAGAAGGCAGGTGAGAAGAGTGAAACAAGAGCTCCTGCTAGTTGATGACTTTTCACAGATGAATGAATGACAGTCTGAAAAAGAAGACCCAACACAAGTGAAGCATGAGGATATGAGTAAAGTATGGTAGGCTGATGAGATGAGAGAATACGTACACTGAGAAAGAATGTATACAGGGGTAGTGTGTACTGTTTTTTCACTCTTTGGGCAGGATCTATCTTTTGTTTCATTTTTTAATATTGTGCTATGGTGATGTCAACATTAATAACACCCAGCTGAGCAAGCTAATCAAAGGGCAAAAGACTGAGCAAGTGGAAAAGGATGCTTCTGCCAAGATGTGCTGGGCCTCTAGCTCAGGCACAGGGACTGATTTTTGTTGAGAAGGGAAGAGTACTTCTGAGGCAGCTATGTCCCAAAATGTTCTTATAGTCATTTCTTTTTAGCCAGTTATGCTTCACATGCTCCCGGACATCTAGTGCCCTGTTTGAACTGTATTGCATGCTCCCTGTTAGACATTCAATCAATCTCCTAAGGAAGAGAGAATTGGTTTAAGGTCCTTTCTTCAAAGCGAGCCTTTTTGAGATCTCAGACAAGCCCAACAATTCTACAGCAAGAAATTACATTCCTCTTGCCACATTTCTCTGTTATAGAATAGTTACTGTCATTATGGCTTCAAAAGTAATAACAGAATTGATTTAAATAATATGGTTGCATTGCATCCATTTTTAAATACATATAACTATATTGGAAGGAAGGTATTCCATCTGGTAACCCATCTGCAACTCCATCTATACAAGAAGTAAGTATTCATAAGAGAACATTCATATATTTGAATTCTCGGAACATATTGTGACCTTCTGTTACTATTCACATAGAATATCTCAATTTAAATATGTTGGGTTTTTAATATCTTTCAACAACTGTAGTATTGGAAAAAAGTAGCAAACTCAAGAAGTATGAACCTTAAATGAACAGTCAGTTGCATTTTCAAATTGCTCATGCCTTTACGTGGTCAGTTTGACACAGCGAAGCAATCCAGAACTGTAACTTCTTAGCTTATTCCAGTAAATCCAGTTCAAATGTTGGTGGACTACCTAAGTGACATGATATAAACATTTTTTCCCTAGAAATTAAATTAGAGGCTTAAAAATGATGTTTTAAGTAATAGTAATATACTTAACTTTGTCAACAATATACTCAGTGGAACACTGGGAATTTTATTTTCATCTGTGGTTTACAAGAAAGTTCCATCTATCCTCCCTAATTTAAAATAGGTCATGGAGGTAGCCATAACTAAGATGTAAATCATAATAATCTCTCTGTCTTTAATTTAAATTTCTTTCTGAAAAGCAAAGGGTAGGAAGTCCCTAGTTTATATAGCTTTGACAACTCAGAGATGAGTTATCTAGGGCTTCCAGTAACAAGTGAAGTAAGAGAGTCCCCTAATTCCTTGTTTAGCCAGTGCCTTGGTAATTAATTTTGCAAACAGCTGTAACACTTGAAGGCAGTATTCTACCATTTCTTATCATAAGTTAACAAACTCACAGTTCTGGTAGCAGGGTTATTCATTTTAGCACAGTCTAATCAGCTACAGCTAAGAATCAGGAAGATTATCTTGAACAGTATAAATAATTGCTTTGACCTATTGCTTAGGTTATTTTACCCAAACCAGATTAGAAAACAGCAGTACCACATCTTCTCGGTACCTGCTCCTTGGGAATCAACAACTGCTTTCAGTCCTCCCCACCAGGTACAAACTTTCTCCAGCACCTAACAGTTCTCTCCACTTGTTCCTCCTTCACACAGTTTTCATAAACAACCACCCTTTGACATCTCCTGCAGTCTTTGTCTAAGCAAGCTCTTTCCTGAAATCCCCAACATAGTCCTCAGTTCCATCCTGCACCTATCCCCCAACTATTCTCTCCCAAATTCCTACAAGCTGGCTCCTTACCTACATAGCTCCCAGGAGGGAGGGGATGCAGCAGGGGAGTAGCCATTTCTTTCTAAAGCGTCATTAATCCTTACAAAGGATTTATTATCCTGTCTTATAAATGCTGACTTAATTGATGGCTGAGAAAGGTAAAGTCTTTGTAAAGTGCTGATGAGTAACTATCTTATCTAGATCCAGAAAGGAATGTCTATTCAAATGGTTGAGTTAAAAATCAAAGAATTAAAGCAATATGCAGTCCCAGGAGTAGAGGAATTGCAGATTAATGGGTGGGAAGACAGAAGTCTCAGATATATTTTTTTCTGAATATCACTTACTGGGAGAAAGTAAAAATTCCTAAAAATGTATTTAATCAGCATAAATATTTCACCAATAAAGTAAAGAAGCAAAAACATAAACATGAATGCAAACATAAACATGAATGCTGTTCTCCACATACTAGCTGTAGAAAAAGCCACTGGAAATATTTCCCAATGATTCAGCAGACTAACATTTCAGTGAATTAGTAGCTTCATTGTTAACCATTTATCACAACTGTTCTTAGGGTTCTTCCCCCCCCTTATTATGACAAGACCTTTCAGCTGGAAAATACTCAGAGCTGAAACTCAAAGTCTGAACCCGTGGGCTTACAGTTGGCTCAAGTCAATCTGAGGGCTGCCAGCAAAGGAGCAGTCCAAACTTTCACCAATTTTTATTCTTTTTTTTTTTTCTTAGTTTTCAGTTAAATCAACTCGCTAGTCTGACTCACTCCGTGACTGGCATCATTACCTGAGCTGATGCAATGGAAGTGGTGACATCACACCTTTTCAGCAGCAGTAAAGTCTTACATTGTCTTCAGCACACCACAAAACCGCACCTTAAAAAGTATGTAGGGGCCAGAATACCATACAAGTGCAAAGCACAAGTAAATTCTGTGGAAAATAGCATGAATTAGGAGAATTAAGGCTCCTCTGGACTTGTCTGTGGCTGTAGGGTAGGCCAATGTTTGACAGCATATTAAATATTTTGGAGGCTTCCGCTGCCAGCTTTACAGTGCCATGGGTGCGTGACACAATGCGCTGCTCCTGTTGAGACGCTCTCTGCCAATTCAATTTGTTCAAACAAAACTTTGACAGGTTAACTTTGCCGCGGCGGGATGACTGCTACAGCAGGCATCGGTTGCCCACACAGCCCTAACCCTCTGTGGTTCAGGCACCGTGTGTTCCTCTGCAACCAGGATAAAAGCAGACAGGCGGCATAAAATCCTCACGAAGTGCTCTGCTAATTTGACAAAAATGTAATCATGTGCCCACACCTGATCCAGATCAAATTTGTACTGCTGGGTGATGTGGCATGGCCCAGAGCCAGCTGTAATGATTGTGGAACCACAGTGCTCGGCTAAAGCTTCTCCTGCAGATGAATTAGCCGTACGGGAGACTGTAAATACAGAATGTGGCCTATCACTGTGGAAACAGCTTGTGCAGGCTCCCCAGAACATGCCCCGATCCGCACAAAAGAGACATAGCATAACCCCTTGCCAAACCACCTTTCTTTCTACCCTTAGAGGGAGGGTGCTGGGTTAGCCTCTGACTGAGAGCATTAAGCAGGGGAGGAAAAAAAAAAAAGGAAATTACACGTCTGAGGTTTTTCTTTCGGGCAAGTCTCTTATAAAAATAAAGGAGTGTACAAATGTCTTTGTTTCCCTGCCAACTTTTATAAGAACTAATTAAGACCAAGGAGAGCTTCATTTTCCTGTTTATTTCATACCGAGAACAGCTAATGAATTTAACCTATTGATGATTTTGCAGCTGCCTGCTTTAATTTGCTTATGATTGAGAAACAAAAACTTCGTGTAACAGCAACGAGTTGCCAAAGCCGCGGAGTGGTCGCTGGTGCGTGATCCAGCTGTGTGATCAAACTTCAGTGAGGTAGCTGTGACAACACAGCGCGGGCTGTCCTTCTGAGCAAGAAACCAGTATTAAAACTATGGCCACTGCTTAGTAGTTGCTTATTTCCAAGTCAGCTGATTTGTCCTTAATAAGGTCAATATAATCGTAAAGGTATAGAGTGCTGGCATTTATTTCCTGCTAAAGAGTATCATGCACTTTTCACCTTTATGATTTATCTATTGATTGCAATAGAGAATTCAGGCCACAAAATTCAGTGGTAATTGCTATCAATAAATGAAGAATTATGCTTTACCAGAAAACAATCTTCAGGGGTAAATTTTCACAGGCCTTAGCATAACTCATATTCCTTAGTTTAGGCAAATCAATTACCAGGCATTTATTATATCAAAGAGTCCTATGGACTTTATGGAAATCACACAGAATTCAATAAAGAATTTTATGGCTGCTATAAAACCTACAAAATAATTTTTAATGTCCTTTTGATTCAGAAGGTGAGATCCCAGCCCTCTACAAATCAGTGACAGAACTCCTGATTGAGATTGACAGAAAATGAGCACCCAATCATTTGCAGCTCTCATTTATAAAATTTTCCATAAATTACTCTATGTGACTGGGGAACCTTGTGGGTTTTACTCACATTAAATTCCACAGGTTTTTTGTGGTTTTTTTTGGGGGGGTGGGGTGGTGTTTTGTTTTTTTAAATCATGGGGCAGATGATTCACTTCAGGGGAAGCAAGTTACTTTATTTTCTTGCTTTCCTTAAAAACCAGCTCTTCAAACTTTTACATGTTATTTCAAAATATTATTTCAAAACAATTCACAAATATTAGACAGGGATTTCCAAACCGTGGTATCCTAGCACCAGAGTACCTAAGCTACTGAAGAAGGCATGTGCAGTCCTCGGGAACTACAGCTGCCCTGCTGCATCACAGGTCCCAGCCAAGGTTAACCCTGCGTGAGCTCATGCATGAAGCTTTGTACAATTCTAACAAATGGAAGATAGAATATCAAATAACAGCTAACTCTCCAAATTTGCACAGTTACATGTTTGTTCTATTCCAAAATCACAAACCTGGAGATATGAAGCTTTTCCTGGGAAGCTGGGCAAAAGCCTTCTTACGGCAAGTAGAAAGTATTATATTATTAGTACTAAAGTTGTTAGTATATTATTAGTATTAAAGTATTGTAAGGACTTCTAGTGGGTGCATGGAGTCTATGCCATAGAAAGGTGAAATGATTTGCTGCAGTATGTATGTCATATCAGAGCAGAACAGAATCCATATTATGTATTACCTGGTAACAGTCAGTATATGCTGCTACTGTTCGTTCACATCACGATCTCCTCTGCTGGTGCTAGGCACCTGACTTTGTAATTGTTCATCATCAACTTTTGATGTCACAATTCAAAATAGACAATTTGCAATAATGGATTTCACCAATTCTTCCTTTCCCTATTTGCATACTATTTAAAAGTCACATGCAATTTAAATTAATGTATTGCTGCAAATTACATACAAAGCAATGTTTGTTCCTACATTTGAGAAGTGGCAATTACAGGTAAGTTTGCATGATGAATATTTGTTCATGTTTTCCAAGTAGTGTTTAGAAAGATCTATTTAATCAGTTGTTTCTGCAAATGGACATTCCAGCATGTAGACACAATAAAGTGACAAGAAACCAAAAATATATCTGAAAATTGAATTACAAAGCAATTATGCTTTGAATTCATATGCTGTTTGGGAGCACAGCTTCATGCTGTACATTTTTTTCCATATCTTGCAGTAAACCAGTCACTCGTAATGCAAATGGTATTGACTTACAGTGTATTAGAATTAGTTCTGACTTCTAACAAATTAAAGTGAATTCTCCCATTATCTGGGAATTTATTATCTTGGCTACCAATGCAATGACATGTAGCATGCCTACAGATCATCCAGTTCAAGATCAGCAGCAATCTTTCACCAAGTTAAGCTATTTGGGCCTATTGGTTCTCAAATCTTCGTACTCTGCAGCAAAGTATCAGGATCTTACTTTAGAGGCTTTACACTCTTTCTGTCTTTTTAGACAAATTACAGGTACTGCAGAATATGTTTTTTCTACTTATTTTGTGTAATTATGAATTGAGTGTATAAGTAAAAACCTCCTGCATACAACTGAGCAGATGTCATGGTTTTCCCTGCTTTAAGGTATTCTATAAAACATGCTGTCTTGCAGGTTTTGAACAATTTGCAAACTAGCATATTTATTCAGATTTTGTACATTTTAGAATGAAATTGCTTAGTAAAGAATTATATTAACAAATATTCAGAGTCCAAGGTGAGATTAAACATTATAAAAGTTGCTAATTTTCTTACGCCTGTACTTGTAAAAAGTAGTCTACAAACTTCTAGTCATGTAATTTAATCTAGAAAACTGCTGACATGGTATTGATTTATGTAGATTTAACTGATGTTTTGACACATGACTGGAGGGTGCTCTCCATAATCCCAACTCAGCAAAGCATGTAAGAACATGCATAAAATTAAGTATATACTTTGTACCACTAATGCTTTATGCCATTTAACATATTTTTGCCACAAATTCTGCTATGCCTGTCTTGTATCATAAATGTTACATATATATTCTGCATATAAGTTATACATTCCATATATATGTTACATATATCACCTGTTACATATATCAAGATATTTTACACATATATTCCAAAGAATATCTTTATGTGAGATTTTACAACTAGATTTTGTAAAATGAACTACTTTTTGAACTAGATAGTATCTGAGTAATCCCTTACATAATCCTGATTTACAACATGTAGGTGAGCTTTTACGATACAGACGATGTGGTCTAACTGCCGGCTGACTCCAAAAGGGGCACTGCCATCGCCAGTTATATACCTGCACCTCGTACCAGCTCTGCTGCTTGGCTGGTCCCACTTTTTTGGGGGGGCTAAGGTTTGTTTTCTGCCAGCTGAACTCCCTAAACTCTCTTGGCTCACTTTAGAGCTGAGCATCAATACTGGTAGGAGCAAAGAGCCAGGAGGAGTGAGATGGAGGGGCATGGCCTCTCTGCACAGCAGCATCTAGCTTAGCACAGATGTATTACAAAACCACATTTCCAGTGCACTCCACACCATTAAGAGGCCCAGCCTCTGTGTTTTAGTGCACTACCCGCCCCCCCCCAGCTTTTAAACAAGAAACTCATCTCTAATTAAATGCAAAGCTTCTCTTAAGAAATTGATCGAAAAATGTTCTCCTCGTACTCAGACTGGCTTTTATTGGACACAAACGTCAGTTTATCAGAGTTAATCCTTTTAGTATGCACTTGTCTTACAAGAACAATTTTCTTTCATTTGATCAAGATAAAGGAATTCAGGAATTTCTGTAAACTAACGCTCCCATCGCTTTGTTGCATTTTTGTTGACATATTGGCAACATTCCTTCCAGTTTTAATTGGATTAAGCACATAGAAATGTAGCGAGTTATAAGTCAGACAGGATTCCAGCTACCTTTTTGCTGTTGTTAAAAACAAAAGGTCTAGCAAAGAATAAACCTAAATAAAACCAGAGGTAGTCTCATGAAAGTAATGAAATCTTGCTGCATTTGCTCAGGTAGTTAATGGGAAGACTGGCAGAATGACAGATGTTTTTCCAGACTTTCAAGGAGAAGTCACACTAATGCTAACCCCGACACATTCTTTCCTTCATAAAGAAATGTCAGGATGCTACATGGTGGAAAAACATGAGTTGCTGCAAATATTTAATCCTCTCACTTTTATTGATCGGATGATTAGAATGGGATTACCTTCTACTGCTATAGGTTTTGATAGAAGAGCAGTCCCACCAATTAGCTAAAAAGCAAGCACAAAAAGATGAAATACCTGATTAATTTTTGATGCAAGCTCAGATTTAATGGAGAAACTAAAGTAGGATATTTGAGCATCTTTTGAAAAGGCAGAAAAAAATAACCACTTGGAATATAATGGAGTAATTTAATTTGAATACTAATTGGTATATATTTTTACTACTAATGTGATCCTCTGGATGTAATTGTTAATTCTAGTCGTAGTTAATATTTATTTCAACTTAACTCTTTTTGTGAGGGAATAATTGCACAAAATGGTACTTTAATAAAAATAAAATTGAATAGTAAAAAAGCCACAGTGCAAGAGGAAGGTAGGTGTAATATAAAGACTGCTAGGTTCCTGCATGTAGTCATCCAAATTATCAGATGTGAAAATGCTGCAAGTTACTCCAGTTCCCATTTCCGATTTGCTTCATCCACCAAAGGGAGACTTGTTAATGTGTCCTTTTTGTTGCTAGAAATTTTCCAATAGTTTTAGCATATATAAAAAAGCAATTATTCTACATTCTCATACAAATAAGTTTCTGCAACAAGGGAGTGTGCTCATCTTTAATATAACCAGAAATAAATTAAAATGTTCTTTGGCTGAAAAATTCCAGTGTTATTAAGAAAGGTCTCATTTTTGAGCTTTAAACAACAAATTGCTTTCCTTTAGTTTTTGACAATGCAATACAGTGAGATTAATAAGACACCATGGCTTCAGCCTAGTTGGTAAGCAGGAACTTTAGCTCATTATTTCACTTGTAGCAGTACTTGATATTCTCAGTTTTCATATTACAAGATAGCTTTACCATATGCTAATAGGCCAGTAAAGAATTAGATGGGACACCAGGGATCTTTTGAACCTAAATACAACCTCCAAATCCAAACCTAACTCTCAGTCCCTAATTATGGGACTCCTTACTTAATTATTTTTTTTTAAATACAAGTCAAAACTGCTTTAAAAAATCCTTGTTAAGACTGTGCTGAAAATTACACCTTTGTGTAAAGAAATCTAGAAAGTATGTGCAACTTTAATGAGGTATTGGGGCAACATATAAAACATAAAAAAAGGTTACAAATCCAAATCAAAATAAACCACTACATTTTCTAAAGACTGAACGGGTGAAAGATGCTCTACAGCTTATCACGGAGGCTACCAGGTACTGTAAGCTGAATGGTATGTCGAGAAATGATTCAGCTGGCAAATGTGCAATGCATTTGTTACGTCTGTTCATAGGGGTCCAAACCCACTTCCATTACCAACACAAAAAGCTGAATTTCAGCTTCTAACACCATTAAACTTGTAAGCTGCACCTCTGAAACTGCACCTGGGGTTCTCATATCCTCCCACTCTGATATTAAAAATATTCTGTGCATCAGCTGTTATTATGCATGTAAAAATGACACAAAGAGAAGCTTTCTCCACAGGCTTATGCTGACACCAACGCCCTTAGTCATTTTAATGCTACTGTAGTATGAGGATTTTTGTCCAGACAACCATAATCACTGAGAAAACCAGAACTTCAATGGCTGAGACCATTTAAGCTGTATGTGCTCGAGCAAGTTTTCTAGAAATGCATTTAAGAAAGAATAACAGCATGAAAAGAATCACCTTTTCATGCTGTTATTCCCAATAATATCTTCAGTGGAGTTACAAAAAGCTGTCTTTGAACCGATATTAAATTTTTGACAGTCTGCAGCTGTGTTCAGAACTGACTTCTGTTAGCCTGTTTCCACAGTCAGTCCCTGTTCCTGGAGGCTATAACTTGTCAGTAAAACTCCAGTCTTAAATTAAGCATAGCAGGGAATTCTTAGGGCAGAAGCAAAGAAAAACTGAAATCCTCTGGCATCACTCTTTTTAACTTTGTGCTCCAGCTCGCTGGTTTTGGTGCAGAATTGGTACACGTCCATTAGCCAATGTCAGTTTAGTGAAATTGAAGTTATCACAAATATTGAAAATACTCTAAATAGTTTTCAATATAATATTCAAAATACCAGAAATTGAAGCAAAAGCAAACAAGCAGTCTGCCCAAGCAAGTCAAACTGACTTAATCTGCCTCTGGAGCAGAGTGACAAAACCTGTAGGGAACACAGTACACCTGACACAGCTCGTCTTCGCTGACACTGCCCTTCTACACGGTCCACCCTGACACTACCATAAACAAAATCACGTATCCCACTTCGTCTGATTGACTTCACGGACACAAACCGAAGCATCTAAATTAGGAGAAAGGCTGCGCTGTGTTGTGTCTTTTCAGTGAAGAGAAAGGCAACTTCAAAGAATTACTTGAATGGCCTGCTGTCTTTCCCATAATTATTGACTATGAAATTAGCCTTAGGCAACTACTCTCTAGGTCAAGCCTCTAAAGCGAGGAAAGATGAACCTGGGCCACGGAGTAGATAAAGCTACTGCAATATGAGTGCAAAAATGATTAGAAACTGTTCCCAGAGGAGTTAGCAAAGGTTGACAGGATATACTAAATACCATTCTTCAGGTCTCTTCCAGATCTTGGACTCACTCCTTCATAGAATTTCCACTGTTGACCTGACTTATTTTGAGAGCATGCTTATTAAATTTGCAGATGACAGAGAGCCAGGAAAGGCTGCAAGTATACTGAAGGACAGGACTAGTATTCAATCTTGACCAACCAAAAAAACCAGGTTGAGGAAATCACAATGCACTCAGGTAAAGGCAAGTACAAATTATCCCACTCAGGAAAGACAAACGCACAGAGGGGATGGCTAAAAGCTCTGCAGAAAATGATCTGGGGGTGCAGGGGATGGCAAGCCAAACAAGATTCAAGAATGTCATATTGCCATAAAAATACAAACAAGCCTGATGCAGACCCAGGGCACGACAGAGGTAAGGGAAACACCAAATGGGGACAGGAGTACACTTCAACTGGGCTGCCAGATGTCTGGAAGTCCTATGGAAATATACTGTATTCACTCAGACAATAACTCTGGGTAGAAAAAAAGGATGTATCCTGATATGCCAGAGAAATGGCAGTTGCCAAAAACAACATGTAAAAACGCAGTTACTGATGACATAGCAAATGAAAAGACATTTTTCCTGTCTATAGAAATAACCCTGCCTTTTATACCATGTAACTTCTTTAGTTAAGAATAAAAGCTAAAAGCTCTCTTGTGCTTGTCTTGATCATGTAGCTGTACAAATAAATATTTTCTGTGTTCTTAGGGTGTTTTCAGAGCAGAAGTACGTTATGCCTTTGAGGATCTTTATTTTCCATTTTGTACAAGAACATGGGAAAAGCATTGTCTTCTGTTCAGACTGTTCAGTACTGTCAGTGTTAGCTGGCTGTGCCCCAGAGTGGCACTGTGTGCCACGTGGTTAGCCCAGCAGAATGTCTTGCTGCAGTACCTGTGTGATTTCATCCTCTTTTCATAGCAACCAGGAAACTAAACCAACTCTGATTTTGTGATCTTCCACCTCTCCAGTTTCACATGAGTGCCCTTCTTTGTGATAAATCTGGCTGTCAGCAACGCTGCTTCTTTGCTAGACAGCACGCTGAAAATGATAATGATGTGTAAAAGATGTTAACTGTAAATGTGAAAAGAATCATTGAAACTTTAACGCTCCCTAAATCTGAATAAATTCTGATGTGTAGTCTCTATTAAAGGTTGTATCTGCCATAATAAAGAAGCCACAATACACAGGGCTTACGTAGGTGAACGATGGCACCTCATGATATCATATGATGCATTTAAGAAGTGCATCCGTGGTGCTCAAAAAACTCCAAGGTTCACAAGGAAAACAACTTAAATCAAACAAAATGCTGTGAATGAACACTTTGGTGTTGCTATACCCCTGTAACAAAAATAAGTAAAAACCTCTTTTCTGTGCTACAAGCTCTCAACTTGCAGCAAGACAAGACAGCAGACAGAATAGGCAGGATGTAAAACACAGAACACGAATTCTTTTTGCAACAAATGTATTTAGGCTGAAAATATGTGACTTATGCAGTAATTCTAAGGCTTCATCTATCATCCCGAGGTGGTCTTCCTTGTCAACTCATACAAGAAATCATTGCCTGGCTAACATTAGTAACTTCTGTACTTACTAAAAATTACTAAAATTACTAAAAATTACTAAAAATAGCAGAAAGCAGAAAGGCACTGACGGAATCAGTCACTGCCTGGAAATCTATGCTTACTTCATAAGAATGTATTTCAGATTCCTTAAATGTATTTATGTAACACTAATTAGAGATGAAAGATAATTTGATTATTAGCAAGGGAAAACACTGGTTATGTTATTTAAGGATATACTGGCTGAGTACTAATGTGTTAAAGAACTAGTTTTAACTAGTCAGATGGAAAGTACGTAAAGCTGATAGGAACCGTAAAACACATTATCAATAATCTTTATTTATAGTTTGACCTTGTAGGATTGAAATATACACTAAGTATATGCTGTGAAAGTAAGAATATGCTTTTTTTTCCCCTACAAAACACGATATATTGTTCATAAATTGAATTTTAGATTGACTAGAGTAAAAATCCAACCTGAGTACAGAAAACTAATTTGTTATTAGTAGAAAAGCACCAAAAGCAATTTTGAAAAATGAATGGGGGACAGAAATCCTGACTCCAGTGAAGCTGATGGAGTTCTATCAGTAACTGAAATGCACCATTGATTTAATGTAAGCAGGCCATATATTAGTAAACTGTCAAGGAATGCAGATGAAAACCTGACATACCTTAATTACTGAAAAAAAAAAAGGCTGAGTATGTTTGAATTATTACGTGCTTATTATATTTTGAATTATTGCACGCGTACATTATAAAATCATACTGTGAACGCTTGTGACGTTTTCAAGAAATGGGAGAAAAACAGCTGAAGAAAGCTTTTAAGGGGAGGCAGTTGATCCAGTGTCCTTTCTCAGGTGTCCATATATCCTTGTGGCTATCCATGAGACAACGTAGGATTGCAGTTCTGCAAAAGAAGGAAGTGCATTTGTTAACTTTGTAACTCAGAGTGAAATGGCCATCAGTCCACAGCTATAAAACTTCTTGCTTCTACAGCTAGTTCAAACAGATTAAAATCCTCCACACAAACCACCTATTCTTTCCAAATGGGTTCCTCAAAAGCCATGTCATTGCCTATAAATAACCGTTATCATGTGAAATCTAAACCTTTTTGCCAGTAAGCAAGCACTTAGAAGAACAATGTATTATGCAAAATTAAATCATATGAATCATTTTGCAAAATCTGATTTTTAAGTGGGTACAGGCACTTCATATATTATTCAAAGAACAGAAACGTTCCCTTACCTATCATGCTATATTTAGGATTTTGTTTATGATGGAGAAATAAAAGAGATGAAAGGATGGAAAAAAAGCAGCTGCAGGGAGAGACAAAGGGAGGCTTAGTCCTAAAAAATGAAGCAAAGTTTAGTTCCAAGTGTCCCAGCTAATATGATGTACATAGCCGTGGACCAGACCGCCTCATGAATTATTCTGTTTCGTCCTTAAAGTCCAATTCCCGGAATTGTGTGGTTTCCCAGGAATCTCGTTTTTTACCTTAACAAAAACTACATGGTTTTACCTCTGCATCTTGGAAAACACCACCCCTCCACACTCTAAAAAACGAACAGCAAGGATTCAAATGCAAATGCAAACCCCTCCGTGTACTGCTTTTGACAGATAATGCATTTCACACAAAACTGTCTTTCCACGTCCCATTTTCGAGCAGCCGCGCAAGCCCGGCGCTCAAGGCCAGGCCGTACCGACCGCGGCCCAGCCTCCCGCGGACACGGCCAGAGAAGCCGGATCGCACCCCGGGGAGACCGCCCCGCCCCGCCCCCCCTCCCCTCAGCGAGGCTCCCCCAGCCCTCAGGGCACAGCCGGAGGGGGGGGTTACACCGAGGACTGACGGTAAACGGGGGCACCGAGTCAACCCCCCCCCGACGGCCTTTGCAGCCCCCCGGGCCCAGCCCCCTCAGGCCTCGCCCGAGCAGCGCCGGGCACGGCACGTGCCCAGCCCGCCGGCGGGAAAGAAGGGAGGGAGGTGCCGCTTCCCGCCCCTGCGCGGGCAGCGCTGCCGGCCGCGGAGCGGGGCGGGGCCCAAGCCCAGCCCAGCCCCGGTAATGCATTCAGAGTTGTTTCTGATTTATAACGTACCTGAAGAGAGATGCTGGTTGTAGTTAAAGAGCAGGACTCTTTGGAAACACCAGTATGCTTCCCCAACCAGAAGCAGATCGGCTTTATTTTCATTTATGTTTTAACAAACACCTTATTTCACAGTTTTCCAGTAACATATATGTTCCAACATGTACCCAAGTCTTTCTAATGGTGAGGCTTCTATACAGGCTTTCTGATCAGAATGTTCAACTTATGGGCAGTATTTTGGAAAAAGGTGGAACTCCAGAAAGATCCCATTTTAGGATTTCTGTGAGGCTGCTCTGCCGTGCCTTGGGTGATGCTGGCAGAACAGGCTTACAGCCCCACAGCTGGCGACCTGGGCCACTAGGTTAAGAATTAATACAAAGGGAAAGGAAAACATTCTTTTTTCTCCATACCCATTCCTAAGAACGAAGCAAGGCACGTCTTGGCCTTGCTCCATCTTGGCCTTTCTCCCTGAATGCAGGGGGTTGAGCACAAGTCTTTCATGACTGCTGTAACTGCCCCGTTAAGTATAAGCAACGTGCAGCTGACACTGCATTAATACTTTGTCAAAATTACTTTCAAAGTCAATACTCTGTCAATGTGATGAATTGTTCTTTCAGGTTACCGAGTTCTTACAGAACGACTGAGGTTTAGAACATCTTTTCCCCAGCCCCAAAGCAAAGGACAGCCTTCTATACGGCCTGTTTGGGCACAAAGTAAGCTCACCTCACAAAAAGTCCAATAAATGACTTTATTAAATATATTCTTTTCCTCTAAAATATAAATATTCACTATACTCTTATAAATGTGGAGTAGGTTCATATTTCATTTGTCTATCCCATCCAAATATGAATCAGTCCAAAATCTGAAAATGAAGAAATAGCATCTGTAATTATCATTATTTTTTCTATAAATATATATAATAGGAACTTTCTTTGCAAACTGTTTAGTTATTCACTTATACTTCATATAGTACTGAGCACCTTAGATTACATATTGTGTGATTTCATTGTTGGTACTAATACAGGAATTTGAAATATTTACAATGCACGTACATGTTAAGTATAACATTCCAGTGATTTATAATGTTAAAGGAATAAGGAAATAGTGCAGTACAGTTTACATATGCATTTAACCTATCCCACAGAATGCAAGTTCTCACTGTAACCTATGAAACTTTTATAGGAGCCCGTGTCCAAATTTTTAAGTTATGCTTTGAAACAGCAATGGCGTATTTTGCACACAGTGTCCTGAATGACTTTTTAAAACCATCACACAACAATTTACTTGACAGTGCGATCCGAGTTCATATCCAAAACCCCGGCCTCCAGCGTACCGTCTGCTCGCAGCTTCTCAGATGACGTTACCCCAGAAGCTGCCAAGCAAAGGAGACCCAAATAACTGCTGCAGAGGGATATGTGAGTGGCAGCGGTAGCAAAGCAAGAAATGTGCATTTGGAAATTACTGGTAAGTTATGCAACACAGCTCCTAACTTGTGACTTTACACAAGGCATTACTTTTTAAGTGCACGTACCATGACAGTAAAAACAAAGTTCACAGATAGGTAAATCACCTTCAGACTTTTCACTGGAGAGAGGCACTGGGAGAAGGGCTGCTGTTCCAATTGTAGTTGTTGTTCTGAAGCAGCTGTTTTCACTTTTTGCAAATTCAGCCCATCATCTTAATTTCTAAATTAGTTTCGATGATTAAGACACCTATGGAAACCACCACAGTCTAATTCCTATCCTGTGAAAAGCACTATGACATTTATATCTCAAGACTTAGCTTAAAAGCAACACAGAACCAAACTGTGTTTTCCATCTTCTTCTTTGCCAGCCAAGTGATGTTACACTGAAACTTACTGGCTTTCTGAAGAAGAGAACAGATGCAGTATGACAAGCAAATTTCGACCAACGTCTGATTTATTACTTCCTATACAATTCCTGTCCTTCAAAGTGTGAATTTAGGGCAAAACTCTACAAGCAAACAAAAACCAACTCAACATGAAGCTGTTCTGTTGACAATTTAAGAACAACGTAAATGCCATTCCTGTTCTGTTTCTATTCCCACCCAACCACATGAAGCCAACTGAGTAGTTCCAGGATCAAGTTGTACATGCAGTCTCACAAAGAAAAGCAGCTTTCCTGCAAAAGAATGTCTTTCTCCTCTCAAATTTGCCAAATCAAGACCATACGACCAGACAGTAGAGCTGAGGGGTTGACGAAGTTGGAGCAGGAGAATAGGAAGCTCCTAGTATGACCTAGCCTGGCTTCCTGCTGGAAAACTGAAGTGGAAATGTGCTTGCAGGAGCTCAGGTCACATGTCCCAGTGGATTCGGCTCTTACCTGAGCCTGGGAACCCGGGCAGCTGAAGCTCCAGGTCACTGGAACCATTCTGGAAAGCCACTATGAAAGCACATCCCATGTGTCCATACAGAGGATGCTCTCCTCCCGCCTATGCCCCGCTGCCATCCTTACAGGCAGCGCTGCATCAGATCCATTGCTAGGAATGTACACAAGATGCCTCTATCACGTAATGTGAAAGCACCCCTCAGCAGGGGCCATGCAGCTGGTCACTGACCATCTTGGTACTGCTTTGGAGCATCCTACTCACAGAGCCATGTCTGCATGTCTGCGAGGCATGCAGCAACGCGTGCTGATGGCACCTCACAAGAAACTCTGCAAATGGTGTAAAGGTGAGAAGAACAAACATATGTGACTTCTAGGTGTTGGGACAATCTTGTTTATAGAACTTCTACTCAAAGAGCCTTGGGTTTGCATCACAGCCAATGCCCACTCCTTTCCGCTTAGCCCTTTACTTACTCTGCATTAGCCAGTACATTGAAATAAGCATGATTTATGATTCTGAAATATTTACACATATGGTACTACACTCTTCTACTGTCTGATCAGGGATTTTAAAATCCCACTATTTACATTGTTTTCCTTGTCATGCCACCTCTTCAGCTGATCATAATTTGGCCTTGAAAGGTTGACAGAAATGACCAAGGACTGGTATAGAACCCCAGTCTGGAGCAGGCTGCTCGCTGCTACAGGTTGCCAATGATGACTGTACTTCAGATGAGTGTGGTCGCTCCGCTTTTCTTTGAGAAACAGATGTGTGTATCCCATTTATGCCACCAAACCAAGTCTTGTAATCTTAGCCGACAGGAAGGAATGAATGATGAACACAATTGGTTTTGGACAGGAATGAAGGTCCAGTTGCTGAAATTAAAGGAAGAAATCGAGTTGAAAATAATTAGACTAGATTACAGCTCAAACAACCAGTAATATATGGAGCGCTTACTAGATTAACTGCTGCTTGGTATTTTCAACTGACTTCTATTAATAACAAACCTTTATTACAACATACTGTTTTTCCTTTGCATGCAGCTGCAAATATTTAAGTCACTAAGGAAATAAGCATTTTGAGAGCAGATGAGATCCCTGTGCCCCTGGGCTTACATCCACCTGGACGAGCAGCTAACACCGACTCCAGTGCTCTAAGCCCAAGAGTTTCAACCCCTCCATGTTTTCAGACTGTTTCTGCCTAGGGATGGTGGCGTGACTGCTGTGTCCAATACCTTGTCCTCGTACTTTTCCCTACGTATCTGCTCTTGGCCACTGCTGAGGCCAAAACATTGTATCATGAGCTGACTGTGCATGGTTGCTCCAACTGGCTGATAATGAGCACTTCACAGAATGTATATTATCAAAGGTGATATAGAGTTGAGCAGCCAATATGCTCAGGAACCGCTAGAAGATTTGGCTGGAAAGATCATATTTGCACACATAATTTATGGTACCTGAACTGTTTGTAGGAATAAACACCTTATTTTTAGGTTATGTGACAGCTAACTTTAAGGCTTAAGCAGACAGTTTACACTACATGTATAGTCCCCATTTTTTTCCACAACTAGATGTTCAGAAGTGTTTAAAACATAGTTTGTCACGTTAGATGAAGCACATATGTGCATGCTGAAATTATTAATAACATCTCATTCTTCAGTTCTTCTACCCGCAATCATTTAAAAAGAGAAATGGATACATATAAACATTCTAACATCTGGCTATCCAGGGATACAATATTTTTGTAAAGAAAAGTAAACTTTTATGTCTCTTTGCATTATTTTACCTTTTTCTATTTTTAGATCATCTCTTTCGAAAGTCATATCATCATGGCACACTGGAAGCATGGCATCTACATATTGCTATTGGAACCACACTGGTCTGCTTCTCTGAGTGCTGTTCCACCCCCACAACCTCAGGGACCGTCAAAGTGATGGTAAATGCAGTACTTACAATTTCTCCATCTTTTCCTCCGAAGTCTAAATAAAGCATCCTTATCCCATCGTCTGAGGACATTTTCAGTTTTTCATAGGGGTATTGTGCAATTGTCTTAGAGAAGGCACCGTCTTGTGGTTCAGTTGTAAGAGAGAATCCATGCTCGTAATGGATGGTGAAACGGCACTCCTGGCTTTTGTATGTGCAAGCTGAACAAGGAAACAAAATTCAGACCGTAGCACTCTTAAAAGTAACAAATTCAATTTGGCTGCAGAAACTTGCGTTTTACATTTGATGTCAACAATATCTCGTGGAAACTCAGCTGTTGTAGATCTGGGTTGATCACGTTCTAATGATAAACATCCAGATGTGGATAATCACCCAGAGCTGTTCTGCTGTGCAAGGTCCAGGCAAATTTTGTTAGCTGTGATCTATAGACAGGGATTACAATTCTGCTTGGTAGTAACATGGTCAGTGTCTGCTCTTACGCTTACTCACTGCATTCTTCCTATTGCAGTGCACATGTACGTGCTGACCGAAAGCAGCTTTGTGAAGATGGCTCAAGACGGCATTCCTCCTTCCAATCCTTAACAGTCACAGCTATTCTTCTTGTGTGACAGAGCCAAACTCAATGAATGTGTCACACAATGCATGACAAAATTAGAAGCTTGAAAGGGTATCCCTGCAGAATTCTGACGAACACAAAGACACTCCAGAGTCCTCATTAGTGTCACCATAATTGAAAAAGGGCTCAGATAATTGTATACAATAGCAACTGCAGCAAAAGTCTGCATCCCTCCCTCAGCTCTGAAACATACCATGATCCAAATTAAAAAAGTTTGAGTGTTCACATCCCAAATTCTCTTTCCCCCTCTCTTCCTGTGAACTGCTTTGATAACTGCGGCTTCTTGTAAGTTTCCCAGAGAGCCAACCTCTTCCCTACACACACCCCATAGCACCTTCCTCTCGCAGAGCAGAGCAGGCTGGGGCAGAAATGGGGTAGAGTTAGTGATCTCCTCTGAGGGGTGTTTGGTAGCCACCACCCCCGACTGCCTTCTGCACAAAACCCAGCACCAGCTGCCGCTGCCTTTCAAACCAAGGAGGCAGGCATGGAAATGGGACTCAGATCATGAATTTGCTCCAGTTCCTGTTCAGCATAAAATACCTAATGACCTTTTTGAGAGATGCATGTCAAGACCAGTACATCTGTCTGTCCCAAGTGCACAGCAATTGAACTGTGGACTCTCATTCACTGCTTGTGGCCTTGTTAACATGAGATCAGACTCTGGATGGTTACATCATTCACCAGAAAAAAATGGAAAGCGCCCATAGCTACAGGTTCATCCACAGATGTAAATATGGCTCTGCCAAAAAAAGGAACTTGGCACTGGGATAAGAGCACCTTCATATAAGAAGGGGCTGATGTCTTCTTCCTCTTTTTGGAAAGAAAGTTGTCAGAGTCACTGAGCTCAAAGGGACAGACTCTCCAGGTGGTTCCCACATTTCCTGCTTGGCTTCTTCCTATGGCTTCCAAGAGCACTTTGGCTCTTGGGCTGGTGTTTTCAGACACAAAGAAGAGAGAATGTTCAACCTTATCAGTTCTGCCAGCTGGGGAACTGAGGAGGAAGGAAGGAAGGAAGGAGAGATTTAGATTAGATGTCAGGGAAATTTTTCACTGAGAGGGCAGTGAGACAGTGGCACAGGCTGCCCACAGAAGCTGTGGATGCCCCATCCCTGGAGGTGTTCAAGGCCAGGCTGGATGGGGCTCTGGGCAGCCTAATCTGGTGGGTGGCAGCCCTGACTGTGGCACTGGGGTTGCCTTGTGGCAATGGGCTTTGAGGTCCCTTCCAACCCCAGTCATTCTGTGATTCTATGACATGACTTTCAAATCCTTGGGGCACTCAAGAAGAAGGTGTAGCCTAAAAGCCCAAGAACTCTCCTCCTGACTCTCAGAAATAGTGCTCTTTTCTGTGGGTTTCTGGAGAAACCTCTGGCAGTTGCTTCTCCATGACACAGACCGACACAGCTCACTACACACTTGTGTCCAAAACAGTGTAAGGAAAGTAAGATGAAATGTCAGAATGACAATGACTGTGTCTTTGTTTTGCAGTACTGACCGCAGGTACCATACCAGCTAGGGCTGACTGGGAAACAGAGTAAGATGTGTGAAGAAGCAATGCTGTGTTTGCTACTCACATGTTGTGATTTCTGTGATGAGCTCTGCAGAATTGTGACAGCCCTGCACGATGCTCCTTGTCCACAGTGAGAGGTCTCTGCTTGTCTCTGTCCTGAACAGATGTGTTTCGATCCCTTGCCTCGTACCGGTACGGGTTGCAAAGGACAAATCCACCCCAGACTGCGGTGAGCCTTTTCCTGGGCCAGAATGCACCAACCTGTAATTGGATTGGGATATACATTGGTGACTAGAACACAATGTCGTAAGCAATGAGCTGCTTCCACAGAGGCCACGGGACCATCACTGCAGAGCACTGTAACAAAATCCCTCCCTGAGTAAAACTGCTTTGTTCATCCCTAAATGCATATCGTTGGGAGTATGAAAACTCACTTCTCTACATTTAAACCTGAAGTGACAGCCAGTAGCACTCAGAGGGTGATGGTCCACAGAAGAGAGTACTGAGGCAGCCAGGCAGGCAGGTGATGGTAGGGATGCCACAGAGGGCCAGGACTTCCTCACCAATTGTCCAAAACACTCCTTTGGATGAGTAAGTGAGAGAAATCACCTTCTGCTTGTGGTGAAGGGGTTTGGAGACAGATGGAAATGCTCACTCAGCCACAGCGGCTGGATACTGTCAAGCTGCACTTGCCATAAAACTTAAACATCTGCAGACAAACTCCACAATAAATGGATAAAGTAACAATTCCCACAAAGGCTGAAGATCTGTAAAATACGCAGATGCCATGTGCTGCCTTGTGTACACTTCTCCCATAAGGTACCCATAAAATGTGAAACACTGCAGCTATTTGTAATTCCAAACTTCTGTTGCATTTGCTGCAATTAAAATTTCTTTGCCTGGCACAAATCGTTCCTCCTCCTGTGGCTTGGGAAGGTTTGTCCATCACAGCCAACACTGACTGCAGGAAATGTTTTTGGGAGAGAAAATCAACACCTCATCATATCTCATTCCTACTAAAGACTATCCTTGTTTTTTTTCCTGCAGAAGCATGGGACCGTGAATATAGGATCCACAGAGCTGTGGCACTGAATTCAGCTGAGAGTAATGAAATAGAGGAGCTTGTCACACTGTGAGCTCCAGGCACCAGCCCTCAGAAAGCCACAAATTGGGACCAGGGAAACTCTTCTGAAAACCTAATTTCTACCCTGTGCTTGCTTTTCTGTAGGCAAACAATATACTTGTATGAGACCATAAAATACATACGTAACACAGCAGTAGAACACATGCTGAAGCGTGGAACATTAGGTTTTACACATTATCTACTGAATACTGTTTGCCCCCAAATTATTGTTTTGCATCTGGAAGGTTAGCTGGCATCATAAAGTAGCTGTTTTAATAGGAAAATGAAAGGCAAAAAGGAAAGAAGAACTTCATTTTTTCAGTTACTGGAACACTAACCATAGCACATCCGAACGTTTCCCAAACTCCCTGGCAGTCCATGTTGATATCTGGGATCTGCATCATGCCCAGGGGGCATACCCCCCTTTCAGGTTTGCTCACACTCAGGTGTCAGTGGATTTCTGTGAACTCTGAGCCTCTTCCTCCGTCACCCACTGCCAGGAGGGCCAGGAGGCAAGGTGCACAGTTTGTTGTTGGAGATAAAGCTCCGTTGTACAGGCTTCAAGAGCTGTGCTAAAAATTATTCCCTACTACTTCAGGTACTGAATACGTGACACATGGTTCAAAGGTTTTATTTCCTTTCAAAAACACCCCGAATTCCCAGGTCTTCATGCATTATCCATTGCACTTATGCTTTTCAGCATATGAATAGAATGGGACGTATTTTACAAATCAAAGTATGTTGGCCACATCCGACAGGAGCCGTCCTCTCTCAGCCTCCTCACCCACGTTATCCCCCTGTAACTAAAAATTCAGCCTCGCTATTTAAAAGTCAATTTCTGTCACTCAGCTCCAGATCACACTTTGGAAAACCACGCAGTGAAACCCAAACTACACAAACAGGCAGGGGAATGTTTGCTGGTATTTCTGCAGCACCACCAGCGTCGATGTGCTCAGCTCTGTGTAGGTGTCCCCGAGCGCTCCCACCCGGAGCCACAGAGCTGCCAGAGGGCACAGGAGGTTGCTCATAGTGTGGGCTGCTTGTGCAGCGTGTAGCAAAACACAGCTCTCTGCACACTCCAGGGAGCCAGCATGGCACCTGCTGATGTTCTCTAATTTTTCCCTTGTCTCTCTGGGCTCTGAGGACCTTTTTGGCATTACTCTTTGCAGGTGTGCAGTAGTGACGTGTGCAGTACAGCACGATGTGCTGGGGGAGACTCTCTGGGACCTACTCCTCACTGCAAGGCTATGAGAATTTCAAACGCTTGCTGCAACACAGCGAAATCCAGCGGCCTCTTCAAAAGGACACTGAAACCAAGACTGACATTCACAGCAAGTGTTCAGCTGCTCACTGGAGACTGATCTCAGACGAGGCAGTGCCACAAGTGCATACACACCACTATAATCTGACCTTTCTTAGATGGAAACAACTCCCTAACCCTTAACTTAGTATTTGAAACCTGCTCTGGGGCAGCTGTCCACTTTGGAAACCTCTGCACATGCACTCATCCATCTGCGCTCTGCCTTGGCGGGAGCCACAACCACCAGGATGCCAGGCAGAGACCTTGCACAGCTCTTGCACAGCGTACATGCTGCTCATCCACTTTTGAGTTGCTCGGTGCTCTGTACTCTGTCCACCCCTCTGCCCACTCACACAGACAACTGCTGCTCAAACTCCTTTCCTGATGTCCCACCCAGAGCCAATAAATGGAGCTGGTAGGTTTTTAAACAAATCTTTATGTTGTTGGTCTGCTGCATGTTCAAAAAGTCCTACATCAAAAATGGATGAATCACAGAACCATCTGAGTTGGAAAGGACCCTGAAAGGCCATCTAGTCCAACTCCCCTGCAATGAAGAGGGACACCTTCAGCTAGAGCAGGATGCTCAGAGCCCCATCCAGCCTGACTCTGAATGTCTCCAGGGACGGGGCATCCATCCCTTCTCTGGGCAACCTGTTCCAGTGCCTCACTACTCTTATAATAAAAAAACCTTTTTTCTTACATCCAATCTAAATCCCCCCTTTTAGCTTGAAACCACCTCCCTCTGTCCTATCAGAACAGACCCTGTTAAAGAGTCTATCCTTTCTTATAGTTCACCTTTGGATACTGGAAGGCCACTATCAGGTCTCCCCAGAGACTTCTGCAGGTTGAACAGTCCCAGCTCTCTCAGCCTGTTCTCACAGGGGATGCGTTCCATCTCTTGGATCTTTCTCATGGCCCTCTGGGCACACTCCAACAGGTCTGTGTCTCTCCTGCACTGAGGACTCCACATCTGGACACATTATCCATGTGAGGCCTCACCAGTGCAGAGCAGAGGGGCAGGATCACCTCCCTTGCCCTGTTGGCCATGCTTCTTTGACGCAGCTCAGGTTATCTTTGGCTTTCTGGGCTGTGAGGGCACATTGCTGGCTCATGTCCAGCTTGCCAGCCACCAGTACTCCCAAATCCTTTTCAGCAGTAACAACAGTTGTAACAATGGGGTGTTTATAGAAAAAGTTGGATTTACATGGGTAAGTCATCCAGACTGCCCTGTGCTCATAATCACCAAACGTTTGCCATCTATACTGGAATCAAGCATCAAACTGCTCCAACATTTTCTGGTTACAGAACTCAGCTTTGCACAAAAGTTACTTGAGATACTTGATCTTTGACAAGAGTTCAACATGTGCTGCTTTATTTTTCACATCTCCTGTGATAGATAATGTGATTTGATTGCACACATTTAAGATGCAATGGCTTAAGCCCCCATTCCCATGCTGTAGGGAGGCACTGTTATTCCTTCTTCATGCATAAGGAAACATGGAAACAGATTATGACTAAAAGGTCCTTGGAGTCAGGGCTATGAGCCAGCTGCTGTGCCTCCTGGTGCAGAGACTTAAAGGAACAACTTACATCTCCTGATCTCAGTTTTATTTTAGCTATTATTTATATTCCACACAAAGCTGGGAAAGACTGCCTAGAAAATATTTTTAGATCTTAATAGCATTCGTAGGTTGAAGGCAAACTTATCAACAAACAGAAAGGGCATGCTGAAATTCTGCTATTAAAATACTATAAGAAGAATGTAACCCTTCTACCACTTCTCAATTTTCTCTGCTCATTATGTCTTGGGCAGATTAAGCATGACTCTGTGCAGTATCTGGCACTGAAGTTTTCCAGTTTCAGCAGCTTTTCAAATATGCATTAGCTAAGCAAAAATGTTTTCCCAAGGACTCATAAAAGTCTGAAAGATGGGAGCAGCCAAGATTACAACATGTGGTCTGCAAACTTTCCAGGTGAAAAGTTCTCAATTGCACTGATCGATGCATAGAGGGGATGAAAAAACATGTCACAAGGAGGCTAATCACCAACTGAGCATGAACACAGCAGTCAATACTGGCAGCAAACCACGTGTATTTTCTTGGTGCAAGTACCTGGTGTGACAGCACATAAAATCAGAATCCTGCAGGGTTTTAATCGAAAGCATCCACAACAGTAGGTGTATTGATTTAGGGAATCTGTCAATTATTGCAGACCTCAGGGATTCAAGTATTCATATGTATTTATCAGACTGCGGCTCAGTTCTAGATGTCGTGTTCGGTATTCCTGTTATCTTTTTACCTGTTTGTTAAATCACAGACAGCGGGCGGGAATGATTCTTAGGATACCACATGTGTGCCAGCACACTCTGGCACTGCCACCCATCTTTTCTAGCCCCAGTGCCGAGGACTGTACACTTTTTCTAGAGAACCTAATCCAGTGCCTTACCTGCATACCAAGTTCTTGCATAACCTCTTCTGCCTTAAATACAACCCATCCTGCTGTATCTGGATCTCCACCACAGTACCAGAGAACATGCTGCCTTGGCCTCTGTGTTCCAATCGTGCATACTTGAGAACTACTGGCGTGTTAAGAAAGGTTTCTTAAGTATTCCCTGTCTCCAGGGGAGACCCCAGCACAAGAATGACATGAAGCTGTTGGAGCGAGTCCAGAGGAAGGCCATGAAGATGACCAGAAGGCTGGAGAACCTCTCCTATAAAGACAGGCTGAGGGAGCTGGGCTTGTTCAACCTGGAGAAGAGAAGGCTCTGGGGAGACCTCACTACAGCCTTTTAATACTTAAAAAGTACT
This sequence comes from Aquila spilogaster, assembly GCA_024606505.1. Classification (NCBI taxonomy): domain Eukaryota; kingdom Metazoa; phylum Chordata; class Aves; order Accipitriformes; family Accipitridae; genus Aquila; species Aquila spilogaster. The sequence continues at coordinate 19,297,656 of JANHGO010000063.1, read as the reverse complement.
TACAAAAAAGATGGAGAAAAAGGGGAGAATTAGATTAGACATAACAAAGAAATTCTTCACTACGAGTGGTGAGGCATGGGAACAGGTTGCCCAGAGAAGCTGTGGATGTCCCATCCCAGGAGATGCTCAAGATGAGCATCCTCCTGATGGGGGATTTCAACCACCTGGATATCTGCTGGGAAAACCACACAGCAAGCTGCAAGAGATCCTGGAATCTCCGGGAGTGTGTGGATGATAACTTTCTGGTTCAAGTATTGGATAGATCAACCAGAGGTGAAGCCAATCCAAGCCAATCTATGATTCTATGGTTCTATGGAGTCGGACAGAGCTTTGAGCAGCCTGGTCCAGAGATGTCTCGTGTCAGGGAGGTTGAACTAGATGATCTTTAAATATTCCTTCCAATCCAAATTATTCTATGTTTCTACTGTTCTGTTTTCCAGGTCTTACATTTGTATCAGACTTTCCATAGTTAACTGGCACATTTTGGACGTGTAGTGTCCCACGTGAACATGGTGTATCACCTGTACTTTATTCATGCTCTGCGCTGAGGTTAGATGACTACACCTGTTCAAGACTGATTCTTCTATTATAATCCAAGATGACTGACTTATAACATCCTCTCAACAGCTTAACACTGTAGATTTAAGCAATTTTGCCACACTTCCCAGATGCCTACTGGCAGGGCGAATGCTTTCTCAGTCACGCATCACCCAAAACCAGAGCCCTTGAGTATTCCCCTACACAGAACTTTGTGCTCATCCTTTCTAAATATCATCCCATTTTTGCACATGAAGATGTGTGGACAGGTAGAGGAAGGGTGAACTGACTGGCAACCTCAAGCCAATCTGGGGCTGATTTAGAGAACAAACTGGCAAAGCAAGGCACAGGTGTTTCCTAGCAGTGACAGAGCAGTAGGACAGGTATACATGTGCAGGGCTCATTACACTGAAATTCTAAAGGGTTATCATGAGCCTTGGGCAGCTCTACAGGTGTGTGGAGATCAGAAGGCCACGGAGTTGTAGCCCTGATCTCCTGATGGCAAATAACACTTTGCTCCTAGCAGGAGAATGATTCATCACAATAAAGTAACCTTGTTGAACTGCCTTTTGCAAGCTAAAATTTAGAAATTAGTGATTGCCTCACACCTGAGACAGGCTAAAGGACATGCTCAGGCTGTTATCAGCAGCCACCAGGGTCCAGCCACCAGGAGGGGCTGGAGGTCAGGACATGGCAATCATGGTGTCCCTGAGCTGCGCTTACCACAGGCAGGATCTCCTGCCACTTCAATGAAGAGGACTCAGATCTACTGGCAAATGACACCCTGAAACAATGGGGAGGAGCTGCACCATGTTCTGCTGGTGGTTTTCCAAGAAAGGCAGCAAAGCATGTTTGGGGGCAGAAGGAATGTGGTCAGAGAACTTACACTCTATAAAACAGGATGGGGAAAGAAACAGGTTCAGCTGAATGACCACATCCTCTGTGTGGCCCAAAGCAGGCAGTAAATATGTACCACTGAAGCACCACTCCCACGGAATTCCCAGTGTTTCTTCCCCTCATGCAAGATTCATGATCCAAGTGATGATTCTCCAGCAGTTTGAAAAAAGAGCAGAGAGGTATGCAGAAATACTGCTATTTACAAACTCAGTCGGTTCCATCCACCTCACACTGATGCTGTCCAGAACTCCCTTCCTGCTGGGGCCAAACACACATTGGCAAGGCAGGATGTTGCAACAGGAGGAGCAATAAATCACTGATGCCATTGGCACATTCTCACAGAGGTGTAATTACCATGCGGTAACACAACACCACGTGCCACTCAAATCACATCAAAGTCCAGTGACACACCCAGACACAATCTCCTGCTCCAACACCTTACCTAGTTTTCAGCGTCAATTGGAATTGACGAATTTCACTGGAATTGTCAACATTCACTGCCACCAGGCACAGCAGGCTGCAAACTGCAAAGCATTGGGCTCTCACCTCATTTTAAAGTAACAGAGGGTAAATCAGATCTCAGCTTCCCGTAAGTTTGAGAGCTCCATCATGGGTAGGTTGATTAGGACAAAACAAGCATTAATTTACTGAGTGTAACTTTTTTTTTAATTTAATATAATAGTTTAATAGTAAAGTTTCAGCTCATTTATGGAGAGAATGAAGAGACTGAGAACAAAAATTAACTAATGAGAGTGCAGTAAGAGACCCACTGCTTTTGGCAATGTGCTATCAGCTCTTCTGAAAGAGAACTCATTGAAAACTGTATAATAGTGGCCCGTAGCAAAGCCAAAACAATGCAGCAGCAGCTCTTTCTCAAGCCCTTTGACCACACTGGCAGAGAAATGTGATTAAGATTCACATCAAGAAGCACAAATGGTTTCCACTGTATAAAGACAACCATGGGAAAACTCCATCTGAATTAGTGTTGATGGATAGATCCGAAATAATGCAGACGGTTATTTCCAATCTTGATTCAAGAATGTGTCTTTAAAGTTCACCATTTCAAACTTCCCAGAGCTAGAACACAAGTCATACTGAAATTATCTCTATCATATGAGCAAGACCCCAGGAGCCCCAGATCACGGACACAGTACTCCCACATCAGCACATTCAAACCAAGGCAACAATTTCCCATTTGTCAGCCTGGAGAAGTAGATGGAAAATCGAACACTTCTGCAGATTCCTCAGGTCTGCATGCTGAGACAGAAATCGCAGTAGATCAAACTCTCAACTATTTCAGCACTTCTGATCTGGGCCAAACTAATGCATTCATTGTCTATCTGGTGTGATTCTAGCAATCAGCTTTGGTCAGAACTTGAAATGGAGGAGAAGCTGAGCATACTCCCCCGTTCAAGAAGAATCTCATTTCCAAGCCATGGCATTTTAGATGTCATCTACAGATGTACAATCGCTATACCTGATCTCAGCTGATCAGCCAATCCCAGTGCTCTTATTGCTGTAATCAAAAAGCTCAGGTACCTGGTGGCTAGGAGGGGGTAGGTGTGCAGAGGGCTGAACCAAGCCTCCTTCATCCGTGGCATGCTCTCGTATATTAAGAGGTCCTTCTCCGTCAAGACCACTAACACTGGCTTCCAGTGCTTCTCGTTGTCTCCGGGCACCTGAAAAGGAGGAACATTTCAATGAGAGAAGAGACAAAGCTACCATGGTGCAAAGCCTGACAACATGAACATCCAAGAGTTTTTCTTCTTTGGCTTTCTGACATCTCCATCATGAACTTATAGCCAGATGCAGCAGAAATGGAATGAAGCACAATGAAATCTGCTGCTCTCGTCGACAATACCATTCCAAACCTCCTTGCAGCCTTCACTCATTACAGGCTGCTCCACAAAAGCAGTAGTGGAAGAACACTGAGACAGCGCTGGCTGTTATTTAGCTGTGGTACGCATGAAAGGACCTTAAATGTATATTTACAAGGAGCACCACTCACATGCAGCTGCCACATAAATCTGAGTGCTAGACACCACTGATGTTGTTTCTAGGTTCAAAACTACTAAAAACCTACAACATCATCATTATTTAAGAATGTCAGGTAGTAAAAAAATACTGCTTTGGGAGCAGATGGGTTTGCTTCTTTCCCCTGCAGTTCACATTTTCATTGCTTTCATTCCCCATACTTTTACAAATGTCGTTTACAGCATAGCGTTGATCTGAAGCATTGACTCAGAGACGGATTTGCATCCACATTTCAAACCCATCTGCAGACAATGTCTAATAACTGGGACATCAAAGCCCTTTACCAGCTGCAGAATCCAGATGTGGAACTCTGTTTTGCAGCTCAGGCATGTGGTTGTCCACATGGCCACACACTACGAGGATTCTGGTTTTTACTTAGTCTAATCTGGCAGTGTTTAGGTGTCTTAAAATAGATGGGAATATGAAAGGGTCTTGGCTTTCACAGACAAATTAATCATTTTTGTTTTGGTTCACATACAAGAAAAGACATCACGTTACATAGAAACAAGCTCACAATCTAAAACTCACAATCTAACACCCAAACACCTTGGCTGGGTATTAAAGAAAATCAAACAAATTATGAGATTCTCCAGAGAATCTGGTTGTCTACATGACTCCTCCATTAAAACTTTGTCCAGCAAAGAGAAGCAGCTGTCTAACATGTGTTTTATGCTTCATGCCAACCTATTTGGCATGGATGTGTGTCCCTGGGCATGCCATTTGTTAGAGAAAAAAAACTGTCTCTTTTATGTAAGAGATAAATCAAAGATTGGCCAGGCTGGGAATGACACACCAGCAATGGTGATTCAGATCCGTAAGTACGATGTGCTTTAAATGATAGATTCAGATTGAGAAGAACATTTGAAGCACTCTTATTTTACATGAAGACAGATTCCAATGCATTTCTGAACTTCTAAAGGTTTTCAAGCCAGTTGTAGGAAAGCTTCGCACAAGAACACCACCATTCAAGGCAAATCTTAAGCTTAAGCCAAAGACTGTTGGCTTATATAATTCTTAAAATATATGTTTCCTTCCAAATTAAGCTTTTCCAATAAACACATTCCTGTTTGCTGCATTACTTTTTCACTGGTTGTTCATGCCTGAATGTTAATCAACCTAAACTCATAAATGCTTCTCCTTTTAATTTCTTGAGGAGTGTACGCTTTAACACTTCCTTACAATTTTCTTACGGTGAATTTCTTGAAATGCAACCTTTCATTTTCAAATGGGCCTGAACAGAGCAGCTGCATAATTAATGCGCCTATTAATATACTCACAGCTCATGAACTACAGCAATATTCACATAAGTAAAAAGCACTCTTAGCTACTTAATACCACAGTTATTAACTACAGTTAACACCACAGTTCCCAACAAAGAAATATAGTAACAGATATTACAGTTAATGTCAACATATAACTTTTGAGCACTTGTCTGTGTCCCTTAAATATAAAGATTTTAATACATGCTTTGTAAGAATTCAAGAAATGAAAACAGAAGATGAAGTCTATTATAGGATAAAAAAGAATGATCTTCAGATACAGAATCTGTGGGAGTAAGTGGACAGAGTACTGGGGCCGTTACTTTTTTCTCTCTTTTTTTTTAATTCTGTGACCATAAACAACCCAAAGACTTTAGGAAGCTGCTCACAGCTTTCCCACAGAACTATCCCACCTGTGCAGTATTTTCAAACACGAGGTCTGTGATTAAGTGGCTGGTCAGCCAACTGTGACTCCGGAATGGTTGGGAAACACTGCTCCCAGTAAACCAAACACAAGAAAGGGAATACAACTCATTTTGCCAGCTGTTCACACAACTGTTTGCTGGACACCTGTAAACATCAGGGGCCAGATTTTCTAGCTGAGAAATGAGTGGATGCTGCGGTTACAACCTGCACAGCGAAACCCACAGCTTGGCCTTTGTCCTTCTCAATGGCACGGTGACTGAAGTTGCTCTGTCTTCAGGAATTCAAGGCTTTTCCTCACCTCTGCCTGAAGTGATCTTATCCAACCTCTCCTTGTAGATGCATCCCTTATTTGTAAAGTGTACAATATGAATCACAGAATGGCTTGGGTTGGAAGGGAGCTTACAGCCTATCCAGTTCCAACCCTCTGCTGTGGGGAGAGCTGCCACCCACCAGCTCAGGCTGCCCAGGACCCCATCCAACCCAGCCCTGAACATCTTCAGGGTTGGGGAATCCACAGCTTCGGTGGGCAGCCTGTGCCAGCATCTCACTGCCCTCTGAGTAAAGAATTTCCTCCTAATACCTAATCTAAATCTCCCCTCTTTTAATTTAAAACCATTTTGCCTTGTCCTATCACAATTTGCCCATGCAAAAAGTTGGTCTCCTTCCTGTTTATAAGCCCCCTTCAAGTACTAGAAGGCTGCAGTGAGGTCTTCAGAGCCTTCTCTTCTCCAAGCTGAACAAGACTCAACTCCTTCAGCCTTCCCTTGTAGGAGAGGTGCTCCAGCCCTCTGATCACCTTCATGGCCCTCCAAAGGGAATGGATGTCAGAGACAGAGAACAATGTCTGCCCACGTCCTTCCAGGAGCACTACCCAGGAGGAAGGGCCCTGCGATACACACAATTTTAATCACATTTTTATAAACCTTGCTGGGACTATAGCAGTCTCATTCGTAAGGAAAGCTGGTGTAAGCAATACTGTTGCTATATCAAACCTGAAGAAGGATTTGTGTGTCTGAAAGCGTGTCTGTTTTTTCCAAGTGGAACAGCTGATCTAATAAAAGATATTGCCTTTCCCTAAAAACCTTGAATTGCATTACCGTTCACTGATTTCAGTGGGGTTTGCATCAGGCTCTAACAGCTGACACCGTGCTGTTCGGCAGGCAGTCGGCACTTCTGTAAGGTGTCAAAGAGAACATTTTGTCCTGCAGATGGTAACAGCAAATTTTACAAAGGAAGAACAAAGTCTGCAAATACAACATTAGCCTACAGGGCACATTCAGAACAAATCAGCATGGGGAATTAATCCAGATCAAGCAACAGGGTCACACCAAGCATGAGTAAAATATTAAATTTCAAAACAAGAGGAGAAAGCATGCTGCTTATTGACAGCTAAGAGAAGGATCTGTTCCAACAGTAAGGATATAATATCTGACATCTCATAAGACGAAACAGTTCTCTAAGGGCATATTTAAGTATCATTTGAGACACATTTCAGAGGCACCCTTTTAGATGATGGCTAGGGCTGGCTTCTTAGCCAAAACTTGGCAGAATTCTGTCACTTGTAGTAAAATTCATAGACTTACAGAATCATCGAATGTCCTGAGTTGGAATGTCATAAGGATCATCGAGTCCAACTCCTGGATCCACACAGGACCACCCAAAAATCAGACCCTATGTCTGAGAACATCATTCAGATGCTCCCTGACCTCCAGCAGCTCAGGGCTGTGCCCATTGCCCTGGGCAGCCCGTTCCATGCCCACCACTCTCTGGTGCAGACCCTTTCCCTAACCCCCACCTGACCCTCCCCTGACACAGCTCCATGCCATTCCCTTGGACCCTGTTGCTGCCCTTCCACTCCCTTTGAGGAGCTGCAGGTCACCATGAGGCTTCCCCTCAGCCTGCTCTTCTCAGGGCGGAACAAACCAAGTGATTTTATCCACTCCTCATATGTCTTCCCCTCTAGACCCTTCACCATCTTTGTAGCCCTCCTTTTATGTTCTTTTTGTACGGTGGTGCCCAAAACTGCACAAAGCACCGCAGATGAGGCTGCACCAGTGTAGTGTAGAATGGGACAATCACTGCCCTTGATCAGATGGCAGTGCTGAGCCTCATGCATCCCAATTCCCAATTGCACGTGTGCGATTCAAAGCACATTTATCAGTGATGCACACCAACAGAATGACCGTTTACTGGTATTCTGGGTACTATTATGGTAGCAACAGTTACCAGTGCCCCTCTCCATGGCCAGTTCAGCTCAGCTGAGCTGAGTCTGGTATCATACCAGAGAAGAACCACATCTGTGTCCATCTCTGCCACAGGCTTCCAGTGCAAAGTCAGTGTAAATGCCCTGTTTCCAACAGGCAGCAGAAACAGTTTGGACCTTTGCATTTTCATCCACCAGGCCTCCCTTTTGTAAGGATTTCCTTTGAATTTCAGTTACTCATCTACCTCAGGCTGTCAGGAATGGATGAAAGAATACCTTTAATCTATGAGGCTCGCAGAAAATCACATTAGAGGCCCTAGTTTTCTCTGGAAAGCTGTTTTATGTTTTCATTAACTCAAAAGGGACATTCCAATTACATTCTTTGTTTAATAAACAAAATATACATTGCCAGCAGACTCCAATGTAGCAGGTATTCTAAATGTGCCCTTTCAGAGAATCGCAAGGTAGCAAGTTCACACTTAGCATTTTAACACCCTTTCCCCTCCTGTGCATCCCCCAAATCCAGAGGTTAAAATACCCTTGCACACACTGCACAGGAGGAGCAATCCACAAAGAATTTTCTGAAACATTTTTCTTGTTATTTTCCAGCCTCCCTTCACTTAAAATCTCTCAGTGCTGCCAAAAGTCAGCTTTGACACAGGCTGGGATATGTTCTGCTACGTATTTCTTGCCATTTCATTGTCTTTTGATGAAGGACTACATCCATGTTCAGAATAAATTTGTTTCTCTTACAGAAACCTACTTGTCAGTTCTTGAAAATAACAGCTGGAACTGCAAAGTATTTTTCCAAGATGAACAGCATCAAGGCAGAAGTAAAACATGCCAACAGCAACATGTGCAACAACGCTTATACTTCTGCAAGCTCAGTTGATGGGAGGCAATTTTCAATGCAAGAGCGGGTGCAAGTGACAGCAATAGGCAGGGGATATCAACACCTCCCACACCACATACACAGGTAAGATGTGTACTTTGTAGTTTTAAACAGGAAATTATAAGAATCACAGAATCATAGAATGACTTGAGTTGGAAGGGACTTCAAGGATCCATTAAGTTCCAATCTCCCGAATACAGGCAGGGTTGCCAGACACTAGATCAAGTACTTGATCAGACTGCCCAGGGCCCCAGCCAACCTGGCTTTAAACACCTCTACAACTTCTCTGGGCAACCTGTTCCAGCACCTCACTGCTCCCTCAGTAAAAAACTTCCCTGACATCTGATCTGAACCTCCCCTCCTTTAGTTTAAAACTATTCCCCCTTGTCCTATCACTGTCTACCATTGTAAAAAGTTGATTCCCTTCCGTTTATAATCTCCATTTAAATATTGGAAGGCCACAGTGAGGTCTCCCCGTAGCCTTCTCTTTTCCAGGCTGAACAAACCCAGTTCTTTCAGTCTATCTTCATAGGAGAGGTGCTCCAGTCCTTGGATCATCTTTGTGGCCCTCCTCTGGACCCTCTCCAAAAGCTCCCACATCTTTCCTGTGTTGGGGGCCCCAGACTTGGATGCAGTACTCCAGATGGGGCTTCAAGAGGACAGAGTAGAGAAATACAATCACTTCTGTCACCCTACTGGCCACCCCTCTTCCAATGGAATCCAGGATACCACTGGCTTTCCAGGTTGCAAGCACACACTGCTGGCTCATCTTAAGTTTTCCATGAACCAGGACCCCTAAGTCCTCCTCAGCAGGGCTACTAAGGCGTTCTCCTCCCAGTTTGTATACGTATTTGAGATTACCTTGACCCAAGTGCAAAACCTTGCACTTTGTTTTGTTAAATGTCATTTGGTTCACAAGGGCCCACATTTTGAGTTTCTCAAGGTCCCTCTGGATGGCATCCCCTCTTTCTGCTGTATCAACCACATCACTCAGCTTGGTGTCATCAATAAACTTGCTGAGGGTGCACTCAATCCCATCATCTATGTCACTGATAAATATGTTTAAGAGTACCAGATCTAAGATGCACACTTGAGGGGACACCACTTGTTACCAGTCTCCACCTGGACACAAAGCCATTGACCACAACCTTCTGACTGCAACCTTGAACCAGTTATTTAACCACGAATAGTCCACTCTTCAAACCTCTCTCTCTTCAATTTAGAGATAAGGATGTGGTGGGGGACCATGTCAAAGGCCTTGCAGAAGTCCAGGTAGATGACATCAGTTGCCTTCCCTTTTTCCACTGATGCTGTCACTCCAACACAGAAGACCACCAGACTGGTCAGGCCCGACCTTCCCTTGGTGAAGCCACGCTACCTGTCTTGGATCGCCCACTCGTCCCTCACGTGTCTTAACATGTCTTCCAGGAGAATCTGTTCCATGATCTTCCCAGACACATAGGTGAGGCTCACTGGCCTGTAATTCCCCAGGTCCTCCTTTCTCCCTTTCTTGTAAATGGGAGTGATGTTTCCCTTTTTTCAGTCCTCAGGGACTTCACCTGACAGCCAGAACTTTTCAAATCCGATGGACAGTGGCTCGGCAACCACATTAACCAGCTCTCTAGGGTACATGTCATCCAGCCCCATGGACTTGTACACATTCAAGCTCATGAGTTGGTCTTGGACTTGCTCCGCCCTTATACTGGCAGGGAGTTTGCTGCCCTAGTTCCCACCTACAGGTTCAGGTTCAGGAATGTGAGTCTCAGGGATGTGAAAATCCTGGAAATAATAGGAATGTTGCTTTTTAAAAAAAAAAAAGCAAAAAGGAAGAAAGCTAATGAGAATATGACTGGTTTTGCTCTTTTCTCTCTCTGACCTCAGTGACTCAAAGGTGTCTTTCTCTGTTATCAGATTTGGATTAGTTAGTGCACAGACAAAAAACCCCACAAAGGGTACAACATTGCATCCTTTGAGCACCAAGCAGCTACTGAGTGATCGACATGTTTGGCTCTGATGCCGTGTGAACAGGCAGAGAAGCATGAAGACCATACTGATGCCAACTCTTGTGCTATCCCCAGTGTAGCCTGGGGTACATCTACAGCTACAACTACGGGCAATGATGAAAACGAAAAGGATACCCATTTCTGAGACAGATTTGTTCAAAACTGATCTTCTACTAGATGTCCTTTAAAATGACAAGACACAGGCCAGCTTTAGTCAAAACTAACACAGTCAACCACAGTAGCATGGTGATAGCTACAAGCAGATGTTCCAACTCTAGACTGATACGATTTCCAAACAGCTCTGGCTTGTATCTAGAATCACAGAATGACTTGGCTTGGAAGGGATCTCAAAGGCCATCCAGTTCCAACCCACCAGATCAGACTGCCCAGGGCCCCATCCAACCTGGCATTGAACGCCCCGAGGGATGGGGCATGCACAGCCACTCTGGACAGCTTGTGCCGGTGTCTCACCACCCTCAGTAAAAAAAAGTCCTCCTCTTTCTTCCCCTGATTCATGAGTCCAGGGAAACTGGGTAAATAAATGCCCAGACATCTCACTGTGAAGGACTCAGAAAGTAAGAAAAAGGTAAATTGTGCAATTTAGAAATCTTTGCTATGACCTAAGAGCATTTTGCTGTGCATGAAGTACAGATTTGAAAGTCCATAAGAACTCTCTTTCAGTCAGATAATGTCAAGAATACACTGATGGCAGGGCAACAGGCAGAGAGCACAGATATGGTAAATGGATCCTCAGTTGTTCAAGACACTGATTGACTTTTACATCAGGCAAAAGAAACTCTACTATGTTTCAAAATGTATTCTTCTGTTTTCTGAGTAAAAGACATTTTCTTCTATGGTGATTTCTTCAGACCACAAGACGGCTGAGAGAAATTCTGAAATTAAGTAGAGGTCATTTACTAGGAATATGATGGAAAAGCATTGCAAACACAAAAGCTCCACTCCTGGAAAGATAGTGCTGAACTAAAAGACTTCCGAAGAAAAATCCGCACTTTACTACTTATCTTCCCCATTGTATTGCTTTTCAGAAATTGGCTGGGAAGAGCAGGGAAGGAAAAAGGATATTCCATCACCCAAGGGCTGTGGCAAGGAAAACCTGCCTGACCTGCAACACACAAGTACAGAAGATAAATGGCAAGCCAGGCAGGTGGAAAGGTCAAAACAGGCCCAGCTGGCATTGGGAACTGAGGCTGATGAAAAGACACAGGACAGACTAGCTGTAGTTCAACCGACCTTCAAGGCCAGTTTGACAGGCAAAAACCTGTGCTCAAAGTGGCCATATTTTAAGTACTGTTTATAAAAGAGACATAGGAGAATAGAGAAAAAGGCAAGAAAACACCATTAACCCTGGGACTTTCTTATCAGTTATACTGATTAAACAAGTGAATGAAAAGTCAGAAGAGTGGAGGTGAGCACAAAGCTGCTATATTAAAGCTAAAACCTGTGCAAAAGTGCAGGCAGTAACATATACGTCTTGGCCAGCCAGCACCTGGGTTTCAACCAGCCATCTCTCTAATCTAGCATGCTTGCAACACATTCAGGACACAAGTGAAGACAGAATCACAGAATCATATAGTGGGCTAGGTTGGAAGGGACCTTAAAGATCATCTAAGATGTTTGCTATTAGTAAATAACTTTGCAGCTGTTGTGCATTCATGCCTTTTGAGTACAAGTGGCTTAAATCTGGGATGTCTGGACTCTTCAGACTGCAAATGATGGTGTCTGTATCGTGCATTCTGAAACATCTCTCATGAAAATATCATTGAAAGGTTGACGACAGCTGCCCACAGCTGCCTACAGCTAACATCAATATGTGGGATGGACTGTATCTCTAAGCTCAAGTATGGGACATATGAGCAGCTGCACTGTCTCCAATGTAATGACTGGATCTCATAGCACAGTAATCCTAGTACTGGGGAAAAACACTACTTCTCTTTAAAATGGAGCAGCCTTCTTCCTCCAGACTTGCCTTAGAAATCAGAAGAAAAGGATCTTTGGGGTTGGACTAGATGATCTCTAGAGGTCCCTTCCACCCCCTACAATTCTGTGATTCTGTATCTTTCTCTCCAGTCCATAGAACCATTTTGTATACCAGGATCAGCCCCAAAAGAAAGGAATCATACTTGTGAATGGCTTTCAAGTGGAGGCAAGAAAAAAGACGGGGAGATTTGGAGGCTCTACCACATCTTCTGTGTAACTGTTTAAGAATGGATATTGTTATTTAGTGCTAAAGAAAAGCAGGTTGCTCCAGGTACAGTCGAGGATACTAAGAGCAAACACTATTCTCTGATATGCTACCCAGCAGTTCTACTGTGGGCAGACTTTTCTGTTCAAGTTGCAGCGTTTTATGAGGTAGTTCATCCTCATCAGTGGGCCATAATGGTAACTGCACAGGTGCAGAATCAATTTAAAGACACCAGTTTCAATTCACTGTCTTTAAACATCATTCATTTACAATTGACTCTGCCTTCAGCTGATCAAGTAGGTGCTAGATTAGAATAAAGAAGCAATAATACCCATTATCTCAAAAGATATATTAATTTTACCTTTCAATTCAATAAACGTGCTTGGATTTCTAATGATCTACTCAAGAACACTTGTCAACAGCACTGAGTCAAATGTGAATGCAGGAAATGGAGTTTTGATTTGAAAGCTGCTTGCATTTTTTAATGATAGTTCCAACATGTAAAATGTCATCTGAAAAGATTATAGTGTCTGTTTGGTGAAGGACAGGTAATCATCTACGTCTACGTTAAAACTGTAGTGACTGAAATCTGTCCCAGAAGATGTTTTATGCCATTCTCTATCATGTTGTTTTTCCTAATATTCAGTCTCAGAAATGATGACCCTTCATGACTGATACCTTTTCAAGACTGACAGATTCAACTACTTCACTCAGGGCTCACTATAAATCACAAGTGCTGGAAGAAAAAAATAGTAAGACAGCAATACAGAAAGAACACGATGTTTCTGTGTCATTGTTACTATGCTGCCTCAAGGACAGTCCAGGATACTGTGTCATTTCAGTCTATTGTGTCATTGATCAATATTCAGTAACACTGACGGACTGCATTGCAAGTATTGACCTCAAGCACATGAGTGAATTCACAACATGTCTGGCACAAAAATGCACACTCTTTAAAAAAGAGACAAAATCTATGTGCTGTGCTTCATCAACTGGAATCTTGATTGGAAGTATTGTTTTAAAAGAAAAAAATAGAATCCTTAATAATTTAGCTTATCTTGAAACAACGCTGAGGCCACAAGTTTCTGGAAAAGTTGGTGAAAATCAGTCATAATTTGAAATCCAAAGCTACTTATTTAGATGCCTAAGTAAAAACCTGCGAACACAAAGTTGATACATTTGTCTTTTAAAATGAATTATTTATTTACCTGGCTGTCATTTTCAAAGCCATTCAATTATTAGAGTCCATATCCTTTTATTAAATGGATAAAAAGAGAACATCTGTATTTGTGCCAGCACAATCACAGACCTTCACAAACTACTTACGAACCTCACAGATCAGATCTGCTTTCTTGCTGGGGAAGAAAAAAACATAATTTCCATTAGAATTTCTTTATTAAAAGGCAAAAGCTTCTGACAGGCAAGATGATTTCCCCCCCCCCCAAATCCCAGCTGAGCTCCAAGAGACCTCTGCCACCAAGCAAGTTTCCAGTTGGCCACCCCTTGGCAGCCAGCAGGGAGAGCTGGAGACCACCTGTGGGCCTGCATGGTGGATCTCAGTATTGGTGGGTCCCAGGATGCCAGTAAACGTAGGAAACGAACAGTTACATCATTTAATATCCAATTAACCAGGACAATATTGAATATTATCTATTCTGTTGTACTGTATCATAAGTTTTACCATTAGGAACTTGTTACCCATGTTGGGGAGCGTGGTATTGTGATCCTGGGGATACTGTGAGTGCAGGTGTCACTACAGTCTTGCAAGACTAGTGGAAAATTCTTATTTTAATATGGTCATTACCTAACCCTCTCCAAGTAATTCCAGGAAAATAAACGGCCAAGTGGGAAGAAAGCAGGAGAGAAAGTTCAGATCTAGAGGATAACTGCAGTTTGTCACTGAGTCCTGTGATTTACTCAATAGCTGTCATCACTATGTATGTGGTGCATGAAGAAATGCACACACATTGCTAATGCTGCAAAAATAAATGCTGCAAAAATAAATGACAAAACAGCTTTAACGAGAAACCAGTATTACCGACTCTAGTCAGCCAAAGCTCCCATGGGGATACTAAGTGTGGCTTGAAAATCAGTCTGAGGTTTGCTTGGTATTTGAAATACATTTTTAATTTTTGCTGATCCATCAAGCCTTTTTGTTTTGCTGACATTCCATAGTTTCAAGCATTTCGCTGTAGCCAGGAACCTACAATAAAAATGAGAGCTCAGCTTTCATAAAATCTTTCTATTCCAAACAGATGACCTGTCCCTGTAGTAAAAGGATTCAAGCTAGGAGGCTTAGAGCTACAGTCAAGATGTGAGCTGCCACTTTCCAGCCCTCCAATATTACCTTCCCAGACCTGATACTGCTTATATAGAAGATCTGACAAGATCACAGTCCTGAGATTTATGGCAAAAACTTGTTTAATTAATCTACGATCTGTGACAAAATGCAGCAAATATTGAAGGGCATGTGTTAATAGGGACTATGAATATTCAACAGAGCCATATGAACAAGACAAACATAAAGAACCTTCTACTTGGCAGTTATCTATGCTGAGCTTTAAATTAGCCACACAGGACAAATGGATTTAGTGCTGTGCCATGTTATTTCATCGAGATTACTAAAAGATAGACAATTAAGGCCATCAATCTACAGACCCAAATTCTACAAATATCAGCAAATTACATGCTATAAGCTATGCAATTTTGAAAGCTAATGCTCTTTATCTGCTTTTAATTCACAGTGTTTCCTATTTTTGCTAAAACCTTAGCATGTAATTACTCATAGGACGGTTCTCTTGAGAACTGAACATTTTTTTAGAATAAATACTTTAGAAGAATAAAGGTAATTTCCAAAACAGATAGCATGCTACAGGTCATCTCCTTAGAACTAAGGATTCCTGAAACACATAACTTAATGAAATAAAGAACTCCCTGCTAACTGCATTAGACTTTCCTATCTCTTTACAAACACATCACATATCTGAAGAGAAAAATGCTTTTTGGCACAAGAGATACACAATCTCAAGACCCTACTGGTTTCATCAATGGAAGAATGTTTCCTGCTGCAGGCTAATAAATCACCCCAGCCGGCAAATGCCAGCCACTTACAGTAAGAACTGGCTGAGGGTAACACAAACCGTGGAGATCTAGTATCACTTCTGCTGCTACAGTGAAGTGCAAAGCCCAAGAGGATGAACAGGTATGAATACTACCGAGTTGCTACTCTTGATTCTACCCTCAGCATCAGAAATGTATTTGCACTGAAGACACTGAGAAATCTTGTAAAACTATTCATTCCATCTTTATTCCTATTGTGAAGATAAATCTTTATATTTTAATTGAGGTTTCTTCTTTAGTTTGTGCTAGCATTCTTATATATATTGATACAAAGAGTAACTCAGTTGATAACATCAGTATAAAAATGTGCAAAAGAAAACTGGAAGCTACGTACTCTAGTGATACTGTCATATGCTAACATTCACAGAACTCTTTTTAGAAGTACAGCAAATAGGATTGGATATCATACCAGTGGTTTAATACCAAAACTTCTGGGTTTTTAACTGCTGTGCCCTCACTGGCTTACTTCCTTAGCCATATGGAAGACAGCCAGGCACAATTAACTATTTGTCAGAAAACAATCTATTAAATTAATACCATTCTGTGGAATGAGCTGAAAATCATATTCTTTGCTTGCCAAAAAGCTTTCATTTCTGCCTCATGTTTGCGTTCAGAACTAAACATAGCTACAGATACGCTGCTTAACATAACTGACCAGTGGAAAAAAGAAGTGCTGTTCAGAAACAGCAGCCAATGAGATTTTCTAAAGATAGGTAGGAGGGTCAGAAGGACTTCACCTTTTCATCTCGTAAAAATTCTTTCCTGACAGATCTTTGATTAAACTGGGCAGAAATAGACCAAGTCCCACTTAAGACACTCATATTCGTGGCTAGGCTTGAAAGAGAAGAGAGAGAGCAGAGAATAGGTTGCAGCATTTCCTAGGCTTAACCTTAAAAATATAGGACTGGACTTCAATTATATTTATACCCATTCAATTCTATTGACGTCAAAGGATTTACTCCTAAATTACGCGAGATGGAAATCAGGCTATCTATTACACATTTCCATGCATATAAGCAGCACCTCTTTAAAAGCATCATTTATTCAGAAGTACATCCTCAGACAACACACCTCCTCAGACAACTCAGTTAAAATCAGAAGGGAAAATCAGCTATGGGAATTCTAGGTGAGAACAACAGATCAATGGAAGAAGAGAAAGAGATCGGGGGTGAACTCCCTTTGCTGTTATCTGCAGGTACACACAACCTTCACTGCCGCTGAACCCTGGGCACTGAACTGATAACCTCTGGGGCTGGCACAGGACGTGGTGGCTATTTGCTTCCCCTGTACAGAAGCAATCTGTGATCTATGATACCTGTGAGACTGGTATTCGTGTATTTCACTTTTCCAGCAAAGTAGCGTGCAATGCTTCTGCTGCCAAAACTTTTAGCACTGAAGCCCTTTGCAGGTCCACAGAGGGCTACAGGTGCATAACAGCTATCAGTTAGTGACTGGTTCCGCATAACTGTTTTTCAGAACTGTTCACTTGCTTGGATGCTATCCTACAACCTCAGCTCACTCCTTCTGCTTGTGCTTGCAACTATCCAAGCAGATGTTTAAAATTATCTGAAGCGAGTTGAGACTGAAGTTTTTCTCAACGGTATCCAGGCTAATGGAAACTGAGGATGTACATGACCTTAGATGAGCGCTAACAGCACCTTGTGTCCAATCTGAAGTGAAAGAACACAGAGAAACTAAAATTCCTCTCTTTGAAATCTCCTTGCAGCTGCAAAGAATCAATCTTCTAAGGTTATAAAGGGTTCAGAGAAAGCTGGTCTTATCCTTTCCAATAGTGGATTGTTCCAATACCACCAGGACCACTGAATACCTGGTACACCTACCTGTGCCCCACAGTCTCTGCTGCACATCCGTGGCTGCTTTTTTCATGGTGGCTACCCTGCAGGATCCAGTTAGCTTGCCTTCACCTTATCATTACTCACACTCTCTTATGATGCTGTCCCACTCTTCCATACTCCAATCTGCATTCCTCCATTTGGTTTAATTCCCACGGGCACAAAGATCACAGCAGAAACACAATGACTGATGCATGGTTCCATACTTCCTCCCTGCTCATATAGTTTGAGTTTGGAGCAGGCTCTGTTCCTAGCAATACTCTTCATGTTGCACAACGGCCTTCAAGGTTTGGATAGTCCCACGGCCTCCATTGATGTAGATACTAACCACAGCAGTCCCCACCAAGATGTCTTTTTTACTTCAACCTCTTGCAACAACAAAGGAAGAAGCAAACATTGTGGCAGCTTATCCTCAATAATCAACTCTACCACAAAAGACAGAAGTAGGGGGCCTGAAGACAAAACGTCACATAAAAGGTTCCCAAACCATCATGTGCAGCTGCACAATCCCTCTCCGTGCTGCTCCTCTTTGCAGTACCTCTGCTATCAACAGCTTCTGCCAGCTCTACCAATTCCCTGGGCCTTGTTAACATCTGGCTGCAGTTTTGAGCCTGCAAATTTAAACCTCCGTTTTGAAATTTTAGGTGGGAGTGTGTTAATGGATTCTTTAACATTATGATTAGAGATCCAAGGGACACAGAAATAGCAGAGCATCTTTTAAGGGGAACTAACACGTGTGCATTTAAACCTAAAGTTCTAATGCATTTCCTTGCTAAAGGGCCCTGCAGAGTGCCTCGCACATGGGATGACAGGAGATGAGGCCAGAAAGAACACCGCAAAACACTTCTTCTCACACTGATTTACTCTTTTCATTCCATAAACAAAGGGTAATCTTCTATTTCCATAGCAGACCTCTCCTCAGAGTGAACTTTTTAGAGCTGTTTCCATAAACATTACTGACATTTCTAGCATAAAGCACGCAAAAGCAGTTGTATCCATTATTAAACATCGGAAGCCCACTCTGGCCAATGTCTGCAACTATTTTTAGTACGAGATCAGTAAATGCAAGCATGCACAGCAGCCTCTGCTCAGTAGAAATGTATAAATAAAAAAAAGCCCCAACAAAAACACCATGTGCTCACACTGAGTTTCAGGAATCCTCACTGTGGCTGACAATCGTTAGTGTCTACTGATTAAAACCCAGGTGTTTCCTTCCAGTCAGGCTACCGCTACTGTATGAGAACCTAAACTTCAGGGAATCCAAATAACATCCGAGCAACCTTCTGCTAAGCCCATTTGTCTTCAACACCAACAATACTGCTCTAGGAACAGCAGCTCTCAGCACACACACACACCCTTTTCTTCTGGTAGACAGATGAAGAAATGGCCTTTTTGCCTTCTTGCACACTGAGTTTATTAATCATAGGATTACAGAACGGCTTAGAGTTGCCACTCATCAGATCAGACTGCCCAGGGCCCATCCAACTGGGCCTTGAATGTCTCCAGGGATCCAGAGCTTCTCTGGGCAGCCTGTTCCAGGCATACAGCACAAGTAGACATAGCCTTCCAAAGGAGGGGAGGAAACTCCCCTTAAAAAATTTAACATATGTATATTTCAAGGTATCTATCCAGATCTTTGAGATGATCCTCAACAGTATTGAACTGGAGCTGGTAAGAAGTTGGAACTTGCTGAAGCTGCTGAGTTAACCACCCTATTCCATCTGCTGGAGAGATGGCTCACTCAACAGTGTGCCACATAACTGTTGCCATTTTTCAACTTCTGACTCTTCTCATCCCCTATACTGAAATGAGACTAAGCTGTGCATTAACAAAAGTGACAGCACAAGTGGATTAGAAGAGGAAAATACACAGCATCACTATTACAGCACAAGAAAAACATGACTTTGTGTGACATCTTCAGCAAGAAAAACTCTAAAATGAACGGTGGATTTTCTCCATGGATCCCATCCTGTGCTTATTTCTCAGCTTCATGTACAACACCTCTGATAAAACTGCATTACTTTCATGCAATGTGGTAGCACCAAAAAAAATCCAGTATCTTTCCAGCAGGTTCTGTCATGAGATCAGGGACGTTACAACAGTGTCCAATTTCTCTGCATATATGGTACATCTGACAGGGTACATTCCCAATGCTTCATGTGGGTGTGAGACCACTTATCTTTCCTCATGCCCACTTTTTGCCAGGACTTGGTACTCCTGCATCCAAGGTCTAACATGAATATCAAAGATTGCATCTCCGTGTACTTCAGGTTTTTCCAATCATTTCACGCGATTTTCTGTTTCAAGCAATAACGTTTCTTCGGCCTTATTGATCAGTTTTCATTGCATAAAGAAGGGTCCATAACCTGTGTGCAGTCTCCGGAGACCACATTTATTCTATTTTTGTTTCCCTGTCCCCTGCAGCTGGCTGTTTAGGACTTACATCAAAACTGAACATGCTGCTTTCTCATGCATCCATTGTGCAACTCTTCCTTCCCTTCCTAATCCTTAAAGTAAGGAAATGAGCCAGGAGGATACTGTGCATGATGAGATTTTTGCCCATCCCTCCATGATGTTGATGAGCAACGCCTTGTCTATCCCCAGATTTACAATTGTAAAAAGAAGTCAAGATCTGTTCCTCTGAGGGAAGTGCTACTTTTGTCATTCATCAGAAACAGCTGCCTTCAAAATCAGCAGTGCTGGCTGTTTCTGGGAATTCAACACTTGATCTCAGGAACTTTTACTTGTAAGGATGTAAGAACTTTGCTGAAGTACTGCTAAGTAACACGTCATACAGTTACTAATCAAAAACTTACAGCGCTGCTTCCAAATTCCTTGAAATGCCATGATAATCATTACACAGTAATCTCCAACAAGATTAAATCTAGTGTTATTCAATGGCTGTTCCCCAAAGTAGATTCCCTTTTGGTAGTAAAATCATTATCTTGCTGCTTAAACATTCAGGCTTTCCTCTCTATTTCACAGTTCATAAAGCACCTTTATGATGCTGGGATTTTTTTTCTTCTGAACAGACAAAAGACGGTTTGTTTTTCCTGCTTTGATTAAATCCTACATCCCACAAGCACTGAACCTGTGATACCGCTCTACTGTTTTTAATTGTCTGCCTCTATTAAGATGCCTGCACTGTATGTCTTTTCCGAAGCCCCAATGCAATTTTGCTACGTGCTTGGCATTAGTGCTGCCAGGTCTGAGGTTAATACGTACACCACACAACTCATTAGCTGCGCATTACTATCAGAGCCAAAAATCAACATGATTGATCCAACAATATGTTTGGGCTTGGGACTGAGACTCAAATGAGGTCTTAGCAAAAGCAAAGGTCAGCAACTTGGCACAAATTTTGCTGTGCACAGAGAAAGCTTTTCTTTCAAACTATTCATCAGGGAAGGTACAAATGACAACTAATACAGGCCTCATTAAAAATGAGAAGAGGAAACCCTGCGGAGAAGGCAAGGAGGCTCCCGCGCCATCAGTTTGCTATTTTTTTTCAGTCCTTTGCTAAAGCTTTTATTTATGTTACAGTATAGACAATGCAGAGCTTAAAGGTAGCAGTGGGGTTTGGGGTTTAGGAGACTAGTTAGACTAATTATCTTGACGTGCACTATCAATTACTGTCCGGTTAAACAGAGAGAGTAATTCTGTAGATGGAAATAAATCTTCAGAATCAAAGGATCTGGGGAAAGGGAATGAAAAGACCTTTTTTAATCAGCCCTATTATTTCTTTTGGTTTAAACTCCAGTGTCAAAATATTTCCTGTCTTAAAATAACGAAAATAAAACAGACACTCGTACAAGAGTGGGAGAGAAGAGGCATGATAGAAGAAACCTTTTCAACCACGGATTTGTTTCAAGTACAGTTCTTACAAGGATTTCACTCATAACTCAAGCACTCTTATCACAGCCAGACTCTGAAATCAATACTTCAAAATACGCTATTTTACATATGGTATCATCATGTTCTTTTCTTTCTCAGTAACCGAGTGCGTTGAAAATGCTATTGATACAACAATTAGGCTGTAAGAGAAATACTTCTTTGCAGTCTCCAGAGTTGCTGTGTTGCAATATAATTGTCTAATGGCACATTTTTGTAAGGGCTGTCACGGTATTATGGGTATAATTTTATTTTTACAGGATACGGTAAAAGGTAAAAGGCTGGCATTAATAGCCTCGGGAACATATTACACAAACAGAGGTTGAGGATTAAAATTGGACTGGATTTGTAGAGTCTGCATTGAGTAAATGTCTTGCCACACTGAAAATTATAGTGCATGTAACTTATCCCTCATCACTGTTTTTTTTTTAACTCTCCTATTCTTCTAAAGGTCAGTCCCTCTTTCCAACAGAGAACACAGCTTCTTCTCAAGGTATTTTTAGAAAACTGTTTATTTTTCTCTGTTAGCAGTTGTTTGGCAAAACAGGATACAAGGCATACTGCTTCTGCTTTTACCAGCAGCTACTCTGCTGTGCCACATTATCTCTCAAACATTAACTAGCTAATCTGCCCTAAAAGCACTTGTGGGTAGAGACAACACACCTCTGATTGGGAGCTCAAAGGGAGAGCAGAATGGGGCAACATTACATAAAAACACAACAGAAAAAGCAAAAGTTTTCCTCCAAAACAGGGCATTTGTACTAGCAACAGCTCTACATTTGCCTGTTTTCTTAGTGAGGATTAACTGAGGGTTTTGGTGAGGCTGAGGGGCAGAAAGAATAGGGTTTTTTAATGGCCCATTCTGCTGCTTTCTAATCTATCTACTTAGGTTATTAATGAAAAAGGCTAAAATAGGAGCATTGTGTTAGAGAAAAAAAACAAAAACTGATGACTGGGGTGAGAGGAAATCCTATTGGGCAGAGCCTGAAGGTCAAAGTGCCCCTAATTTCAGGCTGGATATGGGTCGATGGTTGGACTGGATGATCTAAGAGGTCTTTTCCAACCTTAATAATTCTATAATTCGAATGGACCTTTCCATTTCCCTGAAGGTGATTTTTTAACTTCAGGAGCAGAAAAAGAGAATAAAGGTAACACTGAAGAAAAAGAACACAGCTGGACGGGCATCCATTCGATAGCGGATGCTGGGAGCTTTCCTTAGCCCTGCAGCTCCGCTCCTGGCCTGAGAAGGGCATCCACTGAAGACCAAGTTGGGTATGCATTCAGGAGATGTCTCTGCTTTCTTATGCAATGTGGTTTATTTGTTGCATTTACGTCACATTTGAGAACCAAAGAGCATCACTGTCCCCAATTCTTTCACTGTATTTCTTGCAATATTTACTGTCAGAGGCTGAGAGAAAAAAGGAGGACTTTCACCTGCTTCTGGAGGAAGGGGATCAAAGCCTTCCTTCACACCATACCTACATCACTCCTGCTTTTTTTCCCATCTGAACTTGAAGGCATGTACATTCAGACATGGGTCTTTGGAGCTGTGCAGCCCTTAAGGTGAGCTGACCCAGCATCTGCATGAAGGGAGGTGGATCCTTGCAGACAGATCCAACTGCAGCTGCCAAGGCAAAACATGGAGAGTGGGGTTACATACAAAAGAGTTAAACTCCAGTGTCTTGGTGGCCTGCTGAGGCATGGAAAGCAGCCTGTGCTCGGGACCATGTCAGGATGTGCTCCTGCGGTCACAGCCCTGCCAAAAGAAACATCTCCTACAGTCCAGCAGGTTGCAAACCTGCCCCATTTCCTTATGGCATTCTCTCCTCGTCGCCTTTCAATTCCCTGGGTTTCTTCTGCTCCAGAAGTGGGGGCAGCACCTGGGATCACAGAGGTACCTCTTGTCCTCCCCAGGCCTTGCTGGAGCAGGTGTTACAGCTCAGAGCTCACCACTCTCCTGGCGTAGAAAGGGAAAAGTTAAAGCCAGAACAGGATGTCATTAGAAAGAAACTTTCTCTTTTCTGGGGTTTATGTGGATCGTCAAATCAGAACGAGCACTGCTGAAACAGATCAAAATGTAGAAGGGAGAACAGGCACAGTGTAATTACTTCTGCTGGAATCTGGCCAGAGCCAACTCAACCCTTGTGGGAAGGGCAAGGGGACATGAGGAGCCCCATTTGTACTTCAGCTCAAATTCTGCAAGAATGATTTCACATCTGAAGGCTAACACAGGCACAATAGCATTCACCCACTGTACAACTGTGCTCCGTAATTATCCGATCACAGGTTTTGTTTTCTTCTGCAAAAAAAAAAAAACCAACCAAGCTGTACTGCAGACTAACTTTCAGGCTCAGACCTTTCACTCTCATCCTTCCATTTACTACCCTAATCCTGTAATTTTTCATGATTTATCAGCCCAATCTTTACACTTACACCGCTTTCCAATTCCTTCGTACTTCCTCCTGGCTATCTAATCTATCATTTGCTCAACTTGGCTCTCATCAGCATGCGAAGCAATAGCATGTGTTACATTAATGAAATTACTACTTTTAGCTAGAATTTTTCTTAATATATCCATTTACTGAATGCACCTAAAACAACAAGACATCGATGTTACTGCTGATGAATTGACTTGTAGACCTCGCTGAATCTGGGAGAGGAAATTACGCTTCATGCTACTTCAGGTTTACGTCCTTCCTTAGGTCAGGCTGATTGCTATCCCAGATAATGAAGACTGTTAATGTAATTAAGTGCTCTGTTGTGGTGTTTTACTAAGCAAACAAATAAGTTCTGGCATTAATAAGCTACAAGGTTAAGTCACAGAGGGCAAAAACAGGACTCTTCATTTCTACTGAAGGGCTCCAGAGCAAGTAATTAGTCAGTATTTAAAAATACAATTTCTAATTTAGGACACAGAAGATTTTCCAATTTGAGGTATGTGTAATCTACAGAAGGTCAGATTAACATTAAGATTATGACCATCTGTATGTTATCAGTAAGACAAATCAGGTCCTCTAGCCATTCAGAACAGGCCAGATCCAAACTGCCTTGCTCGTTTTCCTGGGCATCACAGATGGGGAGAGAGAGACGGAGAGAGAGAGAGAAGGAAAGAGAGAGACAGAAAGAGAGATGAAATGCATGGATAACTACTAAAGAATACTGAAAGAAGAAAAAGAAAACTACAGAGACTGGAAACTGATAAGGAGACCACACTAGATGAACACAATTTCCTTGCAAAAAAAAACCAAAAAACAAAAAAACCTCTGAAATTACAGTTTTCTTACCAGACACCAGTATGTCTAGCAGATTACTTATCTGGTTAAACCATACACTGATTTGCAATAGGGGTTATGACAGTACAGCCCAAAGTTCACTCCTGTTTCATACTAAACATGCACAGGTATTTCTCAAGTCAGAATGAAGAGCTGGGGATCAGCACAACCCAGATTTATCTCTTGAACAAGCTAGTGATTCAGTTTGTGCAGTGTGATGTCCCAGTCAGTACAGCTGAAGAACTATGTGCTGCCCAAAGAGACAGCCTCATTACCCAGCCCCTACACCTCTGCCACGTGCTCTCACTACTCCGGCACTGGAATCTGCATTTTCCCCAAAAAGTAATGAGTTCTCCGCCAGAGTAACCATCTGATCTGGCTCATCACAGGGCCAGATGGGCACTGCCACCACAGTGATGAGAGGGCTGGGAGAGCTGAGGGGGATGGCAGCAGCCAGCCCAGAGCTGCACATGTGGCCACGTATCTGCATCAAAGGCACTGCAGCCAGGGACACAGCCATGCCAGGGATTTCTAAATGCTGTCCAGCACCTGCTGTGCTTTTATACTGTGTCACAGGAAGGTGGTTAAAAGCAGATGCTCACGCTGTTAAATAAAGTCAAAATGCTTTAACTACATGACAGGCTGGTAGTTTTCTCATGCAAAGACGTTTTAAGGTCACTGTTAAAAGTCTGTTCTAGAAATTCGGGAATTATATAAAATTTTAAAACTGACGCTTCTCTTCTCTTTGAAAACTCACAGCTCTGTGATGAGAATAACAATGCGGCTCTGTTGCTGTCTGCTTGTTTTTCTAACCAATGAACATAGGTGCAAAGGAAATGGTAAAACAGAAACGTTTTCATTTCATACTGGGGAAAAAAAAAAAAACCCTCAAATAGGCTCTCATGCCATTTGTCTAAATCTTGTTTGGACAGCTTGCACGTCCCACAATCTTGCTGCTATCACTCCCTGCTCAGAACTAGAGGGAAAACGGGAAGATAAATACAATGCTGCAACAGACAGCTCAATACCGAAGATCACTGCTATGACATGTCCCACACTTCAGCTCAATACAGTGATACGGTTATCTAAGGTCTGAGGAGACCGAACAGCCTGTAATATATTAACACATTTCTCATTTCAGAGATAGTGTCACGAGCTGAAAAACAACTCTAATTCATCGTGCCCGTGCGGCTACTTCCCCTCCTTATCAGGTATTTTCTCCATTCTGATCTCCCCATCAGATTTCTGAGAGCAGTAACGCACTTTCCTGGAGTGTGCAGAGCTATGTGAACGTGAGCAAAAATGCTGCAGTTAAGATCTAGCAAGAAAAACCAGGAGAAGCATTTTTCTTGCTGCTTCAAATATTAACATTATAAAAGCCAACTTGCCGCCACCCCTATTTCCAAGTTTCTCAAAGGAGCCTTGAGACCATTTTAGCAAACCCATTGTCTGCTGAGACGTTTGGCATTCAGAAAGCAGAATGTTCTCCGGCTACAGAAGTGTTTTTTTCTTTTTGCCAAGTCTGCATTTCAAGTGTCACCAGCACAGAAAGAACAGTGAGAGACAGAGACATGGGGGTTTCTTTTCTGGTTGCTTTTTTGGTTTTTACTGACCTAGCTACAGGGCTGGCACCTCACTACAGTTTCAGTGCTGGTGTAGCCAATTGCTGAATAGGAAAAAACAACTTCTGCAAAACCACTTTGAACACCTCGCTGCGTTTGCATTAAAGAAGCAAAAGTGGAGATAAAACTTTTGTCAGTAGTGTCTCACTCTATTGGAACAGACATTACGAAGTGACAAAACAAACCATCATTTCCTTGATAAGTTGACTCTCCAGCACGAGAGCAGAACTTGCTTCTCACAAAGGAACTCAGGAATAGGTGGGTAAATGTAATGAGAAAAGCAGAAGTGCCTCTTTCAGCTCCCCTGTAAGACACAGGATGCCCAAAACCATAAAAAAGTGGGCGAGAAGTGGAAAAGACATTTCTAAAGGGATTGAAAGGGCAACTAATATGCACATGGAAAAGCTCCTCGGGATTATGTTACTTCCCCTTCTGTATTTGGTCACCAGAAGTATCTTTACAGGGAGCCTTAAAAAAAAGGTTAAGATTAAAATCCACATGCAGCTGTTCCCTCCCACTTACACACTTGTTAATCCCACCAAGTTTTGCTAGTTAAAGAGAAATACAAGAAAGGTTATGGTAAGCACACACATTTCATTATAAACTGGCACTTGACATTTCTGTTAGTTGCAGGCAAGTTTTAGGATGCCAAAGTTTAACATAACTCCCTAATCCTTGTCTGGCTTCAGAACCCCTTCCATAAGGTCAAGGATAGGACAAGGTTAGTGTCTTAATAAAACAGGGAATTTGGCATCTCTAATGACTGCTTCTGGCTGTTTTTCTCCTCACCTATAATAAAGCCACACAATAAAGAGTTTGCTTTCTTCAAGTCATGCAGGGCCCTTGCTATACCTGCTGATGGGCTCACGTGCACACCCTGGGGCAAAGGCAGCAAGTTCCTTGCCCCCTTGACAAGACTAACCTACAGGACAGAGCGTTCTTGCACATAAATTTAGGGCAGTCTTATCAGAGTTCAGTGAAAGTGGAAGAATCCCATTAGCATGCAATTGCATAGTACTTTAGATATCCTACTATTTATGTTAATGTTACCCACCTGAGGGAGGCTCAGCTAATGAATCTATTTTTGTATTAATGTAAAGGTTGAAGTTTAGAGCTAAGTTTAGAGCAGAAGCATATAAAAAATGTCAAACCAGGAAATAGTTTAATGAAAGCAGAGAGTAATCACAGCAAATTACGGTGAAATTTCTATGGGATTACATCTTGCGTTCCCCAGACAGCCAAAGGAATTCATCTCAGCCAGCATCACTCCATTTTACTGAGAATTCACTGCGACAATATGCTATGTAAGAAACATAATCCGATACCATAGAAGCTGTCTTAAAAGTTACAGCCTATGAAGCTTTCCAAACCGGAGTTCATATTTCTTCCAACTGCTACCCATGGAAAAATGACAAGATACGCCACAAAATACCAGACAGAAATTAATGGCACCACTGGGAGGAATACAAGGCACATATTTTATTTTGTGGCTGCTAATAACGAGGTCCCTTCCTCACAGTTTTGCTTTCTAAGCTCCAGCATTTAGAAACCAAGCAACAGTGAATGTGGAAGGGAAGTTCATCCCAGGAGAAGGAAGTTAGTGCTCCTGGTGTTGCTCCAAAAATCACTGCAGAATTTCATTTCTGGCTAACCTGGGTTTTGCACATGGAGCATGGAAATGCCCCGTGGTCAGCACCTAGCCTGGCTGACTCGAACACCTCTGAAACAGCACATGTACAGTTTGCACCCTCCTCTCCCACTCTGCAAGTAATCTTTTACATCCAGGATTTACAGCCCACAGTTAGTAACAAACAAAAGTAATTTAACATAGATCTTATCAAACATAGAGATTTTCTCTACTTTTACATGGGTCTCCTAAATAAGAAGAAGCTAGGATCTTTTGACCTCACTGCATTACTATTGCAAAGCTCTGGAAGGTTAGTTCAGTTAAAAAAACGTTAACTTTTGGTTACAAAGCTGTTACAAATCTCTCAAGGCCAGTTCTTAATGACAGCCATTGTAAATAGCCTGGAACTAGATGAACTGCAACTTGGTCCTACTAAAAACAACACGTTTTGCCACTAAACTCAGCATCATCGTGAACCAGCCCATGCTCAATAAAATGAACCAAGATCATGGCCTATAAAGCAAAAGGAAGAGGGGAAAGAAGTGTGTGAATGGGATATCATGTAGTATCTGTCAAGAAGAAGACAGCTTAAGGGTATGTCCCTCTTCTGCATGAAGAAACATTGATCTCAGCATTATGCAAAGAGAAATCTTGCATAGTTTTAAAACAGCATGGAGATTACTATAAACATTTTCAGCCAGAAGAATTTTTATCCCAACAGAATCTACTCAGAATCTAGCCCATCTCCTATCCACGCACCCCATTTGTGGCTGTGCTAAGGGACCCCTATATGCACCCCACTGCCAAGCACTATTGATCACATATTTGATAATAAGTAGAGGATATTCATAAACAAGAAGCATTTAATGTGTCTGCTTCAAATGATCTGTTAATTGACTAAGTATAAGGTGTGCATAATCTGCTACAGAGTGGTTACCCTTTCTAAGGTGAGAATTTTGGACAGAAAAGGACTTGCATACTAAGCTCTTCTT
The DNA here is from genome assembly GCA_024606505.1 of Aquila spilogaster. Taxonomy (NCBI): domain Eukaryota; kingdom Metazoa; phylum Chordata; class Aves; order Accipitriformes; family Accipitridae; genus Aquila; species Aquila spilogaster. The sequence goes on along the minus strand of JANHGO010000063.1, from coordinate 19,268,825 downwards.
AAGTTTATAGAAATGGATATAAAGAGAAAACAAGGTTAAAAATTTTAACTCAGTTTAATACTATGGAAATTTACTCACTGAGGCTTTTCTGTTTTAAGGAAGAGCTGAGATTATTCCCCCCAGATTTTTACACTCCCTACAATACTAAATGCAGCCCTGTGCTGTTTCCCACATGGAGAAACAGGAAAACATATAAAATCTGTCTTCAAAGTTCTGCAATCTTTGCCTTGTCATCGTCTGAGCCCTATTTGACTAAAAAAAATGGTGTGCCCTTTTAAAGGATCCTATATGGAAACATGGCAGATCCTATATGGAAACAGGAACAGCAGGTTCCTGTTTATTTTCATCTATAACATCCCAGACAGAGCTAACGGGTACAGTACCCTTTGCATGACATCTACAATCAGCTTTCTGCATGTGCGTTGGAGGCTTTGTTTGAAAGGATGGTATGCAATATAGTGACCTTTTCTCCACGCAGCCCAGTTGGAGAGGCTGAGGTGCTCTGGATATCCACCAATGCAATATGTGAATGGAAGATATATCTAGGCACAATCCTAATGCTGTTATAGAAGCCAATTCACACCTAGCAATTGGTACAGTGCCTAAAATAATTTCTGATTTAAAAGTGTGGATTTAAGACCAGATGATCTCATACTGGTACCAGCTCTGTGCATTCACAGGTCTCAGTTCTATAGTTCACTACACCCAAACTGCTCTTGAACCAAACACCAGCTTTCCTCTGCAGTATGAAATATTTTGAAACGCAGACTGTACAAGACAAATGGGAACAAAACTGCAGTCACAAGTTCTGCCTGTCATTAAGATCAGCTTAGATGTGGCTCCCAGGTGCAGGAGGGACACCTTGTGCTCCAGACCATGCCTGACTCCTGCAGCCAGGAGCATGAACCAAGTTACTGGTTACTTCCCAGGACAGCAGCGGGAGGGAGACTAAGGCAGGCAGCCTCATATACATGATCAGCAGATGTAATGGTAGAGGAGTCTGAGGTTGGTGTCAGATTTTTCTGACACACACCCCACACTTCACCTGGACAGGTCATGAGACTTGTGATCTCCCAGGAAAGCCTTCACTACTTCATGTACTGAAGTCTCATGGAACTTCCCAGTTACATTAAAACAAAACAACAACAAAAAAAAAAAAAAAGAAAGAAATTCGGCACATTAAGAAAACAAAGGTCTTCAAGGAAAGCTAAATGAAAACCCAGAACCTCATACAGCAAGAAAGACAGAACTCAGAAATGAAAATAAGAACATTCCATTACCTTTTCTGCAAGCCAGCCTAGATGTCTAATCTCTCGACTTCCAGCAATCCCTGCTTTACCCAGCTGGTCTCTGACCTCTGCAATCACCCTGGGGATGAGATCATTGACACTGGAGTGGATGGCATTGAACCAGGCCTGGGCTGTAGCTGAATCCTTACTCCTGAGAACCACGGTGTGCTTGGCATCAGGTGAATGAACTTCAATAAGTCTAGAAAAATGGGGGGGAAAAACATTATGTTCACTCTTATACTGCTTGATGACTAAATTTATTACCTCACTTAGTGATAGCTACCAGTTAAAACGGAGGACACTAATTTCAAGACCTAGCACTAAAAACTTACCTTTACAACATCTGAACAGAGTGAGATCCTCTAACTCAAGTCAGGTCTACTCTGGTGTTACTGCAAATCACTGATCTTTGAGAAGGTCTGCCAATGCTGATCCAACCCCATATCTGATAAGTTAATAGGAGTTTCAAATACAAAGGCAATAGGAGCACACATTCATTGCTTTAAAAGATAATACAAAAGTTTTTTCCAAGTCGCTACCTACCCTCCTTGCTCCCCAGGCTTTGCACCCTGCCATGGTACCCACTAAAAAGCAGAAGAAGCTGGGGCTGAGCTGCCACCTTCTTCAGCTGTATGTCACAGCTCACTCTTAGTTTCTCATTATGCTTATTTTATACATACAAAGCTAAGGGAAGCAAAAAACCCTAACCCTACACAAAAGGGGACTTAGGACTACACTGTAGTTTCAGCAACACCACTAAGCATGAACTAGAAGCCAAGTGTAATTGGCCTTACCCAGGAGTAACAAATATCCTCAACGTTCCATTTAGTCCCTGCTACCAGTGATGGCAAGAAAGTGATAACCACAACCATATGACTGCTCCTAGCATGCATCATTTATGGTTTTCCACACTCCTCTAGGAAGAGATGTTTTTCCCCAAAAACATGCTTAGTACACCGTCCTGTGGCACCCCACAACTCTGGTTTCAAAAGCACAAACAAATACAGTTTCAGGAAAATGGATCCTGTCCACTGCGGTTATGAGAATTGCACCAACACCTTTATTAACAACAACAAAAATGCTTTGAGAGACAGTTGCTGCTATTTCAGTGCTATTCTCAGTGAAGTGAAGTTAGTAGCAATTAATTAGTACTGGGGCTTTGTGTGCTCCTCATGGCTTTGTGGATTACTTTTACTTGAACATTTGCTAAATAACCCACTAAATAATAGCCTGCTTTATCTTCATGCAGTGATCATAAAACCAAGCCCTACTCATTGCCCATCACTGAACTGCACATTACGTTTGTGCTTTTTCACTGTAAACACACAGTGCCTTCCCCTGAATGTAACCTGCACAAGTTCAACCTCAGCATTGAGTCTCAGCCTTCTGTCTTGTGCACTGCTGCCTGCTCTCTGGGATGCACAATGACTCCTTTCTCTATCAGAAACGTAATTAGTTCAGTGGAATTTATTCAGGTTGAGGTTCAAGACTACTGTAATAAAAATATTTGTTATGCAATTACAAAATCCTGCAATTCAGAGCTTGACTAACAATTAAGAGTTTTTAATTAACTGATTAAAACCAAGCAGAATCCAGAACAGAAGGCAACTCAATCTGTGTAGCTCTCTGGAGCTGAGAGGATGAGGGCTGCCTGTCACTTGTTTGTCCATTTTGGGAAGGGGAGGTCTCCAAGCAGACATTGCTCTGAAGATAGAAAAGGTCATGACTTTCCAAACTAAGCAACCAAACCGTTCAGGGTTCTAAATGACTGCTTATATAGTTTAAAAAGTGGCTTGATAGTCCAGAAACCACTGAGCCAACACAATAGCACTCTTTCCTTCGTAAAGTCGTTGGAACTCAGCACTTTCTGAATATAACAGCTCTTACGTAGCCACTCCAGTATGCACTGAGGGTCCAACTTCAGATACTGAAAGGAAAATTCCTTATTAGATGATGCAGATCCGGAGAATAAGAAAATTCTGTTTGCGGGTAAGTACTTCAACGACTATTAGTAATAACATACACGGCCACCACACTGCTTTGCCTTCTCATCAGAAACATCGCTCTCCCAGCGCCACGTGAGCTTGAGTTTGAATTTGTACATCTAAGCAATGGTAACAAACTACACAGACCTGGATTTTCAAAGCACATTGTGGTGCTTAGCAAAATGCTGCTTACTACTTACAGAGCACTTTTTGGCACAAGATCACAAAGCATTTCACAAGTGAGTTCAGTGAGAGTGTCCCCATTTCACCCAGGGGGAAAAGCACCCAGAAAAGCATCTAGATGAGGCAGGGAACAAGCCAGGAATAGCACTCAGTATTTTCTGCACTCTGCCTCTCATTTCAACACTTCTTTTAAAGAGAAAAAATAGCTGGACAGCCTAACAGTGGTGTAGCAGCCTTGAAAAATGTTACTGCACAGCGTGGATTTTGTCAAACAATGCCCTTCACAAAGCTTGTGGTACCTATAAGAGAACTCCCATCTCCAAAGTCACCGCATCTCATGCTGTAAACAAAGTGCTGAACAAGAACTGTAAAGACACAGAAGAATTTGCTACTTTTGCAGTTGCAAAGAAATAGCAAGCTCGTGTCATTTCATTTAAGTTAGAGCTGTGGCAGCCTTTGGTTTAAAAATACATTATCTACAGCTGAAAGGGGTTCCAATGGCAACTTGCTTCCCTACAACCTGGAGCATACTTCAACTCTTACTTTAAGCAACTGGATACAAACAAGTAGTTTTCGACTTGAGCTTTCATCCAGGTGTATCTCCCTCAATGGTGGCTGTTTGCTATTCCTGCAATAGCTTTGTCCCCTAAAATAATGAACATTTAGACAGCTCTTAACAGTTTTTTCACTGATTCAAAACTAGGGAGTGCTATTTCAGTTTGAGATCTCATAATGTATTCTAACACATATGCATCGTACTGTGATATCAATGCATATATTCCAGTACACATATGCACACACATACAGCATCGTGCTTGCAAGAATACTTACTCTCAGTGACTTCTAATGGGGCTATTCTGGGGATCGCCTGCCAGCAATCAAGGCTGGATGCTGACATAGTAACAACTGCAAACAGACTGCCTCATTCTGTCACCTGAGTGACAGGAAGATTGGACAAAACACGCTACACTTACCAAAACTGAATTCAAAACAGGAATAAATGCTGCACTGACAGTCCTGAAATTGAGTCTTGTCATCCATCGTACTGGTCCAGCGTAAAGAATACGTCAGCAAGTGTCATTCCTGTGCAAGCTGCTAGGCAGGGGATTGTTTTTATTCATACAGTAAGGATTAGAGACTAAACCCTCAACTGCTACTGACTATCTGCTAAGAGATGGGTGTGCTAGGCTATCTTTAAGAAGCTGACCTTACAGATTTCCCCTCAGAGATTCAGAACTCCCACCTCTGCAGCTACGTGGTGTGGAGATCCTGACAGAAATTCTCTTACAATCCCCCTGGTAAGCTGTGGGCAAGCTTCCTACTGCAATCACATGCTGAAAGCACTACATTCCTATCAGCGCTCCTATTCTCTGTCCTTCGGTCCAGCTGCTTTGTTTCCCCAGTCCATTTGGATGATGCTTTTTGTTTAACAGCTGACTGATGGCATTTCCATATTTTTTGAAAAGCAAAAAAAAAAGCAAAACCCAATGACATTAGTAAACTCCAGCACTAAAGTGCTTAAATGTTTCCAAGCAGTCCAGTCGTTGTAGCTTTGATTTGTTCCTTGGCTAAACTGACCACCGCTTACTGACTTATGTTTATCTGCAGTTCAGTGATAAAGTTCCCTTAATTCCCCAAAGAATTGAAATATTTAGGGCAATGCCACAGCTGTGTTTATTCTCACACTCCACCACAGTTATGTAAATACTGCATATGGAGCTGTTTCTGATAAAGCCCATACCAACCCAAAGGAATTATATGTTAGCTCTAGATGGCTGCCAAGATGCACGGAACCTCTCCAGCTTGGCAATGCATATGAATGATATCACATTTTCTCAGAGATCATTTGGAAAACCTCACAATAAAAGAGTAATTTTCTCTCCCCTTCTCAAAGAGTTTCTCTGAGCAGAAGAGTATTTCCAGCATCCCATTTTCCACCCATGGAACATGGAGGGGACGCAAAACCCAGGGCCTCAAAATGCTGTAACCTTGCTAAGAAGCCCAACCTCTCTCCCTCACTGCATCCAGAGTTTTTACTTTACAGAGGATCAGAAGAAGTTGAAAGCAAATGTTTGATAGACCGTATTCATTCCACATTTGATAAGGCTTCTGTGTAGGAGCATTCATTATCTCAGAAATACTCTTTATCAAATCTCTTGAAAGCACTTCTCCTACCACCATTGGCTCCGGACCAAATCAGGCACTGCTTTACTCTTTGTGCCTTTTCCTGGGTATTCAGTGACTGATTAAAGTATGGAGTAAATCCCTTGAAGTTAATGATAAGCTGGAGCCGGAGTTATTCAAGTCCATCACACTACTTTGATATTGCACCAATATAGCCAGGAACAAACCACTCTGCTGTGGACTTTCCATACTTAAAAAGGGACTACGGGCCAAACTGCTCATGCCATTCCCCTTTCATTGTCTACACAGGAAACAGTGGTAAATAATTCTGTTGATTTCTGAGTGTAGAAATAGAGAAAGTCTTCCAGCACTGGGGGGAATTTGGTGAACGCAATCAAAGATAACATTTACATAGCTACAGCTTTTTTATAAAACAAAAACCAAACCATTAAGGTTTTTGTTTAATTCTCCATGCAGCATCAGGAGATGAACCAGGAATAAAGTTTGTTAAAATCAAGCAATGGAAATATCAGGCTGAGTCGCCCAGAATAATATTCCACAGAGACAGTAGGCAATGAATTCCCCAGCATACAAGAAGCATGTTTGTTTGATGCGCTTAAATGGAGGTGAAAGCAATTTTACAGAGCAAACACTATTTGGTAATCCAGCAGAAATTTTCTATGTGAAAGTCTCCAGGTCCCCTTGCTGTCACAATGGTGCTCGCTGTGTTAAGTTACTTGCTGACTTTCCACTTAGAGCAGTCACTGCAGATGTAGATCCTTATTCCTTGGGAGCTGGACTAGGTTGATGTCCAATCAGAGGGTGCATATATCACTAATGAGCTGTCGCAGTTGATTTCATTTCCATTTGTCGCGAGCTGTGCTTTAATAAAAGGGCTATCAATGGAACTGCACAGCATGCAAGTAAGGGAAGGATTTCGTTCTGCAATGGACTTGCTGACCTCACCATGTGCCAACACTGAGCAACCTGCAGAGCACGTCATACACTGCCTTTTCTACCCACAGTGACGATAAAAGCCATTTAATACTTACAAAATGTCTGTGGATGTTACAAAGCAGACTTCTTTCCTCATATTGCACAAAAGACTTCTTATCTTTTTCCTTCTTGTATTTTTCCTTCACATCTTTGTTACAGTAGTACTAGTAGGAATTAGATTTGACCTCAAAATGACACTGTCTAACATGGGTGTCCAACCTTTTGGCTTGCCTTGGCTGCACTGAGTGAAAAGAAACTGTCTTGGGCAGCACATAAAATATATAATATATTTGATACATGTAAGTAACAAAACTTTTTGTTGTTGTTGTTAAAACATAAATATAGAAGGGCAGCAAAAACATGGAAGCAACAAGTTGGACATGTAAGACCAGAAGATGGTGAGTTTGCTGTGGTCTTACACTGAAGCAATTCTCTGTCAGTAAAAGAGAAACTATTAATGCTAGGAAAATAATTGCTTCAGTCACAAAAACTGCACCTCTAGTAAAGCCTCAACCAACTCCAAAGCATGCTGCTCACGCAGCCTGAGCTGAATCTGGACAAAGTAAAAAGCAATTGACTGTGGCTGGTAATAGCAGTAAATGACCCTTCAGATTGAGACAGCTCAGAGACAAAGGCAGACGGTTTCACTCGGCTGCACAAGTAAGATATCATAGACTTAGAGAAGAATTTCTTCTGAGAAAGGACAAGACTGTAGCAGGACCCAGGGGAAAGATGGGGACACATCTACAAGCAGGGATGAAAACTAGTGCGGAAAGGAGACGAATGAGTAAGGCTGCTGACAGATCTCTGTGCCTTGCTGATGAACTGCCACAGGAGAAAGCCTTGCTGGTGGAGACAGGCAGCAGGTGCACCTCCATCGAGCTGTATGTGCCTGAATGTTTCATTGCTTTATGTGCCACATTTTGGCTTAGATGATCGAGAAATCCCAGACATCACCATTTAGTTGCCAAGTGAAACAAACCAGCAGCCAAGATGGCAAAACCACAAATCCACTCCGGATCAATTACTGTCCTCTGAAAGCTAAGGAGGAAGAAACACCTGGGAGGCAGCATCGCAGAGATGCTGCCTGCCTCTGTGGTGACGACAGGCATATGTCACCTCCTGATGCTGTCACGGCTGGCAGCACAGGCCTGGAGCTCATCTTCCCTTTTAATAGACTCAGAGATCAATGGAAAATCTTTGTGTAAGCAATGAGAAGAAATAACAACTCCAGTGCAACTCTGATTCCTACCTCGGGGAAAAAGGATTTTCAATTAGCGGAAATGTGTGTTGAAGCAGGAATTGACAGTAGGCTATTTAAATAGCAATGTCTGGGCATACAACTCACATGCTACGACCCTTCCTCAGCACCTACTGATGCTGAGCTGGGGCACCAAAGATAGCAGCCCATAGTGGCCATAATTTGCAAGTTGCTGCAAAACAAATGACTACAGAAGTTGTAGGAGAGAGTAGTTTTGAATATAGAAGCTGAAAATCCTGCTGTTCAATTATCAGCATGTCAGGCAAGACCTGAGCTGACTGAAATCCAATTTGGAGACCCACTGACTAGTGAGGGAAAGCCCAGTACAGAGCACAGGGTCACAGGTAGAAAAGGGGTTTTAAAATTCATAGCTGGCTACAAGTAGTAACATAAATACTGTGGGGACAAGGAGCATCACAAGAAATTGAAACATACTGACTTCTTTCATTTGTCAAATCCCTGCTTTTGTTTGGCAGATCTCAGTGGTGCCAAAATTCCTCTAAAACTTTATTTAGGGGCAGCATGGATGTCAGCACTCACATACCTTTGCATACAGATGCACACAAAACACAATCAACTTGTTTGCCTTCCTCTGTCCTGCCCGGCAGCACTCACACAGCTCTTCCTTGTCCTTTAATTTGTGACATACATATTTCATTTGTGATTTGACTTTTCTCTGTTTTCCAATAATGTTCTCTAAGTAACGTTTAATGCAGTTTTCACTCTCTTGGTTCCCTTCACTTGTTAGCTCCTTTCTCCATCACCTTTTCTTAATTTGTTCTCTTTTGTCTTCATGTATTTCTCAAGGCAGTTTCTTCTTACTGATCCCACTCCCGATTCGTTTCCAGTTACTTTACTCCCTATTTCTGTTTCTCAGCTCAATCCTCTACAGTAGAAAAAATCAAAATTCTTTGACTTTTTCAAAACAACCCTAATTGACCAAAAACAGCAACCAAAACCAAAACCAAAACAACAAACAAACCAAAAATTAAACCCACCACCGCCACCAAAAATATAACACAACATCCACCACATCATTTTTTTCTCCATTAACTTCTTATTTAAGCATTTTTTTTTTCACAGAAAAGAAAGTCTTTGGTTGAAAATCTTTTAATCAAAGGTTTATCTGAAAGTGTTGTTCTGCCAGCCTCAGTTACTGCCACCTCCATATCACCCACATCCTTCCTTGCCACCCACTCCTCATGACACATTTTTATTTCTCTCTGTCAGGTCACGTTCAGTCCCTTTCACAAAAACACTCTACGTCTATCATCCACACATTATTTTGCAGTAACACGTGCAGGAGTTCTTTGCCTTTGTCTTTGTGCTGGAGATGTGAATGACACCACGATCTCAACTGTCCAACAGAGAAGACGGGAAAGGGAGAAAGTCCCATGTCATTATGTCAGGGGAAAAAAACACAACATATTTTTCAAGAAAATGAGAGATTACTAATCTGACCCTACCAGGGGTTGCACAGAGTGAAGGTCATTCACTGCATCTCATAACTATTGAGTTCTACATTGAAATCTCATACACCCCATAGAAAAACTCATTGTGTGCCTAAGTCCTGGCATGCACCCCCAGTAATATATTTCTAAAGCAACAGCCCAGAGACTACTGCAGGTCTCCAGGATATTAGAAAGCTATTCAACCACTTTAATATGATTTAACAGAACAAAAACTAAACAGCCTTTGTAGGGAAAGCAACCCCAAATTGCAGTAAATAAAAGTAAATGAAGATCCATAGTTCAAGCTGAATTGCTGTTTTGTTTGTGTAAATGAATACCCTTGAGGTTGCTCTGCAGGTCTTGGTTTGTTTTTTTTTGTTTTTTTTTCTTGTCAATAAAATCATCTGGTGATTGGACTCAAAACACTGAAACACACAGTTCTGTAGAGGGAATAGGCCTAACAGAGGTGTCTGATCTCAGAGGTCTACCAAGAAGGCTAAGGAGAAACTGAGGCTAAGGTATAAGTTCATATGAGCTAGAGCAAAACCAATGACCTGTTTGGCTGGTGGAGTTAGAAAACTGTCCATTATCAGGACAGATGCTTGCAGATTCCAAAATATACCAGCACTTGCAGAAATGCACAAAGAACCGACAGCGTCAATGATACAGGACTGCAAGACAGCCCAGCTTGAACCAACTGTTAACTCTAGCAGTTAAGGATTTGATCCAGAATCAAAGAGAAGAACTACACTCGTATAGGTCTCTCATCTGACATTCCTAGCCCTGAGTGCGCTGACCCCAGCTACCTAGAGAGAACACTAAGTAAATCTGAAGTACCTCCTCCCTGTTTGCCTCTTCCAGTACACAGCAGATCTGGGGGGGCAGATTAGCAGTTACGGTATTATAAAGAAACAAGAACACAGGAAGGCACATCCAGCTTTACATGAACAGAGGGTCTGGATCCACAGGAGTAAAAAATTTGGGAGCTAAGGGCAAAAACCCAGGTATGCCTTGACTCTGAATCCACTACCCTTTGTGAGCAAGGATGTAAAGGGCTGCACAGTGGCAGATTATCTTTCTGTAACACCTCATGGTGACAGCCCAGCACAGCAGTGTGGTTTAAGCACGAGGGGACACTCGACCACAATTTCACCCTGATTATGGCTGATTTTGTTCTCCTCTGGATTTGAATTAGATCCTTTCAAGTTGCTTTACTTCAATGTTGCATTGTTGATTTCTTCCCCAGCTTAACATTAATCTGAACATAAAATAAACACAGTCCACCAAGAAAAAAAAAAAAACAGTAAAAAAAATTCCTGATATAAATCAGGACTTAGACTCTCACAGGCTCAATGACTTCTTCAAAGGACTTACTGATATTCAAACAGCAAAACATGCCTGTACCAATAACAATAATTAAGTGTTATATGTCTTTCATCCAAGGATCTCAAAGAGCTCACAACAAATCAGCAAACTGAGTGTTCTTTCCATTTCACAGAGATTTTGTCTAACGCCAAAGAGCAGCTCAGTAACAGCATGAGCAGCTACACCTACATTCCATGCAGGGTGGGGGTGGATGTTTTTATACTGGTAATGTGCCCGCTGTAGTATCTGTACCTTTGCTTTCCCCTCTACAAGTAAAAGTCACCATTTAGGGCAGTAAAGCTTTGAAGGGTCTGAAGCACAAGTCTCATGAGGGAACTGGGATTGTCCAGTCTGGAGATGAGGAGATTCAGTGATGATCTTATTGCTCCCTACAACTGCCTAAAAGGAGGTTGTGGCAAGGTGGAATTGGTCTCTTCTCCCAGGTAGCAGCAATAGGACAAGAGGTAATGGCCCCAAGTTGCACCAGCTGAGGTTCAGGTTGAATATTAGGAAAAGCTTCTCAGAAGGAGTAGTAAGGTATTGGAATAGGCTGCTCAGGGAAGTGATAGAGTCACTGTCACTCATGGTGTTCAAGAAACATGGAGATGTGGTACTCAGGGACATGGCTTAGAGGGCAATATTGGTGGTATGTGGAGAGCTGGACTACACAACCTTAGAGCTCTTTTCCAACCTTAATGATTCTATGATTCTGTGATTCTTTTTGCTTTATTTTGCCTACCTGGAACACAAGGTAACAGCAATAGGAAAAGGACTGAAGTTTCCTAACTAGAGGCCAATCCTGTTAAGTATATAAAAATGGTTCAACATCTCCTCAGCCCTGGGTCCGTGGCTCAGCACCTCACCCACTTGTGCTTCTGTCAGCAACCAGCACACTCTTCTGTAGCATCAGCTGTCCCTCACCAAGCACAGTGCTATTGAAGTACCTCCTTAAGAGGGCAAGAGACAGAAAGCAAAGTAAGATTAATGGGAATTACACTCCACAAGAGCAGCCATAACTCAATCTGTATGTGTGGTCGCTCCTCCCTGCAGCACTACCATTCACCAGTCACACAGCAGCTACCTGACTTGGGGTATCCCCTCCCTCCTTAGCAGGAAAAAAAAACACAGGCTGCAATGCTTCACACTTAAATCACATTGCTCCTCAAGAAGAAGGCAGCCTTCACTTTGCATACCAGTGGCTGCATGTGCCTGGCAACATCACAGTGTGGCTACAGTTTCCACTCAGGAAGCTGGCAGGGTGAGACATGACGCATCACCCACCACATGTCAAGGCTCTTTTGCACTGACCAACTCCCTGCCCCATGTGGTTACATTTAAATTACATGGGCATGATCTCGAAGAGCTGCAGTAATCAAAACGCTCAAGGTCTTGTAATTCCTTCCTGTGACCCTTCCAAAGTGTAAGAGTTGTGTTTTAGGTCAACAGTGAGACTAAGTGTGCAAGTACGGCAGGTCCCAAACCATACACACTCACCTTTCACAGAGTTGCACTGAACAGGCATGGAATTCTTGTATTCCAGATATCATACATATAAATAATCATTCAGCCTCGCAGCTAAAAATGCATTAGGAAAACATTCAGTAAATTCCTTTTTAGACAGTTCTGTCCTAGAACAGTGCCACAGCTCCCTGACTTCTACTTAAAGATGCTTCTATTTTTATTCAGTTTTTGCATTCTTTTGCTTATGTTTGGAATCAACTCAAGTTCTTTTGTTGCTAACACTGGTTTTGAAAATGTAATATTAAATCTGGTTGAAATTAAGCTGTTATTTTTAAGAAAGTTTCACCTTTTGTTTTCATTCCTCACTGCAATAGAAGTAAATACATCCAAATTCACCAGTTTGTTTTACATTTAAGATTTTGAAATTTCACTTCAGGATCACACACAGGGATATTTCTGTTCATGTTTATATAACTTCTTCCTAAGTGTCACATCAGTTACAATTCACATAGAATGGTTTGGGTTGGAAGGGATCATTAAGATCATCTAGTTCCAACCCCCTGCTATAGGCAGGGACACCTCCCTCTAGACCAGGTTGCTCAAAGCCCCATCCAGCCTAGCTTCTCTGGGCAACCTGTTCCAGTGTCTCATCACCCTCACAGTATTTCTTCCTGATATCTAGACTGGATCTGCCCTCTCCCGGTTTAAAACCCCTCGTCCTGTTGCTACATGCCCTTCTAAAAAGTTCCTCCCCACCTTTCCTGCAGGCCCCCTTCAGGTACTGGAAGGCCACTGTAGGAAGGCCACTGTTAGGTCTCCCTGGAACCTTCTCTTCTCCAGGCTAAAGATCCCCAGCTCTCTCAGCCTGTCCTCATAGGGGAGGTGCTCCAGCCCTCTGATCATCCTCGTGGCCCTCCTCTGCTCCAACATCTCCATGTCCTTCTTGTGTTGGGGGCTCCAGAATTGGGTGCAGTACTCCAGATAGGGTCACATTAAGTCTCTCTGATGCTATTCAATACTGACAAGTTATTAAACAAGGTAAGAAATGTTTTTAAAAAGAATTTCTACAAAAGGAACCAATTTGAAGAGCACCATTTTTGCAGTAAATCTTGCAAACACTTTAGTGAATCAATACTTCTTAATGCAAAAAAAACCTATTTTAATCAGAGCAATGAAGCAACCTAAGTTTCCAGCTGCATTTGCAATAACCATGTCCCAGTCTGCATCACCCCTCCTATTCCTTACTGTTATCACCAGAAATTGATGAAAAGCTTTCTGTACTGCAGTAGGATGTACTGCTTATTGGTATTAATAGCTGTGACCATTCCCACGTGTCCCCTCAGTGGGGAGGACACTTCCCTGTGTGTCCTGACATTAACCATCAGTGCGCTGCCACCAAGGCCCCTCATTAGTGAAAACACAGGCAGACAACAGACATAAGTGGTAACTGTATTAACCTTATTCATCCAGACTAAAAAATAACAAGGGCTCCTGTGTCTAGACGAGACTGACACAGATGTAACTAAAATTCTCTGCATTTTTTCTCCTGTTGCCACATTTCTACTATCAAAAATATTTTCCTACACACATAGGCTTGGTGCTGGTTTGCATTACATGGGATTTTCTCCTTGATATCTTATAGCTGTTTTAATCAGCTAACAGGGAAAACAATCCCTTATCTCACTGAATGCTGAACTCGCAGGCAGGTTGGGCACAGGAAACATCTGAGAACCACTGGCTCCAAAGGCACCAAATCTCACTCCTGCTCTGAAACAACAAGCTCACCAAACTATCAGAGGCTAGATGGGGACTAGGCAATTTCTTAACTGCGTCTAGTCTAAAAGGAGAAGCAGAAGTCCAGTGCAAGGCCACCATGCCTGCTAAACCCACATTTCAGCCCAGCTTTCTAAGAAGTGAAGGTGATTCAGTGTCAACAAACAGGCATTTCCTTCTGGATCCTTTAAAATAGGTATCTTCTCATACTGAAAGACAAACCAGCTAAGCCTGGTCCCACCCACAATGCTGTGAGCAGTGCTGGAGAAATATCTGCACTGGACACCTCATACTACATCCACGCTTGGTCTTAGCAATCCCTGAAAATCAGTTCAGATGTAGCCCAAAGGAGACCTTTTATGGCCAGCATATGCTTTGGCAATCTGCCAGCAGTGCTCTTCTAAAACTGTACTGCAAAGTGACACCATCAGTTATAAGATCTATGTGTGTCACGTCACTCGGTTATAAAACAGAAGTGTCATAAGCATGTAAGGACATGGTTTGGTCTCTGCTGTGAACAAAGATCCAATTATTTTTGTGGGATCGGATTACTATCTTGGGATATATTTCAGTAGGAAAGGCTCATTGCATTATAATAGCATTTCCACTGAGAAATACCAGTGGCGGTATTTAGAGTTGTTAAAAAACTGAAATGAGTGAAGACACAAGTGTGCAGGACACCACTACTTCACTGCAGCTAGCATGATTCTGAAGTACCATGTACTTAGATGGAAAAATCCAACTTAGACCATCCATTGTGTAGGAATACAGTAAAAATCAGAAGTCACTCTTTCCACAGGAAATGAGAGCAGCACAAAATGAAAACCATGACAGTAAGCAGCGTGACTCTCCCACGCATTACTTCCTGGTTACACCTAATAATGTACATTTGTAGCACGCTTCAAAAAGTTAGCACCATCACAAAAGTACCATCAGTAGTGAGCATTTGCCTCTCTGAATCAGTGCTCCTATCTTTTACATAAAGCTGAGGACCAGGAAAGTGATAGAAGTTGAGAATTACAATACAGACAAAAAAAAAGAAGAGAAAGATGCTAAAAGAATCACATCAACATGTGTAAAGCATCATGACATTGTGCTGATTCAAATGACGAGACCTGCCTGCTTTTTTAAAACATATTCCATGCATGGAGAACTACAAACACTCAGACTAGCAATACAGCTGTCAAACTCTGACATTTTAAACTGTACAGATACATGTGAACAAAGCCGCTCTTATCAACACTCATCTTGGTATAAAATTGAGAAAGACTGGTGGCGGTAATTGCTGTTTTGTAACTGTACTTTTGTAGCGGTCCCTTACCACTGTCTGTGGCAGTAAACAGTGAGATGAAGAGCAGCGGCAAAGCAAAGCTGCACTAAATGAGAAAGCTGGGGGTTTTTGCACAGGGAAAAGCAAAAACCTTAAAAAGGTCCAATAAATATTAAAAATGTAGGAAGAAAATTACATGGATACTAATAAAGTTTCTGATTCGCAGAAGATAACACAGGGGAACTCATCCTCCCAAACTTTTTGCTCATGCCTATACATAACTGCTGAGAACCAAAGGAATTCCACACTGCTTCTTGATAATCCAGCACACAAGAAAAACAAAAAGGCCATTATTTGAATGGAAGAATCAATCTGTATTACTGACTTGACTGGTCCCTTTTCTATCACAGTGTCCAGCTGTTCCACACACATTATAAATAAGGGTTAGTAAGCTTATCCTATTTTTAACATTATGAAAAAAAAACAAGAAGTTACAGAAATTCCACATTAATGTCCAGTAAGTGGAACTTTTCTCCTATTCTTGACTTTAATACCCAGAACTGAATGGTTAAAACAGGCCATTCTTAAAATAATACTCATAAAAAACCAAAAGAAAATGTAATTTACTGGGATTAGACTAGACCAGCCTGCAGTATGCAGACATTCATCAGGACAAGAACAAAAACCCGTGATTCTATTTCTAATAAAAATGTTGAATTACTGCTCTCAAGAGTTTTTCTAGCACAGCCCAAAAGCTGACATGTCTCTATTTACCCAGAGCTGGGCACTCAACCCAGCAACACCCAGCTCAGTCACAAGGACGTTCTGTTCTCAAATCAGTGCTCTCTTGCTTCTTGCTGCAACGGCTAGAGCCCATCACCAGCTCCTGCTCCCCAGCCCCGCAGGTGAAGAGGCCAACTACTATTTAATGCAAAGTCCCAGCCCCGGGCAACACCTGGGTGGTGCGTGTCCCATCCCTGGAGACATGCAAGGTCAGGCTGGACAGGGCTCTGAGGAACCTGATCTTGCTGTAGTTGTTCTATTCATTGTAGAGGAGTTGGATGAGATGGCCTTTGAGGGCCCCTTCCAATTCAAACAATTCTATGATTTTTGGATGAGAAGGGGGTTATCAGGAGTAGTCAGCATGGATTCACCAGGGGGGGTCATGCTCAACCAACCTGGTGGCATTCTATGATGTCATTACTGGCTGGCTAGATGTGGGGAGAGCAGTGGATGTA